>OW121703.1:47462330-48162910 GCA_933228785.1 Lasioglossum pauxillum | reverse complement strand
ACCTAACCTAACCTAACCTAACCTAACCTAACCTAACCTAACCTAACCTAACCTAACCTAACCTAACCTAACCTAACCTAACCTAACCTAACCTAACCTAACCTAACCTAACCTAACCTAACCTAACCTAACCTAACCTAACCTAACCTAACCTAACCTAACCTAACCTAACCTAACCTAACCTAACCTAACCTAACCTAACCTAACCTAACCTAACCTAACCTAACCTAACCTAACCTAACCTAACCTAACCTAACCTAACCTAACCTAACCTAACCTAACCTAACCTAACCTAACCTAACCTAACCTAACCTAACCTAACCTAACCTAACCTAACCTAACCTAACCTAACCTAACCTAACCTAACCTAACCTAACCTAACCTAACCTAACCTAACCTAACCTAACCTAACCTAACCTAACCTAACCTAACCTAACCTAACCTAACCTAACCTAACCTAACCTAACCTAACCTAACCTAACCTAACCTAACCTAACCTAACCTAACCTAACCTAACCTAACCTAACCTAACCTAACCTAACCTAACCTAACCTAACCTAACCTAACCTAACCTAACCTAACCTAACCTAACCTAACCTAACCTAACCTAACCTAACCTAACCTAACCTAACCTAACCTAACCTAACCTAACCTAACCTAACCTAACCTAACCTAACCTAACCTAACCTAACCTAACCTAACCTAACCTAACCTAACCTAACCTAACCTAACCTAACCTAACCTAACCTAACCTAACCTAACCTAACCTAACCTAACCTAACCTAACCTAACCTAACCTAACCTAACCTAACCTAACCTAACCTAACCTAACCTAACCTAACCTAACCTAACCTAACCTAACCTAACCTAACCTAACCTAACCTAACCTAACCTAACCTAACCTAACCTAACCTAACCTAACCTAACCTAACCTAACCTAACCTAACCGAACCTAACCTAACCTAACCTAACCTAACCTAACCTAACCTAACCTAACCTAACCTAACCTAACCTAACCTAACCTAACCTAACCTAACCTAACCTAACCTAACCTAACCTAACCTAACCTAACCTAACCTAACCTAACCTAACCTAACCTAACCTAACCTAACCTAACCTAACCTAACCTAACCTAACCTAACCTAACCTAACCTAACCTAACCTAACCTAACCTAACCTAACCTAACCTAACCTAACCTAACCTAACCTAACCTAACCTAACCTAACCTAACCTAACCTAACCTAACCTAACCTAACCTAACCTAACCTAACCTAACCTAACCTAACCTAACCTAACCTAACCTAACCTAACCTAACCTAACCTAACCTAACCTAACCTAACCTAACCTAACCTAACCTAACCTAACCTAACCTAACCTAACCTAACCTAACCTAACCTAACCTAACCTAACCTAACCTAACCTAACCTAACCTAACCTAACCTAACCTAACCTAACCTAACCTAACCTAACCTAACCTAACCTAACCTAACCTAACCTAACCTAACCTAACCTAACCTAACCTAACCTAACCTAACCTAACCTAACCTAACCTAACCTAACCTAACCTAACCTAACCTAACCTAACCTAACCTAACCTAACCTAACCTAACCTAACCTAACCTAACCTAACCTAACCTAACCTAACCTAACCTAACCTAACCTAACCTAACCTAACCTAACCTAACCTAACCTAACCTAACCTAACCTAACCTAACCTAACCTAACCTAACCTAACCTAACCTAACCTAACCTAACCTAACCTAACCTAACCTAACCTAACCTAACCTAACCTAACCTAACCTAACCTAACCTAACCTAACCTAACCTAACCTAACCTAACCTAACCTAACCTAACCTAACCTAACCTAACCTAACCTAACCTAACCTAACCTAACCTAACCTAACCTAACCTAACCTAACCTAACCTAACCTAACCTAACCTAACCTAACCTAACCTAACCTAACCTAACCTAACCTAACCTAACCTAACCTAACCTAACCTAACCTAACCTAACCTAACCTAACCTAACCTAACCTAACCTAACCTAACCTAACCTAACCTAACCTAACCTAACCTAACCTAACCTAACCTAACCTAACCTAACCTAACCTAACCTAACCTAACCTAACCTAACCTAACCTAACCTAACCTAACCTAACCTAACCTAACCTAACCTAACCTAACCTAACCTAACCTAACCTAACCTAACCTAACCTAACCTAACCTAACCTAACCTAACCTAACCTAACCTAACCTAACCTAACCTAACCTAACCTAACCTAACCTAACCTAACCTAACCTAACCTAACCTAACCTAACCTAACCTAACCTAACCTAACCTAACCTAACCTAACCTAACCTAACCTAACCTAACCTAACCTAACCTAACCTAACCTAACCTAACCTAACCTAACCTAACCTAACCTAACCTAACCTAACCTAACCTAACCTAACCTAACCTAACCTAACCTAACCTAACCTAACCTAACCTAACCTAACCTAACCTAACCTAACCTAACCTAACCTAACCTAACCTAACCTAACCTAACCTAACCTAACCTAACCTAACCTAACCTAACCTAACCTAACCTAACCTAACCTAACCTAACCTAACCTAACCTAACCTAACCTAACCTAACCTAACCTAACCTAACCTAACCTAACCTAACCTAACCTAACCTAACCTAACCTAACCTAACCTAACCTAACCTAACCTAACCTAACCTAACCTAACCTAACCTAACCTAACCTAACCTAACCTAACCTAACCTAACCTAACCTAACCTAACCTAACCTAACCTAACCTAACCTAACCTAACCTAACCTAACCTAACCTAACCTAACCTAACCTAACCTAACCTAACCTAACCTAACCTAACCTAACCTAACCTAACCTAACCTAACCTAACCTAACCTAACCTAACCTAACCTAACCTAACCTAACCTAACCTAACCTAACCTAACCTAACCTAACCTAACCTAACCTAACCTAACCTAACCTAACCTAACCTAACCTAACCTAACCTAACCTAACCTAACCTAACCTAACCTAACCTAACCTAACCTAACCTAACCTAACCTAACCTAACCTAACCTAACCTAACCTAACCTAACCTAACCTAACCTAACCTAACCTAACCTAACCTAACCTAACCTAACCTAACCTAACCTAACCTAACCTAACCTAACCTAACCTAACCTAACCTAACCTAACCTAACCTAACCTAACCTAACCTAACCTAACCTAACCTAACCTAACCTAACCTAACCTAACCTAACCTAACCTAACCTAACCTAACCTAACCTAACCTAACCTAACCTAACCTAACCTAACCTAACCTAACCTAACCTAACCTAACCTAACCTAACCTAACCTAACCTAACCTAACCTAACCTAACCTAACCTAACCTAACCTAACCTAACCTAACCTAACCTAACCTAACCTAACCTAACCTAACCTAACCTAACCTAACCTAACCTAACCTAACCTAACCTAACCTAACCTAACCTAACCTAACCTAACCTAACCTAACCTAACCTAACCTAACCTAACCTAACCTAACCTAACCTAACCTAACCTAACCTAACCTAACCTAACCTAACCTAACCTAACCTAACCTAACCTAACCTAACCTAACCTAACCTAACCTAACCTAACCTAACCTAACCTAACCTAACCTAACCTAACCTAACCTAACCTAACCTAACCTAACCTAACCTAACCTAACCTAACCTAACCTAACCTAACCTAACCTAACCTAACCTAACCTAACCTAACCTAACCTAACCTAACCTAACCTAACCTAACCTAACCTAACCTAACCTAACCTAACCTAACCTAACCTAACCTAACCTAACCTAACCTAACCTAACCTAACCTAACCTAACCTAACCTAACCTAACCTAACCTAACCTAACCTAACCTAACCTAACCTAACCTAACCTAACCTAACCTAACCTAACCTAACCTAACCTAACCTAACCTAACCTAACCTAACCTAACCTAACCTAACCTAACCTAACCTAACCTAACCTAACCTAACCTAACCTAACCTAACCTAACCTAACCTAACCTAACCTAACCTAACCTAACCTAACCTAACCTAACCTAACCTAACCTAACCTAACCTAACCTAACCTAACCTAACCTAACCTAACCTAACCTAACCTAACCTAACCTAACCTAACCTAACCTAACCTAACCTAACCTAACCTAACCTAACCTAACCTAACCTAACCTAACCTAACCTAACCTAACCTAACCTAACCTAACCTAACCTAACCTAACCTAACCTAACCTAACCTAACCTAACCTAACCTAACCTAACCTAACCTAACCTAACCTAACCTAACCTAACCTAACCTAACCTAACCTAACCTAACCTAACCTAACCTAACCTAACCTAACCTAACCTAACCTAACCTAACCTAACCTAACCTAACCTAACCTAACCTAACCTAACCTAACCTAACCTAACCTAACCTAACCTAACCTAACCTAACCTAACCTAACCTAACCTAACCTAACCTAACCTAACCTAACCTAACCTAACCTAACCTAACCTAACCTAACCTAACCTAACCTAACCTAACCTAACCTAACCTAACCTAACCTAACCTAACCTAACCTAACCTAACCTAACCTAACCTAACCTAACCTAACCTAACCTAACCTAACCTAACCTAACCTAACCTAACCTAACCTAACCTAACCTAACCTAACCTAACCTAACCTAACCTAACCTAACCTAACCTAACCTAACCTAACCTAACCTAACCTAACCTAACCTAACCTAACCTAACCTAACCTAACCTAACCTAACCTAACCTAACCTAACCTAACCTAACCTAACCTAACCTAACCTAACCTAACCTAACCTAACCTAACCTAACCTAACCTAACCTAACCTAACCTAACCTAACCTAACCTAACCTAACCTAACCTAACCTAACCTAACCTAACCTAACCTAACCTAACCTAACCTAACCTAACCTAACCTAACCTAACCTAACCTAACCTAACCTAACCTAACCTAACCTAACCTAACCTAACCTAACCTAACCTAACCTAACCTAACCTAACCTAACCTAACCTAACCTAACCTAACCTAACCTAACCTAACCTAACCTAACCTAACCTAACCTAACCTAACCTAACCTAACCTAACCTAACCTAACCTAACCTAACCTAACCTAACCTAACCTAACCTAACCTAACCTAACCTAACCTAACCTAACCTAACCTAACCTAACCTAACCTAACCTAACCTAACCTAACCTAACCTAACCTAACCTAACCTAACCTAACCTAACCTAACCTAACCTAACCTAACCTAACCTAACCTAACCTAACCTAACCTAACCTAACCTAACCTAACCTAACCTAACCTAACCTAACCTAACCTAACCTAACCTAACCTAACCTAACCTAACCTAACCTAACCTAACCTAACCTAACCTAACCTAACCTAACCTAACCTAACCTAACCTAACCTAACCTAACCTAACCTAACCTAACCTAACCTAACCTAACCTAACCTAACCTAACCTAACCTAACCTAACCTAACCTAACCTAACCTAACCTAACCTAACCTAACCTAACCTAACCTAACCTAACCTAACCTAACCTAACCTAACCTAACCTAACCTAACCTAACCTAACCTAACCTAACCTAACCTAACCTAACCTAACCTAACCTAACCTAACCTAACCTAACCTAACCTAACCTAACCTAACCTAACCTAACCTAACCTAACCTAACCTAACCTAACCTAACCTAACCTAACCTAACCTAACCTAACCTAACCTAACCTAACCTAACCTAACCTAACCTAACCTAACCTAACCTAACCTAACCTAACCTAACCTAACCTAACCTAACCTAACCTAACCTAACCTAACCTAACCTAACCTAACCTAACCTAACCTAACCTAACCTAACCTAACCTAACCTAACCTAACCTAACCTAACCTAACCTAACCTAACCTAACCTAACCTAACCTAACCTAACCTAACCTAACCTAACCTAACCTAACCTAACCTAACCTAACCTAACCTAACCTAACCTAACCTAACCTAACCTAACCTAACCTAACCTAACCTAACCTAACCTAACCTAACCTAACCTAACCTAACCTAACCTAACCTAACCTAACCTAACCTAACCTAACCTAACCTAACCTAACCTAACCTAACCTAACCTAACCTAACCTAACCTAACCTAACCTAACCTAACCTAACCTAACCTAACCTAACCTAACCTAACCTAACCTAACCTAACCTAACCTAACCTAACCTAACCTAACCTAACCTAACCTAACCTAACCTAACCTAACCTAACCTAACCTAACCTAACCTAACCTAACCTAACCTAACCTAACCTAACCTAACCTAACCTAACCTAACCTAACCTAACCTAACCTAACCTAACCTAACCTAACCTAACCTAACCTAACCTAACCTAACCTAACCTAACCTAACCTAACCTAACCTAACCTAACCTAACCTAACCTAACCTAACCTAACCTAACCTAACCTAACCTAACCTAACCTAACCTAACCTAACCTAACCTAACCTAACCTAACCTAACCTAACCTAACCTAACCTAACCTAACCTAACCTAACCTAACCTAACCTAACCTAACCTAACCTAACCTAACCTAACCTAACCTAACCTAACCTAACCTAACCTAACCTAACCTAACCTAACCTAACCTAACCTAACCTAACCTAACCTAACCTAACCTAACCTAACCTAACCTAACCTAACCTAACCTAACCTAACCTAACCTAACCTAACCTAACCTAACCTAACCTAACCTAACCTAACCTAACCTAACCTAACCTAACCTAACCTAACCTAACCTAACCTAACCTAACCTAACCTAACCTAACCTAACCTAACCTAACCTAACCTAACCTAACCTAACCTAACCTAACCTAACCTAACCTAACCTAACCTAACCTAACCTAACCTAACCTAACCTAACCTAACCTAACCTAACCTAACCTAACCTAACCTAACCTAACCTAACCTAACCTAACCTAACCTAACCTAACCTAACCTAACCTAACCTAACCTAACCTAACCTAACCTAACCTAACCTAACCTAACCTAACCTAACCTAACCTAACCTAACCTAACCTAACCTAACCTAACCTAACCTAACCTAACCTAACCTAACCTAACCTAACCTAACCTAACCTAACCTAACCTAACCTAACCTAACCTAACCTAACCTAACCTAACCTAACCTAACCTAACCTAACCTAACCTAACCTAACCTAACCTAACCTAACCTAACCTAACCTAACCTAACCTAACCTAACCTAACCTAACCTAACCTAACCTAACCTAACCTAACCTAACCTAACCTAACCTAACCTAACCTAACCTAACCTAACCTAACCTAACCTAACCTAACCTAACCTAACCTAACCTAACCTAACCTAACCTAACCTAACCTAACCTAACCTAACCTAACCTAACCTAACCTAACCTAACCTAACCTAACCTAACCTAACCTAACCTAACCTAACCTAACCTAACCTAACCTAACCTAACCTAACCTAACCTAACCTAACCTAACCTAACCTAACCTAACCTAACCTAACCTAACCTAACCTAACCTAACCTAACCTAACCTAACCTAACCTAACCTAACCTAACCTAACCTAACCTAACCTAACCTAACCTAACCTAACCTAACCTTTTCGAAGGATTTTGCCCTTTTTATTATGTCCAATGAACTCAATTATAAAAAATAACCACAAATAATCCACATCAAAAAATACACATTCAATACGCTTAAAAATATTCCTAACCTATTTCGCAAATTTGTGAGTATACACTCGTACAAAATCTTGGAGATCGCACGCTTTTAACCTAAAAATCGGCGATATCTCGCTCTATTCACAACCAAATTGGTCCGCACTTATTCTATCGAAATCTATTTTCGATGCCCTTTCCTATGATACCCCACACGGGGGGGTGTTATCGTACTTTAAAATTTTCGAAAAGGTGGAGGACCGTTTTCGAAAATTTCCTAAATGAATTAAAACTTCGGGGATGGATAGGTCTTGAGGAGGCCTATCGAATCCCTTCAGTATCCCAAGTCTCTTTTTTTACTCTTTCTATTTCTAATCGCTATAACTTTACTATCCGCTATATCAACCTAATATTTTTTTGTGGTCGGTCTTCCTAACTTTTTACGCCCTCTTAAACGAGTACCCACTCGGGGGGGTTCAGAGCAAAAATTAGGAATCCGAGCACGCCACGTGACTCAGAAACTTTTTTCAGGGTCATGTAAAAAATTTATAAAAAATAAAAATTTTAATAACCCGAAAAAATATCTATGTAATTAATATTACCCCTAAACAATATGGCTCACTGTCATGTACCCCGAAATTGACCGTATGCCCCTAATCTGGTATGTAAATGCCTTAATCCTATGTTAAATTACCCTAAACCGACGTTTTACGGGGTTAATATCCCCTCCACTAAAATTCTGTCACAGTAGGTACCTCGGGGAGGACGCCCTACTATGCGCTACCTACTTTGAATTTCGAAAATCCGATGTTTTCTACCCTTTTTCTATCAAAAACTGAAATTCCCCAATGTGTAAGACAGAGATAGCTTAATACATTGGGTAGTCTCTCTCTAGCATACTACTAATGTGCAGCCTTAAGGGTGCGCATTAGTAGCTATCCTTCTCTGAAGATTTCACTCTCTTTCTATCTCGTATATGGACCAGCATACGATTTCTCCTATTGCTGTCCTTTTCGCACTCGTTACGTTTAGATAAGCGCGTCCTTCTCGCACTCATACGCAAGGTATATAAGGCTAAAAAGACGCGTATCTCCCTTATTTTTGGGCGGAATCGGGATTTTCAAGGTGTTTTGGAACCCTTGAACACCCCTCTTCCTTCCTAGCTGAGAGTTTTTCGACAATCCCCCACCCTTCTAGTAGTTGATTCCCGAAAAATCTATCCTAATACTATTTTTCTAATATTCCTATCCTACAATTAACTAAGTATCTAGTACTAATCCTAATTCGTATAACTAAAAAATTCCTAATCGCGTGAGTTCGCTTTTGGACTCCTATGGTCACCCTAAAATTAAAGTAATTAATTCCTAATTATATTGTACTAATGGGAGAGTATGGTAGGGATACAGGAATACCCTTACTTTTCCTCAGCCTGTCAGAACAGAAACTCACGATTAACACTGACTATGATCGCATTAAATCTGTTACCAGATATTACGATTTCCGAAATTGTACGTACCTAATCTGTTAATTCACCTTTATATGAATTTATTCTATTTGTTTTCCAGTTTTTTTCCAAAACTATCCTATTTATATCAGTTATATAACTGCCCTATTTCGAACAGAAATGATAAAAATTTAAAGTCAAAATCTAATCCTAATTAATTATGTACTAAAACACTATTAATTAACTACCGGAAAATAATCTCCTTAGTTAATTACCTAATATCGAAATTAAAACTAAACTCACTTGTTTATAATTAGCTATAGAGTAATTCCAATAGCTAATATTCTCAATTAATAAATCTAAAAGATCTATATTGCTAATCGTATCTTTCACTTTCTACTGTCCGAACCGTGTCGACCGAATCTCAAAACCGAACTGAGGATTTCTCCCCTTGCTGACGCGTTCGAAGCCGTACAGGTCATCCCCTCTTTTGCTCTCTCTATCAAAAATTGTTTTCGAGGTAACCGCTAAGTCACCTCGTCCTTCTGTATATCCAGCCATACCACTCTCCGCAGTTTTTTGGCTGTCCTCTTTTTTTGACTCTAAATACATCCTCTATAAAAATACCGCGATCGAAAAACACGCAAGGTGACCACACGCGAGCGTGTCCTTGCAGAGCCTTTGTTGGTTCTGCAAGAACACGCCACGTTCACAAAAAGGTCTTACCTCGATCTATTTACGGAGGTATCAACGTTTTTTACAATCATGTTGATACTCGTATCACGCTTCGCTGTCTTGCCTTACATATTACGCTTCGTAATGCGCCTAACTGTTGGCAACCATAAGCTCTTCGAGCTCCTTTTCCTGCTGGAAATACCAGATATCGATACAATAGTGTACCTATATTCTAAAGATAGTCGGTATCCTATGCGCTAATTCTATACTCTAGCCGTATTAATTCCTTTGTTCTAGTTCCATAACGGAATCTCGATTTTTAAACTAACATTGTAGCCTTAATAATAGTCTCGCAGTCCTAAAAACTGGTGACGACACGCGAACTTGCTATTCCTATACCTGTGTCAAATTTCCGCGTATACGGAAATTTGTAGCTCGTTTAATCGCGAATTTTCGTTCGCGATCAAACTCGGCGTTTCTCAATTATGGACGTGCCCGGCTTTTCTTCGTCGAAACGAAGAAATTCCGGGACCTCCTTGTCGTTAGCCTTCTACGCGTATACGCGTTTCTCTCTCGCGTTCAAAACGAAAATCATCGTACACACTTCTGCTAATAACTTTATGACAAAGTTTATTTGACGTAAAGTTATTATTTTTCTGAGCTCTATATTTTATACTGCGCAAATTTTAGAACTTTTCCTCTTTTTTTCGGCCTATTATTTTGTGTTTCCTCCTTGTTCCGTGCGCATGGCACGCATCTATCTTTCTTTCTCTCGCATTTTTTGAAAATCTAATCTCCTACTTCTATTAGTAACTTTATGTCAAAGTTTGTTTGACATAAAGTTTCTTATTTCTAATTCTCTACATTTTGCTCTGTTTAGTTTTTCGTTTTTTGCTCTCTAAATTTACTTCTAATCCGGCTCGAAATTCTAAAAACCGACCTCGATGGGTTTTTTGGAGTTGCAAAAAACTCATCCTGCCAAAATTATAATGCCTATTTTTACCGGAAAATCGAGATATTTGCGAAAATGTTCGACTCAATATCGCTCGAAATTCCTCTCCGCCATCTTTATTTTACTATTTCGCCACGTGCTTACTCCTTACTATTGACAACCGTATCATCATTTTACGCTACTACGGACACGAGTTACCTTGTGTCGGTACATTAGGCAACTCGTTTTCTGCTCATTGTTGGTAACAATTCCGCTCTAATCTATATCCTATTCGCGTTTCTTTTACCTACAATGTTAAGTAATCGAATCGAATCGGTTTTCTTCCAGATTTTCTTACTAATTTTAACAGCTCTTTTCTTCTCGCTTCCAGCACTCCATTTCAGGCTGTTGAGTACGGGGAGGTCCGGAAAAGGAGGAGAAGTCGTCCGAGGTCACCGCTTCCAGCTGCAGCGACGCGTCCTCGTCCTTTGGTCCTGGAATCCTGCCGGATCCGCTCGTTGAGCCTTGCGCAGCCAAGATCCATTTTCCATTTTCCACGGGGTCTTCCGCTGATTCACCTTGGCGATGCTCTCCACGCTGCTCTCCCTCCTTTCCCCCCTTTCCTCTAGGCCATCCTGGAATGCATGGAAACAAAGACGAAAATATAAAAGCTATTTTGTTCCGCTTTTAATTTAAAAGGTAGGTATAATTACGTAACTTTTAAACCTAAATTTCTTTTTTCCTTTTCAGGTTCTGGTTGAGATCTACTCCACCATCCATACTGTACATCTGTTTTTTCCGTCATCTGGACCACGTATTTCTTATACTGCGGACAGCTATACGCCCCCGCAATATGTTCTAACTCAGTTGCTTCTAAACCAGCTCGTTTACATAAAATACATTTTCGAAGCTTCGTGCACCCATCGATCGTGTGCCCTTCTTCGCCGCATCTTCTACAAATGACTTTGTTATCGCGATTATTAGGACAACTGTATGAGAGGTGCCCTAGCGAGTGACATTTGTAACACCTAATAATTTTTAATGCTACTTTTAATAAACATTTAGTCCATCCTAATCTAATACTGTCTTTACTTTTCAGAATAGGTGCGCATTTACCGGGAAAAGTTACTATCGCGGTTTTATTGCCACCATAACCTACTCGAATATGTCTAATGAAAATTTCCTCCTCTTTAATTTGTACTAAGGCCGCTAATTCACTCAGAATCTCCTCTCTTTCGAGAGTCGGATCTATTTCTCTAATTTCAAATGTAACTTTGGGCGTAAGCCTTTTGATTTGGTAGTCTTTACCCAAAACTTCTCTAGTCATTTTCTCAAATTGAAAACTATCCGCTTTTGATTCTAATTCTAACAGTAAGTCCCCGCCTCTAGTTCTTCTAATCATCTGAACTTCCGCGAGTCTGGGGTCTGCTGCCTCCTTTAATATTTTGAAGATATCCAAAAACGTTTTCCCTTGTGAAGCTTTAACAAGTATCGCTTCAGGTTTAGGCGTAGTCGGATACTTCTCTCTTTCTTCTTGTCTGCTTCCTGCTACTCTAGCTGCTTCCAGCTCCGCTGCTTTTCTCGCCTGCTGTCTAGACTTCTTCTCCTCCTTCTTCTTCTTTCTCTTTTCAGCTTCGTCGCTGCCCTCAATATGTTTTGAAACTGCACTGCTACCAGGAATTGCAGTCGTTTCAGCTCCTAATTGACTTTTATCCTTGCACGATCCAGGTTTGGCCGGGATTACGGGTAACAAGGATTGAAGCAGGGATAATGGACTCTGTGTCTCTTTATCGGACACGGAAGGTTTGGAAATATTCCCTACCTGTGCCCTTTCCCTAATCTTAACAACTTCTACTGATACTTTTCCTAATGAGACAAGGGCCTCGTTTAGACCCAAGCTAAAAGAAACCGCAAAATCGTTTAATCTCGTTCTTTTCAGTTTAGACTGCTCTTTACTATATATCTCTAATTCTTTAGCAGATCCTATTGCTGCTTCTATTCTTTTTTTAATCGAACTTAGATACTTCTCCACTTCTTTATTTAATCCTATTTTTTCATCGGAACTCTCCTTCCTTCCTGCCATTATAGCGCGTGGGAAAGCAAGGTATTAATAAAATGTAGAGCAAATTTAGCCTTTTCGAAGGATTTTGCCCTTTTTATTATGTCCAATGAACTCAATTATAAAAAATAACCACAAATAATCCACATCAAAAAATACACATTCAATACGCTTAAAAATATTCCTAACCTATTTCGCAAATTTGTGAGTATACACTCGTACAAAATCTTGGAGATCGCACGCTTTTAACCTAAAAATCGGCGATATCTCGCTCTATTCACAACCAAATTGGTCCGCACTTATTCTATCGAAATCTATTTTCGATGCCCTTTCCTATGATACCCCACACGGGGGGGTGTTATCGTACTTTAAAATTTTCGAAAAGGTGGAGGACCGTTTTCGAAAATTTCCTAAATGAATTAAAACTTCGGGGATGGATAGGTCTTGAGGAGGCCTATCGAATCCCTTCAGTATCCCAAGTCTCTTTTTTTACTCTTTCTATTTCTAATCGCTATAACTTTACTATCCGCTATATCAACCTAATATTTTTTTGTGGTCGGTCTTCCTAACTTTTTACGCCCTCTTAAACGAGTACCCACTCGGGGGGGTTCAGAGCAAAAATTAGGAATCCGAGCACGCCACGTGACTCAGAAACTTTTTTCAGGGTCATGTAAAAAATTTATAAAAAATAAAAATTTTAATAACCCGAAAAAATATCTATGTAATTAATATTACCCCTAAACAATATGGCTCACTGTCATGTACCCCGAAATTGACCGTATGCCCCTAATCTGGTATGTAAATGCCTTAATCCTATGTTAAATTACCCTAAACCGACGTTTTACGGGGTTAATATCCCCTCCACTAAAATTCTGTCACAGTAGGTACCTCGGGGAGGACGCCCTACTATGCGCTACCTACTTTGAATTTCGAAAATCCGATGTTTTCTACCCTTTTTCTATCAAAAACTGAAATTCCCCAATGTGTAAGACAGAGATAGCTTAATACATTGGGTAGTCTCTCTCTAGCATACTACTAATGTGCAGCCTTAAGCTATCCTTCTCTGAAGATTTCACTCTCTTTCTATCTCGTATATGGACCAGCATACGATTTCTCCTATTGCTGTCCTTTTCGCACTCGTTACGTTTAGATAAGCGCGTCCTTCTCGCACTCATACGCAAGGTATATAAGGCTAAAAAGACGCGTATCTCCCTTATTTTTGGGCGGAATCGGGATTTTCAAGGTGTTTTGGAACCCTTGAACACCCCTCTTCCTTCCTAGCTGAGAGTTTTTCGACAATCCCCCACCCTTCTAGTAGTTGATTCCCGAAAAATCTATCCTAATACTATTTTTCTAATATTCCTATCCTACAATTAACTAAGTATCTAGTACTAATCCTAATTCGTATAACTAAAAAATTCCTAATCGCGTGAGTTCGCTTTTGGACTCCTATGGTCACCCTAAAATTAAAGTAATTAATTCCTAATTATATTGTACTAATGGGAGAGTATGGTAGGGATACAGGAATACCCTTACTTTTCCTCAGCCTAATCTGTTAATTCACCTTTATATGAATTTATTCTATTTGTTTTCCAGTTTTTTTCCAAAACTATCCTATTTATATCAGTTATATAACTGCCTTGTTTATAATTAGCTATAGATTAATTCCAATAGCTAATATTCTCAATTAATAAATCTAAAAGATCTATATTGCTAATCGTATCTTTCACTTTCTACTGTCCGAACCGTGTCGACCGAATCTCAAAACCGAACTTAACCTAACCTAACCTAACCTAACCTAACCTAACCTAACCTAACCTAACCTAACCTAACCTAACCTAACCTAACCTAACCTAACCTAACCTAACCTAACCTAACCTAACCTAACCTAACCTAACCTAACCTAACCTAACCTAACCTAACCTAACCTAACCTAACCTAACCTAACCTAACCTAACCTAACCTAACCTAACCTAACCTAACCTAACCTAACCTAACCTAACCTAACCTAACCTAACCTAACCTAACCTAACCTAACCTAACCTAACCTAACCTAACCTAACCTAACCTAACCTAACCTAACCTTGCGATAACGTTATCCTTTATTCGGTCACTCAATTTCTATCATTTTCTGTTACTCTCTCACGTCTTACATGCTAAATTCGCTAATCCTATAATTAACCTATCTTTTTTTTCAGTCTAACGGATTCCCCTAGACCTACTGATTCTTTTGAGTACCCACTCGGGGGGTTTATCTACACTTTTTTATTTTTTGTTAACTAACCTATATTTTTTACAGTATGTACAAACTTCACTTGAGGAGCCCTCTCGAAAGAGTACCCACTCGGGGGGTCTATCTCGCAAAAATTTTTTTGAAAATTTAAACGCCCTGTACCAACTTATATTGTTCCGAATCTGCAATAAAAATTTTCGAAAACTTTTGAAAAGCACTGTACACTCTTATAATTTAACCCTCTCCTCACTAATGAAAAAATTTCGGAGATTTTTAGCACTTTTGGTAAAGTCGGGCAGCCCACTATGTCGCCTGCCCTCTCGCTCGCACTCGGACTTTTCGGATCGCTCTCGCTCACTCGCACTCACTAATTTTCGAAAAATCTCACTTTTCTCGCGAATTTCGATTCTTTCTCGGCCTCTCGCGGAGCCTAAAATGGCCGGAAAATAGCGCAAATGGGCGGATCGGCTTTTTATGGCCGTCCTCTAGCCCTTAGCCTACCTAATTTATTATTCTAAAAACTAATATACTAAATCTGACTAATAAACTACCCTAATCTAATATTTACACCACCTCCTATTCTCAAAGATACTTGGTCAATTCACTGGCTTTCTCTCGAACGACAAAATGGCCGCTTGCTGAGAATATTGCTCGTAAATCAAACCGCTAGCTCTAAGAATTCCTAAACGACTGTCTTCTTGGAATCTTAAGATGGCGAAACAAGTCTCCTTGTTCCCCCTCTTTTGGATCGGCCGTTGCCAGCCGTTTATCTCGACCTCGTTCCTGATTGGTTCTCGGTGGTTCAACGGTACGCGTGTACTTTGCTGTCCTAGCCAGAGGACGAGGCACGGAAATTTATTACACAAACACTGCTGAATGAAAAACTAACTTTGAGATATTCGTTTATGTAGCAAAAACCCTATTCAACAAATACTTTTGACTTTAATTTTACTTTTCCTTTCAAATTCTTCCTGCCTCGTCCTTCGGTTAGCGTTCCGCACCGCGTTTACAAATTCCGTTGAACCACCTGATTCCAACCGTCTCCTGTTCGTTTGAAGCAGCCTGGTGTGTTCGGTAATGCGACTCTCCGCGTACTCTATGCTTTTACCATGTACGAATCCCACTGTCGGTAAAGTGGGACCCTCTTTTCTAAGTTTCTAATTTACTCTAAATTTTTATCTTTTATCGTTAACAGAGTCTCGCTGGTCCTCCTATCGCTAAATTAGTATGTTAAACAATATATATAATAAATGTTCTTAAAACTACCCTATTAATACAACTTATTCCTATCGACGTGAGAGAAAACATCATATGACTTCGTCATATCTAAGCGTTTTACAATATTACATATTTAGTTCTGATTTTATCAGTACACTTTCTTACTAATTCTCTTTCTTTTTTAGGTTTTTCTGCTGCTGTTGATGACTGGTCGTCTGGATGCTGGGGGTGCGTTTGCTCGGAGCTCTCATTTGGATGTTGTTCTTCCTTCCTCTCTTGTGGAAGTCCAGGCCCGGTTCCGCTCGTGGAGCCTTTCGCAGTCCCTTCCTTCTTTTTGAGAGGTTGCTCCCTCTCCGCTCCTTTCCAGCTCCAGTCCTTGTCCCTTAGCAGCTTTCCTTCCTCCTGTGTTATTTTTCCTCCTCTCCTTGTGTATACCTTATTCTAAGAAAGAAAGATCCATGTCAGTGATTCTCTCTCTCTCTCTTACCTCCTCCTCCCTTATCCTCCTCCTTTCTTCCTCCTCTTTCTTTTTTAGAATACTCCCGCAGTAGGCGGAGAAGATATTCCAGTCTTTTTCCGACTGGAGTATCCTCTCCATTATAAACTCCGGTGTGCAGCTGCTCCCTAATGACCCGATGTCCTCCATCATTTTCCTCCTTTCATCCTTCCACTCGTCGCATTCGAAAAGAGTATGCTCCGGGGTGTCGATCTCCTCCTCATGATACCAGCATTTGTTAGAGTCTGCTTTGCCTATTTTGTATCTGAAACTGTTAAAAACGCCATGCCCTGTAAGGGCTTGGGTAAGTCTAAAATTCAAAACTCCATGATTTCTTTCTGTCCATCTTGTAATGCTTGGGATGAGTCTGCAAGTCCATCTCCCGACTTCCTCCCTTTCCCAGTCTTCTTGCCATTCCCTCATAGCTCTTTCCCTCGCTTCCTTCTTTATCCACTTCTTCGTTGCGGCCCTCCTCTTCTCTGGATCCTCTTCTTCTCTTTCGCTCAAGAACATTCGGATGTCAGGTGGGTTCTCATCGTTCGTCGGGCGGTCCTGAATATCCTCTAGCTCCATTACTTCAATTTCGTCCTCTCGGTAAGCTCCTCTTCTTATCCTTCTCGCCGCAGTCCTTCTTGGCCTTTGTCCCTCCTCTCGTCCCATATCTAAAAACAAGTTTTCCCATTGGAAAATCCTCCCTCTCTCTCTAATTTTTATATCCCACGGGATGGTCCCCGTTAGGACCGCCAAGGTCTGCATGGGAACCGTCCTGTAGGCAGAGGCCACCCTCGCCAGACCCATCCTTTGGGTGTTCTTCAGAATCCTCCAATTGTGGTCGCTACTGCATGCCTTCTCCCAGATCGGTGCTCCGTATAAAACGATTGATTCCAGGACGGTGTAATACAGCTTCCTGGCGCTGTTTTTTAGTCCTCCTTGATTGGCCATCAGGCTGGACAGCGCCATCATCACCCTGATTCCTCTGTTTGTGGCTTCAGTAATCTGTGCTCTAAAATCTCTCTTTCTGTCAAATATTATTCCTAAATATTTGAGCGTCTCTTTTGGAGCTACGTCCATGTCGTCGAATCTAAAAACAAAATTATTTTCAATACGTTTCCTGTTTGTCCACATTATTTCTGTTTTGTTTATTGCCAGATCAAGCCCAACTCTCCTCAGCCAGTCCCTGACTTCCTTCGCGGCCTGTTCCGCTCTCTCCTTCAGCACATGTAATTTAGAGCTTTCTACCAGGATCATTATATCGTCTGCAAAGGCTATGACCATGCAACCTTTACTCCATACCCGTCTTAGCAGGCCATCGTACACCATGTTCCAGAAGAACGGTCCAAGGACCGAGCCCTGGGGGACCCCCATTTCAACGTCAAGTTTTATCTCGTGCCCTAGCGTGCTGCATTGCACCTTTCTTTCCTTGAAATAATTTTTGATTATTCTTTTAAGGTAATCTGGTACTTTCCTTTCTTCTAACTCTCGGTGGATTTCTTTCCATCTCAACGTATTAAAAGCATTCTTCACGTCTAGGGCGATCATGACTGAGAATCTATTTCTCTCAATTCCTCTTCTTATATGTTCATTGACCTTATTCATGGCTTGAATCGTCGATCTTCCCTTGGCGAATCCGTACTGAGTTTTCTCGAAAGGGTCGTCCCCCAGGTGTCTGCTCAGTCTCTCCTTTAACACGTATTCGAATAGCTTGGCTATCGAATCGATGATGCAGATTGGCCTGTAAGCAGATATGGAGTTAGGGTCCTTACCGTGCTTCCTAAGTAGAATTGTCCTGGCGGTTTTCCACTGTGTCGGGATCTCTCCTCTCCTTAGAATTCCCGTGAACAGTGCCGCGAAGGATTCCGGTCTGGCTTTAGCCAGCCTCTTCGTAATCTCGGGTGAGACGCCGTCCAGTCCCGCGGCCTTCCTTGGGGCTATCTTTTCCGCTGCCATGAGGATTTCTTCCTTACGTATTTCCTGGAATTGAAATTCGTCGTTAGTGTTACCTCTCCCCGTTCCTGTCTCTTGTCTCCCTTCCTCCTCCCCCTCTCTTCCTCTGCTTTGGTTTTCCCCTCCTTCCTGGCTCCTCGGGAAGAGTCCCCTCAGAACCTCTTCCATAAACTCTTTCGAGAGTGTGGCCGGTGGAAGTGACATTTTAACCTTCTTCATGATGACTTTATAGGGTTTTCCCCATACATCCTTGTTTACTTCCTCGCAGAACTCATTCCATTTATCGGATTTTGCCTTCGATATACTCCTTCTGAGGTCCTTCATATTTTCTTTGTACAGTGTCTCTAATATTTCGGCTTCTTCTTTGCTTTTCTTTCCTTCTTTTATTTCTCTTCTGGTTCTTTGTAGCTTTCTTTTAATTATTCTCGCCTTTTTTCGCAGGTTCGTCAGTTCTTGGTTCCACCACAGGTTCGGGTAAGTTTTAAAATTGTCATCATATTTATTCTTTTTCAGCGTCTCATCTAAAACTTTTTCAATCAATTTCAGAAATAAGTCTTCCTCGTCCTTTCCATAAAATGTAGCAGAGTTTAAGTGTTCCTTGTCCAGTCTTATACCAAATTCCCTCGTTGCGTCGTCCAATCCTTCCTCGGTGGTCTTCCATTTTGGCTTGAAACCGTTCTTCTTTGGTAATTCCTTTGCTGTTTCTAAAATTGTCAAGACATATTTGTGGTCAGAATCTGTTTCTTCGTCAAGTACCTTACAAACTACGTTAATTTTGTTAAAATTCGAAAGCGCTATAAAGTCAATATAAGACGTTCTGCTCCCGTGTACGAACGTTGGTCCTCCATTTGGTTTAACGGGGTGCAGGCCGTTTTTTAAGAGTTCCTCCGCTACTCTTTTTCCTCTTTTGTTGTATTTCCTTGATCCCCATAGAGGGGCGTGAGCGTTGAAGTCACCTCCTATAATTATTTTCTTCCCTTTCGACCTCTGTTCCTTTATATAGTCCATAATCTTGTCCAATCTGTTAACATAATGATTATCGCTTAGGCTGGGGGAGAGGTAAACACTTACTACGACGTAATCTCCTATGTTTGCAGCTGTGAAGTCCTGATCTTTTTTGTCACCGTCCTCGAATCTGGCAATTCCATTGAATCCTGTCATCCAGATTGCCGTCGTGTTTCCTTGTCCGAATATCCAGTTACCCGGGTTGTACAACGGATCCGAGATCAGAACCACGTCCACTTTTAGTTCTTCTGCAGTCTTGACCAGCAGGTGCTGGGCATTCCTACAGTGGTTCAGGTTCAACTGCAAAATTTTTAAATTGAATTATTTGTGCTTCTCCCGTTCATCTGGTTGACGAACTTCCTGAATTCTGGGCAGGAGGAGGAACCTGCAATATGTTGGGCATTTGCGGCCGGTATATTGTTTCTAATGCAGACGCAACAGCTTTTAGGCGCATTGCAACCATTAATTGAGTGGCCAATTACTCCGCATCTTCTGCAAATTTCTTTCCCTTGTAGGCTAGTCTCCTTGCAGCTGTATGCCATGTGCCCAAAACCGTGACATCTGAAACATCTTAGTATTGTCGCTGTTCTGTTTACCCTGCACATCATGTGACCTAATCTGATTTTATTGTTCTCTCCTATTTTAGCAGCAACCTCAGCTGGCACTACTACAATTGCCGTCTTCGTTCCTCCAAAGCCAAACCTTACGGACTTTAATTCGATCTCGGACCCGATGTACTCCCCCAGATCTAGACTTTGGCTGATGGCCGTCCTAACCTCATCTCTTTCAAGTGACGGATCGATATCCTTGATTTCTA
Source organism: Lasioglossum pauxillum (assembly GCA_933228785.1). Classification (NCBI taxonomy): domain Eukaryota; kingdom Metazoa; phylum Arthropoda; class Insecta; order Hymenoptera; family Halictidae; genus Lasioglossum; species Lasioglossum pauxillum. The sequence continues at coordinate 48,142,312 of OW121703.1, read as the reverse complement.
AAGTTACCTTTGGTGATAGCTTTTTAACTTTGTGATTTTCTCCTACTGATTTCTTAACCGCTTCTTCTAGACTCATAATATTAGCATCCTTGTTCAGCTCTAGAATCAAATCCCCCCCCCTGGATTTCCTGGCCATTTGAATATCTTTAATTTTATCCGCTGCCTCGCTTTTAATTTTCTTGAACAAGTCTGCGAATGTTCTCTCTTTAGACGCTTTGATTATAATAGCCTCCGGTTTCGGCTTGGGGGGGAATTTCCTAAGCCTGTCTATTCTTTCTTTTTCTCTCCTCTTCTTTTCTTCTTCCTCTTGAATTTTCCTCGCTCTGTCCCTATCTTCTTTCTTCTTAGCCGCTACCTCTTTATTATTCTCTACTAGAATCCATCTTCCTGATTCCCTGTTCAAGGTCCTTTCTGAACCTCCTATTTCCTCCTCCCTTCCTTGTGTTGACCTGTTCCTGTAACTGTTATTTCCCCCCTCTTTCCTAGCTTGTTTCCCACTTTTTTCCTCTCCTTCTTTGTCCTCTACCTTTCCTCTACGAATAAAATCTGGCGAACATTGAGTCTCCTTATTTGTACGTTTTGCTTGTTCCTTAAATTTCAATACCTCTATCGCGTATTTCATATTGGAGGACATCAATTCCAAACTATGCATTTCGTTCCCTAGCTGTGTTGATAAAATTTTCGCACTACGATCCGGGTTGTCTCGCAAAACTGTTTCTAAATTTTTGACCGTCTGCTTTGATTTTTTAAAGGCCTCTAACAATTCTATCGCCCTCTCTAATAATTCCTCTTCTATTTTCTCTTTTTCCTCTCTCGTTTCCTTTAATATTATACTGACTTCCTCGTCCCTAATATTAACAACGCTCACTATTTCTTTCTCCGTCCTACTTTTCTTAGATACGCTGGAGGTGTATGAACCGTTGTCCGATTCACCCCCTCCATCAGATCTCGGTGTTACCGGAATATCCATCATCACCATTCCCCTATCTCTTTTTTCCCCCCTGCTTTCGACCTGCATCGGGGTAATTTCTTCCGGCGATAAAAATTGTAATTTATCCTCTATTCGTGTGTTTCTAGGTGTCTCCATGTTTGGATTACTCACCTTGAAGAGGTGAGTAATCGTTCTGGATCTCTAACGGTTGGAACAAAGGAGTTTTTTCTTTTTCGACAGGTAAGTACGAACACTTTTGAATACCTTGCGATAACGTTATCCTTTATTCGGTCACTCAATTTCTATCATTTTCTGTTACTCTCTCACGTCTTACATGCTAAATTCGCTAATCCTATAATTAACCTATCTTTTTTTTCAGTCTAACGGATTCCCCTAGACCTACTGATTCTTTTGAGTACCCACTCGGGGGGTTTATCTACACTTTTTTATTTTTTGTTAACTAACCTATATTTTTTACAGTATGTACAAACTTCACTTGAGGAGCCCTCTCGAAAGAGTACCCACTCGGGGGGTCTATCTCGCAAAAATTTTTTTGAAAATTTAAACGCCCTGTACCAACTTATATTGTTCCGAATCTGCAATAAAAATTTTCGAAAACTTTTGAAAAGCACTGTACACTCTTATAATTTAACCCTCTCCTCACTAATGAAAAAATTTCGGAGATTTTTAGCACTTTTGGTAAAGTCGGGCAGCCCACTATGTCGCCTGCCCTCTCGCTCGCACTCGGACTTTTCGGATCGCTCTCGCTCACTCGCACTCACTAATTTTCGAAAAATCTCACTTTTCTCGCGAATTTCGATTCTTTCTCGGCCTCTCGCGGAGCCTAAAATGGCCGGAAAATAGCGCAAATGGGCGGATCGGCTTTTTATGGCCGTCCTCTAGCCCTTAGCCTACCTAATTTATTATTCTAAAAACTAATATACTAAATCTGACTAATAAACTACCCTAATCTAATATTTACACCACCTCCTATTCTCAAAGATACTTGGTCAATTCACTGGCTTTCTCTCGAACGACAAAATGGCCGCTTGCTGAGAATATTGCTCGTAAATCAAACCGCTAGCTCTAAGAATTCCTAAACGACTCTAACCTAACCTAACCTAACCTAACCTAACCTAACCTAACCTAACCTAACCTAACCTAACCTAACCTAACCTAACCTAACCTAACCTAACCTAACCTAACCTAACCTAACCTAACCTAACCTAACCTAACCTAACCTAACCTAACCTAACCTAACCTAACCTAACCTAACCTAACCTAACCTAACCTAACCTAACCTAACCTAACCTAACCTAACCTAACCTAACCTAACCTAACCTAACCTAACCTAACCTAACCTAACCTAACCTAACCTAACCTAACCTAACCTAACCTAACCTAACCTAACCTAACCTAACCTAACCTAACCTAACCTAACCTAACCTAACCTAACCTAACCTAACCTAACCTAACCTAACCTAACCTAACCTAACCTAACCTAACCTAACCTAACCTAACCTAACCTAACCTAACCTAACCTAACCTAACCTAACCTAACCTAACCTAACCTAACCTAACCTAACCTAACCTAACCTAACCTAACCTAACCTAACCTAACCTAACCTAACCTAACCTAACCTAACCTAACCTAACCTAACCTAACCTAACCTAACCTAACCTAACCTAACCTAACCTAACCTAACCTAACCTAACCTAACCTAACCTAACCTAACCTAACCTAACCTAACCTAACCTAACCTAACCTAACCTAACCTAACCTAACCTAACCTAACCTAACCTAACCTAACCTAACCTAACCTAACCTAACCTAACCTAACCTAACCTAACCTAACCTAACCTAACCTAACCTAACCTAACCTAACCTAACCTAACCTAACCTAACCTAACCTAACCTAACCTAACCTAACCTAACCTAACCTAACCTAACCTAACCTAACCTAACCTAACCTAACCTAACCTAACCTAACCTAACCTAACCTAACCTAACCTAACCTAACCTAACCTAACCTAACCTAACCTAACCTAACCTAACCTAACCTAACCTAACCTAACCTAACCTAACCTAACCTAACCTAACCTAACCTAACCTAACCTAACCTAACCTAACCTAACCTAACCTAACCTAACCTAACCTAACCTAACCTAACCTAACCTAACCTAACCTAACCTAACCTAACCTAACCTAACCTAACCTAACCTAACCTAACCTAACCTAACCTAACCTAACCTAACCTAACCTAACCTAACCTAACCTAACCTAACCTAACCTAACCTAACCTAACCTAACCTAACCTAACCTAACCTAACCTAACCTAACCTAACCTAACCTAACCTAACCTAACCTAACCTAACCTAACCTAACCTAACCTAACCTAACCTAACCTAACCTAACCTAACCTAACCTAACCTAACCTAACCTAACCTAACCTAACCTAACCTAACCTAACCTAACCTAACCTAACCTAACCTAACCTAACCTAACCTAACCTAACCTAACCTAACCTAACCTAACCTAACCTAACCTAACCTAACCTAACCTAACCTAACCTAACCTAACCTAACCTAACCTAACCTAACCTAACCTAACCTTTTTTTTTTTTTTTTTTTTTTTTTTTTTTACGTTGGGGAAATCCGTTATGGATAACCCCCCCATTGCTGGAAATGAGGGAGGCCAATGTGGGACTCTCACCCACTAAAACCCCACGGCCGCCCCTAGACATCTAACGCGGGGTGCCGGGATCGCGCGAGCATACAACCGGACACCCTCGCTGTCTATCGATAGACCATCCCGATGAGGGAGTGAAGCTCCCCCAACGTTTAACCCCTCTACAAGGGAAACGCAGCGACGGCGGCTGCGTTTCCCCCTCCCTAGGTCACCCGATGGGACGCCGAGTTCCAGCTCGACGCCCCGATGACCCGAGAGATCCCGTCGTTCGCCCGTGCCGGTGCGCGATAAAGAACGGCGCGTCACGGATACACTCCCACCGGCGGTACGAACGAGGGGATCCCAGTACGCGGTAAGGCCCGCCCCTCGGAGGGGTGCATTTCGCACACCCCCGGGGCGAGCCCCCATCCCGTGAGTCCAGGAGGTACCCGGTACCTCCACCCTCACTGCCCTCCTCCGGCGATCGAGCGTCCCCGATCGTGGGAGGAGGGGTATCCCCGTTTTTGGACTGCGCCAGAAGGGCGCAGCCTCTTACACCCCCCCGGTGGACCGCGCCAGAAGGGCGCGGCCTCTTTCCCTCCCGGTGGACCACACCAGAAGGGTGTGGCCTCTTCCAACCCCGTGGACCACGCCTGAAGGGCGTGGCCTCTTACCCCGTGTCCATTACCCCCTCCCTCGGAGGAGGAGCCGGAGCGGCCGGTTCTTTCCCCGCGCCTCCACCTCGGTTCTGCCCGGGTTTGGTCCCGGACAGAAACGAGGGGCACGCGCGGGTCCCTGATCTGTGGCCTGCAGGCAGGCCAAGATCCCCGCAAAGGGGGCACTTCGGCGGCGACCTACAAGTCGCCGCTCGGTGCCCCTCCTCCCCGCACCTATAACACCGGCCGATCCGGCTCGGCTCCTCCTTATAGGCACATTTTGCCTGTGTGTGGCCTCGACGAAGGCAGCGGTAGCATTGGAGCATACGTTGCTCCAATACCTCTACCCTCGCCGAGGCCCACCCCACCCTTATCCGGCCGGCGCCGGCCACCTTTCTAGCCGCCGCTAAAGGCAGCCTGGCCCAGCACGTGCCGGGCCCCATCCCCGAAGGCGGTCTGGTGACCACCCCCACGCGTAGGAGCTCGGGGGCGCAGTCCGCTGCGCCCGCGAGTGCGGAACGAACCGCCTCCGAGGTGGCATTAACGCCAAGCCCCCGGAGACGGATCTCCGCCGTCCTCGTGGGGGTGCCCACCAGCACCCCTGTACCCGCCAGGGCCTCCTTCATCTTAGCAGCGAGGGCCTCGGCCTTCGCCCTATTCCCTTCCCCGCGGACTCTAATCATTAGGGCCCCAGTTCTCGCCACCCCAAACGCGACTCCGTCGGTGATGCCGACGGATTCTAAGGGGACCTGGCGGGTAACCACCTCCATCGCGCCGGCCAACGACGCCTCCACCCCCAACGGCACGGTGAGGGTCACCGCCGCCGTCTTCGGCGCCCGCGGCAATCGCGGTGTCGCCTTGCCCCCCGGGGGACCATCCCCTCCCACTCGCGCGGGGGTCTTCCCCTGCTTCGCAGGTGGCTGGGTGGGTGCTGCCCCCGGAGCAGGCCGCGCTGCGGCCACTTTGGCCGCCCGCTTGGCCTTGCCCCGGGAGACCACCTCCACCCAGCTCCCCTCCCCTCCCGCCGCAGGGGTGGTGGGGGGGACCGTCTCCCCCCCTGACGTCACCCCGGAATGCGCCGAGCTCGCGGATCGAGCCCGGCGGCCCGATTTCGGGGTCTTATCCCCCCTCCCCCCCTTCGTGGTCCCCTTTTTACGGGGGGCCACGCTCCCGGCGGGAGGGGGCCCCGCGAAACGCTCTGCAGCGTCCCGCGGGACCTCCCTCCCGCCGTGAGGTAGAAGCGCCGCAATAATGCGCCTCTCCATCTCCCTCATCTTTCCCTCGACGATGTCAACCACTATACGGTTGACATCCTCGAGGGAAAACAACGCGTCGCGGCGGGATCCCCCCGCGTCTTCCCTGGTCCCCGCGTCTACCCCGGTTACCGGCTGGGGTGGCGGACGCGGCCGCAACCCCTCCCTCCCCGTCGTCGAAGGGGGTGGAGAAACCCCACCCGTGGACACGGGTTTTCCCCCCTCACCCCCACCCTTGGAACTCCTCTTGGCCATACGAACGGCTACCGGCCCCTCGTATTTGTCCAAGAGGTCGTCCCTTTCATTTTGCACGAGGCGGAGGCGTCCCTCCAGCTCTCGTGCATAGTCCTGTATCCCCGCGATGTCCGAAGACACGCACCCCGTAGCGCTCGCGCGAGCTCCGAGCTCGTAGCCGGCGGCGCGAATGCGCCGACTCGCAACCCGGAGCTCGTTCTGGAGGCTCCCCTTGAGGCCCTTCGAGACGGTTGACACGCGGTCAACCGCCTCGGTCGCCTCCCGAATGATCTGGGTCAGCCCGTCGGTTACAGTTGTACTGCACTCGACGGACAGATCCTTCACACTCGGGAGGTTCCGCGCCGATCCCTTCGAGAACCGAACGTTCTCGGACCCGTAGTAGTCCCCCAGAGGGGGAGACGACCTCACGACCACTTTACCCGGTGCGACCTCAAGGGGAGCCCCGCCCCTCTTCCTACCCGTGCCCATCGAGGAGACGGACGAATGAACGGAGCTCTGAGTCTCCCATTCGTCCGCCCCCCCGCCCCGCTCCCACGGTAGAGCCCCGTACTCCTCCCAAGGGAGTCCCGGAGACAGCGGCACCCCCACACTCAGCATCGGACGCGGCGACCCCGCGGACCGTGACGTTCCCGCCACAGCCCCCGGAGACGCCGGATCCGAGCGAGGCGAAGACGCCGCCGGCTCCGTCCCCACTCCGCGGCTGTCGTCTCGGTTGCCCGAGCCGCCAGCCGCGGAGGCATCCCCGCCGGCGGAGGTACCCTCCCCCGTAGAGACGCCTGACACTCCCCCCGACCCTTTCGAGCCCGCCTTACCCTTTCCGCGCCCCTTCGCGGCTTTAACCCCCTTATCCCCAAAAATCTTAGAAAAATCCATCATTATCATTACGCCCTTGGTTACTCCACCCGAAGATGTTTCACTCGTCAGGCAACAAAAAATTCTCGGTGCGGAAACACTAACCACCGGGGCGCCGCAACCCCGGCAGGCCCTATACAACCACGGTTCGGGCAAACCCATGGAGGTGGCATACTAGCGATCCGATGCACCCACCGGACCCACTCCCGGCGTCTAATCCGGGAGTGCTCCCTCACCGCATGCCAGAGCTTGGAGTTAAGGACTTTGAGAGGTTTATCCTCCTCGCAGGGCCGGCCGATTAAGGCAAGCCCCCCCGTGCCGTAAAACATGACCACGGACACGGTATGGGGCCACGGGCAGACATCTTGCTGCCCGTGACACTTGGTTTACACGCGGAGGCATTGCCCGTCTGCGAGTGAAGCTCGCAGGAAAAAGAGTGGGGAATGCCCCCGCGTGCACCCCTCGCCCCGTTAGCACACACCGCAGTGTGTCCCAGGGTCCACCACGAGGAGGTGGGGCGAGAGGAATTAGACCTTGGACAACCCTCAAATAGAGAGTACGGACCGACAGTGGATCTGAATCACCACTGTAGGCGCCCAAGGTCCTAAGACCCCAACCTAACCTAACCTAACCTAACCTAACCTAACCTAACCTAACCTAACCTAACCTAACCTAACCTAACCTAACCTAACCTAACCTAACCTAACCTAACCTAACCTAACCTAACCTAACCTAACCTAACCTAACCTAACCTAACCTAACCTAACCTAACCTAACCTAACCTAACCTAACCTAACCTAACCTAACCTAACCTAACCTAACCTAACCTAACCTAACCTAACCTAACCTAACCTAACCTAACCTAACCTAACCTAACCTAACCTAACCTAACCTAACCTAACCTAACCTAACCTAACCTAACCTAACCTAACCTAACCTAACCTAACCTAACCTAACCTAACCTAACCTAACCTAACCTAACCTAACCTAACCTAACCTTCTCGAAGGATTTTGCCCTTTTTATTATGTCCAATGAACTCAATTATAAAAAATAACCACAAATAATCCACATCAAAAAATACACATTCAATACGCTTAAAAATATTCCTAACCTATTTCGCAAATTTGTGAGTATACACTCGTACAAAATCTTGGAGATCGCACGCTTTTAACCTAAAAATCAGCGATATCTCGCTCTATTCACAACCAAATTGGTCCGCACTTATTCTATCGAAATCTATTTTCGATGCCCTTTCCTATGATACCCCACACGGGGGGGTGTTATCGTACTTTAAAATTTTCGAAAAGGTGGAGGACCGTTTTCGAAAATTTCCTAAATGAATTAAAACTTCGGGGATGGATAGGTCTTGGGGAGGCCTATCGAATCCCTTCAGTATCCCAAGTCTCTTTTTTTACTCTTTCTATTTCTAATCGCTATAACTTTACTATCCGCTATATCAACCTAATATTTTTTTGTGGTCGGTCTTCCTAACTTTTTACGCCCTCTTAAACGAGTACCCACTCGGGGGGGTTCAGAGCAAAAATTAGGAATCCGAGCACGCCACGTGACTCAGAAACTTTTTTCAGGGTCATGTAAAAAATTTATAAAAAATAAAAATTTTAATAACCCGAAAAAATATCTATGTAATTAATATTACCCCTAAACAATATGGCTCACTGTCATGTACCCCGAAATTGACCGTATGCCCCTAATCTGGTATGTAAATGCCTTAATCCTATGTTAAATTACCCTAAACCGACGTTTTACGGGGTTAATATCCCCTCCACTAAAATTCTGTCACAGTAGGTACCTCGGGGAGGACGCCCTACTATGCGCTACCTACTTTGAATTTCGAAAATCCGATGTTTTCTACCCTTTTTCTATCAAAAACTGAAATTCCCCAATGTGTAAGACAGAGATAGCTTAATACATTGGGTAGTCTCTCTCTAGCATACTACTAATGTGCAGCCTTAAGGGTGCGCATTAGTAGCTATCCTTCTCTGAAGATTTCACTCTCTTTCTATCTCGTATATGGACCAGCATACGATTTCTCCTATTGCTGTCCTTTTCGCACTCGTTACGTTTAGATAAGCGCGTCCTTCTCGCACTCATACGCAAGGTATATAAGGCTAAAAAGACGCGTATCTCCCTTATTTTTGGGCGGAATCGGGATTTTCAAGGTGTTTTGGAACCCTTGAACACCCCTCTTCCTTCCTAGCTGAGAGTTTTTCGACAATCCCCCACCCTTCTAGTAGTTGATTCCCGAAAAATCTATCCTAATACTATTTTTCTAATATTCCTATCCTACAATTAACTAAGTATCTAGTACTAATCCTAATTCGTATAACTAAAAAATTCCTAATCGCGTGAATTCGCTTTTGGACTCCTATGGTAACCCTAAAATTAAAGTAATTAATTCCTAATTATATTGTACTAATGGGAGAGTATGGTAGGGATACAGGAATACCCTTACTTTTCCTCAGCCTGTCAGAACAGAAACTCACGATTAACACTGACTATGATCGCATTAAATCTGTTACCAGATATTACGATTTCCGAAATTGTACGTACCTAATCTGTTAATTCACCTTTATATGAATTTATTCTATTTGTTTTCCAGTTTTTTTCCAAAACTATCCTATTTATATCAGTTATATAACTGCCCTATTTCGAAAAGAAATGATAAAAATTTAAAGTCAAAATCTAATCCTAATTAATTATGTACTAAAACACTATTAATTAACTACCGGAAAATAATCTCCTTAGTTAATTACCTAATATCAAAATTAAAACTAAACTCACTTGTTTATAATTAGCTATAGAGTAATTCCAATAGCTAATATTCTCAATTAATAAATCTAAAAGATCTATATTGCTAATCGTATCTTTCACTTTCTACTGTCCGAACCGTGTCGACCGAATCTCAAAACCGAACTGAGGATTTCTCCCCTTGCTGACGCGTTCGAAGCCGTACAGGTCATCCCCTCTTTTGCTCTCTCTATCAAAAATTGTTTTCGAGGTAACCGCTAAGTCACCTCGTCCTTCTGTATATCCAGCCATACCACTCTCCGCAGTTTTTTGGCTGTCCTCTTTTTTTGACTCTAAATACATCCTCTATAAAAATACCGCGATCGAAAAACACGCAAGGTGACCACACGCGAGCGTGTCCTTGCAGAGCCTTTGTTGGTTCTGCAAGAACACGCCACGTTCACAAAAAGGTCTTACCTCGATCTATTTACGGAGATATCAACGTTTTTTACAATCATGTTGATACTCGTATCACGCTTCGCTGTCTTGCCTTACATATTACGCTTCGTAATGCGCCTAACTGTTGGCAACCATAAGCTCTTCGAGCTCCTTTTCCTGCTGGAAATACCAGATATCGATACAATAGTGTACCTATATTCTAAAGATAGTCGGTATCCTATGCGCTAATTCTATACTCTAGCCGTATTAATTCCTTTGTTCTAGTTCCATAACGGAATCTCGATTTTTAAACTAACATTGTAGCCTTAATAATAGTCTCGCAGTCCTAAAAACTGGTGACGACACGCGAACTTGCTATTCCTATACCTGTGTCAAATTTCCGCGTATACGGATATTTGTAGCTCGTTTAATCGCGAATTTTCGTTCGCGATCAAACTCGGCGTTTCTCAATTATGGACGTGCCCGGCTTTTCTTCGTTGAAACGAAGAAATTCCGGGACCTCCTTGTCGTTAGCCTTCTACGCGTATACGCGTTTCTCTCTCGCGTTCAAAACGAAAATCATCGTACACACTTCTGCTAATAACTTTATGACAAAGTTTATTTGACGTAAAGTTATTATTTTTCTGAGCTCTATATTTTATACTGCGCAAATTTTAGAACTTTTCCTCTTTTTTTCGGCCTATTATTTTGTGTTTCCTCCTTGTTCCGTGCGCATGGCACGCATCTATCTTTCTTTCTCTCGCATTTTTTGAAAATCTAATCTCCTACTTCTATTAGTAACTTTATGTCAAAGTTTGTTTGACATAAAGTTTCTTATTTCTAATTCTCTACATTTTGCTCTGTTTAGTTTTTCGTTTTTTGCTCTCTAAATTTACTTCTAATCCGGCTCAAAATTCTAAAAACCGACCTCGATGGGTTTTTTGGAGTTGCAAAAAACTCATCCTGCCAAAATTATAATGCCTATTTTTACCGGAAAATCGAGATATTTGCGAAAATGTTCGACTCAATATCGCTCGAAATTCCTCTCCGCCATCTTTATTTTACTATTTCGCCACGTGCTTACTCCTTACTATTGACAACCGTATCATCATTTTACGGTACTACGGACACGAGTTACCTTGTGTCGGTACATTAGGCAACTCGTTTTCTGCTCATTGTTGGTAACAATTCCGCTCTAATCTATATCCTATTCGCGTTTCTTTTACCTACGATGTTAAGTAATCGAATCGAATCGGTTTTCTTCCAGATTTTCTTACTAATTTTAACAGCTCTTTTCTTCTCGCTTCCAGCACTCCATTTCAGGCTGTTGAGTACGGGGAGGTCCGGAAAAGGAGGAGAAGTCGTCCGAGGTCACCGCTTCCAGCTGCAGCGACGCGTCCTCGTCCTTTGGTCCTGGAATCCTGCCGGATCCGCTCGTTGAGCCTTGCGCAGCCAAGATCCATTTTCCATTTTCCACGGGGTCTTCCGCTGATTCACCTTGGCGATGCTCTCCACGCTGCTCTCCCTCCTTTCCCCCCTTTCCTCTAGGCCATCCTGGAATGCATGGAAACAAAGACGAAAATATAAAAGCTATTTTGTTCCGCTTTTAATTTAAAAGGTAGGTATAATTACGTAGCTTTTAAACCTAAATTTCTTTTTTCCTTTTCAGGTTCTGGTTGAGATCTACTCCACCATCCATACTGTACATCTGTTTTTTCCGTCATCTGGACCACGTATTTCTTATACTGCGGACAGCTATACGCCCCCGCAATATGTTCTAACTCAGTTGCTTCTAAACCAGCTCGTTTACATAAAATACATTTTCGAAGCTTCGTGCACCCATCGATCGTGTGCCCTTCTTCGCCGCATCTTCTACAAATGACTTTGTTATCGCGATTATTAGGACAACTGTATGAGAGGTGCCCTAGCGAGTGACATTTGTAACACCTAATAATTTTTAATGCTACTTTTAATAAACATTTAGTCCATCCTAATCTAATACTGTCTTTACTTTTCAGAATAGGTGCGCATTTACCGGGAAAAGTTACTATCGCGGTTTTATTGCCACCATAACCTACTCGAATATGTCTAATGAAAATTTCCTCCTCTTTAATTTGTACTAAGGCCGCTAATTCACTCAGAATCTCCTCTCTTTCGAGAGTCGGATCTATTTCTCTAATTTCAAATGTAACTTTGGGCGTAAGCCTTTTGATTTGGTAGTCTTTACCCAAAACTTCTCTAGTCATTTTCTCAAATTGAAAACTATCCGCTTTTGATTCTAATTCTAACAGTAAGTCCCCGCCTCTAGTTCTTCTAATCATCTGAACTTCCGCGAGTCTGGGGTCTGCTGCCTCCTTTAATATTTTGAAGATATCCAAAAACGTTTTCCCTTGTGAAGCTTTAACAAGTATCGCTTCAGGTTTAGGCGTAGTCGGATACTTCTCTCTTTCTTCTTGTCTGCTTCCTGCTACTCTAGCTGCTTCCAGCTCCGCTGCTTTTCTCGCCTGCTGTCTAGACTTCTTCTCCTCCTTCTTCTTCTTTCTCTTTTCAGCTTCGTCGCTGCCCTCAATATGTTTTGAAACTGCACTGCTACCAGGAATTGCAGTCGTTTCAGCTCCTAATTGACTTTTATCCTTGCACGATCCAGGTTTGGCCGGGATTACGGGTAACAAGGATTGAAGCAGGGATAATGGACTCTGTGTCTCTTTATCGGACACGGAAGGTTTGGAAATATTCCCTACCTGTGCCCTTTCCCTAATCTTAACAACTTCTACTGATACTTTTCCTAATGAGACAAGGGCCTCGTTTAGACCCAAGCTAAAAGAAACCGCAAAATCGTTTAATCTCGTTCTTTTCAGTTTAGACTGCTCTTTACTATATATCTCTAATTCTTTAGCAGATCCTATTGCTGCTTCTATTCTTTTTTTAATCGAACTTAGATACTTCTCCACTTCTTTATTTAATCCTATTTTTTCATCGGAACTCTCCTTCCTTCCTGCCATTATAGCGCGTGGGAAAGCAAGGTATTAATAAAATGTAGAGCAAATTTAGCCTTCTCGAAGGATTTTGCCCTTTTTATTATGTCCAATGAACTCAATTATAAAAAATAACCACAAATAATCCACATCAAAAAATACACATTCAATACGCTTAAAAATATTCCTAACCTATTTCGCAAATTTGTGAGTATACACTCGTACAAAATCTTGGAGATCGCACGCTTTTAACCTAAAAATCAGCGATATCTCGCTCTATTCACAACCAAATTGGTCCGCACTTATTCTATCGAAATCTATTTTCGATGCCCTTTCCTATGATACCCCACACGGGGGGGTGTTATCGTACTTTAAAATTTTCGAAAAGGTGGAGGACCGTTTTCGAAAATTTCCTAAATGAATTAAAACTTCGGGGATGGATAGGTCTTGGGGAGGCCTATCGAATCCCTTCAGTATCCCAAGTCTCTTTTTTTACTCTTTCTATTTCTAATCGCTATAACTTTACTATCCGCTATATCAACCTAATATTTTTTTGTGGTCGGTCTTCCTAACTTTTTACGCCCTCTTAAACGAGTACCCACTCGGGGGGGTTCAGAGCAAAAATTAGGAATCCGAGCACGCCACGTGACTCAGAAACTTTTTTCAGGGTCATGTAAAAAATTTATAAAAAATAAAAATTTTAATAACCCGAAAAAATATCTATGTAATTAATATTACCCCTAAACAATATGGCTCACTGTCATGTACCCCGAAATTGACCGTATGCCCCTAATCTGGTATGTAAATGCCTTAATCCTATGTTAAATTACCCTAAACCGACGTTTTACGGGGTTAATATCCCCTCCACTAAAATTCTGTCACAGTAGGTACCTCGGGGAGGACGCCCTACTATGCGCTACCTACTTTGAATTTCGAAAATCCGATGTTTTCTACCCTTTTTCTATCAAAAACTGAAATTCCCCAATGTGTAAGACAGAGATAGCTTAATACATTGGGTAGTCTCTCTCTAGCATACTACTAATGTGCAGCCTTAAGGGTGCGCATTAGTAGCTATCCTTCTCTGAAGATTTCACTCTCTTTCTATCTCGTATATGGACCAGCATACGATTTCTCCTATTGCTGTCCTTTTCGCACTCGTTACGTTTAGATAAGCGCGTCCTTCTCGCACTCATACGCAAGGTATATAAGGCTAAAAAGACGCGTATCTCCCTTATTTTTGGGCGGAATCGGGATTTTCAAGGTGTTTTGGAACCCTTGAACACCCCTCTTCCTTCCTAGCTGAGAGTTTTTCGACAATCCCCCACCCTTCTAGTAGTTGATTCCCGAAAAATCTATCCTAATACTATTTTTCTAATATTCCTATCCTACAATTAACTAAGTATCTAGTACTAATCCTAATTCGTATAACTAAAAAATTCCTAATCGCGTGAATTCGCTTTTGGACTCCTATGGTCACCCTAAAATTAAAGTAATTAATTCCTAATTATATTGTACTAATGGGAGAGTATGGTAGGGATACAGGAATACCCTTACTTTTCCTCAGCCTAATCTGTTAATTCACCTTTATATGAATTTATTCTATTTGTTTTCCAGTTTTTTTCCAAAACTATCCTATTTATATCAGTTATATAACTGCCTTGTTTATAATTAGCTATAGAGTAATTCCAATAGCTAATATTCTCAATTAATAAATCTAAAAGATCTATATTGCTAATCGTATCTTTCACTTTCTACTGTCCGAACCGTGTCGACCGAATCTCAAAACCGAACTTAACCTAACCTAACCTAACCTAACCTAACCTAACCTAACCTAACCTAACCTAACCTAACCTAACCTAACCTAACCTAACCTAACCTAACCTAACCTAACCTAACCTAACCTAACCTAACCTAACCTAACCTAACCTAACCTAACCTAACCTAACCTAACCTAACCTAACCTAACCTAACCTAACCTAACCTAACCTAACCTAACCTAACCTAACCTAACCTAACCTAACCTAACCTAACCTAACCTAACCTAACCTAACCTAACCTAACCTAACCTAACCTAACCTAACCTAACCTAACCTAACCTAACCTAACCTAACCTAACCTAACCTAACCTAACCTAACCTAACCTAACCTAACCTAACCTAACCTAACCTAACCTAACCTAACCTAACCTAACCTAACCTAACCTAACCTAACCTAACCTAACCTAACCTAACCTAACCTAACCTAACCTAACCTAACCTAACCTAACCTAACCTAACCTAACCTAACCTAACCTAACCTAACCTAACCTAACCTAACCTAACCTAACCTAACCTAACCTAACCTAACCTAACCTAACCTAACCTAACCTAACCTAACCTAACCTAACCTAACCTAACCTAACCTAACCTAACCTAACCTAACCTAACCTAACCTAACCTAACCTAACCTAACCTAACCTAACCTAACCTAACCTAACCTAACCTAACCTAACCTAACCTAACCTAACCTAACCTAACCTAACCTAACCTAACCTAACCTAACCTAACCTAACCTAACCTAACCTAACCTAACCTAACCTAACCTAACCTAACCTAACCTAACCTAACCTAACCTAACCTAACCTAACCTAACCTAACCTAACCTAACCTAACCTAACCTAACCTAACCTAACCTAACCTAACCTAACCTAACCTAACCTAACCTAACCTAACCTAACCTAACCTAACCTAACCTAACCTAACCTAACCTAACCTAACCTAACCTAACCTAACCTAACCTAACCTAACCTAACCTAACCTAACCTAACCTAACCTAACCTAACCTAACCTAACCTAACCTAACCTAACCTAACCTAACCTAACCTAACCTAACCTAACCTAACCTAACCTAACCTAACCTAACCTAACCTAACCTAACCTAACCTAACCTAACCTAACCTAACCTAACCTAACCTAACCTAACCTAACCTAACCTAACCTAACCTAACCTAACCTAACCTAACCTAACCTAACCTAACCTAACCTAACCTAACCTAACCTAACCTAACCTAACCTAACCTAACCTAACCTAACCTAACCTAACCTAACCTAACCTAACCTAACCTAACCTAACCTAACCTAACCTAACCTAACCTAACCTAACCTAACCTAACCTAACCTAACCTAACCTAACCTAACCTAACCTAACCTAACCTAACCTAACCTAACCTAACCTAACCTAACCTAACCTAACCTAACCTAACCTAACCTAACCTAACCTAACCTAACCTAACCTAACCTAACCTAACCTAACCTAACCTAACCTAACCTAACCTAACCTAACCTAACCTAACCTAACCTAACCTAACCTAACCTAACCTAACCTAACCTAACCTAACCTAACCTAACCTAACCTAACCTAACCTAACCTAACCTAACCTAACCTAACCTAACCTAACCTAACCTAACCTAACCTAACCTAACCTAACCTAACCTAACCTAACCTAACCTAACCTAACCTAACCTAACCTAACCTAACCTAACCTAACCTAACCTAACCTAACCTAACCTAACCTAACCTAACCTAACCTAACCTAACCTAACCTAACCTAACCTAACCTAACCTAACCTAACCTAACCTAACCTAACCTAACCTAACCTAACCTAACCTAACCTAACCTAACCTAACCTAACCTAACCTAACCTAACCTTTTTTTTTTTTTTTTTTTTTTTTTTTTTTTTACGTTGGGGAAATCCGTTATGGATAACCCCCCCCATTGCTGGAAATGAGGGGGGCCAATGTCGGACTCTCACCGACTAAAACCCCACGGCCGCCCCTAGACATCTAACGCGGGGTGCCGGGATCGCGCGAGCATACAACCGGACACCCTCGCTGTCTATCGATAGACCATCCCGATGGGGGAGTGAAGCTCCCCCAACGTTTAACCCCTCTACAAGGGAACCGCAGCGACGGCGACTGCGTTTCCCCCTCCCTAGGTCACCCGATGGGACGCCGAGTTCCAGCTCGACGCCCCGATGACCCGAGAGATCCCGTCGTTCGCCCATACCGGTGCGCGATAAAGAAAGGCGCGTAACGGTAAAATACCCACCGGCGGTACGAACGAGGGGATCCCAGTACGCGGTAAGGCCCGCCCCTCGGAGGGGTGCATTTCGCACACCCCCGGGGCGAGCCCCCATCCCGTGAGTCCAGGAGGTACCCGGTACCTCCACCCTCACTGCCCTCCTCCGGCGATCGAGCGTCCCCGATCGTGGGAGGAGGGGTATCCCCGTTTTTGGACTGCGCCAGAAGGGCGCAGCCTCTTACACCCCCCCGATGGACCGCGCCAGAAGGGCGCGGCCTCTTTCCCTCCCGGTGGACCACACCAGAAGGGTGTGGCCTCTTCCAACCCCGTGGACCACGCCTGAAGGGCGTGGCCTCTTACCCCGTGTCCATTACCCCCTCCCTCGGAGGAGGAGCCGGAGCGGCCGGTTCTTTCCCCGCGCCTCCACCTCGGTTCTGCCCGGGTTTGGTCCCGGACAGAAACGAGGGGCACGCGCGGGTCCCTGATCTGTGGCCTGCAGGCAGGCCAAGATCCCCGCAAAGGGGGCACTTCGGCGGCGACCTACAAGTCGCCGCTCGGTGCCCCTCCTCCCCGCACCTATAACACCGGCCGATCCGGCTCGGCTCCTCCGTATAGGCACATTTTGCCTGTGTGTGGCCTCGACGAAGGCAGCGGTAGCATTGGAGCATACGTTGCTCCAATACCTCTACCCTCGCCGAGGCCCACCCCACCCTTATCCGGCCGGCGCCGGCCACCTTTCTAGCCGCCGCTAAAGGCAGCCTGGCCCAGCACGTGCCGGGCCCCATCCCCGAAGGCGGTCTGGTGACCACCCCCACGCGTAGGAGCTCGGGGGCGCAGTCCGCTGCGCCCGCGAGTGCGGAACGAACCGCCTCCGGGGTGGCATTAACGCCAAGCCCCCGGAGACGGATCTCCGCCGTCCTCGTGGGGGTGCCCACCAGCACCCCTGTACCCGCCAGGGCCTCCTTCATTCTACCGGCGAGGGCCTCGGCCTTCGCCCTATTGCCTTCCCCGCGGACTCTAATCATTAGGGCCCCAGTTCTCGCCACCCCAAACGCGACTCCGTCGGTGATGCCGACGGATTCTAAGGGGACCTGGCGGGTAACCACCTCCATCGCGCCGGCCAACGACGCCTCCACCCCCAACGGCACGGTGAGGGTCACCGCCGCCGTCTTCGGCGCCCGCGGTAATCGCGGTGTCGCCTTACCCCCCGGGGGACCATCCCCTCCCACTCGCGCGGGGGTCTTCCCCTGCTTCGCAGGTGGCTGGGTGGGTGCAGCCCCCGGAGCAGGCCGCGCTGCGGCCACTTTGGCCGCCCGCTTGGCCTTGCTCCGGGAGACCACCTCCACCCAGCTCCCCTCCCTCCCCGCCGCTGGGGTGGTGGGGGGGACCGTCTCCCCCCCTGACGTCACCCCCGAATGCGCCGAGCTCGCGGATCGAGCCCGGCGGCCCGATTTCGGGGTCTTATCCCCCCTCCCCCCCTTCGTGGTCCCCTTTTTACGGGGGGCCACGCTCCCGGCGGGAGGGGGCCCCGCGAAACGCTCTGCAGCGTCCCGCGGGACCTCCCTCCCGCCGTGAGGGAGAAGCGCCGCAATAATGCGCCTCTCCATCTCCCTCATCTTTCCCTCGACGATGTCAACCACTATACGGTTGACATCCTCGAGGGAAAACAACGCGTCGCGGCGGGCACCCCCCGCGTCTTCCCCGGTCCCCGCATCTACCCCGGTTACCGGCTGGGGCGGCGGACGCGGCCGCAACCCCTCCCTCCCCGTCGTCGAAGGGGGTGGAGAAACCCCACCCGTGGACACGGGTTTTCCCCCCTCACCCCCACCCTTGGAACTCCTCTTGGCCATACGAACGGCTACCGGCCCCTCGTATTTGTCCAAGAGGTCGTCCCTTTCATTTTGCACGAGGCGGAGGCGTCCCTCCAGCTCTCGTGCATAGTCCTGTATCCCCGCGATGTCCGAAGACACGCACCCCGTAGCGCTCGCGCGAGCCCCGAGCTCGTAGCCGGCGGCGCGAATGCGCCGACTCGCAACCCGGAGCTCGTTCACGAGGCTCCCTTTGAGGCCCTTCGAGACGGTTGACACGCGGTCAACCGCCTCGGCCGCCTCCCGAATGATCTGGGTCAGCCCGTCGGTTACAGTTGTACTGCACTCGACGGACAGATCCTTCACACTCGGGAGGTTCCGCGCCGATCCCTTCGAGAACCGAACGTTCTCGGACCCGTAGTAGTCCCCCAGAGGGGGGGACGACCTCACGACAACCTTACCCGGCGCGACCTCAAGGGGAGCCCCGCCCCTCTTCCTACCCGTGCCCATCGAGGAGACGGACGAATGAACGGAGCTCTGAGTCTCCCACTCGTCCGCCCCCCCGCCCCGCTCCCACGGTAGAGCCCCGTACTCCTCCCAAGGGAGTCCCGGAGACAGCGGCACCCCCACACTCAGCATCGGACGCGGCGACCCCGCGGACCGTGACGTTCCCGCCACAGCCCCCGGAGACGCCGGATCCGAGCGAGGCGAAGACGCCGCCGCCTCCGTCCCCACCCCGCGGCTGTCGCCTCGGTTGCCCGAGCCGCCAGCCGCGGAGGCATCCCCGCCGGCGGAGGTACCCTCCCCGGTAGAAACGCCTGACACTCCCCCCGACCCTTTCGAGCCCGCCTTCCCCTTTCCGCGCCCCTTCGCGGATTTAAGCCCCTTGTCCCCAAAAATTTTAGAAAAGTCCATTACATATCATTACGCCCTTGGTTACATCACCCCCGAAGGAGTGGTTCACTCATCAGGCAACAAAATTACTCGGTGCGGAAACACTAACCACCGGGGTGCCGCACCCCCGGCAGGCCCTATACAACCACGGTTCGGGCAAACCCGTGGAGGTGGCATACTAGCGATCCGATGCACCCACCGGACCCACTCCCGGCGTCTAATCCGGGAGTGCTCCCTCACCGCATGCCAGAGCTTGGAGTTAAGGACTTTGTGAGGTTTATCCTCCTCGCAGGGCCGGCCGATTAAGGCAAGCCCCCCCGTGCCGTAAAACATGACCACGGACACGGTATGGGGCCACGGGCAGACATCTTGCTGCCCGTGACACTTGGTTTACACGCGGAGGCATTGCCCGTCTGCGGGTGAGGCCCGCAGGAAAAAGAGTGGGGAATGCCCCCGCGTGCACCCCTCGCCCCGTTCGCACACACCGCAGTGTGTCCCAGGGTCCACCACGAGGAGGTGGGGCGAGAGGAATTAGACCTTGGACAACCCTCAAATAGAGAGTACGGACCGACAGTGGATCTGAATCACCACTGTAGGCGCCCAAGGTCCTAGGACCCCAAAATAAGGTCCAAGGCATCCTCTCATGGGTTGGTGCTCTTCAAGGAATCCCTGAGATGACTGCCGGTCCGAGCCCCGGTGCCATCAGTCTAGGGGCGGCGACACGCGCCTGCGTAAACAGACCAAGTCCCCGCAGCCCCTTTCGAGGCGCATGGTGGATTCTGGCCGCCGGAGGGGAGCATTTACCATACCCTCAGGGACGAGGACACATATATGCACATGCTCTTCGCAATGTGCATACACATATCCTCTATTCCCCCGGCTTGTCCCAAGGCAAGCCAACCGTTGAGATATTCTTCGGAGCGGTCACACGTGGCCGGTCGACGTCATAAAAGACAAACACAAACATATAACGGCCCGCAGGCACACATCCCGCGTCGACCCACGAGCCACGTGCAAACCGTTATCCGAGAAAATATCGATCCGGCGCCCGTAACAGCTGGTAAACATACACAACGGCCCGAAGGCCATTCCCCCGTGTCAGCCGTTACGTGCACACGCTAATCCGAGATAAACTCGATCAACGGTGTTTACGGGAAAGACATCTGTTCCGGGGGCCATACCCCGCTTCAATGTCTCCCTTGGGGATTGTTGACCTCTGTGGTCCTAACAATACCCCAGCGGCGATACCTTAGGCTTATACTTTATATCCCATCACTGTATCCTCGTCTTTCTATTCACTAGACGAGGGGCTCCGGTATGCCATCATCGGTAATACGCCGTAACGCTCACAGGGATTAAGCGGGTAGCTTAATCCCAAATAACTTTCCCCTCTCTTACAGAGGGTAATCGTTCGTCTCTGTATCGTCAGTCTCTTGTAGTAGGAAGCGCAATGCTCCCGGATTTTCGGCTGCTAGGATGACCCCGGGGGGCCCTTAATTAAAGGGGCTCATCTTATCCTACACCGGCGGATGAGAGTCCCCCAGGCCCCCGTCGTGTGAACGGACCCACGGGAGACAAAGTCGAGAACCGTGCCTGTCACCGGCCTCATCCCTTCGAAGCCTACTAATCCCTCCAACATCCGATCGGACTTTCGCTCTGCTTAGTGTGTCCCCGGAGGCAATTTTGGCAACAGATAAGCTCGCTCCCGCACCCTTAGCATGGGTCCGTCCCCGGCTCGAGAGTGGTCCCTGTCTTGTATGGATCTCTCTACCTCGGGGAGTACTACCACACCCAGTGCACTGGAGCTCACCCCCTGCGCGCGTAATCACCCCCACTAGACGGGCCATTCTTCTAAGAGAACATGAAACGGATAAAGTTCCATGGTGGCGGATAAAGCCACTGTGCACTCGTCTACGGCCACACACATCATCGGAGTGCTACTAACCGCCGGATGTACCCCTCACACCGTTCGCACACACCGAAGTGTGTCCCAAGGTGCACCACGTGGAGGTGGTGTGAGAGGATTTAGGCATATGACATTCTTTAGTACTCAGTACAGAGAAATATCTTTACAGATCACTCCGACAGAGATCACTGTATAAGATCACTACGATGGATCTGAATCACCATCGTAGTGGCCATATGCCTATGCACCTCAAAAAGGTCTTAGGCATACTCTCGTAGGTTGGTGCTCTTCAATGAATCCCTGAGATGACTGCCGGTCCGAGCCCCGGTGCCATCAGTCTAGGGGCGGCGACACGCGCCTGCGTAAACAGACCAAGTCCCCGCAGCCCCTTTCGAGGCGCATGGTGGATTCTGGCCGCCGGAGGGGAGCATTTACCATACCCTCAGGGACGAGGACACATATATGCACATGCTCTTCGCAATGTGCATACACATATCCTCTATTCCCCCGGCTTGTCCCAAGGCAAGCCAACCGTTGAGATATTCTTCGGAGCGGTCGCACGTGGCCGGTCGACGTCATAAAAAGACAAACACAAACATATATAACGGCCCGCAGGCACACATCCCGCGTCGACCCACGAGCCACGTGCAAACCGTTATCCGAGAAAATATCGATCCGGCGCCCGTAACAGCTGGTAAACATACACAATGGCCCGAAGGCCATTCCTCCCGTGTCAGCCGTTACGTGCACACGCTAATCCGAGATAAACTCGATCAACGGTGTTTACGGGAAAGACATATGTTCCGGGGGCCATACCCCGCTTCAATGTCTCCCTTGGGGATTGTTGACCTCTGTGGTCCTAACAATACCCCAGCGGCGATACCTTAGGCTTATACTTTATATCCCATCACTGTATCCTCGTCTTTCTATTCACTAGACGAGGGACTCCGGTATGCCATCATCGGTAATACGCCGTAACGCTCACAGGGATTAAGCGGGTAGCTTATTCCCAAATAACTTTCCCCTCTCTTACAGAGGGTAATCGTTCGTCTCTGTATCGTCAGTCTCTTGTAGTAGGAAGCGCAATGCTCCCGGATTTTCGGCTGCTAGGATGACCCCGGGGGGCCCTTAATTAAAGGGGCTCATCTCATCCTACCCGGCGGATGAGAGTCCCCCAGGCCCCCGTCGTGTGAACGGACCCACGGGAGACAAAGTCGAGAACCGTGCCTGTCACCGGCCTCATCCCTTCGAAGCCTACTAATCCCTCCAACATCCGATCGGACTTTCGCTCTGCTTAGTGTGTCCCCGGAGGCAATTTTGGCAACAGATAAGCTCGCTCCCGCACCCTTAGTATGGGTCCGTCCCCGGCTCGAGAGTGGTCCCTGTCTTGTATGGATCTCTCTACCTCGGGGAGTACTACCACACCCAGTGCACTGGAGCTCACCCCCTGCGCGCGTAATCACCCCCACTAGACGGGCCATTCTTCTAAGAGAACATGAAACGGATAAAGTTCCATGGTGGCGGATAAAGCCACTGTGCACTCGTCTACGGCCACACACATCATCGGAGTGCTACTAACCGCCGGATGTACCCCTCACACCGTTCGCACACACCGAAGTGTGTCCCAAGGTGCACCACGTGGAGGTGGTGTGAGAGGATTTAGGCATATGACATTCTTTAGTACTCAGTACAGAGAAATATCTTTACAGATCACTCCGACAGAGATCACTGTATAAGATCACTACGATGGATCTGAATCACCATCGTAGTGGCCATATGCCTATGCACCTCAAAATAAGGTCCAAGGCATCCTCTCATGGGTTGGTGCTCTTCAAGGAATCCCTGAGATGACTGCCGGTCCGAGCCCCGGTGCCATCAGTCTAGGGGCGGCGACACGCGCCTGCGTAAACAGACCAAGTCCCCGCAGCCCCTTTCGAGGCGCATGGTGGATTCTGGCCGCCGGAGGGGAGCATTTACCATACCCTCAGGGACGAGGACACATATATGCACATGCTCTTCGCAATGTGCATACACATATCCTCTATTCCCCCGGCTTGTCCCAAGGCAAGCCAACCGTTGAGATATTCTTCGGAGCGGTCACACGTGGCCGGTCGACGTCATAAAAGACAAACACAAACATATAACGGCCCGCAGGCACACATCCCGCGTCGACCCACGAGCCACGTGCAAACCGTTATCCGAGAAAATATCGATCCGGCGCCCGTAACAGCTGGTAAACATACACAACGGCCCGAAGGCCATTCCCCCGTGTCAGCCGTTACGTGCACACGCTAATCCGAGATAAACTCGATCAACGGTGTTTACGGGAAAGACATCTGTTCCGGGGGCCATACCCCGCTTCAATGTCTCCCTTGGGGATTGTTGACCTCTGTGAGGCTTATACTTTATATCCCATCACTGTATCCTCGTCTTTCTATTCACTAGACGAGGGGCTCCGGTATGCCATCATCGGTAATACGCCGTAACGCTCACAGGGATTAAGCGGGTAGCTTAATCCCAAATAACTTTCCCCTCTCTTACAGAGGGTAATCGTTCGTCTCTGTATCGTCAGTCTCTTGTAGTAGGAAGCGCAATGCTCCCGGATTTTCGGCTGCTAGGATGACCCCGGGGGGCCCTTAATTAAAGGGGCTCATCTTATCCTACACCGGCGGATGAGAGTCCCCCAGGCCCCCGTCGTGTGAACGGACCCACGGGAGACAAAGTCGAGAACCGTGCCTGTCACCGGCCTCATCCCTTCGAAGCCTACTAATCCCTCCAACATCCGATCGGACTTTCGCTCTGCTTAGTGTGTCCCCGGAGGCAATTTTGGCAACAGATAAGCTCGCTCCCGCACCCTTAGCATGGGTCCGTCCCCGGCTCGAGAGTGGTCCCTGTCTTGTATGGATCTCTCTACCTCGGGGAGTACTACCACACCCAGTGCACTGGAGCTCACCCCCTGCGCGCGTAATCACCCCCACTAGACGGGCCATTCTTCTAAGAGAACATGAAACGGATAAAGTTCCATGGTGGCGGATAAAGCCACTGTGCACTCGTCTACGGCCACACACATCATCGGAGTGCTACTAACCGCCGGATGTACCCCTCACACCGTTCGCACACACCGAAGTGTGTCCCAAGGTGCACCACGTGGAGGTGGTGTGAGAGGATTTAGGCATATGACATTCTTTAGTACTCAGTACAGAGAAATATCTTTACAGATCACTCCGACAGAGATCACTGTATAAGATCACTACGATGGATCTGAATCACCATCGTAGTGGCCATATGCCTATGCACCTCAAAATAAGGTCCAAGGCATCCTCTCATGGGTTGGTGCTCTTCAAGGAATCCCTGAGATGACTGCCGGTCCGAGCCCCGGTGCCATCAGTCTAGGGGCGGCGACACGCGCCTGCGTAAACAGACCAAGTCCCCGCAGCCCCTTTCGAGGCGCATGGTGGATTCTGGCCGCCGGAGGGGAGCATTTACCATACCCTCAGGGACGAGGACACATATATGCACATGCTCTTCGCAATGTGCATACACATATCCTCTATTCCCCCGGCTTGTCCCAAGGCAAGCCAACCGTTGAGATATTCTTCGGAGCGGTCACACGTGGCCGGTCGACGTCATAAAAGACAAACACAAACATATAACGGCCCGCAGGCACACATCCCGCGTCGACCCACGAGCCACGTGCAAACCGTTATCCGAGAAAATATCGATCCGGCGCCCGTAACAGCTGGTAAACATACACAACGGCCCGAAGGCCATTCCCCCGTGTCAGCCGTTACGTGCACACGCTAATCCGAGATAAACTCGATCAACGGTGTTTACGGGAAAGACATCTGTTCCGGGGGCCATACCCCGCTTCAATGTCTCCCTTGGGGATTGTTGACCTCTGTGGTCCTAACAATACCCCAGCGGCGATACCTTAGGCTTATACTTTATATCCCATCACTGTATCCTCGTCTTTCTATTCACTAGACGAGGGGCTCCGGTATGCCATCATCGGTAATACGCCGTAACGCTCACAGGGATTAAGCGGGTAGCTTAATCCCAAATAACTTTCCCCTCTCTTACAGAGGGTAATCGTTCGTCTCTGTATCGTCAGTCTCTTGTAGTAGGAAGCGCAATGCTCCCGGATTTTCGGCTGCTAGGATGACCCCGGGGGGCCCTTAATTAAAGGGGCTCATCTTATCCTACACCGGCGGATGAGAGTCCCCCAGGCCCCCGTCGTGTGAACGGACCCACGGGAGACAAAGTCGAGAACCGTGCCTGTCACCGGCCTCATCCCTTCGAAGCCTACTAATCCCTCCAACATCCGATCGGACTTTCGCTCTGCTTAGTGTGTCCCCGGAGGCAATTTTGGCAACAGATAAGCTCGCTCCCGCACCCTTAGCATGGGTCCGTCCCCGGCTCGAGAGTGGTCCCTGTCTTGTATGGATCTCTCTACCTCGGGGAGTACTACCACACCCAGTGCACTGGAGCTCACCCCCTGCGCGCGTAATCACCCCCACTAGACGGGCCATTCTTCTAAGAGAACATGAAACGGATAAAGTTCCATGGTGGCGGATAAAGCCACTGTGCACTCGTCTACGGCCACACACATCATCGGAGTGCTACTAACCGCCGGATGTACCCCTCACACCGTTCGCACACACCGAAGTGTGTCCCAAGGTGCACCACGTGGAGGTGGTGTGAGAGGATTTAGGCATATGACATTCTTTAGTACTCAGTACAGAGAAATATCTTTACAGATCACTCCGACAGAGATCACTGTATAAGATCACTACGATGGATCTGAATCACCATCGTAGTGGCCATATGCCTATGCACCTCAAAATAAGGTCCAAGGCATCCTCTCATGGGTTGGTGCTCTTCAAGGAATCCCTGAGATGACTGCCGGTCCGAGCCCCGGTGCCATCAGTCTAGGGGCGGCGACACGCGCCTGCGTAAACAGACCAAGTCCCCGCAGCCCCTTTCGAGGCGCATGGTGGATTCTGGCCGCCGGAGGGGAGCATTTACCATACCCTCAGGGACGAGGACACATATATGCACATGCTCTTCGCAATGTGCATACACATATCCTCTATTCCCCCGGCTTGTCCCAAGGCAAGCCAACCGT
Source organism: Lasioglossum pauxillum (assembly GCA_933228785.1). Taxonomy (NCBI): domain Eukaryota; kingdom Metazoa; phylum Arthropoda; class Insecta; order Hymenoptera; family Halictidae; genus Lasioglossum; species Lasioglossum pauxillum. The sequence continues at coordinate 48,115,742 of OW121703.1, read as the reverse complement.
TGAGATATTCTTCGGAGCGGTCACACGTGGCCGGTCGACGTCATAAAAGACAAACACAAACATATAACGGCCCGCAGGCACACATCCCGCGTCGACCCACGAGCCACGTGCAAACCGTTATCCGAGAAAATATCGATCCGGCGCCCGTAACAGCTGGTAAACATACACAACGGCCCGAAGGCCATTCCCCCGTGTCAGCCGTTACGTGCACACGCTAATCCGAGATAAACTCGATCAACGGTGTTTACGGGAAAGACATCTGTTCCGGGGGCCATACCCCGCTTCAATGTCTCCCTTGGGGATTGTTGACCTCTGTGGTCCTAACAATACCCCAGCGGCGATACCTTAGGCTTATACTTTATATCCCATCACTGTATCCTCGTCTTTCTATTCACTAGACGAGGGGCTCCGGTATGCCATCATCGGTAATACGCCGTAACGCTCACAGGGATTAAGCGGGTAGCTTAATCCCAAATAACTTTCCCCTCTCTTACAGAGGGTAATCGTTCGTCTCTGTATCGTCAGTCTCTTGTAGTAGGAAGCGCAATGCTCCCGGATTTTCGGCTGCTAGGATGACCCCGGGGGGCCCTTAATTAAAGGGGCTCATCTTATCCTACACCGGCGGATGAGAGTCCCCCAGGCCCCCGTCGTGTGAACGGACCCACGGGAGACAAAGTCGAGAACCGTGCCTGTCACCGGCCTCATCCCTTCGAAGCCTACTAATCCCTCCAACATCCGATCGGACTTTCGCTCTGCTTAGTGTGTCCCCGGAGGCAATTTTGGCAACAGATAAGCTCGCTCCCGCACCCTTAGCATGGGTCCGTCCCCGGCTCGAGAGTGGTCCCTGTCTTGTATGGATCTCTCTACCTCGGGGAGTACTACCACACCCAGTGCACTGGAGCTCACCCCCTGCGCGCGTAATCACCCCCACTAGACGGGCCATTCTTCTAAGAGAACATGAAACGGATAAAGTTCCATGGTGGCGGATAAAGCCACTGTGCACTCGTCTACGGCCACACACATCATCGGAGTGCTACTAACCGCCGGATGTACCCCTCACACCGTTCGCACACACCGAAGTGTGTCCCAAGGTGCACCACGTGGAGGTGGTGTGAGAGGATTTAGGCATATGACATTCTTTAGTACTCAGTACAGAGAAATATCTTTACAGATCACTCCGACAGAGATCACTGTATAAGATCACTACGATGGATCTGAATCACCATCGTAGTGGCCATATGCCTATGCACCTCAAAAAGGTCTTAGGCATACTCTCGTAGGTTGGTGCTCTTCAATGAATCCCTGAGATGACTGCCGGTCCGAGCCCCGGTGCCATCAGTCTAGGGGCGGCGACACGCGCCTGCGTAAACAGACCAAGTCCCCGCAGCCCCTTTCGAGGCGCATGGTGGATTCTGGCCGCCGGAGGGGAGCATTTACCATACCCTCAGGGACGAGGACACATATATGCACATGCTCTTCGCAATGTGCATACACATATCCTCTATTCCCCCGGCTTGTCCCAAGGCAAGCCAACCGTTGAGATATTCTTCGGAGCGGTCGCACGTGGCCGGTCGACGTCATAAAAAGACAAACACAAACATATATAACGGCCCGCAGGCACACATCCCGCGTCGACCCACGAGCCACGTGCAAACCGTTATCCGAGAAAATATCGATCCGGCGCCCGTAACAGCTGGTAAACATACACAATGGCCCGAAGGCCATTCCTCCCGTGTCAGCCGTTACGTGCACACGCTAATCCGAGATAAACTCGATCAACGGTGTTTACGGGAAAGACATATGTTCCGGGGGCCATACCCCGCTTCAATGTCTCCCTTGGGGATTGTTGACCTCTGTGGTCCTAACAATACCCCAGCGGCGATACCTTAGGCTTATACTTTATATCCCATCACTGTATCCTCGTCTTTCTATTCACTAGACGAGGGACTCCGGTATGCCATCATCGGTAATACGCCGTAACGCTCACAGGGATTAAGCGGGTAGCTTATTCCCAAATAACTTTCCCCTCTCTTACAGAGGGTAATCGTTCGTCTCTGTATCGTCAGTCTCTTGTAGTAGGAAGCGCAATGCTCCCGGATTTTCGGCTGCTAGGATGACCCCGGGGGGCCCTTAATTAAAGGGGCTCATCTCATCCTACCCGGCGGATGAGAGTCCCCCAGGCCCCCGTCGTGTGAACGGACCCACGGGAGACAAAGTCGAGAACCGTGCCTGTCACCGGCCTCATCCCTTCGAAGCCTACTAATCCCTCCAACATCCGATCGGACTTTCGCTCTGCTTAGTGTGTCCCCGGAGGCAATTTTGGCAACAGATAAGCTCGCTCCCGCACCCTTAGTATGGGTCCGTCCCCGGCTCGAGAGTGGTCCCTGTCTTGTATGGATCTCTCTACCTCGGGGAGTACTACCACACCCAGTGCACTGGAGCTCACCCCCTGCGCGCGTAATCACCCCCACTAGACGGGCCATTCTTCTAAGAGAACATGAAACGGATAAAGTTCCATGGTGGCGGATAAAGCCACTGTGCACTCGTCTACGGCCACACACATCATCGGAGTGCTACTAACCGCCGGATGTACCCCTCACACCGTTCGCACACACCGAAGTGTGTCCCAAGGTGCACCACGTGGAGGTGGTGTGAGAGGATTTAGGCATATGACATTCTTTAGTACTCAGTACAGAGAAATATCTTTACAGATCACTCCGACAGAGATCACTGTATAAGATCACTACGATGGATCTGAATCACCATCGTAGTGGCCATATGCCTATGCACCTCAACCTAACCTAACCTAACCTAACCTAACCTAACCTAACCTAACCTAACCTAACCTAACCTAACCTAACCTAACCTAACCTAACCTAACCTAACCTAACCTAACCTAACCTAACCTAACCTAACCTAACCTAACCTAACCTAACCTAACCTAACCTAACCTAACCTAACCTAACCTAACCTAACCTAACCTAACCTAACCTAACCTAACCTAACCTAACCTAACCTAACCTAACCTAACCTAACCTAACCTAACCTAACCTAACCTAACCTAACCTAACCTAACCTAACCTAACCTAACCTAACCTAACCTAACCTAACCTAACCTAACCTAACCTAACCTAACCTAACCTAACCTAACCTAACCTAACCTAACCTAACCTAACCTAACCTAACCTAACCTAACCTAACCTAACCTAACCTAACCTAACCTAACCTAACCTAACCTAACCTAACCTAACCTAACCTAACCTAACCTAACCTAACCTAACCTAACCTAACCTAACCTAACCTAACCTAACCTAACCTAACCTAACCTAACCTAACCTAACCTAACCTAACCTAACCTAACCTAACCTAACCTAACCTAACCTAACCTAACCTAACCTAACCTAACCTAACCTAACCTAACCTAACCTAACCTAACCTAACCTAACCTAACCTAACCTAACCTAACCTAACCTAACCTAACCTAACCTAACCTAACCTAACCTAACCTAACCTAACCTAACCTAACCTAACCTAACCTAACCTAACCTAACCTAACCTAACCTAACCTAACCTAACCTAACCTAACCTAACCTAACCTAACCTAACCTAACCTAACCTAACCTAACCTAACCTAACCTAACCTAACCTAACCTAACCTAACCTAACCTAACCTAACCTAACCTAACCTAACCTAACCTAACCTAACCTAACCTAACCTAACCTAACCTAACCTAACCTAACCTAACCTAACCTAACCTAACCTAACCTAACCTAACCTAACCTAACCTAACCTAACCTAACCTAACCTAACCTAACCTAACCTAACCTAACCTAACCTAACCTAACCTAACCTAACCTAACCTAACCTAACCTAACCTAACCTAACCTAACCTAACCTAACCTAACCTAACCTAACCTAACCTAACCTAACCTAACCTAACCTAACCTAACCTAACCTAACCTAACCTAACCTAACCTAACCTAACCTACCCTAACCTAACCTAACCTAACCTAACCTAACCTAACCTAACCTAACCTAACCTAACCTAACCTAACCTAACCTTTTTTTTTTTTTTTTTTTTTTTTTTTTTTTTTTTTTTTTTTTTTTTTTGACGTCGGGGAAATCCCTTATGGATAACCTCCCTCATTGCTGGAAATGAGGGAGGCCAATGTCGGACTCGCACCGACTAAAACCCCGCGGCCGTCCCCGGATTTAGTGTGGTGCACGGGAACCCGAAACGTACACAACCGCGCACCCACTGTCCTTACATGGACTTCCCGAAGGGGGAGAGAAGCTCCCCCTACGTTTAAACCCGAACAAGGAAACGCAGCGACGGCGGCTGCGTTTCCCCCCTCCCGGGGTCACCCGATGGGACGTCGAGTTCCAGCTCGGCGCCCCGATGACCCTAGAGATCCCGTCGTTCGTCCGTGCCGGAGTGCGATAAAGCAAATCGGCGCATCAAGGAGGTCTTAGCTCCCTCCGGTGGTGCGAACGAGGGGATCTCTTCTCGCGGTAAGGCCCGTTCCTCGAAAGGGTGCATTTCGCACACCCCCGGAACAGGCCCCCTTCCCGTGAGTCCAGGAGGTACCGGTACCTCCACCCTCACGACCCCCTCCGGCGGCTCGGGCGTCCCCGAGTCGTGGGAGGAGGTCATTCCCCATGTGGACCCCGCCTTAAGGGCGGGGCCTCTGCGGCGGCGCGCTGGCTCCACCAGGTGGGCGAGCGGGCAAGGCCGGTGCAGGCTCGACCTGAGGGGTCGGAGCCTTGGGGGCCTCACTGTCCTTATTAGGCCCTCCTTTCACTCCGGGTTTACCGGAGCGGAAGGAGGGACATGCCCCTGTGCCAGACCGATGGTCGGCCGGCTTTCCCAGATCCGAGCAGAGGGGACACCTAGGCGGAGACGTACACGTCGCCGCCCGGTGCCCCTCCTGCCCGCATCTATAGCACCGGCCTTGCCGGCTCGCCTCATCTGTGTGGGTGCAGCGCGCCCACGTGTGGCCTCGGCGCAGGCAGCGGAAACACTGGAGCGGACGCTGCTCCAGTATTTCCACCCGCGCCGAGGCCCACCCCACCCGAATTCTGCCGGCCCCGGCAACCTTACGCGCAGCCGTCAACGGCAGTCGGGCCCAGCACGTGCCGGGCCCGTTCTCCCCCCCGTTGGGTGGTCTGTTGACCACCCCCACGCGGACCTCCTCGGGGGCGCATCCAGATGCGCCCACGAGGGCCTGGCATACCGACTCCGGTGTTGCGCCTAAGCCCAACCCCCGGAGCCGGATCTCAGCGTTCCGCGTGGGGGTGCTCACCACAACCCCCGTGCCCTCAAGGGCCCCCCTCATCCGCGTAGCAAGCGCGGTCGCCTTCTCCCGGCTGCCCCCACCGCGGACCCTCAGCATGAGGGCCCCGGTTTGGGCCCGGGCAACGGCCAGCCCTTCGGTGATACCGACGTCCTCTAGGCGGACGCCGGTCACCACCCTCTTCATGGCCTCCTCGTATGAGGCCTTCACCCCCATGGGCACCGTCACCACCACGGCAGCCGTCTTCGGTTGCCGTGGCAGTCGCGGCGCCGTGGTCCCCTTCTTGGGAGGGGAGGGATTTCCCTTCCCCTTGCCCTTACTGGGGGCCGCTCCCTTGGAAGAAGGGTTCTCCGCGGTAGGGGCGCCAGGGGTGGGATGCGCTGCGGCCACTTTGGCCGCCCGCTTGCCCCCCCCAGACGCCACCTCCGCATAAGAGGACCCCTTCTTCCCCTGTCCCCGCTCCGCCAAAGAGGCCGCCGAGCTAGCGGAAGGGGTACGTGGCCCCTTCCGTCCCTTCCCATCCCCACTGCCTTTCGCTCGTGGGGCCCTTGTGCCGGCAGGCGGAGGGCCCATAATGCCCCCCGTATCGTCGGCCTGGCTCCGCCTCCCCTCGTGGGACTTTAAAGCGTCCAGGAGGCGGAGCTCCAGAGCGCGGACCTTCTCCTCGACGATGCGCTCCACATCGCCGAGTGAGAAGGTCGCCTCACCACCCCCGCGGTTCCTTGCCGTCGCGACCGCGCTCGCCCGCGTCACTGGGCGTGTCTCCCCCACCGTTGGAGTTGTTGCCGGGGCAGGCACCGGCGACCTCTCGAGTACGGGGGCCACGCTTTTAATTGGTGACCCCTCGTACTTGTCAAGGAGGTTGTCTCTTTCCTCCTGCACGCGGCGGAGGCGTCCCTCCGTCTCGCGCAGGAGTTCCCGGACCTCGTCAACCTCCTTGACGTCGCTTCCCGAGTAAGCAGCCCGCGAGGCCAGCTCGTATCCTGCAGCCAGGATCTTCCGGCTGGCCACGCGGAGCTCCTTTACCATGGTCCCCTTGAGCCCTTTCGAGACCGAGGACACCGTGTCCACCGCGGACGCGCCCTCTCGAAGGATCGCGAGCAGCTCCGGGACGGGGGAGGTGTGGCACTCCTGCCTCAACTCCTCCGCCGTCGGCAGACCTGCCCGCGACACCCTGCCGAATTCAATCCCGTGGAGCTCGAGGGGGTCCTCCACCTGAGGGGTGGGCTTAGGCCCTCTCGGCTTCCTTGTCTTCCGGGGCCCAAGGGGACCAAGGGGATCTCCCGCCCTCTTCTTCGGGTACTCCCGAGAATCGACAGAGGACACGGAGACAGAATCCTCTGTCTCCGTCTCCGTGCCCAACAGCTGCTGGATCTCCGGGTCCGAGTCCCTCTCCATCCGAAACCTAATGGTCTCGGACCCGAAGGGCACAGACCCGGGCTGCCCCACCAACCCCTTGTCGCTGCTGGCGACGGCTTGGTTGCCCGAGCCGCCGCCAGCAGCGGCACCTCCACCGGAGGAGGAGGTACCCTCCCCCGCCGATGGGTTACCGCCCTCCCCGCCCTCCTTCGGAGGAGAGCCCCCGCTCTCCTTCGAAGGAGAGCCTCCCTTCCCCTTACCACCACCGCGTCCCGCCGCCGCGATCAATTTACCCCCCCTTTTCCCCAGAATTTTAGAAAAGTCCATGCTAATCCCACGAGTGAGGTCGGAAACGACGTCACCCCGTGCAGAGCCGCCTTGCGCAGGGAGGCCCAGCTTACTCCGGGGGGCGGGCAGGTACCCCGGAGGTGCAGGCTAGAGACCGGGTTCACTAACCCGGCCCACCCCCGGCGCTAAGTCCGGAGGTGTCCCCATCACCGCGAGCAAAGCTTGGGGTTAAGGACTTTTTAAAGAGGTTTCTCCTCCTCGAAAGAGGTTTCTCCTCCTCGCAGGGCCGGCCGGTGAAGGCAAGCCCCCCCGCTCCGGAACCTTCCGGTTTGCGGTCAACGGTCCTGGGCCAACATCTTGTGACCCAGTTCCGACCTCTCGCCCCGTTAGCACACACCGTAGTGTGTCCCAGGGTCCACCACGAGGAGGTGGAGCGAGAGGGTTTAGCTCTGTGACATCCCTCAAATAGAGAGAACGGACCGACAGTGGATCTGAATCACCACTGTAGGCGCCACAGAGCCTAGGACCCCAACCTAACCTAACCTAACCTAACCTAACCTAACCTAACCTAACCTAACCTAACCTAACCTAACCTAACCTAACCTAACCTAACCTAACCTAACCTAACCTAACCTAACCTAACCTAACCTAACCTAACCTAACCTAACCTAACCTAACCTAACCTAACCTAACCTAACCTAACCTAACCTAACCTAACCTAACCTAACCTAACCTAACCTAACCTAACCTAACCTAACCTAACCTAACCTAACCTAACCTAACCTAACCTAACCTAACCTAACCTAACCTTTTTTTTTTTTTTTTTTTTTTTTTTTTTTTTTTTTTTTTTTTTTTTTTTTTTTTTGACGTCGGGGAAATCCCTTATGGATAACCTCCCTCATTGCTGGAAATGAGGGAGGCCAATGTCGGACTCGCACCGACTAAAACCCCGCGGCCGTCCCCGGATTTAGCGTGGTGCACGGGAACCCGAATCGTATACATCCGCGCACCCGCTGTCCTTACGTGGACTTTCCCGAAGGGGGAGAGAAGCCCCCCCTACGATTTACCCGAACAAGGAAACGCAGCGACGGCGGCTGCGTTTCCCCCCCCCCTGGGGTCACCCGATGGGACGCCGAGTTCCAGCTCGACGCCCCGATGGCCCTAGAGATCCCGTCGTTCGCCCATACCGGTGCGCGATAAAGCTAAAGGCGCGTCAAGGAAAATAACTCCCACCGGCGGTACGAACGAGGGGATCTCTGCTCGCGGTAAGGCCTGTTCCTCGGAAGGGTGCATTCCGCACACCCCCGGAGCAGGCCCCCTTTCCCGTGAGTCCAGGAGGTACCGGTACCTCCTCCCTCACGACCCCCTCCGGCGGCTCGAGCGTCCCCGAGTCGTGGGAGGAGGTCATTCCCCATGTGGACCCCGCCTTAAGGGCGGGGCCTCTTATCGCGACGCACTCGTCCCCCCAGGAGGGCGAGCAGGCATGGCCGACGAAGGCTCGACCGGACGGGTCGGAGCCTTGGGGGCCTCCTTGTCCTTATTCGGCCCCCCTTTCGCTCCGGGACCGGAGCGGAAGGAGGGACATGCCCCTGAGCCTGACCGATGGTCGGCCGGCTTTCCCAAGTCCGAGCAGAGGGGACACCTAGGCGGGGACGTACACGTCGCCGCCCGGTGTCCCTCCTGCCCGCATCTGTAACACCGGCCCTGCCGGCTCGCCTCATCCGTGTGGGTGCATCGCGCCCACGTGTGGCCTCGGCGCAAGCAGCGGAAACACTGGAGCGGGCGTTGCTCCAGTATTTCCACCCGCGCCGAGGCCCACCCCACCCGAATTCTGCCTGCCCCGGCAACCTTCCGTGCTGCCGCCAATGGCATTCGGGCCCAGCACGTGCCGGGCCCGTTCTCCCCCCCGTTGGGTGGTCTATTGACCACCCCCACGCGTACCTCCTCGGGGGCGCATTCAGATGCGCCCACGAGGGCCTGGCGTACCGACTCCGGTGTTGCGTCTATGTCCAACCCCCGGAGCCGGATCTCAGCGTTCCGCGTGGGGGTGCTCACCACCACCCCCGTGCCCTCAAGGGCCCCCCTCATTCGCGCTGCGAGCGCTGTCGCCTTATCCCGGCTCCCCGCCCCGCGAACCCTCAACATGAGGGCCCCGGTTTGGGCCCGGGCTACGGCAATCCCCTCGGTGATGCCGACGTCCTCTAAGCGGACGCCGGCCTTCACCTTCCCCATCGCCTCCGTGTAGGACGTCTTAACGCCCATGGGGACGGTCAAGACAACGGCTGCCGTCTTGGGCGGCCGCGGTAGACGCGGCGCCGTGGCCTCCTTCCCCTTGGAACCTAACCTAACCTAACCTAACCTAACCTAACCTAACCTAACCTAACCTAACCTAACCTAACCTAACCTAACCTAACCTAACCTAACCTAACCTAACCTAACCTAACCTAACCTAACCTAACCTAACCTAACCTAACCTAACCTAACCTAACCTAACCTAACCTAACCTAACCTAACCTAACCTAACCTAACCTAACCTAACCTAACCTAACCTAACCTAACCTAACCTAACCTAACCTAACCTAACCTAACCTAACCTAACCTAACCTAACCTAACCTAACCTAACCTAACCTAACCTAACCTAACCTAACCTAACCTAACCTAACCTAACCTAACCTAACCTAACCTAACCTAACCTAACCTAACCTAACCTAACCTAACCTAACCTAACCTAACCTAACCTAACCTAACCTAACCTAACCTAACCTAACCTAACCTAACCTAACCTAACCTAACCTAACCTAACCTAACCTAACCTAACCTAACCTAACCTAACCTAACCTAACCTAACCTAACCTAACCTAACCTAACCTAACCTAACCTAACCTAACCTAACCTAACCTAACCTAACCTAACCTAACCTAACCTAACCTAACCTAACCTAACCTAACCTAACCTAACCTAACCTAACCTAACCTAACCTAACCTAACCTAACCTAACCTAACCTAACCTAACCTAACCTAACCTAACCTAACCTAACCTAACCTAACCTAACCTAACCTAACCTAACCTAACCTAACCTAACCTAACCTAACCTAACCTAACCTAACCTAACCTAACCTAACCTAACCTAACCTAACCTAACCTAACCTAACCTAACCTAACCTAACCTAACCTAACCTAACCTAACCTAACCTAACCTAACCTAACCTAACCTAACCTAACCTAACCTAACCTAACCTAACCTAACCTAACCTAACCTAACCTAACCTAACCTAACCTAACCTAACCTAACCTAACCTAACCTAACCTAACCTAACCTAACCTAACCTAACCTAACCTAACCTAACCTAACCTAACCTAACCTAACCTAACCTAACCTAACCTAACCTAACCTAACCTAACCTAACCTAACCTTTTTTTTTTTTTTTTTTTTTTTTTTTTTTTTTTTTTTTTTTTTTTTAACGTAGGAAAAACGCTTTACGCGTACCCCGCCCTCCTGGGGGAGAGACGGGGTTATGTGGGACTCGTCCGTTCCAGAAGGGACCGGACCTACCCACTAAAAAACCTACGGTGACCTCCCTGAGCTAATTTGGAGGTGGTCGGGATCTCGAAAACGAATGCGACCGACCACCTCCAGCCCCGGCTTAAAGCCCCAATCCCGGGGGGGAGTGAAGCTCCCCCCAATCAAAACCTAGTACTATTTGGACACCGTGCGGGTCACCCACACGGTGTCCCCCATCCCTGGGGTCGCTCGGCTGGGTGCCCCGAGCCCCAGCTCGAGACACCCGCGACCCCCGGCGACCCCCCTCCTCGCTCGGGGAAGAGAACCCAAAGGGTTCCCGCCCGGCCGAGGAGGGAGGTTTCCGCACGCGACAAGGGGGGGACAGAGGCGAGTTCCGGCTCGCGTCTGTCCCCTCCCCCTGTCCCACCCCCCTGGTCGACCCCCAGTAAACAAATAAATAAATAAATAAATAAATAAATAAATAACGTCAAAATAAATAAAACGTCAATAATAAAATAAAATAAATAACGTAAATATAATAAAATATAATATAATAAAACATAAAATAAGATAGTAAATAAATAAAAAATAGGACATACACAACAAAACATAAAAAGGGGGGGCAAAAAGAAACAATTATGGGGGGAAATAAAATAAATAAACAGTAAAACGATAAAATATATAAATAAACTTAAATAGAATAAAAGTAAAAACGATAAAAATAACTAAAATAATTAAGGGGGGGGGTCGACCGGCAGGCCGCAACTTTATGGTGGGGGGGGATGGGATTAGTGCTCCACCTCGACCCCCCCGCGGCCTGCCCACCCCGGGGGCGCCTACTCGGCAGACCCCCATGGCGGCGATGGGAGTAACTAAGTAGTCCCATCGCCGCCACCACGTCTGCGGCCCCTTGCAGGGGGCCGGCGGCCTCGTCGGGGTCGCCCCGTCGAGGCCAGCCTCCTGGCGGAGAGGGGGTCGGCTTCCCTCTCCCTCTCCGCAGCCTCCTTCTGCGAGATTACAATCTCGCAGAAGGAGGCGAACGCTGCTCTTGACCTCTCGCTGCCGATCATGTGGTCGACCACGACCGGCAACGAGAGGTCCACCCCAATAACGCCCCTTAGGTCTCTGCGCGGCGCCGACCACGCTGGACATTCCTCCAGCGTATGCCGCGCAGAGTCCTGGGCCTCCTCGCAGTGGTGGCACTGCGCCGTCGGTTCCTTCCCGATGCGACACAGATACTCTCCGAAGCATCCGTGCCCGGAGAGCATCTGCGTCACATGGTAGGTGAGCCTCACCCGACTCCTGCACCATTCCTCCAGAATGGGCAGGAGTGCCCGGACAATGGGCCGGTCCGAATCGGCGGAAGCAATTTCCTCCCGCCATCGGACCAGCGTGTCCCGCCGGGCCTGGTGCCTCAGCACTTCGACCTCCTCCCCCTCGGGGGATAACTCCCCACGGCGGATGGAGCAGGCAATCTGGTAAGTAGTTGCCCGCTCCATCGCCATGAGATGCAGGGGAGTCATCCCCGCGAGGAGGCACGCCGCCTCCCCGGAGATGGTGCGATAACCCCGTATGGTCCGAATGGCCAGCCGTCGCTGCACGCGGTTTGCGTGCAGCATGTTACGCCGGCTGGCCATTAACTCTTCGGACCACACGGGGGCTCCATATAGGAACTTGCTCTGCACCACCCCCGAGTAGAGGCGACGAATCCTATCATCGGGCCCCCCGATGTTGGGCAGCAGCCGCCCAATTGCGGCTGCCACCCCATCGACTCGGGGGGCCATCAGGTCGAAGTGCTGCTCGAAGCACCAGCGGCTGTCGAGGGTCAGGCCGAGATAGCTCATCTCACCTTTCACCTCGACAGAGGCATCACCCACCCGGATCCAGAGTTGGGGTGGCTGCTGGCTCCGAGGCAATGCGTGTAGCCACATTGCCTCGGTTTTGCCAGCAGATATCTCCAGCCCCAATCTCCGGATCCCACCGACGACGCAGCCCACCGCTGTTTGCGCCAGGCTGAGTGTCCACCTCCACGTCAACCCCTCGACGACCACCAGTGTATCATCTGCATAGCAGATCAGGTGGACGCCGAGGGGAAGACTAGCCCGCAGCACCGCGTCGAAAGCGAGTAGCCACAGGAGCGGTCCGAGGATCGACCCCTGTGGCACTCCGCGGTGCATTTCCTCCCTCCGCGTGCTTCCGTCCCGGCCCGGATACTCAAACCACCTGTCCCTCAGGTAGTCCCGGATAACATCCTTGAGGTAGGAGGGCACCTGGTAATAATCCAGGGCCCTCACTACCTCATCCCATGGCAGGGTGTTGAAGGCGTTGGTGATGTCGAGACTCACCGCCATCAACACCCTGCCTTGAGCGACAGCCTCTTTCCGGAGGGTGGCAAGGCGACCGACGGCGTCTACCGTCGATCGCCCCCTCCGGAAGCCGAACTGGCTGTCGCTCAGATCGGGACCACCATGTTGGGACAGGTGCTCGACGAGGCGGTCGGCAATGATCTTTTCGTAGATCTTGCCCGCCTCGTCGAGGAGGCACAGGGGCCGATACGCAGAGGGAGTATCTGCGGGCTTTCCTGCCTTGTGGAGGAGGACCAGCCTGGCGACTTTCCATTCACGGGGGAAGGTTCCCCGGCTCATACAGGAATTCAGCGTCTGTATGAAAGCCGGGGCGAGGACGTCCATGGCCGCGGCCAGCACCCGTCCAGGGACCCCGTCGGGACCGGGGGCCTTCTTGCCCCCTTCCCGGATCCTCTGGACGGCTCGGCAGAGCTCACTCTCTGTGACCCCGAGTTCGTCGGTCCAGATGGTATGGACCGACGGGGGCGGGTACTCTCTCGTTCCCTCCTGGGGAGGGAAGAGTGTACTGAGGACCCGCCCCAGGAACTCGGGGTCCAACTCCTCTGTGATGGGGGGCGCCCACGGGCGGAGCTTACTAAGCACCGCCTTGTAGGCGCGCCCCCATGGATCCCTTTGTAGGGATCCGAGGAGCTCATCCCAGGCCGCGGCCTTTGCAGCGGCAATTGCACGCTGCAGAGCCATACGGGCCGCCCTATACTCTGAATAAAGGGCGGCCACTCTCGCCTCGTCGACGCCTCCAACTGGGTGGCGTCGACGTGCGCGGGTGTACTGGCGTCGGGCGCGGACGCACGTGTCCCTCACGTCCGCTATTTCGCCCGACCACCAGTACGCTGACTTTTTCGGGGGGTGCCTACCGGCCCGGGGCATCGAAGCGTCGCAAATCGACTTCATGATGCCCCGGAACCATGACACCCCCTCGTCAGCTCCGCGCTCCCTGGGTTCGACCCAGGAATAGGCGAGAGCTGTGGCTCTCAGGACGTCCTCGTCCAGTCGCTGCAGCGCCCATTTCACGGGCGCTGCGTGGGTGCTACTTCTACTGGGGGGCATATCCGCCTGTTGCTGGGTGGCCTCCACCTCCATAGTAATATGGAGGTGGTCGGAGAGTGACTCCCACTCCGTGGCCACCCGCCAGGCGGAAACACGGCGTACGGCCGCGGGGGTGGCCCAAGTCAGGTCGACTATGGACCACCCGTTCGACCGCACGCACGTGGGTACGGAGCCCCGGTTCACCAACCGGAGCTCCATGCCCCCCGCCCAAACATCAAGAGCCTCGCCGCGAGGGGTGGTCCTGGGGTTTCCCCACGCAGTGGACTTCGAATTGAAGTCCCCCAGGACCAGCATTGGACCGGCTAGGTGAGGTGTGATCATCACTCTCAGCCGGTCCAAATACCCCTCGAACTCGGCGAGGCTGCAGTTGGGCGATATGTAGCAACCCGCGACTAGAAACCTTCCCCACTTATATAATACGACCCCTCGGCCCCGTTCGACCACGGAGCCGGGGGGGAAATCCCCGCCCTTACGGGCCCAAATTGCCACGGAGCCCCCCTCGTCCCCTACCCAAGGGGAGGAGTCGGGGACGCTGTAGGGCTCCGTGACAACGGCCAACCCGACCTGTCTCTCCGCCAGGCCATGGACAAATAAGTCCTGGGCCCGGCGGGAGTGGTTCAGGTTGGCCTGAACGACCGGGAGCGTCCTTGGCATTACGGTGCCGCTGACGCTCCCGGTGCGGCCACCGCACGGCCATCCGACTCAGAGGAGGGCGGGGGGTCGACCTCCATCCTCTGAGTCGGACTCGGTGGTGGAGGTGGGGGGGCTTGTGTCCCCCCTCCCCCTCCGGCCGTTTTGTCGGCGGGCCCCTTCCCACCAACGTTGCGGCCTTTTCTCGGGGGCGGGGGGCACAAGCCACTCCCCGCCTTGTGCCCGGCCGGTCTTCCCAGCTCCGTGCAAATCGGGCACCGGGGGGCCGCCGGGCACACATTGGCTCGGTGGCCGGTCGCACCGCACTTGTAGCACTGGCCGCTACGGTCGACCGTGCTAGTGCACCGCTGCCTGACGTGTCCAACCGCCAGGCAACGGAAGCACTGCAACGGCCTCGCGGCCAGTGCTTCTACTTTTGCGGTGGACCAGCCCACCCGCAACCTTCCCGCGCCCGCCAGTAGGCGAGCAGCCGCGGCGGGGCATTTCAGCCACGCGGTGCCCAACCCTGTGGCCGGGGACTTTATGTCCCCGACCTTAATAGTGTCGGGAGGGCACCCCGTGGCCTCAGCCACCGCCGCCTTCACCTCCTCGGGGGTGACGGAGTCGTCCAGGCCCCTCAGGCGGAGATCCGCCGTTTTGAGGGGCCTGTTGACCCGCACCCCCAGGCCGCTTAGCGCCGCGGCCATCTTCGACGCCAAGGCATCGGCCTTGGCACCCCCTTCGGGACCGGGAATCTCCAGCAGGAGACCCCCGGTCACCGCCCGCTTGGTGCGGATTTCGGCCACCCCCAGCTCGCTGAGCTTGATGGCCGCTTTCGCCGCCCTCATCGCCTCCGCCAGGGTGGTCTTGCACCCCTCCGGGATGGACAGCGATATCGCTGCCGTCTTTGGAGGGGTGGCCACCCTGGACGGGGCTCGCCCTACCCGTCCCTTTCCCTGGGGGGCCCCTTGGGGTCCCTTTGAGGGTGGTGGAGGAGGGTTCGCGGCCTTCTTAGCCGCCCTAGCCTCTTTCCTGCCCACCACCTCGCTCCATTTCTCCACTAAGGGAGTGGCTGGGGGCAAGGCGCAGGCAGGGGCAGACTTCGGCTGCGAGCCGGGGGCGGGAGCACTCCTCTTCTTCTTCTTTTTCTTCTTCTTCTTCTTCTTTCCGTCCAGAGGGCGGGAAGAAGAAGAAGTGGTGCCGGCGACGGGCAACGAGGATTTCGGGGGGGGAGGGGGAGGAAGGGGAGAAGGCATAGGGAGGTCCGCCGGGACCTTTCCACCTTTTCGAGGGGCAGGGGGCGAGCGAGGGGGCCCGAAGACAGCCTCACTCAGCCTCGCCTGCACCCTCTTTATCGGGGCCAGCTTGGCATCGAGCAGGGCGCCAAGCTGCTCCAAAAGCCCGGTCGCTCCTGCCCCAAGCTCAGGTGTTGGAGGAGGGGGGCCAGGCATGTTGCCCCTGATGACGGAGGGGGGAGGCGGCTGCGCCCCCGCCACTATCACCTCCGGCCACACTTGCACCTCCTGGGGATGAGATGATGGCGATGGGTGGGAAGGGGGGAGGAGCTGTGTTGCTACCCCCATCCTCTTCATCGCCATCATCTCCTCCCTTATGGCCTCGTTTGTGGTCTTCAATTCCCTCACGGCGTTCCGCAGGAGCTCGTTCTGCTTAAGCAGAGCTTGCAAGCGAGCTTCCGAGTCCTGCGGGGGAGGGAAGGAGGCAGCCACCGGCGGGGTGGCGGCGCTGGGGGAGGTCAGATCTTTATCCCCCCTCTGGATTATCTCCAGCAGCGCCGCCTCGGCAAAACGTGCGGACCATTTAAGGTCCCGCACGTAGTTGCCTTTGAGATTGCCGCTCTTCAAGGCGATCGTCTCCACGAGGCGAACCTTTTCCAGGAATTCCCTGGCAATGTCGCCCGCGGGGAGACCGCCTATCAGTTTGGCCATCTCACTCACCGCCGGGGTGCTATCCTTTTTCTTTGTTTTAGGGACGGGGGGGTTCCCGGACTTCTTCCCAGTCTTCCGACCCCCCGTACCCGCGTCCTCCTCCGAGTCCGAGAGATCCCTTCTGCTCCGCTTCGTGGATCTCCCGGATCCCGAGGCCCCATCTGATCCCTCCCAGGGTATCAGGATGTTGCCCCCCAACCACGGCAGGTCCAGGACGGGGTTCTTAGTCGCGTCGTCGGAGTCCTCGTCAATGACGATTAGACGCCCGGCGTCGCCCTTCTTCCCGCCTGCTCCTGCGACCTTCAACGACTGGCGGGTCACACGGCCCGCCTTCTTCGTTGGGTCACTGGCCCCTACTACTACGTCCAGTGATGGGGTGGCACTGGCAGATGCCACACCCATCACTGGGACCTCCCCCACGCTAATAGCGTGGGGGGCATCTCCCCTAAGGGAGGCATCACCGGTCGCCATTACGTTCCGGGTGGCCCCGTGGTCCACCAGCCCGGACTCGCAGTTGCCGGATGACGACCCAGGGAGGGCCTGCTCGCCCACCCCCCCTGTGCCGGTACTGGGGTCTCCCTCCCCTGCACCGTAAACTTGTTTCGTAGGGAACTTAGAGGAGGCCATAAATGAAAACTCGCCCACGTGCCCTACTAGTCGTCATAAAAAGTTCAGTCCCTGGGGTGCACTGCGTTCGTTTTTGTACTGCCATACAGAGATCCGTCAGTGCACCCACTCACCCCTCGCTCCGTTAGCACACGGCACTGTAAACTCAAGTGCCGTGTCCCAGGGTCCACCACGAGGAGGTGGAGCGAGAGGATTTAGCCCTGTGACATCCCTCAAATAGAGAGAACGGACCGACAGTGGATCAGAGTCACCACTGTAGGCGCCACAGGACCTAAGACCCCAACCTAACCTAACCTAACCTAACCTAACCTAACCTAACCTAACCTAACCTAACCTAACCTAACCTAACCTAACCTAACCTAACCTAACCTAACCTAACCTAACCTAACCTAACCTAACCTAACCTAACCTAACCTAACCTAACCTAACCTAACCTAACCTAACCTAACCTAACCTAACCTAACCTAACCTAACCTAACCTAACCTAACCTAACCTAACCTAACCTAACCTAACCTAACCTAACCTAACCTAACCTAACCTAACCTAACCTAACCTAACCTAACCTAACCTAACCTAACCTAACCTAACCTAACCTAACCTAACCTAACCTAACCTAACCTAACCTAACCTAACCTAACCTAACCTAACCTAACCTAACCTAACCTAACCTAACCTAACCTAACCTAACCTAACCTAACCTAACCTAACCTAACCTAACCTAACCTAACCTAACCTAACCTAACCTAACCTAACCTAACCTAACCTAACCTAACCTAACCTAACCTAACCTAACCTAACCTAACCTAACCTAACCTAACCTAACCTAACCTAACCTAACCTAACCTAACCTAACCTAACCTAACCTAACCTAACCTAACCTAACCTAACCTAACCTAACCTAACCTAACCTAACCTAACCTAACCTAACCTAACCTAACCTAACCTAACCTAACCTAACCTAACCTAACCTAACCTAACCTAACCTAACCTAACCTAACCTAACCTAACCTAACCTAACCTAACCTAACCTAACCTAACCTAACCTAACCTAACCTAACCTAACCTAACCTAACCTAACCTAACCTAACCTAACCTAACCTAACCTAACCTAACCTAACCTAACCTAACCTAACCTAACCTAACCTAACCTAACCTAACCTAACCTAACCTAACCTAACCTAACCTAACCTAACCTAACCTAACCTAACCTAACCTAACCTAACCTAACCTAACCTAACCTAACCTAACCTAACCTAACCTAACCTAACCTAACCTAACCTAACCTAACCTAACCTAACCTAACCTAACCTAACCTAACCTAACCTAACCTAACCTAACCTAACCTAACCTAACCTAACCTAACCTAACCTAACCTAACCTAACCTAACCTAACCTAACCTAACCTAACCTAACCTAACCTAACCTAACCTAACCTAACCTAACCTAACCTAACCTAACCTAACCTAACCTAACCTAACCTAACCTAACCTAACCTAACCTAACCTAACCTAACCTAACCTAACCTAACCTAACCTAACCTAACCTAACCTAACCTAACCTAACCTAACCTAACCTAACCTAACCTAACCTAACCTAACCTAACCTAACCTAACCTAACCTAACCTAACCTAACCTAACCTAACCTAACCTAACCTAACCTAACCTAACCTAACCTAACCTAACCTAACCTAACCTAACCTAACCTAACCTAACCTAACCTAACCTAACCTAACCTAACCTAACCTAACCTAACCTAACCTAACCTAACCTAACCTAACCTAACCTAACCTAACCTAACCTAACCTAACCTAACCTAACCTAACCTAACCTAACCTAACCTAACCTAACCTAACCTAACCTAACCTAACCTAACCTAACCTAACCTAACCTAACCTAACCTAACCTAACCTAACCTAACCTAACCTAACCTAACCTAACCTAACCTAACCTAACCTAACCTAACCTAACCTAACCTAACCTAACCTAACCTAACCTAACCTAACCTAACCTAACCTAACCTAACCTAACCTAACCTAACCTAACCTAACCTAACCTAACCTAACCTAACCTAACCTAACCTAACCTAACCTAACCTAACCTAACCTAACCTAACCTAACCTAACCTAACCTAACCTAACCTAACCTAACCTAACCTAACCTAACCTAACCTAACCTAACCTAACCTAACCTAACCTAACCTAACCTAACCTAACCTAACCTAACCTAACCTAACCTAACCTAACCTAACCTAACCTAACCTAACCTAACCTAACCTAACCTAACCTAACCTAACCTAACCTAACCTAACCTAACCTAACCTAACCTAACCTAACCTAACCTAACCTAACCTAACCTAACCTAACCTAACCTAACCTAACCTAACCTAACCTAACCTAACCTAACCTAACCTAACCTAACCTAACCTAACCTAACCTAACCTAACCTAACCTAACCTAACCTAACCTAACCTAACCTAACCTAACCTAACCTAACCTAACCTAACCTAACCTAACCTAACCTAACCTAACCTAACCTAACCTAACCTAACCTAACCTAACCTAACCTAACCTAACCTAACCTAACCTAACCTAACCTAACCTAACCTAACCTAACCTAACCTAACCTAACCTAACCTAACCTAACCTAACCTAACCTAACCTAACCTAACCTAACCTAACCTAACCTAACCTAACCTAACCTAACCTAACCTAACCTAACCTAACCTAACCTAACCTAACCTAACCTAACCTAACCTAACCTAACCTAACCTAACCTAACCTAACCTAACCTAACCTAACCTAACCTAACCTAACCTAACCTAACCTAACCTAACCTAACCTAACCTAACCTAACCTAACCTAACCTAACCTAACCTAACCTAACCTAACCTAACCTAACCTAACCTAACCTAACCTAACCTTTTTTTTTTTTTTTTTTTTTTTTTTTTTTTTTTTTTTTTTTTTTTTTTAACGTAGGAAAAACGCTTTACGCGTACCCCGCCCTCCTGGGGGAGAGACGGGGTTATGTGGG
The DNA here is from genome assembly GCA_933228785.1 of Lasioglossum pauxillum. Classification (NCBI taxonomy): domain Eukaryota; kingdom Metazoa; phylum Arthropoda; class Insecta; order Hymenoptera; family Halictidae; genus Lasioglossum; species Lasioglossum pauxillum. Next base: position 48,095,649 of record OW121703.1, on the reverse strand, counting down.
ACTGTCCGTTCCAGAAGGGACCGGACCTACCCACTAAAAAACCTACGGTGACCTCCCTAAGCTAATTTGGAGGTGGTCGGGATCTCGAAATCGAATGCGACCGACCACCTCCAGCCCCGGCTTAAAAGCCCCATTCCCGGGGGGGAGAGAAGCTCCCCCCAATCAAAACCTATTTGCTATTTGGACACCATGCGGGTCACCCACATGGTGTCCCCCATCCCTGGGGTCGCTCGGCTGGGTGCCCCGAGCCCCAGCTCGAGACACCCGCGACCCCCGGAGACCCCCCTCCTAGTTCGGGGAAGAGAACCCAAGGGTTCCCGCCCGGCCGAGGAGGGAGGTTTCCGCACGCGACAAGGAGGGGACAGAGGCGAGTTCCGGCTCGCGTCTGTCCCCTCCCCCTGTCCCACCCCCCTGGTCGACCCCATTTAAAATAAAATATATAATTAATATAATAATAAAATATAAATGGTCAATAAATAAATAAATAAGATAAAATAAAATATAAAATATAAACTATATATAAAACAATAAGTCAATAAATAATAAATAATATAAATAAAATCAATAAATATCTCAATAAATAAAATAAATAAACTGTCAATAAATAAATATAAGACAAACACAACATATATAAAAAAAGGGGGGGTCAGAAAATAAATAAATAAAATATAAATAAAATAAAATAAAATAAAATAAGGGGGGGGTCGACCGGCAGGCCGCTTCTTTGTAGGTGGGGGGGAGGGGATTAGTGCTCCACCTCGCCCCCCCGCGGCCTGCCCACCCCGGGGGCGCCTAAAACGGCAAGCCCCCCTTGGCGGCGGTACGGGTAACTACGTACCGCCGCCAACACGTCTGCGGCCCCTAGTGGCGGGCCGTCGGCCTCGACGGGGACGCCCCGCCGAGGCCAGCCTCCTGGCGGAGAGGGGGTCGGACTCCCTCTCCCTCTCCGCTGCCTCCTTCTGCGACATAACGGTTTCGCAGAAGGAGGCGAACGCAGATCTTGACCTCTCGCTGCCGATCATGTGGTCGACCACGACCGGCAGGGAGAGGTCCATCCCAATAACACCCCCAAGGACACTGCGCGGCTCCGACCACGCTGGACATTCCTCCAGCGTATGCCGCGCAGTGTCCTGGGCCTCACCGCAGTGGTGGCACTGCGCCGTCGGTTCCTTTCCGATCCGACACAGGTACTCCCCGAAGCAACCATGCCCGGAGAGCACCTGTGTCATGTGGTAGGTTAGCCGTACCCGACTCCTGCACCATTCCTCCAGAATGCTCCAGAATGGGCAGGAGTGCCCGGACAATTGGCCGGTCCGAGTCGGCGGAAGAGATCTCCTCCCGCCAACGGACCAGGATGTCCTGCCGGGCCTGATGCCTAAGCACTTCGACCTCTTGCCCCTCGGGGCATAACTCCCCCCGGCGGATGGAGCAGGCAATCCGATACGTGGTTGCCCGCTCCACCGCCATTAGATGGAGGGGAGTCATGCCCGCGAGGAGGCACGCCGCCTCCCCGGAGATGGTGCGAAATCCCCGTATGGTCCGAATGGCCAGCCGTCGTTGCACGCGGTTTGCGTGCAACATGTTACGCCGGCTGGCCATTAACTGTTCGGACCACACGGGGGCTCCATAAAGGAACTTCGCGTGCACCACCCCCGAGTAGAGGCGACGTATCCGATCATCGGGCCCCCCGATGTTGGGCAACAGCCGACCAATGGCGGCTGCCACCCCTTCGGCTCGGGGGGCCATACGGTCGAAGTGCTCTTCGAAGCACCAGCGGCTGTCGAGGGTCAGGCCGAGATAGTTCATCTCGCCTTTCACCTCGACAGAGGCTTCACCTACCTGGATCCGGAGCTGGGGTGGCTGCCGGCTCCGAGGCAATGCGTGTAACCACATTGCCTCGGTTTTGCCGGCAGAAATCTCCAGCCCCAACCTCCGGATCCCACCGACGACGCAGCCCACCGCTGCTTGCGCCAGGCTCAAGGTCCTCCCCCATGACCTCCCCTCGACGACCACCAATGTATCATCCGCATAGCAGATTAGGTGGACGCCAAGAGGAAGGCTAGCCCGCAGCACCGCGTCAAAAGCGAGTAGCCACAGGAGCGGTCCGAGGATCGACCCCTGTGGCACTCCGCGGTGCATCTCTTCCCTCCTGATGTTTCCGTACCGGCCCGGATATTCGAACCACCTGTCCCTCAGGTAGTCCCGGATCACCTCCTTGAGGTAGGAGGGCACCTGGAAATAGTCCAGGGCCCTCACTACCTCATCCCATGGCAGGGTGTTGAAGGCGTTGGTGATATCCAGACTCACCGCCAACAACACCCTGCCTTGAGCGACAGCCTCTTTCCGGAGGGAGGCGAGACGACCGACGGCGTCTACCGTCGAACGCCCCCTCCGGAAGCCGAACTGGCTGTCGCTCAGATCGGGACCACCGTGTTGGGACAGATGCTCGACGAGGCGGTCGGCAATGATCTTTTCATAGATCTTGCCCGCCTCGTCGAGCAGACATAGGGGCCGGTACGCGGAGGGAGAGTCCGCGGGCTTTCCTGCCTTATGGAGGAGGACCAGCCTGGCGACTTTCCATTCGCTGGGGAAGATTCCCCGGCTCATGCAGGAATTTAAAATTCCTGTGAAAGCCGGGGCGAGGACGTCCAGGGCCGTGGCCAAGACCCGTCCAGGGACCCCATCGGGACCGGGGGCCTTCTTGCCCCCTTCCCGGATCCTCTGGACGGCCCGGGAGAGCTCACTCTCCGTGACCCCGAGCTCATCGGTCCAGTTGGTGTGGACCGAAGGGGGCGGGTCCTCTCTCGTTCCCTCCGAGGGAGGGAAGAGTGTACTGAGGACCCGTCCCAGGAACTCGGGGTCAAGCCCCTCGGTTATGGGGGGCGCCCACGGGCGGAGCTTACTCAGCACCACCCTGTAGGCGCGCCCCCATGGATCCCTATCAAGGGATCCGAGGAGCTCATCCCAGGCCACGGCCTTTGCAGCGGCGATTGCACGCTGGAGAGCCATCCGGGCCGCCCTGTACTCTGTATACAGGGCGGCCACCCTCGCCTCGTCGACGCCTCCGACAGGGTTGCGTCGACGTGCGCGGGTGTACTGGCGTCGGGCGCGGACACACGTGTCCCTCGCGGCCGCAATCTCGCCCGACCACCAGTACGCTGACGTCTTCGGGGGGTGTCTACCGGCCCGGGGCATCGAAGCATCGCATAGCGACTTCATGATGCCCCGGAACCATGTCACCCCCTCGTCAGTCCCGCGCTCCGTGGGTTCAACCCAGGAGTAGGCGAGGGCTGAGGCTCTCAGGACGTCCTCGTCCAGTCGCTGCAGCGCCCATTTAACGGGCGCCGCATGGGAGCTACGTGGGGGGGGCTGGTCCGCCTGATGTTGCTGGGTGGCCTCCACCTCCATGGTGATATGGAGGTGGTCTGAGAGTGACTCCCACTCTGTGGCCACCCGCCAGGCGGACACACGGCGTACGGCTGAGGGGGTGGCCCAAGTCAGATCGACTATGGACCACCCATTATGCCGCACGCACGTTGCTACGGAGCCCCGGTTCACCAACCGGAGCTCCAAGCCCCCCGCCCAAGCCTCGAGAGTTTCTCCTCGAGGGGTGGTCCTGGGGTTTCCCCAAGTGGTGGACTTCGCGTTGAAGTCCCCCAGGACCAACATTGGACCGGCTAGGTATGGTGTAATCATCACCCTTAGCCGGTCCAGAAACCCCTCGAACTCTCCGAGGCTGCAATTGGGCGAAACGTAGCATCCCGCGACCAGAAACCTTCCCCATCGAAACAACACCACCCCTCGGCTCCGCTCGACCACGGAGCCGGGGGGGAACTCACCGCCCTTTCGGGCCCAAATTGCCACGGAGCCCCCGACGTCCCCCACCCAAGGGGAGGAGTCGGGGACGTCGTAAGGCTCCGTGACAACGGCCAGCCCTACCTCCCTCTCCGCCAGGCCATGGACAAACAAGTCCTGGGCCCGGCGGGAGTGATTGAGGTTGGCCTGCACTACCGGGAGCGTCCTAGGCATTACTGTGCCGTTGTTGACGCCCCCGGTGTGGCCACCTCGGGCCGGGCTGGCCCTGGAGGTGGGGGGTCCACCTCCATCTCCTCATTCGTGGCGGGAGGGGGTCGGGCAGGCTCCCCTCCCCCCGGGGCCTTTTTGTTGGTGGGCCCCCTCCCACCAACTTTCTGGCCTTTCCTCGGGGGCGGGGGGCACACGCCACTCCCCGCCTTGTGCCCGGCCGGTCTCCCCAGTTCGGTGCAAATCGGGCACCGGGGAGCCGCCGAGCACTCGTTCGCCCGGTGGCCGGTCTCACCGCACTTGTAGCAGTGGCCGCTACGGTCGACCGTGCTAGTGCACCGCTGCCTGACATGTCCCACAGCCAGGCAGCGGAAGCACTGCAGCGGTCTAGCGGCCAGTGCCTCTACTTTTGCGGTGGACCAGCCAACCCGCAATTTGCCCTTGGTCGCCAATTGGCGAGCCGCCGCGGCGGGGCATTTGAGCCACGTGGTGCCCAACCCGGTGGCCGGGGACTTGATGTCCCCGACCTTTACCGAGTCGGGCGAGCACCCCGTGGCCTCCGCCACCGCCGCTATAACCTCCCCGGGGGTGACGGAGTCGTCCAGGCCCCTCAGGCGGAGATCCGCCGTCTTGAGGGGCCTGTTGACCCTCACCCCCATTCCGCTCAGCGCGGTTGCCATGCGGGCTGCCAGAGCGTCTGCTTTGGCAGCCCCCTCGGGCCCGGGGATCTCCAATAGGAGACCCCCGGTCACCGCCCGCTTTATGCGGATCTCCCCCACCCCAATCTCGTCAAGCTTGATGGCGGCCTTGGCCGCCGCCATAGCCTCCGCCAGGGTTGTTTTACACCCCTCCGGAATGGTCAGCGATATCGCTGCCGCCTTCGGAGGGGTGGCCACCCTGGGCGGGACCTTCCCCCCCCCAACCTTTCCCTGGGGGGCCTTTTGGGGTCCCGTGGTGACAGGAGGGGTGGGGGGAGGGTTGGCGGCCTTCCTAGCCGCCTCCCTCGCTTTCCGGCCCACCACTGTAGCCCAGGAGCCCTCGGAGGGGGCAACAGGGGGCTCGGTGCGGGTCGGGGCCGGTTTAGTCGGCCGCGAGGGGGCGGGGGGAGGAGGAGGAGGGGGCATAAGTGCCGCCGCCGCGGCTTCTCCCTTCTTCTTCTTCTTTTTGCTTTTCTTCTTCTTCTTTTTTGTCTTCTCGTCCCCCGAACGAGAAGAACGAGCGGCGGGTGTGTGGGACGGAGGATGAGGAGGGGGGAAAACAGGGACAAGGGGGGGGCCCGCCGGGACCTCGACGCCACTCCGAAGGGCAGGGGACGAGCGGGTGGTCCCAAAGACCGCCACGCTCAATTCCTCCTGCACCTTCTTAATGGGGGCAAGCTTGGCGTCTAATAGTGCGCCAAGCTGCTGTAACAGCCCCGAGTGGCCAGCCCCCACCTCCGTTATAATCGGAGGGGGAGGAACAGGAGGCCAGCCACTCGCGCGGGATGGGGGGTAAGTCCTCCCCACCTCCAAAGCGCCCGAACCCGTCTGCGCCATCCGAGGGGGTGACGATGCGACGGCGGGAGGAGGGGAAAGCAATTGCGTTGCTACTCCCCTCCTCTTCATCGCCATCATCTCCTCCCTGATGGCACAGTTGGAGGCCGTCAGGTCCTCCACCTTCCTCCGCAGGGCCTCGTTCTGCTTTTGTAGTTCGAGGCACCTGGCGGCCTCAAGGGAGGGGGAGGGGGAGGGGGAGGTATCAGGGTGGAGGGAGCCCGGTTCTCGTTCACCCCTGCTCACCAACTCCACAAACGCGGCCTCCGCATAGCGTGCGGACCATTTGAGGTCACGCACGCTAGTGCCTTTGAGGTTCGTGCTCCTCAAGGCGGTCCTCTCCACGAGGCGGATTCTCTCCAGGAATTCCTGGAGAATCTCGCCCGTGGAGAGGGGCCGGACCTCGAGGGCCATCTCCTCGACTCGCGGGGTTGAGTCCTTTTTTCTCGGCGCTCCCCCCTCCTCGGCGCAGAGTTTCCGCTTGCGCGTCTCGGAGGTTTCGGATCCGGTCTCCGAACCCGTCACCGAAACTGCCGGGGTAACTGCCGGCCCTGGCTCCGTGGTGGAAAGTACCACGGGCACCTCCGGGTCTTGTGGAGCCTGACCTCCCACGACCCCGAACCTTGCTGCGTCGACGAGTGCGGCCCTGGTCATTCTGCGGGTGGCACGCACCGTCTTCACTCCCGCCTTGCTCACGTCCAGTGATGGGGTGGCACTGGCAGATGCCACACCCATCACTGGGACCTCCCCCACGCCCAATGCGTGGGAGGCATCTCCCCGAAGGGAGGCATCGCTGGTAGCACTTACCTTCCGGGTGGCCCAGTGGTCCACCAACCCGGACTCGCAGACACCGAATGACGACCCAGAGGGGGCCTGCTCGCCCACCCCCTCTGTGCCGGTACTGGGGTATCCCTCCCCTGCACCGTAAATGGTTTCCTCGATCGGTGTATCAGCCATAATAAAAACAAAACTCTCCCACTTGCCCTGGTCGTCACCAAAGAAGAAAAAACCGTCACTCGAGGGACATTGCGTTTCCCGAGTGCTGCCACACTACGGTCAAGCAATGTCCCCCACTCACCCCTCGCTCCGTTAGCACACGACACCGGAAGAGCATCAGTGCCGTGCCCCAGGGTCCACCACGAGGAGGTGGAGCGAGAGGATTTAGCCCTGTGACAACCCTCAAATAGAGAGTACGGACCGACAGTGGATCAGAGTCTCCACTGTAGGCGCCACAGGACCGAAGACCCCAACCTAACCTAACCTAACCTAACCTAACCTAACCTAACCTAACCTAACCTAACCTAACCTAACCTAACCTAACCTAACCTAACCTAACCTAACCTAACCTAACCTAACCTAACCTAACCTAACCTAACCTAACCTAACCTAACCTAACCTAACCTAACCTAACCTAACCTAACCTAACCTAACCTAACCTAACCTAACCTAACCTAACCTAACCTAACCTAACCTAACCTAACCTAACCTAACCTAACCTAACCTAACCTAACCTAACCTAACCTAACCTAACCTAACCTAACCTAACCTAACCTAACCTAACCTAACCTAACCTAACCTAACCTAACCTAACCTAACCTAACCTAACCTAACCTAACCTAACCTAACCTAACCTAACCTAACCTAACCTAACCTAACCTAACCTAACCTAACCTAACCTAACCTAACCTAACCTAACCTAACCTAACCTAACCTAACCTAACCTAACCTAACCTAACCTAACCTAACCTAACCTAACCTAACCTAACCTAACCTAACCTAACCTAACCTAACCTAACCTAACCTAACCTAACCTAACCTAACCTAACCTAACCTAACCTAACCTAACCTAACCTAACCTAACCTAACCTAACCTAACCTAACCTAACCTAACCTAACCTAACCTTTTTTTTTTTTTTTTTTTTTTTTTTTTTTTTTTTGACGTCGGGGAAATCCCTTATGGATAACCTCCCTCATTGCTGGAAATGAGGGAGGCCAATGTCGGACTCGCACCGACTAAAACCCCGCGGCCGTCCCCGGATTTAGTGTGGTGCACGGGAACCCGAAACGTACACAACCGCGCACCCACTGTCCTTACATGGACTTCCCGAAGGGGGAGAGAAGCTCCCCCTACGTTTAAACCCGAACAAGGAACCGCAGCGACGGCGGCTGCGTTTCCCCCCTCCCGGGGTCACCCGATGGGACGTCGAGTTCCAGCTCGGCGCCCCGATGACCCTAGAGATCCCGTCGTTCGTCCGTGCCGGAGTGCGATAAAGCAGGAGGCGCATCAAGGAGGTATTAGCTCCCTCCGGTGGTGCGAACGAGGGGATCTCTTCTCGCGGTAAGGCCCGTTCCTCGAAAGGGTGCATTTCGCACACCCCCGGAACAGGCCCCCTTCCCGTGAGTCCAGGAGGTACCGGTACCTCCACCCTCACGACCCCCTCCGGCGGCTCGGGCGTCCCCGAGTCGTGGGAGGAGGTCATTCCCCATGTGGACCCCGCCTTAAGGGCGGGGCCTCTTTCGGCGGCGCGCTGGCTCCACCAGGTGGGCGAGCGGGCAAGGCCGGTGCAGGCTCGACCTGAGGGGTCGGTGCCTTGGGGGCCTCCTTATCCTTTCTAGGCCCTCCTTTCACTCCGGATTGACCGGAGCGAAAGGAGGGACATGCCCCTGTGCCTGACCGATGGTCGGCCGGCTTTCCCAGATCCGAGCAGAGGGGACACCTAGGCGGAGACGTACACGTCGCCGCCCGGTGCCCCTCCTGCCCGCATCTATAGCACCGGCCTTGCCGGCTCGCCTCATCCGTGTGGGTGCAGCGCGCCCACGTGTGGCCTCGGCGCAGGCAGCGGAAACACTGGAGCGGACGCTGCTCCAGTATTTCCACCCGCGCCGAGGCCCACCCCACCCGGAGTCGCCCCGCCCCGGCGACCTTTCGCGCTGCCGCGAGTGGCAGACGGGCCCAGCACGTGCCGGGCCCGTTCTCCCCCCCGTTGGGTGGTCTGTTGACCACCCCCACGCGGACCTCTTCGGGGGCGCATCCAGATGCGCCCACGAGGGCCTGGCATACCGACTCCGGTGTTGCGCCTAAGCCCAACCCCCGGAGCCGGATCTCAGCATTCCGCGTGGGGGTGCTCACCACAACCCCCGTGCCCGCTAAGGCCCCCCTCATCCGCTCGGCGAGCGCGGTCGCCTTGTCGCGGCTGCCCCCACCGCGGACCCTCAGCATGAGGGCCCCGGTTTGGGCCCGGGCCACGGCAAGGCCCTCCGTGATGCCGACATCCTCAAGGCGGATGTCGGCCACCACCTTCCCCATGGCCTCCTCGTACGAGGTCTTAACCCCCACGGGGACAGTCAAGACCACGGCCGCCGTCTTCGGCTGCCGCGGTAACCGCGGCGCCGTGGTCTCCTTCCTCTTGGGAGGGGGATCTCCCTTCCCCTTACTGGGGACCTCTTCCTTGGAGGAAGGGTTCGCAGCGGTCGGGGCGACGGGGGCGGGCTGCGCTGCGGCCACTTTGGCCGCCCGCTTGCCCACTCCCGACGTCACCTCCGCGTAGGACCCCCCCGCGCCCGTCCCCCTCGGCCCCGCTTTGGACGAGGCCGACGAGCCGGCGGAGGGGGCCCGCGACCCCTTCTTCCCCTTCCCCTTCTCCTCCTTCTTCTTTCGGGGGGCTCTCATGTCGGCAGGCGGGGGAGCCATGTTGCCCCCCGCCGTGTCGGCATGTCCCCCCTTCTCCCCGTGGGCCTTAAGAGCCTCGAGGAGGCGACCCTCGAGAGCGCGTACCTTCTCCTCGACGATGCGTTCAACATCGCCGAGGGAGAAGGTCGCGTCTCGTCCCCCCTCGCGGTTCCCCGCCGTCGCGACCGCGCTCGCCCGCGTGACCGGGCGCGTCGATTCCCCCGTGGGTGGCGTCCCGGGCAGGGAAGGTACCGGGGACGCCTCCAACATCCGCGTCACCCTATCGGTCGGCGATCCCTCATACTTGTCGAGGAGGTTATCGCGCTCCTCCGTCACGCGACGGAGGCGTCCCTCCATCTCGCGCAGCATTTCGCGAACCTCCTCGACCTCCTTCTCATCGCTGCCGGCGTACCTCGCGCGCGAGGCCAGCTCATAGCTGGCCGCCCGGATCTGCTGGCTCGCGACCCGGAGCTCCTTCACGAAGGTGCCCTTCAGTCCCTTGGACACTCCGGACACCTTATCGACCATGGTGGCCCCGTCCTTCACCATCGCGAGGAGCTCCGGGACGGGGTACGTCCGGCATTCGGCCGTCAGTTCCGCCGCCGATTGGAGACGCCCCCGCGACGCCCGGCCAAACTGCGCCCCATAATCGGCTAGGTCGTTCGGCCCCAGGGGATCAGGGGTCTTGTTAGGCCCCCTTTTCTTCCTGGCCTTCCCCGGCTCGATGGGTTCGCCCGCCGCCCTCTTCCTCGAGCCCGTGGAGCCGACTGAGGACACGGAGAAGTTGTCCTCCTCCGTGTCCCCCGTCAACTCTTCCGACCCCTCCGGTCCCCCACCCCCGGGAGTGGGGTTCCATACAGGCGCCAGTCCCGGAACCTGCGGCATCAGGAACCGAAACTCATCGGTCCCGAGTGCCGCAGGTCCGGACTGCGCCACCAATCCCTCTCGGTCGCCGCCAGGCGGAGCCCCTCCAGCGGAGGAGGAAGTGCCCTCCCCCGCCGCGTCGTTGCCCCCCTTCCCGCTCTCCTTTGAGGGAGAGCCCCCCTTACCTCCTCCACGGCCCACTGCCGCCTTCAATTTTCCCCCCCCTTTCCCCAAAATTTTTGAGAAATCCATTAGTGTTCCCACGAGCGTGGTCGGAACACTAAAGTCACCCCGCGCAGAGCCGCCTTGCGCGGGGAGGCCCATTATACTCCGGGGGGCGAGCCGGTACCCCGGAGGTGCAGGCTAGAGACCGGGTTCACTAACCCGGCCCACCCCCGGCGCTAAGTCCGGAGGTGTCCCCATCACCGCGAGCAAAGCTTGGGGTTAAGGACTTTTTAAAGAGGTTTCTCCTCCTCGCAGGGCCGGCCGGTAAAGGCAAGCCCCCCCGCTCCGGAACCTTCCGGTTTGCGGTCTACGGTCCTGGGCCAACATCTTGTGACCCAGTTCCGACCTCTCGCCCCGTTAGCACACACCGCAGTGTGTCCCAGGGTCCACCACGAGGAGGTGGAGCGAGAGGATTTAGCTCTGTGACATCCCTCAAATAGAGAGAACGGACCTTCAGTGGATCAGAGTCACCACTGAAAGCGCCACAAAGCCTAGGACCCCAACCTAACCTAACCTAACCTAACCTAACCTAACCTAACCTAACCTAACCTAACCTAACCTAACCTAACCTAACCTAACCTAACCTAACCTAACCTAACCTAACCTAACCTAACCTAACCTAACCTAACCTAACCTAACCTAACCTAACCTAACCTAACCTAACCTAACCTAACCTAACCTAACCTAACCTAACCTAACCTCTCGGAGATTTTGCCTTTTTTATTAAGCCCGATAAACTCAGCAGTAAATAACACTCTCTGTATCCACAAATCACAAAAAATCTTAATATTATTCCTATCCTACTACGCTTCGCACAAAAACTTATCCGCTAACAATAATTAATCCGCAATTAAATTATAACGCGCTTACTAATACTAAAAAACGGAATTTCCGTCTCAAAGATTATCCGCTTGCTTCCGCTCTTATCCTATACTATACTATGCCTAAATACCTATATCTAGATCCCCTGCGGGATGCAGACGCCCTTTTCTAAAATTGTCCGAAATTAATTGTAACGAGCTGCGAAGAACGTTTCATTAATTTTCGGACACCTTAAAAAAATTCCCCAAATTAATTTTGGTACCTACAGAAACTCTAAACAGAACGTTACGCCTCTCCCTGACCCTTCAGGCCCTACAATGAAACAGTCCGGGAACTTATGGGCGAAATCGCGTTTCATAAATTCTCGGACCTTTCCCTATTATTAAGTATACGATATTGTCCGGGGACTTATGAGACAACAGTGTTTCATAAATTCGCGGACACACCGAGAAACCCACTATATGTAGTGTCTGAGGATTTATGCCCTACACTAGATCACTTTTGGATGGAATGGAAGGAGATACCTTAACTTTTCCGCAAGCTGTCGAAACAAACTCAAATTAACACTGGGCTATTTACCCCACTAAATCCGTATCCAGTTATTTAATCCTTCATCTTATACGTACCAAATCTATAGATTTAATTAATTAACTATTTGTTCGTTTTTTTTTCCTCTCAAAGCTGCCCTACTCTTATCAGTTTCCGTGAAACTGCCCTATTTAACAAATAAAATTACATCCTACATTAGTCTGACGTATAATTCCTCAATTTATAAATCAAATCTTGAGACTTTTTCTTGCATGAGCTTACGATCGAAGCTCGTGCCGAAAGTCCATGTGAATTATGTCCCTATCTCAATATGAAGTTTATACGGGCCTCTGGAACGAAAACCGAACCAGAATTCCGTATAATCCTCCCTCAGATACTAATTAGCTATAATTTTAATTAATTAACCGACGTTAATAAACCGCTGATATAATTAAATCTAACTTTACACTAATTCGCTATAATATTAATTAATTAACTGAACGCTAATATACCGCTAATATAATTAAACCGAAATTAACACTAACTCACTTTATTAGTTACTTAACTACCGGTAAAATCCTAATAGTTACTATTCCCAATCTATTAATCTAGAGATCTATATTCTCTCCGCTTAATATTGTCCGAACTGAACTGTCTCGACCGAATTATAAAACCGAACTGGGGATCTCTCCCCTTGTCGAGTCGCTCGTCCTCGAGCAGGTCATCCCCACTTTCGCTACTCTATCGAAAAACTGTTATCGAGGTGGCCGTTGAAGTCACCTCGTCCTTCTATGTTTCAAGCCACTCTCAACGGTTTTTACTGTCCTCTGTTTTCTAAGTCTAAATATAGCCTCTATAAAAATAATATCGTAATCGAAAAAACGCACAGGTGACCACACGCGAGCGTGTCCTTGCAGAGCCTTTGTTGGCTCTGCAAAAAACACGCCACGTTCACAGCAAGGTCTTACCTCGATCTATTTACAGTTATCAACGCTTTTTACTCGTGTTAATAAACGTATCGCGCTTCGCTATCTTATTTTATCAAATCCGCCTTTTATTGCGCCTAACTATAGGCAAACCAACTGTCTTTTCTCTGTGGAAATCCTTAAGGTCGATATTGTAGTTTACTTATTCTTAGAAGAATGTCGATAACCTACGTTCTAATTCTACACTCTAAACTTGCTTGTTCCTTTATTTTGGTTCCACAATGGACTCTCAATTTTCTAATTAATAATGCGGCCTCTGTACAAGTCACACAGTCCTGAAAATTTACGACTATATGCGCAATTGCTGTCCCTAAGCTTGTGTCGAATTTCCGCGTATATGGAGATTTGTAGCTCGTTTAATCACGAATTTTCATTCGCGATTAAACTCGGCGTTTCTCTGTAATGGACGTGCCCGGCTTTTCTTCGTTGAAACGGCGAAAATCCGGGACCTCCTTGTCGCTTGCCTTCTGCGCGTATACGCGTTTCTCTCTCGCGCTCAAAACGAAAATCATCGTTCACACTTCTATTAATAACTTTATGCCAAAGTTTATTTGACATAAAGTTATTATTTTTCCGCGATCTACATACTGTACTGCGCATTTTTTAGAACTTTTCTTCTTTTTTCTGAACGATTATTTTATGTTTCCTCCTCGTTATGTGCGCACGGCACACATCTATCTTACTCTCTCTCGCATTTTTGAAAAATCTAATTTCTCTCTTCTACTAGTGACTTTATGACAAAGTTTATTTAACATAAAGTTCTTAATTATTACTTCTCTACATTTTGCACTGTCTACTTTTTTGTTTTTTGCTAACAAAATTTTTCATCTAAGCCGGCTTGAAATTCTTCAATTCGACCTCGATGAGTTGTCCGGATATGCGGGAAACTCGCCGTGTTCACATGATTTTTCATAATTTTCATTATGAACCGAGATATTTATGAAAATAGCCATCGCAATAAGGGTTCGGTTCTTGTTCCGCCATCTTTAATATATTGATTTCGCCACGTGTTCGCGCCTGACTATTGGCAACCGCACCATCCTATTCTGCCTATTTTGACGCGAGTTACCATGCGTCGGTACAGCGGGTAACTCGTTCTGTACTAACTGTCGATAACAATTTTCCACCATTTCTATACACTATTCGCGATTTTCCTTATCTATTCTGCAAACTATTGAACTAAGCCGGTTTACATCTAGATGTTCTTACATTTTGTCGCAACCAATTTTCTCTCGTTTAAAGCACTCCACTCCGGCTGCTGGGTTCAGGGGGGTCGGAGGAGGGAAGAAGACGACTCCCGGATACACCGCTTCCAGCATCGTCCAGTTTCAACCCTTTCGATTGTAGAACTTGCCGGATCCGCTCGAAAAGCCTGGCGCAGTCAAGCTCCACTCTCCATGAGGTCTACCACTGTCCTTGACCGTGACGATAGCCCCGCAGGCCGCTCCACCCCCTCTCCCCCTTTCCTCACAGCCTTCCTGGAATGCAAGAAACAGAGAGAAAAATATTTAACGCCTATTTTACTTCGCGTATATAATTAATAGGTAAGTAACACATAACTTTTACTACTAATTTTTTTCCTTTCCTTTTCAGGTTCTACACGCTGGATAGTTCTACCACCATCCATCCTGTGTTTCAGCTCTCTCCGTAATCTGTGCCAAGTATTTCCTATACTGCGGGCAGCTATACGCTCCCGCAATATGTTCCAACTTTGCTGCCTCTAATCCAGCTCGTTCGCACAGTATGCACTTTCGAATTTGCGTGCACCCATCAATGGTATGCCCTTCTTCGCCGCATCTCCTACAAATTACACTATCGCCTGTGTTCGGACAACTGTATGTCAGATGACCTAACGAATGACATCTGTAGCACCTAATAATTTTGTTTGCTAATTTCATCGTACATATAGTGTAACCTATTTTAATATTATCCGTTCTTTTCAACTCGCGAGCACATTTACCGGGGAAAGTAACTATCGCGGTTTTTGTACCCCCGTAGCCGAAACGGATATGTCTAATCAAAATTTCCTCTTTGTTAACTCGCGCTATAGGCACTAATTCATCTAAAATCTCCTCTCTCTCGAGAGTTGGATCAATATTTCTAATCTCAAACGTAACTTTTGAGGAAAGTCTTCTAATTATATATTCTTTTCCCAAAGCCTCTCTAACCATTTTTTCGAATTGATAACTATTCGCATTACTTTCTATTTCTAAAAGCAGATCCCCTCCTCTGGATCTTCTAACCGTGCGCATATCTGCCAGTTTTTGACCCGCTGCCTTTTTTAATTTCTTGAACGTATCCAGAAATGAATTCCCTTGCGTTACTTTGATGAGTATCGCATCGGGTCTCGGCGTGGGGGGGTACTTATCTCTCTCTTCCTTTCTCCGATTAGCTTCTCTCGCTGCTTCGAGCGCCGCTTCTTTCTTCGCCTCCTGCCTGATCTTCTTTTCTTCCTTCTTTTTCTTTTTCCTTTCTGCTTCGCTGCTCCCCTCGTTGTTTGCAGGATCAGAGCTGCTTCCAGGAATATCAGACTTTTCTGCTGCCGAACGTTTATTTTCCTTACTCGTCCCAAGTGCAACCGGAGTTAAAGGTATTACAGGAAGGAGGGATTGGAGCAAGGATAGCGGACACTGTGATTCCTTGTCGGACGTTTTCGGTTTGGAAGAATAACCTATTCCACTCTGCGTTTCTTTATCTAATACTGGTAATTTACTACTCTGGGTTTCCTTATCTACCATTTTCTGTTTATGGGATCTCTCCTTTGGCCTGATCCCGTCGCGTTCAGATTTTATATCATATACTACGTCAAATACTATATCGCTAACCTCCATAAACCCCGATGCCAACTTAGACAAATATTTTGCCCAGTCAATGGTGTGTGCATGTCCATCATTAACCTTATGTTGCATTGCACCAATAAACCCTGACAACTGATCTAAGTAACTTCTAGCCCTAGTTAGTTTCACCTCGAGTTTACTTACTTCTTCTGTATCCGACATTGTTACCGCGTGCGAAAATCAGGTATCTTAATAAATTCAACAAGTTATTATTTTTCCTCTCGGAGATTTTGCCTTTTTTATTAAGCCCGATAAACTCAGCAGTAAATAACACTCTCTGTATCCACAAATCACAAAAAATCTTAATATTATTCCTATCCTACTACGCTTCGCACAAAAACTTATCCGCTAACAATAATTAATCCGCAATTAAATTATAACGCGCTTACTAATACTAAAAAACGGAATTTCCGTCTCAAAGATTATCCGCTTGCTTCCGCTCTTATCCTATACTATACTATGCCTAAATACCTATATCTAGATCCCCTGCGGGATGCAGACGCCCTTTTCTAAAATTGTCCGAAATTAATTGTAACGAGCTGCGAAGAACGTTTCATTAATTTTCGGACACCTTAAAAAAATTCCCCAAATTAATTTTGGTACCTACAGAAACTCTAAACAGAACGTTACGCCTCTCCCTGACCCTTCAGGCCCTACAATGAAACAGTCCGGGAACTTATGGGCGAAATCGCGTTTCATAAATTCTCGGACCTTTCCCTATTATTAAGTATACGATATTGTCCGGGGACTTATGAGACAACAGTGTTTCATAAATTCGCGGACACACCGAGAAACCCACTATATGTAGTGTCTGAGGATTTATGCCCTACACTAGATCACTTTTGGATGGAATGGAAGGAGATACCTTAACTTTTCCGCAAGCAAATCTATAGATTTAATTAATTAACTATTTGTTCGTTTTTTTTTCCTCTCAAAGCTGCCCTACTCTTATCAGTTTCCGTGAAACTGCCTTTATTAGTTACTTAACTACCGGTAAAATCCTAATAGTTACTATTCCCAATCTATTAATCTAGAGATCTATATTCTCTCCGCTTAATATTGTCCGAACTGAACTGTCTCGACCGAATTATAAAACCGAACTTAACCTAACCTAACCTAACCTAACCTAACCTAACCTAACCTAACCTAACCTAACCTAACCTAACCTAACCTAACCTAACCTAACCTAACCTAACCTAACCTAACCTAACCTAACCTAACCTAACCTAACCTAACCTAACCTAACCTAACCTAACCTAACCTAACCTAACCTAACCTAACCTAACCTAACCTAACCTAACCTAACCTAACCTAACCTAACCTAACCTAACCTAACCTAACCTAACCTAACCTAACCTAACCTAACCTAACCTAACCTAACCTAACCTAACCTAACCTAACCTAACCTAACCTAACCTAACCTAACCTAACCTAACCTAACCTAACCTAACCTAACCTAACCTAACCTAACCTAACCTAACCTAACCTAACCTAACCTAACCTAACCTAACCTAACCTAACCTAACCTAACCTAACCTAACCTAACCTAACCTAACCTAACCTAACCTAACCTAACCTAACCTAACCTAACCTAACCTAACCTAACCTAACCTAACCTAACCTAACCTAACCTAACCTAACCTAACCTAACCTAACCTAACCTAACCTAACCTAACCTAACCTAACCTAACCTAACCTAACCTAACCTAACCTAACCTAACCTAACCTAACCTAACCTAACCTAACCTAACCTAACCTAACCTAACCTAACCTAACCTAACCTAACCTAACCTAACCTAACCTAACCTAACCTAACCTAACCTAACCTAACCTAACCTAACCTAACCTAACCTAACCTAACCTAACCTAACCTAACCTAACCTAACCTAACCTAACCTAACCTAACCTAACCTAACCTAACCTAACCTAACCTAACCTAACCTAACCTAACCTAACCTAACCTAACCTAACCTAACCTAACCTAACCTAACCTAACCTAACCTAACCTAACCTAACCTAACCTAACCTAACCTAACCTAACCTAACCTAACCTAACCTAACCTAACCTAACCTAACCTAACCTAACCTAACCTAACCTAACCTAACCTAACCTAACCTAACCTAACCTAACCTAACCTAACCTAACCTAACCTAACCTAACCTAACCTAACCTAACCTAACCTAACCTAACCTAACCTAACCTAACCTAACCTAACCTAACCTAACCTAACCTAACCTAACCTAACCTAACCTAACCTAACCTAACCTAACCTAACCTAACCTAACCTAACCTAACCTAACCTAACCTAACCTAACCTAACCTAACCTAACCTAACCTAACCTAACCTAACCTAACCTAACCTAACCTAACCTAACCTAACCTAACCTAACCTAACCTAACCTAACCTAACCTAACCTAACCTAACCTAACCTAACCTAACCTAACCTAACCTAACCTAACCTAACCTAACCTAACCTAACCTAACCTAACCTAACCTAACCTAACCTAACCTAACCTAACCTAACCTAACCTAACCTAACCTAACCTAACCTTTTTTTTTTTTTTTTTTTTTTTTTTTTTTTTTTTTTTTTTTTTTTTTTTTTTTTTTTTTTTTTTTACGTTGGGGAAATCCGTTATGGATAACCCCCCCCATTGCTGGAAATGAGGGGGGCCAATGTCGGACTCTCACCGACTAAAACCCCACGGCCGCCCCTAGACATCTAACGCGGGGTGCCGGGATCGCGCGAGCATACAACCGGACACCCTCGCTGTCTATCAATAGACCATCCCGATGGGGGAGTGAAGCTCCCCCAACGTTTAACCCCTCTACAAGGGAACCGCAGCGACGGCGACTGCGTTTCCCCCTCCCTAGGTCACCCGATGGGACGCCGAGTTCCAGCTCGACGCCCCGATGACCCGAGAGATCCCGTCGTTCGCCCGTGCCGGTGCGCGATAAAGAAAGGCGCGTAACGGAAACATTCCCACCGGCGGTACGAACGAGGGGATCCCAGTACGCGGTAAGGCCCGCCCCTCGGAGGGGTGCATTTCGCACACCCCCGGGGCGAGCCCCCATCCCGTGAGTCCAGGAGGTACCCGGTACCTCCACCCTCACTGCCCTCCTCCGGCGATCGAGCGTCCCCGATCGTGGGAGGAGGGGTATCCCCGTTTTTGGACTGCGCCAGAAGGGCGCAGCCTCTTACACCCCCCCGGTGGACCGCGCCAGAAGGGCGCGGCCTCTTTCCCTCCCGGTGGACCACACCAGAAGGGTGTGGCCTCTTCCAACCCCGTGGACCACGCCTGAAGGGCGTGGCCTCTTACCCCGTGTCCATTACCCCCTCCCTCGGAGGAGGAGCCGGAGCGGCCGGTTCTTTCCCCGCGCCTCCACCTCGATTCTGCCCGGGTTTGGTCCCGGACAGAAACGAGGGGCACGCGCGGGTCCCTGATCTGTGGCCTGCAGGCAGGCCAAGATCCCCGCAAAGGGGGCACTTCGGCGGCGACCTACAAGTCGCCGCTCGGTGCCCCTCCTCCCCGCACCTATAACACCGGCCGATCCGGCTCGGCTCCTCCTTATAGGCACATTTTGCCTGTGTGTGGCCTCGACGAAGGCAGCGGTAGCATTGGAGCATACGTTGCTCCAATACCTCTACCCTCGCCGAGGCCCACCCCACCCTTATCCGGCCGGCGCCGGCCACCTTTCTAGCCGCCGCTAAAGGCAGCCTGGCCCAGCACGTGCCGGGCCCCATCCCCGAAGGCGGTCTGGTGACCACCCCCACGCGTAGGAGCTCGGGGGCGCAGTCCGCTGCGCCCGCGAGTGCGGAACGAACCGCCTCCGGGGTGGCATTAACGCCAAGCCCCCGGAGACGGATCTCCGCCGTCCTCGTGGGGGTGCCCACCAGCACCCCTGTACCCGCCAGGGCCTCCCTCATCTTACCGGCGAGAGCCTCGGCCTTCGCCCTATTACCTTCCCCCCGGACCCTAATCATTAGGGCCCCAGTTCTCGCCACCCCAAACGCGACTCCGTCGGTGATGCCGACGGATTCTAAGGGGACCTGGCGGGTAACCACCTCCATCGCGCCGGCCAACGACGCCTCCACCCCCAACGGCACGGTGAGGGTCACCGCCGCCGTCTTCGGCGCCCGCGGTAATCGCGGTGTCGCCTTGCCCCCCGGAGGACCATCCCCTCCCACTCGCGCGGGGGTCTTCCCCTGCTTTGGAACCTAACCTAACCTAACCTAACCTAACCTAACCTAACCTAACCTAACCTTTTTTTTTTTTTTTTTTTTTTTTTTTTTCGTGTGAAAATGCATTACGCATACCTCGGCCTCCTGGGGGATAGCCGAGGTTATGTGGGACTCTCCTCGGGTGGGGGTCGAGTCGCGAAGCGACTCGATCCCCTCCCGAGGCATACCGCACTAAAAACACACGCCCACCTAAGCTATGTAGGAGGTGCCTGGATCTCGCGAGAACTCAACAGGACACCCCCTAGCTATACATGCATCCCGGGGGGAGGGGTTAGCTCCCCCCATACCTAACACTAACTGGACCCTGGGCGGAGGGACCCGCCCAGTGTCCCCATCCCTGGAGCCTTCGGATTGGGCTTCCCGAGCCCCAGCTCGGTCCACCCACAGCTCCCGGAGCCCTCCTGCCCCGCTCGAGCAGGGACCCATGGGTCCCCGCCCGGCCAGGGCAGGAGGGCGCCGACACCGGCAAGGGAGGGTCGTCGGAGGCGCATCCGAACGCCCCGACCCTCCCCACCCCACCCCCCACGCGCCCCACCCCAGAGCTCGCCTCTGGGGTGTGGCCGGCACCCCGCCACAAAAGACCGAAGTCTCGGGGTGCCGTGCCACCCCGGGGGGATTAACTCCCCCCCGGGGGCCGGGGTTAGCTCACTCCCCCGGCCCCCCCATCCTCAGCCCCCCGCGACGGGGGCATACGGCGGTGCGAAGGGCGAACCCTTCGCACCGCCAAGGGAAGTCCCGCCCCCCCGGGAGGGGGGGGCATTAGTTGGCGCGGGGAGGGGAACACTCCCCGCGCCCTCCCACCCATCACCGTCCCCCCACTCGGGGGACCCGCTGCGTCGCGGGGGGACGTCCCCCGCGTCGCATCACCCGATCCCGTCGCCCTTCCCCTTCTCCCTGAAGGGGAGGGCGGCGCACGACGACGCGGGGGACGTCCCCGCGCCATCCTCCTCCTCGCCGAGCCCGGGTCCCGTTCCCGGGCTCGCTCGGCGGCCTCCTTCTGGGACATCACTGTCTCGCAGAAGGAGGCCACCGCCTTCGCCGACCTCCCGCCCCCGATCAAGTGGTCGAACAAGATCGGGAGCGAGAGGTCCCACCCTTCCACCGCGGCTCTAAGGACACGGCGCGGCTCGGCCCATGCCGGACACTCCTCGAGTGTATGCCGCGCCGTGTCCACCTCCTCGCCGCAGTGGTGGCACTGCGCTGCTGGCTCCCGCCCCATCCTATGCAGGTACTCACCGAAACAACCGTGTCCGGTGAGCACCTGCGTGAGGCGGAAGGTCAACCCAACTCGCCTCCCGCACCATGTATCGAACATGGGCAGGAGGGCCCGAACTACCGGACGTGCCGAGGATGAAAGCATTTGCTTCCATCGCTCGAACACGTCCGCGCGGGCCTGGCGTCTCCGCACCTCGAGCTCCCCATCCTCCTCGGCCGTCAGCTCCTCCCCAGGGGGGCGGCGGGACTCACAGGCGATCCGGTATATGATCGCCTGCCCCGCCGCCACCACGTGGAAGGGAGGAACCACGGCCAAGAGGCCCGCCACCTCGGTGGAGATGGTGCGGTACCCCCGTATGGCCCGCAAGGCCAGCCGACGCCGCACTCTTTCCAAGAGTGCGATACTGCGTCGGCTGGCCTCGAGCGAGCGGTGCCATACGGGGGCCCCATAAAGGGCAATAGACCGCACCACCCCCAGATAGAGGCGGCGGACATACAACTGTGGCCCCCCGATATTGGGCAGCAGCCGCGAAAGCGCGGCCGCTGTCCTCTCCAGTCGGGGGGCCAGGAGCTCGAAGTGATCCTCGAAACGCCAGCGACCGTCGATGGTCAGGCCCAGATACTTCATAGTGGGCCTGACCTCGACGAGGGTATCTACGACCCGGATCCGGAATCCCTGGGGCGGCCGCCGCTGCCGAGACGATTCGTATAACCAAATCGCCTCGGTCTTTGCGGCGGCCACTACAAGCCCCATTCTCCGGATCCGTCCAACAACGCAGTCCAGGGCGGACTCCACGAGGCGTCCTGCCTCCTCCCAGTCCCTCCCCTCCCCATGGACCAGGGTGTCATCGCAATAGCAAATGACACCCGTCCCAGGGGGGAGGGGAACCCGCAGTGCCGCGTCAAACGCAAGGATCCACAGGAGTGGTCCTAAGACCGACCCCTGTGGAACCCCGCGGCATATCTCCCTCAGATATGCGCCATACCGGCCGGCAATATACACCTCCCTGTCGCGGAGGTAATCCCGGAGCACTTCCCGGAGATAGTGGGGGACCTGGAAGTATTCCAGGCCCTCCTCTATCTCCTTCCAGGGCAGGGTGTTGAATGCGTTGGAAATGTCCAACGACACAGCAATCAACACCCTGCCCCGGGCGACAGCCCGTTCCCGGAGGAGGCGCAGACGCTCAAGAGCGTCTATAGTTGAGCGCCCCCTCCGGAAAACCTAACCTAACCTAACCTAACCTAACCTAACCTAACCTAACCTAACCTAACCTTTTTTTTTTTTTTTTTTTTTTTTTACGTTGGGGAAATCCGTTATGGATAACCCCCCCCATTGCTGGAAATGAGGGAGGCCAATGTCGGACTCTCACCGACTAAAACCCCACGGCCGCCCCTAGACATCTAACGCGGGATGCCGGGATCGCGCGAGCATACAACCGGACACCCTCGCTGTCTATCGATAGACCATCCCGATGAGGGAGTGAAGCTCCCCCAACGTTTAACCCCTCTACAAGGGAACCGCAGCGACGGCGACTGCGTTTCCCCCTCCCTAGGTCACCCGATGGGACGCCGAGTTCCAGCTCGACGCCCCGATGACCCGAGAGATCCCGTCGTTCGCCCATGCCGGTGCGCGATAAAGAAAGGCGCGTAACGGATACACTCCCACCGGCGGTACGAACGAGGGGATCCCAGTACGCGGTAAAGCCCGCCCCTCGGAGGGGTGCATTTCGCACACCCCCGGGGCGAGCCCCCATCCCGTGAGTCCAGGAGGTACCCGGTACCTCCACCCTCACTGCCCTCCTCCGGCGATCGAGCGTCCCCGATCGTGGGAGGAGGGGTATCCCCGTTTTTGGACTGCGCCAGAAGGGCGCAGCCTCTTACACCCCCCCGGTGGACCGCGCCAGAAGGGCGCGGCCTCTTTCCCTCCCGGTGGACCACACCAGAAGGGTGTGGCCTCTTCCAACCCCGTGGACCACGCCAGAAGGGCGTGGCCTCTTACCCCGTGTCCATCACCCCCTCCCTCGGAGGAGGAGCCGGAGCGGCCGGTTCTTTCCCCGCGCCTCCACCTCGATTCTGCCCGGGTTTGGTCCCGGACAGAAACGAGGGGCACGCGCGGGTCCCTGATCTGTGGCCTGCAGGCAGGCCAAGATCCCCGCAAAGGGGGCACTTCGGCGGCGACCTACAAGTCGCCGCTCGGTGCCCCTCCTCCCCGCACCTATAACACCGGCCGATCCGGCTCGGCTCCTCCTTATAGGCACATTTTGCCTGTGTGTGGCCTCGACGAAGGCAGCGGTAGCATTGGAGCATACGTTGCTCCAATACCTCTACCCTCGCCGAGGCCCACCCCACCCTTATCCGGCCGGCGCCGGCCACCTTTCTAGCCGCCGCTAAAGGCAGCCTGGCCCAGCACGTGCCGGGCCCCATCCCCGAAGGCGGTCTGGTGACCACCCCCACGCGTAGGAGCTCGGGGGCGCAGTCCGCTGCGCCCGCGAGTGCGGAACGAACCGCCTCCGGGGTGGCATTAACGCCAAGCCCCCGGAGACGGATCTCCGCCGTCCTCGTGGGGGTGCCCACCAGCACCCCTGTACCCGCCAGGGCCTCCCTCATCTTACCGGCGAGAGCCTCGGCCTTCGCCCTATTACCTTCCCCCCGGACCCTAATCATTAGGGCCCCAGTTCTCGCCACCCCAAACGCGACTCCGTCGGTGATGCCGACGGATTCTAAGGGGACCTGGCGGGTAACCACCTCCATCGCGCCGGCCAACGACGCCTCCACCCCCAACGGCACGGTGAGAGTCACCGCCGCCGTCTTCGGCGCCCGCGGCAATCGCGGTGTCGCCTTGCCCCCCGGAGGACCATCCCCTCCCACTCGCGCGGGGGTCTTCCCCTGCTTAGCAGGTGGCTGGGTGGGTGCAGCCCCCGGAGTAGGCCGCGCTGCGGCCACTTTGGCCGCCCGCTTGGCCTTGCCCCGGGAGACCACCTCCACCCAGCTCCCCTCCCTTCCCGCCGCAGGGGTGGTGGGGGGGACCGTCTCCCCCCCTGACGTCACCCCGGAATGCGCCGAGCTCGCGGATCGAGCTCGGCTGCCCGATTTCGGGGTCTTATCCCCCCTCCCCCCCTTCGTGGTCCCCTTTTTACGGGGGGCCACGCTCCCGGCGGGAGGGGGCCCCGCGAAACGCTCTGCAGCGTCCCGCGGGACCTCCCTCCCGCCGTGAGGTAGAAGCGCCGCAATAATGCGCCTCTCCATCTCCCTCATCTTTCCCTCGACGATGTCAACCACTATACGGTTGACATCCTCGAGGGAAAACAACGCGTCGCGGCGGGATCCCCCCGCGTCTTCCCTGGTCCCCGCGTCTACCCCGGTTACCGGCTGGGGTGGCGGACGCGGCCGCAACCCCTCCCTCCCCGTCGTCGAAGGGGGTGGAGAAACCCCACCCGTGGACACGGGCATTCCCCCCTCACCCCCACCCTTGGAACTCCTCTTGGCCATACGAACGGCAACCGGGCCCTCGTATTTGTCCAAGAGGTCGTCCCTTTCATTCTGCACGAGGCGGAGGCGTCCCTCCAGCTCTCGTGCATAATCCTGGATCCCCGCGATGTCCGAAGACACGCACCCCGTAGCGCTCGCACGAGCTCCGAGCTCGTAGCCGGCGGCGCGAATGCGCCGACTCGCAACCCGGAGCTCGTTCTGGAGGCTCCCCTTGAGGCCCTTCGAGACGGTTGACACGCGGTCAACCGCCTCGGTCGCCTCCCGAATGATCTGGGTCAGCCCGTCGGTTACAGTTGTACTGCACTCGACGGACAGATCCTTCACACTCGGGAGGTTCCGCGCCGATCCCTTCGAGAACCGAACGTTCTCGGACCCGTAGTAGTCCCCCAGAGGGGGAGACGACCTCACGACCACTTTACCCGGTGCGACCTCAAGGGGAGCCCCGCCCCTCTTCCTACCCGTGCCCATCGAGGAGACGGACGAATGAACGGAGCTCTGAGTCTCCCATTCGTCCGCCCCCCCGCCCCGCTCCCACGGTAGAGCCCCGTACTCCTCCCAAGGGAGTCCCGGAGACAGCGGCACCCCCACACTCAGCATCGGACGCGGCGACCCCGCGGACCGTGACGTTCCCGCCACAGCCCCCGGAGACGCCGGATCCGAGCGAGGCGAAGACGCCGCCGGCTCCGTCCCCACTCCGCGGCTGTCGTCTCGGTTGCCCGAGCCGCCAGCCGCGGAGGCATCCCCGCCGGCGGAGGTACCCTCCCCCGTAGAGACGCCTGACACTCCCCCCGACCCTTTCGAGCCCGCCTTACCCTTTCCGCGCCCCTTCGCGGCTTTAACCCCCTTATCCCCAAAAATCTTAGAAAAATCCATCATTATCATTACGCCCTTGGTTACTCCACCCGAAGATGTTTCACTCGTCAGGCAACAAAAAATTCTCGGTGCGGAAACACTAACCACCGGGGCGCCGCAACCCCGGCAGGCCCTATACAACCACGGTTCGGGCAAACCCGTGGAGGTGGCATACTAGCGATCCGATGCACCCACCGGACCCACTCCCGGCGTCTAATCCGGGAGTGCTCCCTCACCGCATGCCAGAGCTTGGAGTTAAGGACTTTGAGAGGTTTATCCTCCTCGCAGGGCCGGCCGATTAAGGCAAGCCCCCCCGTGCCGTAAAACATGACCACGGACACGGTATGGGGCCACGGGCAGACATCTTGCTGCCCGTGACACTTGGTTTACACGCGGAGGCATTGCCCGTCTGCGAGTGAAGCTCGCAGGAAAAAGAGTGGGGAATGCCCCCGCGTGCACCCCTCGCCCCGTTAGCACACACCGCAGTGTGTCCCAGGGTCCACCACGAGGAGGTGGGGCGAGAGGAATTAGACCTTGGACAACCCTCAAATAGAGAGTACGGACCGACAGTGGATCTGAATCACCACTGTAGGCGCCCAAGGTCCTAAGACCCCAACCTAACCTAACCTAACCTAACCTAACCTAACCTAACCTAACCTAACCTAACCTAACCTAACCTAACCTAACCTAACCTAACCTAACCTAACCTAACCTTTTTTTTTTTTTTTTTTTTTTTTTTTTTTTTTTTTTTTTTTTTTTTTTTTTTTTTTTTTTTTTTTTTTTTTTTTTTTTTTTTTTTTTTTTACGTTGGGGAAATCCGTTATGGATAACCCCCCCCATTGCTGGAAATGAGGGAGGCCAATGTGGGACTCTCACCCACTAAAACCCCACGGCCGCCCCTAGACATCTAACGCGGGGTGCCGGGATCGCGCGAGCATACAACCGGACACCCTCGCTGTCTATCGATAGACCATCCCGATGGGGGAGTGAAGCTCCCCCAACGTTTAACCCCTCTACAAGGGAACCGCAGCGACGGCGACTGCGTTTCCCCCTCCCTAGGTCACCCGATGGGACGCCGAGTTCCAGCTCGACGCCCCGATGACCCGAGAGATCCCGTCGTTCGCCCATACCGGTGCGCGATAAAGAAAGGCGCGTAACGGTAAAATACCCACCGGCGGTACGAACGAGGGGATCCCAGTACGCGGTAAGGCCCGCCCCTCGGAGGGGTGCATTTCGCACACCCCCGGGGCGAGCCCCCATCCCGTGAGTCCAGGAGGTACCCGGTACCTCCACCCTCACTGCCCTCCTCCGGCGATCGAGCGTCCCCGATCGTGGAAGGAGGGGTATCCCCGTTTTTGGACTGCGCCAGAAGGGCGCAGCCTCTTACACCCCCCCGGTGGACCGCGCCAGAAGGGCGCGGCCTCTTTCCCTCCCGGTGGACCACACCAGAAGGGTGTGGCCTCTTCCAACCCCGTGGACCACGCCAGAAGGGCGTGGCCTCTTACCCCGTGTCCATTACCCCCTCCCTCGGAGGAGGAGCCGGAGCGGCCGGTTCTTTCCCCGCGCCTCCACCTCGATTCTGCCCGGGTTTGGTCCCGGACAGAAACGAGGGGCACGCGCGGGTCCCTGATCTGTGGCCTGCAGGCAGGCCAAGATCCCCGCAAAGGGGGCACTTCGGCGGCGACCTACAAGTCGCCGCTCGGTGCCCCTCCTCCCCGCACCTATAACACCGGCCGATCCGGCTCGGCTCCTCCTTATAGGCACATTTTGCCTGTGTGTGGCCTCGACGAAGGCAGCGGTAGCATTGGAGCATACGTTGCTCCAATACCCCTACCCTCGCCGAGGCCCACCCCACCCTTATCCGGCCGGCGCCGGCCACCTTTCTAGCCGCCGCTAAAGGCAGCCTGGCCCAGCACGTGCCGGGCCCCATCCCCGAAGGCGGTCTGGTGACCACCCCCACGCGTAGGAGCTCGGGGGCGCAGTCCGCTGCGCCCGCGAGTGCGGAACGAACCGCCTCCGGGGTGGCATTAACGCCAAGCCCCCGGAGACGGATCTCCGCCGTCCTCGTGGGGGTGCCCACCAGCACCCCTGTACCCGCCAGGGCCTCTCTCATCTTACCAGCGAGGGCCTCGGCCTTCGCTCTATTGCCCTCCCCACGGACCCTAATCATGAGGGCCCCCGTCCTCGCGACCCCGAACGCGACCCCGTCGGTTATTCCGACTGAATCGAGAGGAACCTGGCGGGTCACAACCTCCATTGCGCCGGCCAGTGTCGCCTCCACCCCCGTCGGGACGGTGAGAGTCACCGCCGCCGTCTTTGGCGCCCGCGGTAATCGCGGTGTCGCCCTACCCCCCGGGGGACCATCCCCTCCCACTCGCGCGGGGGTCTTCCCCTGCTTCGCAGGTGGCTGGGTGGGTGCAGCCCCCGGAGCAGGCCGCGCTGCGGCCACTTTGGCCGCCCGCTTGGCCTTGCTCCGGGAGACCACCTCCACCCAGCTCCCCTCCCTCCCCGCCGCTGGGGTGGTGGGGGGGACCGTCTCCCCCCCTGACGTCACCCCCGAATGCGCCGAGCTCGCGGATCGAGCCCGGCGGCCCGATTTCGGGGTCTTATCCCCCCTCCCCCCCTTCGTGGTCCCCTTTTTACGGGGGGCCACGCTCCCGGCGGGAGGGGGCCCCGCGAAACGCTCTGCAGCGTCCCGCGGGACCTCCCTCCCGCCGTGAGGGAGAAGCGCCGCAATAATGCGCCTCTCCATCTCCCTCATCTTTCCCTCGACGATGTCAACCACTATACGGTTGACATCCTCGAGGGAAAACAACGCGTCGCGGCGGGCACCCCCCGCGTCTTCCCCGGTCCCCGCATCTACCCCGGTTACCGGCTGGGGCGGCGGACGCGGCCGCAACCCCTCCCTCCCCGTCGTCGAAGGGGGTGGAGAAACCCCACCCGTGGACACGGGTTTTCCCCCCTCACCCCCACCCTTGGAACTCCTCTTGGCCATACGAACGGCTACCGGCCCCTCGTATTTGTCCAAGAGGTCGTCCCTTTCATTTTGCACGAGGCGGAGGCGTCCCTCCAGCTCTCGTGCATAGTCCTGTATCCCCGCGATGTCCGAAGACACGCACCCCGTAGCGCTCGCGCGAGCTCCGAGCTCGTAGCCGGCGGCGCGAATGCGCCGACTCGCAACCCGGAGCTCGTTCACGAGGCTCCCCTTGAGGCCCTTCGAGACGGTTGACACGCGGTCAACCGCCTCGGCCGCCTCCCGAATGATCTGGGTCAGCCCGTCGGTTACAGTTGTACTGCACTCGACGGACAGATCCTTCACACTCGGGAGGTTCCGCGCCGATCCCTTCGAGAACCGAACGTTCTCGGACCCGTAGTAGTCCCCCAGAGGGGGGGACGACCTCACGACAACCTTACCCGGCGCGACCTCAAGGGGAGCCCCGCCCCTCTTCCTTCCCGTGCCCATCGAGGAGACGGACGAATGAACGGAGCTCTGAGTCTCCCATTCGTCCGCCCCCCCGCCCCGCTCCCACGGTAGAGCCCCGTACTCCTCCCAAGGGAGTCCCGGAGACAGCGGCACCCCCACACTCAGCATCGGACGCGGCGACCCCGCGGACCGCGACGTTCCCGCCACAGCCCCCGGAGACGCCGGATCCGAGCGAGGCGAAGACGCCGCCGCCTCCGTCCCCACCCCGCGGCTGTCGCCTCGGTTGCCCGAGCCGCCAGCCGCGGAGGCATCCCCGCCGGCGGAGGTACCCTCCCCCGCAGAAACGCCTGACACTCCCCCCGACCCTTTCGAGCCCGCCTTCCCCTTTCCGCGCCCCTTCGCGGATTTAATCCCCTTATCCCCAAAAATTTTTGAAAAGAACCTAACCTAACCTAACCTAACCTAACCTTTTTTTTTTTTTTTTTTTTTTTTTTTTTTTTTTTTTTTTACGTTGGGGAAATCCGTTATGGATAACCCCCCCCATTGCTGGAAATGAGGGGGGCCAATGTCGGACTCTCACCGACTAAAACCCCACGGCCGCCCCTAGACATCTAACGCGGGGTGCCGGGATCGCGCGAGCATACAACCGGACACCCTCGCTGTCTATCAATAGACCATCCCGATGGGGGAGTGAAGCTCCCCCAACGTTTAACCCCTCTACAAGGGAACCGCAGCGACGGCGACTGCGTTTCCCCCTCCCTAGGTCACCCGATGGGACGCCGAGTTCCAGCTCGACGCCCCGATGACCCGAGAGATCCCGTCGTTCGCCCGTGCCGGTGCGCGATAAAGAAAGGCGCGTAACGGAAACATTCCCACCGGCGGTACGAACGAGGGGATCCCAGTACGCGGTAAGGCCCGCCCCTCGGAGGGGTGCATTTCGCACACCCCCGAGGCGAGCCCCCATCCCGTGAGTCCAGGAGGTACCCGGTACCTCCACCCTCACTGCCCTCCTCCGGCGATCGAGCGTCCCCGATCGTGGGAGGAGGGGTATCCCCGTTTTTGGACTGCGCCAGAAGGGCGCAGCCTCTTACACCCCCCCGGTGGACCGCGCCAGAAGGGCGCGGCCTCTTTCCCTCCCGGTGGACCACACCAGAAGGGTGTGGCCTCTTCCAACCCCGTGGACCACGCCTGAAGGGCGTGGCCTCTTACCCCGTGTCCATTACCCCCTCCTTCGGAGGAGGAGCCGGAGCGGCCGGTTCTTTCCCCGCGCCTCCACCTCGATTCTGCCCGGGTTTGGTCCCGGACAGAAACGAGGGGCACGCGCGGGTCCCTGATCTGTGGCCTGCAGGCAGGCCAAGATCCCCGCAAAGGGGGCACTTCGGCGGCGACCTACAAGTCGCCGCTCGGTGCCCCTCCTCCCCGCACCTATAACACCGGCCGATCCGGCTCGGCTCCTCCTTATAGGCACATTTTGCCTGTGTGTGGCCTCGACGAAGGCAGCGGTAGCATTGGAGCATACGTTGCTCCAATACCTCTACCCTCGCCGAGGCCCACCCCACCCTTATCCGGCCGGCGCCGGCCACCTTTCTAGCCGCCGCTAAAGGCAGCCTGGCCCAGCACGTGCCGGGCCCCATCCCCGAAGGCGGTCTGGTGACCACCCCCACGCGTAGGAGCTCGGGGGCGCAGTCCGCTGCGCCCGCGAGTGCGGAACGAACCGCCCCCGGGGTGGCATTAACGCCAAGCCCCCGGAGACGGATCTCCGCCGTCCTCGTGGGGGTGCCCACCAGCACCCCTGTACCCGCCAGGGCCTCCCTCATCTTACCGGCGAGAGCCTCGGCCTTCGCCCTATTACCTTCCCCCCGGACCCTAATCATTAGGGCCCCAGTTCTCGCCACCCCAAACGCGACTCCGTCGGTGATGCCGACGGATTCTAAGGGGACCTGGCGGGTAACCACCTCCATCGCGCCGGCCAACGACGCCTCCACCCCCAACGGCACGGTGAGGGTCACCGCCGCCGTCTTCGGCGCCCGCGGCAATCGCGGTGTCGCCTTGCCCCCCGGAGGACCATCCCCTCCCACTCGCGCGGGGGTCTTCCCCTGCTTAGCAGGTGGCTGGGTGGGTGCAGCCCCCGGAGTAGGCCGCGCTGCGGCCACTTTGGCCGCCCGCTTGGCCTTGCCCCGGGAGACCACCTCCACCCAGCTCCCCTCCCTTCCCGCCGCAGGGGTGGTGGGGGGGACCGTCTCCCCCCCTGACGTCACCCCGGAATGCGCCGAGCTCGCGGATCGAGCTCGGCTGCCCGATTTCGGGGTCTTATCCCCCCTCCCCCCCTTCGTGGTCCCCTTTTTACGGGGGGCCACGCTCCCGGAAACACTAACCACCGGGGCGCCGCAACCCCGGCAGGCCCTATACAACCACGGTTCGGGCAAACCCGTGGAGGTGGCATACTAGCGATCCGATGCACCCACCGGACCCACTCCCGGCGTCTAATCCGGGAGTGCTCCCTCACCGCATGCCAGAGCTTGGAGTTAAGGACTTTGTGAGGTTTATCCTCCTCGCAGGGCCGGCCGATTAAGGCAAGCCCCCCCGTGCCGTAAAACATGACCACGGACACGGTATGGGGCCACGGGCAGACATCTTGCTGCCCGTGACACTTGGTTTACACGCGGAGGCATTGCCCGTCTGCGGGTGAGGCCCGCAGGAAAAAGAGTGGGGAATGCCCCCGCGTGCACCCCTCGCCCCGTTCGCACACACCGCAGTGTGTCCCAGGGTCCACCACGAGGAGGTGGGGCGAGAGGAATTAGACCTTGGACAACCCTCAAATAGAGAGTACGGACCGACAGTGGATCTGAATCACCACTGTAGGCGCCCAAGGTCCTAGGACCCCAACCTAACCTAACCTAACCTTTTTTTTTTTTTTTTTTTTTTTTTTTCGTGTGAAAATGCATTACGCATACCTCGGCCTCCTGGGGGATAGCCGAGGTTATGTGGGACTCTCCTCGGGTGGGGGTCGAGTCGCGAAGCGACTCGATCCCCTCCCGAGGCATACCGCACTAAAAACACACGCCCACCTAAGCTATGTAGGAGGTGCCTGGATCTCGCGAGAACTCAACAGGACACCCCCTAGCTATACATGCATCCCGGGGGGAGGGGTTAGCTCCCCCCATACCTAACACTAACTGGACCCTGGGCGGAGGGACCCGCCCAGTGTCCCCATCCCTGGAGCCTTCGGATTGGGCTTCCCGAGCCCCAGCTCGGTCCACCCACAGCTCCCGGAGCCCTCCTGCCCCGCTCGAGCAGGGACCCGTGGGTCCCCGCCCGGCCAGGGCAGGAGGGCGCCGACACCGGCAAGGGAGGGTCGTCGGAGGCGCATCCGAACGCCCCGACCCTCCCCACCCCACCCCCCACGCGCCCCACCCCAGAGCTCGCCTCTGGGGTGTGGCCGGCACCCCGCCACAAAAGACCGAAGTCTCGGGGTGCCGTGCCACCCCGGGGGGATTAACTCCCCCCCGGGGGCCGGGGTTAGCTCACTCCCCCGGCCCCCCCATCCTCAGCCCCCCGCGACGGGGGCATACGGCGGTGCGAAGGGCGAACCCTTCGCACCGCCAAGGGAAGTCCCGCCCCCCCGGGAGGGGGGGAACCTAACCTAACCTAACCTAACCTAACCTAACCTAACCTAACCTAACCTAACCTAACCTAACCTAACCTAACCTAACCTAACCTAACCTTTTTTTTTTTTTTTTTTTTTTTTTTTTCGTGTGAAAATGCATTACGCATACCTCGGCCTCCTGGGGGATAGCCGAGGTTATGTGGGACTCTCCTCGGGTGGGGGTCGAGTCGCGAAGCGACTCGATCCCCTCCCGAGGCATACCGCACTAAAAACACACGCCCACCTAAGCTATGTAGGAGGTGCCTGGATCTCGCGAGAACTCAACAGGACACCCCCTAGCTATACATGCATCCCGGGGGGAGGGGTTAGCTCCCCCCATACCTAACACTAACTGGACCCTGGGCGGAGGGACCCGCCCAGTGTCCCCATCCCTGGAGCCTTCGGATTGGGCTTCCCGAGCCCCAGCTCGGTCCACCCACAGCTCCCGGAGCCCTCCTGCCCCGCTCGAGCAGGGACCCGTGGGTCCCCGCCCGGCCAGGGCAGGAGGGCGCCGACACCGGCAAGGGAGGGTCGTCGGAGGCGCATCCGAACGCCCCGACCCTCCCCACCCCACCCCCCACGCGCCCCACCCCAGAGCTCGCCTCTGGGGTGTGGCCGGCACCCCGCCACAAAAGACCGAAGTCTCGGGGTGCCGTGCCACCCCGGGGGGATTAACTCCCCCCCGGGGGCCGGGGTTAGCTCACTCCCCCGGCCCCCCCATCCTCAGCCCCCCGCGACGGGGGCATACGGCGGTGCGAAGGGCGAACCCTTCGCACCGCCAAGGGAAGTCCCGCCCCCCCGGGAGGGGGGGGCATTAGTTGGCGCGGGGAGGGGAACACTCCCCGCGCCCTCCCACCCATCACCGTCCCCCCACTCGGGGGACCCGCTGCGTCGCGGGGGGACGTCCCCCGCAACCTAACCTAACCTAACCTAACCTAACCTAACCTAACCTAACCTAACCCTTCTTTTCTAAACCTAACCGCTAACCTAGCCGTTATTTCGGTCTTCGCCATGGGGCCGAGAAGCAATGCTGCCTAAACTAACCTTGATTTCTCACGTAACCGCAAACCTAGCCGTTATTTCGGTCTTCGCCATGGGGCCGAGAAGCAATGCCGCCTAAACTAACCTTGATTTCTCACGTAACCGCTAACCTAGCCGTTATTTCGGTCTTCGCCATGGGGCCGAGAAGCAATGCCGCCTAAACTAACCTTGATTTCTCACGTAACCGCAAACCTAGCCGTTATTTCGGTCTTCGCCATGGGGCCGAGAAGCAATGCCGCCTAAACTAACCTTGATTTCTCACGTAACCGCTAACCTAGCCGTTATTTCGGTCTTCGCCATGGGGCCGAGAAGCAATGCCGCCTAAACTAACCTTGATTTCTCTAATAACCGCTAACCTAGCCGTTATTTCGGTCTTCGTCATGGGGCCGAGAAGCAATGCCGCCGAACCTAACCTTGATTTCTCACGTAACCGCTAACCTAACCTTGATTTCTCACGTAACCGCTAACCTAACCGTTATTTCGGTCTTAGCCATGGGGCCGAGAAGCGATACAGCTAACATACCGCTCACTTCTAACCTCAAATTTTTTCTCGAAATTTCGAATCGTTAGCGCGTTAAAGAGCGTTATATATATAGGCGAGCAAGATAGATACAAACAATGAGAGGTTAGAGAAAGAGAGAGGACATTTTTTTTTTTTCCGAAATCAATGGTACACAGATTTTTTGAATACGAAAAAAAAAAAAAAAAAAAAAAAAAAAAAAAAAATCGGTTAGGCTAGAACAATAACGCTTATGAAAGATTGGGATAGTCGGTTAGGACAGAAAATACCGTTTATGAAAGGTTAGGATAGAGAAAAAAACGGTTACGGTAGCAGGTTGGAAAAGAAAATAACGCTTATGAAAGGTTAGGATTGCCGGTTAGGACAGAAAACACCGGTTATGAAAGGTTAGGATAGAAAAAAAAACGGTTGGGATAGCAGGTTAGGATAGAAAATAACGCTTATGAAAGGTTAGGATAGCCGGTTAGGACAGAAAACACCTGTTATGGAAGGTTAGGATAGAAAAAAAAACCGGTTAGGATAGCAGGTTAGGATAGAAAATCGCGCTTATGTAAGGTTAGGACAGAAAACACCGGTTATGAAAGGTTAGGATAGAAAAAACGGTTGGGATAGCAGGTTAGGATAGAAAATAACGCTTATGAAAGGTTAGGATAGCCGGTTAGAACAGAAAACACCGGTTATGAAAGGTTAGGATAGAAAAAAAAACGGTTAGGATAGCAGGTTAGGATAGAAAATAACGCTTATGAAAGGTTAGGATAGCCGGATAGGACAGAAAACACCGGTTTAGGAAGGTTAGGACAGGAAAAAAAAATCGGTTAGGCTAGAACAATAACGCTTATGAAAGATTGGGATAGTCGGTTAGGACAGAAAATACCGTTTATGAAAGGTTAGGATAGAGAAAAAAACGGTTACGGTAGCAGGTTAGGATAGAAAATAACGGTTATGAAAGGTTAGGATAGCCGGTTAGGAGAGCGGTTTTGATTTCGATAGAAGTAGGTTCTAAGAACTCAGCTGTAGGAAATCCCAATCGTGGGAAGTCGAATAAAGAGTTATACTTTTTTGTAGATAGGATTAATTTAGTTTAAGTGGTAGAGGGTAGACTTAGGTACATAATACATAGTTTAGATTTAGTTAATTTAGCTAGGTTAATTTTTATAAGTGAAATAGTTTAGGATCGTTTGCGATAAGTGTATAGAGTGCGAAAAGTGATCCAGTGTGGTGAACAAGTTCGCGGACCTTGAATATAGGGGGTTTGCAGAAGTGTCCGAAAATTTATGAAACATTTTTGTTTCATAAGTCTCCGGACACTTTTACATAACTAAGCATAGGGAAAAATCCGGAAACTTATGAAACGCTAAAGTTTCATAAGTTCCCGGACGGTGTCTTTTAAGGGCCCTGAGGGGCCAGGGAGGGGTTTTACGAATTGTTTGTACCTGCCGCAGTCACCAAAAATTAACTGGTCAATTTTTGAATCTGTCCGAAAACTTTTGAAACGAACGCAGTTCGTTTCAAATGATTCCGGATCTTTGCGAAAAAAATTTGTTATAGCGTTAATGAATAGGGATAAGCGTGCAATAAATGTGTATAGCGGTAATTTTAATTTTCAATTAGTTTTAAGTGCGCTAGAGGCTAGTTTAGTTTATATGTTAGGTTAGAGAGAGAGTAAATAACAGGGCGATTAATAGTACGGCATTTAGTGACTTTTATATATTTCGAAAAGTTAATTGAATAAAGTGGAAAAATTTTCGAAAGGAATTACGGAGTCGGAATTCATTTTAAGCACTTTCGTTAATGATGGAGGGTCAAGATGAGGAAGGCGAGAAAGAAAATTTCGGGACTCCAATGTCAGGGACCAATACTTACATTAATTCGGATAACGGGGTTTCCAATAAGGAGATTTTGATTAATAATACAGGCAAACGGAAAAAGACGGCCAGTTCGAGTGAGGATAAGGGAGTGCAATGTGTCGAGCCGATTGACTTAGATTCTAGCATAGAGGAAGACTCGATTCTCAATAAAAGATGTAGGAATGATTCATTTATTTTGTCGCCCGATACGAGGAGTGCAATAGGAAGTATAAATGGTGATGCTTATACGCTCAAAAATGGGCCAGATGATTACGAATTTGGCAGTGTAGGGAAATACGGGGAAAACCCTTTCGTTGCCATGTTAGATACTACGGATAGAATTAGGAAAAGGTTGGCCGAGGCTTCGGAAAGGAACGGCGTAATTAATAGTTTAATGGGTAATAACAACGCGGTAACAAAGGGCAAATTGAGAGAGAACGAAGATGATTTGAAGGAAGCTGGTAGAGAACTGTTTAACCTTATTACACAGATTCAAAACGTAGGCATGTCTGCGGGTTGGTCGAAGGTAGATAGGAGCGTCCAATGCTCTCCGTCGTCCGTGAGGGAATTCAGAAGTAGGGTAGATATAGAATCAGAGAATAGAGACAAGAGAGGAATAGAAACATCAACGCAGAAGGGTCAAAGAACAGATGGTAACAAAAAACCTACTAAAAAAAATACAAAGAAGAAGGTTAATAACGTAGATAGGGAAGGGGACGAGGAGACACAGAGAGAGGAAGGAACAGCTAGGGAAAATGTAAGGAGTTACAGTAACATAGTTAAAAGCAAACAGAACGAGGTAAAGGGGCCGGAAGCGGAAAATAGGAGAAGGAAAGTAGAAGAGGCCGCGAGGGCTAGGGAAGCGAGGAAGCCCCCGGCTGAGCCCAAACCTGAGGCAATACTAGTCAAAACTATAGAGGGGATTACATTAGCGGAGCTGTTTAAAAAGCTAAAAAAGGAAGCGACTGGGAAAATGGAGGGGATACAATCCGTAAAGAAGTCGAGAGGGGGTGATCTGATTATCGAAATCGACCAAAAGGCGAATTCCGCCGAACTCGAGACTACGGTTAGGGACACCCTCAAAGAGTTTAAGGTTAGAAAACTTGTTCCAAAGGTAGTATTAGAATTTAGCGAGGTGGACCCATCCTTGGAGAAGGAGGAAATTAGGGCAGAACTAGCTAAAAATCTTGAGCTAGGGGAAATGCGAGTTTCGGAAATTGAAGTTAAGGCCCTTAAAACCGGGAAAGGAGGGGAGAGCATAGCCATCGTGGCTGTTCCCGCGGAGGTGTACAAGAAAATGGGCGACGCGGTCACGATGAGATTAGGCTATACTACCTGCAAAATCAGCAGGACCGCTAACATAGTTAGGTGTTATAGGTGCCATGATTTTGGGCACATTTCTTACAACTGTAGGATGAACAGAGACGGGGTCGAAATCTGCAGGAGGTGCGGCACGGAAGGGCATAATATAAGCGCTTGCAAGGCCGAGTCAAATTGTGTGCTATGCACGAGAGCCAAGTATACGGGGTCAAAGACTCATGTGGCAGGAGCTACCACATGCCCCCAATTTAAGAAATACCTGGCTGATACGAGGAGGAATTTCAGTTAAAATTCAATATTAAAGTCTTACAAATTAATGTGAACCACGGTAGAAGTGCGCAGCATCTGCTAGCACAGACTGCCGTTGAAATGGAAGCGGACGTTGTCCTTATATCCGACCCGTTGCATAACCCGGGCCCGTGGGTCTTCGGGAAGGGGATGTCAACGGCGATTTGGGTAACTGGCTACAACGGTCTTTATAGATTTGAAGACACGGACATACGGGAGACAGATTTTACCGCTGTGCGACTAGGAGACTTCTTGGTGGTAAGTGTTTATCTATCTCCTAGTATGACTAATACTGAATTTTCTGAAAGGCTAGAAAAAATCATGGAAGTCATCAAAAAAAATAAAAAAGAAGGCAAAAAGATCATCATGGGAGGTGACTTTAATGCACATGCAGCACCATGGGGTTCGAAGAAGACGAACGCGAGAGGCAGAATTCTCCTGGAAACACTTTTGAAGACGGGTCTGCATCCCATTGAACCGAAAGGCGGTCCGACATTCGTCCACGGGTGTAGAACATCTAATATAGATTTTTTAGCTACCTCGTTTTCTGCAAAGACAATGTCGAGGGTTCTTGACATTGAGTCCGACTCGGACCATAGATACGTGTTCTCTATTTTAGAAATTGACAAGGGAATACCGCAAAAAAACATATTTAAACCAAAATGGAAAACTACGCCAGAGAGTATGGAAAGGACCAAAAGAGAATTCGCCTATATTATAAATAAAGAAAATCTGGGTTGCAGACAAATTTACGGTAAGCAAGACGAAGAAAAATTTTTAAAAATTATTTTTTCAGTTTTAGATAATAATTTGACCAGAAACAATAACAAGGACGGAGCCAAGGACAATAAAAAGAACGTCTGGTGGAATCAAGAGCTTGGGAACCTCAGAAAGAGAGCTAGAAAAATTAAAAGGAGCATTCAAAGGATCAGAAGCATAATTAAGGATAAAGGGAATAGTAAAGTAACAGATAAAGTGAAAGAATTAGAGGCTTTAGAGGGTACATATAAAGAAACTATCAAAGATTTAAGGAAAAAAATTGCTAATTCCAAACAAGATAAGTGGAAAGAATTTTGTGAAATTTTGGACAGGGACGTATGGGGAAAACCCTTCAAAATCATTATGAACAAAGTTAAAATGAATACTCCGCCGGCTACTCTTTCTGGGGATTTCCTGGTTAAGGTTTTAAGAGGTCTTTTCCCCAGACTTCCTAGCGCAGAGTTTGGTATGGAAGATATAGGAAACGACCAAGGTCGCCAAGCGACAAATACCAGCGAGGTGCCACCCCATGACTTCACCGAGGTTACCGTGGAAGAAGTTAGGCAGGCGGCAGGTAGAATGGCCGCTAGGAAAGCTGCAGGGTTGGACGGCATTCCGCCGGGAGTGATAAAGGAACTGGCACTCTCTAGACCGGACGCATTCGCGGCGTTGTTCTCCGGGATTATGATGAGAGGAGAAATCCCTGCGGCGTGGAAGACGGCCAGAACGGTTCTGCTTAGGAAACCGGGTAAGGACCCTGACCTCATCTCTGCCTACAGGCCCATATGCATTATTGACGCGATCGAGAAACTGCTTGAGTACATCCTGAAGGAGAGACTGCTCGATATCTTGGGAAAGGAACCTTTCGAAAGTAACCAATTTGGCTTCTCGAAGGGCAAATCAACAATTCACGCAATGCACGAGGTCAGCAAAAAGATTAGAAGCGGCATCGATAAGCAGAGATACTCCGTGATCATTGCACTCGACATTAAGAATGCATTCAATACGCTGCGATGGGATCTAATCATGGCGGAACTTGTGAGAAGGAAGATCCCTAGGTACCTCATAAGGTTAATAGCAAATTACTTCCAAGATAGGAAAATTACGTGCAGTACAATTGGGCAGGACACCACGCTGGAGGCAGAGATGGGGGTTCCTCAGGGTTCCGTCCTCGGTCCCTTATTCTGGAACATCGTTTACGATGCTCTACTAAGGAAAGAATGGCCTAAGGGATGCACTCTGATTGCTTTCGCAGACGACATCCTGGTACTGATCGAGAGCAGTAAACTTCTGGCATTAAAATCTAGAGCAGAACTGGTAATCAAAAAAATAGGAGACTGGCTCAAGGAAGTCGGGCTGGAGCTGGCCATTCACAAAACAGAAACAATGTTTACAAATAGAAAAAGAATACCAGCTGATTTTTTCTTCAAGTTTGGAGAAGCCGAAATTGCCCCGGCTCAAACTCTTAAATATCTTGGCATCTTGTTTGATTACAGAGGAGAATTTAGGAGGCATATCGAAGAGGTTACCAACAAGGGCATCAGGGTCATGTCGGCGTTGTCTGGGGTCATGTCTAACCTGGGAGGTCTCAGGCAGGATGCCAGGCGATTCTATTTCATGGTACTCGAGTCCATTGTGTTGTATGGAGCTCCTATTTGGGCGAAGGCGGCAAAGATCGAGGCCAATTGGAGAGTCTTGAGGAGTACACAGAGGCTGGGCCTGTCCAGAGTGGCGTCAGCGTACAGAACAGTGCCCATGGAGACGCTGGCAGTCTTGACGGGCAACACCCCATGGAACATTAAAATTAAGGAAAGGGAAAATCTCCTCAAGTGGGAAATAGCGTGGGGCATCGCTCCGCAGAAAGAAGCCAGGACGAGACCTCGACGTAGGGCCGCTATGAGGATCAGAGAGGGTACATACAGGGACGAATCTCCGGAAATCCAAGAATGCAGGCTGCAGGGCGCAGAATCCCTTGAAGACGACTGGAAAATTCCGGAGATCAGTGACTTCGAGAGGACGAGAGTAACCGATGAGCCGCCGGAATCCAGAAGAAGAGCTATGAGGAAATTGCTGAGAAAAGAGGCCTCGTCAAGATCAATAGAGGAATGGCAGAAGCAATGGAGCACGAACAACGTGGGAAGATGGACCAATTCGCTGATCCCTGAGGTTGAACCATGGATAAATAGAAAACACGGAACCTTAAACTTCCACATGACGCAGGCGCTAACCGGTCACGGAGCCTTTAATAAGTTCAGGAAAAAAATAGGAAAAATTGACAATAGCGATTGCTGGTACCACCCTGGTACAGAGGACTCACCCGAACATACCCTCTTCCAGTGCCAAAACTGGGAGGAGGACAGACGGGCGTTAAGGGAAAAGTTGGGGATAATCCATGGACAGCTGAGGAAGGAGGAACTAATGTCAAAAATTCTAGAGAAAAATGACTATTGGAGAAGTTTCTCAGAATTTTGTATTAAAGTCTTAAGGAGTAAAGAGGAGGAGGAAAGGAGAAGGAGAAGGGAGGAAGCCGGGGGGGAGAGGAAAGGATAACTGATTTATCTTTTCTTTTTGTGTAACTTAGGTATCGAACAAGGAATAAGCTGTGAGAAAGGAAAGGCGAGACAGCTGAGACGATCCAGGCGGAAGTGCTGAGGAGTGTGGACCATCCTGTCAAATTCTAGCCGATGGCGTGCAAACAGGGGACTGCGAAAGACTCTACGAGTGGACCCGGCCCTATGTACGGACGCCATATGGTGATAAAACCTGACTCAGATGGGAAAAAAACACGGTGCACATCCTCTACTTTGTCCAGAATTGCAGCTGTCTCACCGAGCGAGAAAGTGGAATTTATATTGTAAAAGTAAGAATTGAAAATGTAACTCTAAACTCTCTCTCTAACCAATAGGTATTTATCGACTTAAATAGACGACAATGTGTAATTGGATTCTTTCGCGATTGTATAGAACAGACAAGATTTCTAGTTGAAACCGCTAATAGAATCGAATATAGTAGTAGAAAAGGTCGTATAAAATTATTGTATACTAATAGATAGATTATGTATTAATATAGAGGCGGGTAATATAATTAAGCGCAATCAAGAAATGTTATTAACGGTAGTATAATTAAGTAACTTAATAAGTAGTATAAATAACTGTAAATATTAATATTACTATGCGAAAAGATATGCGGAATCTTATATGCAAACCGTCTCAGTTCGAGAATGTACAGACTAGGCTAAGAAAACGTGTACAGATTATAGAAATAGAGAGAAATTGTTACCTTTATCGAGTAGAAAACATGTTACCTACTTTACCGATATAGGTTAAAACGAGGCGGAATAGGTAGTTTATGTAGACACGGTTGTCAAAAGTCAGGCGCGAGCACGTGGCAAACTAAGAAAATAAAGATGGCGGAGCGTGAATCCAAGCTCTTTTGCGTCAGTTATTTTCGTTTATAGCTCGGTTAATAGACTGAATTAAGAGAAATCAGGCTAATGCGGCGAGTTTTTTGCCAATCTGGTCAACTCACCGAGGTCAAATTTTAGAACGGCGAGCTAGTTCAGCCGTAAAATTTGGAACGAAAAAAACAAAAAAGTATTCGGTACAAAATAATGAGAATTAAAAATAAATAGGATTATGTCGTATAAATTTTGACATTAAGTTAATAATAGAGCGAAGAAATTAGATTTTCGCCAAAACTGAGTAAGAGACAGACCGATGGACGCCATTTGCCTACAACGAAGATGAAACGTTCTTTCATCGTCGAAAAAAAACGGTAAAAGAACGGAAAAGTACACAGTATACATTATAGAGCGGAAAAAAATAGGGATTTTATGTCGGATAAAGTCCGACATTAAATCATCAACAAATGAATGCAAGAAGATTTTCGATTTAACATAGAGTGAGAAAGACATATGCGCGGCGTATACAAACAACAAAGAGGTAGCTGATTTCCATCGGTATCACGAAGAAAAGTCGGGCACGACCATAATCCGAGAACGGCGAGTCGTAACGAAAATCTAATTTCATGATTAATAGAATTCTAGATGTCAATATGCGCGGAAATTTAACAGTGATTTAGCAGGGATATATCTACGCGTCGTCATTCAGTAAAATGGTCGTGAGTTCACCACAGAGGCCAAAATTAATTAATGAAAATCGGGCTTCCACCTTGGAACTAATTAGATTTAGTAAGTGCGGTTAGAGCATAGAGA
Organism: Lasioglossum pauxillum; assembly: GCA_933228785.1. Classification (NCBI taxonomy): domain Eukaryota; kingdom Metazoa; phylum Arthropoda; class Insecta; order Hymenoptera; family Halictidae; genus Lasioglossum; species Lasioglossum pauxillum. The sequence continues at coordinate 48,053,306 of OW121703.1, read as the reverse complement.
TTTAAGTAGTTTACCGGTAATTTACCACGGAGCGGGTAACTACAGTACCGATAACACATAGCTCCACGGTAAAGTAGATTAATAGACTGCCTGTAATTTAATCAGTCTTAAACAGAATTATTGACTTACCTGCAGAAAGCCATCTGAAAGAATTAATAGTAATGCTGAAAAAAGAAAAAAGACAATTAATATGATAGGGAAATAATAGCAAATGCGAAAATAGATTAGATAATAAGTAATGTTTATTGAAGGTTAACAACTAAATTACAGTTAACCACGTCGTAAGTGAAATACAAAAATAATATAAGATTAGATTATTCGATAGTACAAATAATAATAATAGCATATTATATCAGATCGTATACGGAAACAAGTGTACATAAGTAGATATATAATTAATAGAGATAACATCGAGATATGGCGTAAACTTAGAGATAATTAGAATAGGTACATATAAGATTATACATTATTTTAACAAATTAAATGATCTAAATTGTTAGATAATTAAAATAAGCATTATAACGCTGACGCAACGGTTAGAAATTAAATACTAGAATGTCGCCTGAACGGAGGGAAATGAATTTAAATTACAATAACTTTCGGGGTAATCGACGTATTAAAGTAAGTTTGAACATAAAGAAAAATTAATCAGACTCGTTGGGAATCCGGGCTCCCTCGAGGGCGATGCAGGTCGCCCATCGTTGAGGTAGCTCCTGGATCCCGAGACGGAAAAAAGAAGAGGGCAATCCACGCAAATATCGGAGAAACTGCTCCTTAATCGATTCTATTGTCCGGGCCTCTGGAGAAAGTGAGCGATGCCGGTAGAAATCTGTCAGCAGATGGTAGTCTGTGGGGGATAAATCCGGCGAGTGGGGGGGGTGACATAATATCTCCACCCCCGCTTCACGGTACCGAGCCCGAGCGGCGACAGAACAGTGGGAAGCGGCACCATCTTGTAAAAGGACTGGAGGTGCACTCCCAGGATGCATAGAGTAATATACTCTAAGTGCATCGCTGAAAAGCGAGGCATGCATAGGCCCTGTCAGGAAAGATCCAGGCGGAAAAAAGTGACAGAGGAGCAACCCATTCATGCACCACCAGACGCTCACTTCTAGACGAAGTCTGGTGGAGCGGGGCGGCGAAGTGGGTAAATCTGAATCGGGCCTACGTGGCTGCCAGCTTCGGGGGCCCCTGTGCCCTTCGAAAATGAGCCACATTTCGTCGCAAGTTATGAGGGTTTCGAGGAAGGGCTCATCGATATTTCTTAGTAGCACTTCGACGCACGCCTCAACACGTGCGTCTTTATTGGTAGTAGTAGGGATAAAAATGTAGCCGGCGCAACGTTTCTTGCGGAAATCCAGGGCCCGTAACCGCCGCTGCATAGTGGCCCGGCTAGCTCCGAGCTGTCGTGAAAGGGAGGAGAGGGTTATTTGCGGATCTCGTCTAACGAGTGAGAGCAAATAACTATCATCAAAGATGTGTTCACGCGGCCGCCCACTCCGTGGTTGCTCGGCCAAGGACGTACGGCCTGCACGAAACTCAGAATATAATTGATAAATAGTCGAACGCGAAACCACGCTGCCATAAGCCTTCGTGATCTGTAGAAGGGCCGCGCGAGGTGAAATGTCCGACGAGTATAGTAGGTGGACCATGGCCCTTATCCGTTCACGCGACATTTCATGTGTATCCTAGGAGAAATTGATAAAAAAAGAAAAAAAAAGGAAAAAAAAAAAAATTTTTGTAGTATCAATAGTTTAAGTAGAATAGGCTTAGATAAGTAGATTAGTTGTTATAGTTATACTTACAGCAGTCGAGGGACCCGGGATTGCAAGGTCCATTTCGGGAGATGTTTCACGAACTTGACCCGTAGTCATCCTGGCTGCCTGCGACACCTGTAAAAATAAAAAAAAAAGAAAATTAAAAATAGAAAAAGAAGAAGAGAAAGAATTAGGAAAATAATAGAATTGTAAGAAAGAGAAGAAGAGAAAGAAAAGCGAATCCAAGGTTAATATAATTGCCAGAAATGTAAAGAAGAAAAGGAAAATTAGAAAGGACAGATTAGAGTAAAGCTTATACCTATGTAAAGACTCTCAAAGAGTAAACGAAGGGTTACTGAGAGAAATCTCGCACGTAGATGAGTGTAAGCGTGATCTGCAAAAAGAAAAGGAAACGGAGCTGTAAATTGTTTAATTTGTTTAATTACGAATAGATGTAACTTGTACAAATTATTTAATAAGACCTAGGGAATTATATTGAATAGAAACATCAGAGATGTAAAGAAGAGAAGGGAAATTAGAAAATTCAGATTAGAGTAAAGTATTATACCTATGTAAAGATTCTGTAAGAGTAAACGAAGGAAGTTCGCAAGAATTATCTCACGTAGACGTATGTAAGCGCGAACTGTAAAAAGAAAAGGTACGGAGCTGTAAATTGATATCTACGAATAGACGAAACATGTACTAATTATTAAATAAGACTTAGTGAATCATATTAAACAGAAAAGTCAGAGATGTAAAGAAGAAAAGGGAATTTAGATAGATCAGACTAGAGTAAAGTTTGTACCAATGTAAAGACTCTGTAAGTGCAAACGAAGGGAGATCGCAAGAATTATCCCACGTAGACAAGTGTAAGCGCGAACTGTAAAAAGAAGAGGAACGGAGCTGTAAATTGTTAACTACGACTAGACGAAACATGTACAAATTATTAAATAAGACGTAGGGAATCATATTAAACAACTAAATTACAGAATGGAAAAGGGCTAAATAACCTGCATACTAATGGTATTATAATAATAGCGGCGAAATCTCCGGTAACGAATTTTGCGAAACGGACGAGAAAGTCTAATAAGTGGAAAAAATTCAATCGGTAACGTGCGCTGGAAAGAAACTTTAAATTACGTAACGACCCGTAGTGTATTGACCGTACTTATGTATCATATAAAAACTTGAATGTGAACAGGTTGTCACTTCGCAGAGACACGGTTGTGAGGTCAGAGAGTCTATAGTTCAGTTGATAGATCGAATTGAATTTTAAAACAAGTATAAGTGACTGTGCGAGGTGGCGACCATGTAAAGGTCGTTACCGAGAGCGAGAGAGAGCGCGTGAAGGTAGACGAGGCTGTTTTTGCGTCACCTGTTATGTATAACGGCCTCGCTCGACCTAGAGCGAACAATAAGAGGGGGGTAACGGCGACCCGCTCCCAAGGTGAGAGAATGAGACGTTTTAAATCAGAGCGGTTTTGATTTCGATAGAAGTAGGTTCTAAGAACTCAGCTGTAGGAAATCCCAATCGTGGGAAGTCGAATAAAGAGTTATACTTTTTTGTAGATAGGATTAATTTAGTTTAAGTGGTAGAGGGTAGACTTAGGTACATAGTACATAGTTTAGATTTAGTTAATTTAGCTAGGTTAATTTTTATAAGTGAAATAGTTTAGGATCGTTTGCGATAAGTGTATAGAGTGCGAAAAGTGATCCAGTGTGGTGAACAAGTTCGCGGACCTTGAATATAGGGGGTTTGCAGAAGTGTCCGAAAATTTATGAAACATTTTTGTTTCATAAGTCTCCGGACACTTTTACATAACTAAGCATAGGGAAAAATCCGGAAACTTATGAAACGCTAAAGTATCATAAGTTCCCGGACGGTGTCTTTTAAGGGCCCTGAGGGGCCAGGGAGGGGTTTTACGAATTGTTTGTACCTGCCGCAGTCACCAAAAATTAACTGGTCAATTTTTGAATCTGTCCGAAAACTTTTGAAACGAACGCAGTTCGTTTCAAATGATTCCGGATCTTTGCGAAAAAAATTTGTTATAGCGTTAATGAATAGGGATAAGCGTGCAATAAATGTGTATAGCGGTAATTTTAATTTTCAATTAGTTTTAAGTGCGCTAGAGGCTAGTTTAGTTTATATGTTAGGTTAGAGAGAGAGTAAATAACAGGGCGATTAATAGTACGGCATTTAGTGACTTTTATATATTTCGAAAAGTTAATTGAATAAAGTGGAAAAATTTTCGAATGGATAGCCGGTTAGGACAGAAAACACCGGTTATGGAAGGTTAGGACAGGAAAAAAAAATCGGTTAGGCTAGAACAATAACGCTTATGAAAGATTGGGATAGTCGGTTAGGACAGAAAACGCCGTTTATGAAAGGTTAGGATAGAGAAAAAACGGTTACGGTAGCAGGTTAGGATAGAAAATAACGCCTATGAAAGGTTAGGTTAGGTTAGTAAGGCTAGGATAGTCGGTTAGGACTGAAAACACCGGTTATGAAAGGTTAGGATAGAAAAAAAACGGTTGGGATAGCAGGTTAGGATAGAAAATAACGCTTATGAAAGGTTAGGTTAGCCGGTTAGGACAGAAAACACCGGTTATGAAAGGTTAGGATAGAAAAAAACGGTTGGGATAGCAGGTTAGGATAGAAAATAACGCTTATGAAAGGTTAGGATAGCCGGTTAGGACAGAAAACACCGGTTATGGAAGGTTAGGATAGAAAAAAACGGTTGGGATAGCAGGTTAGGATAGAAAATAACGCTTATGAAAGGTTAGGATAGCCGGTTAGAACAGAAAACACCGGTTATGAAAGGTTAGGATAGAAAAAAACGGTTAGGATAGCAGGTTAGGATAGAAAATAACGCTTATGAAAGATTGGGATAGTCGGTTAGGACAGAAAATACCGTTTATGAAAGGTTAGGATAGAGAAAAAACGGTTACGGTAGCAGGTTAGGATAGAAAATAACGCTTATGAAAGGTTAGGTTAGGTTAGTAAGGCTAGGATAGTCGGTTAGGACAGAAAACACCGGTTATGAAAGGTTAGGATAGAAAAAAACGGTTGGGATAGCAGGTTAGGATAGAAAATAAAGCTTATGAAAGGTTAGGATAGCCGGTTAGGACAGAAAACACCGGTTATGGAAGGTTAGGATAGAAGAAAACCGGTTAGGATAGCAGGTTGGGATAGAAAATCACGCTTATGAAAGGTTAGGATAGCCGGTTAGGATAGAAAAAACGGTTGGGATAGCAGGTTAGGATAGAAAATAACGCTTATGAAAGGTTAGGATAGCCGGTTAGAACAGAAAACACCGGTTATGAAAGTTTAGGATAGAAAAAAACGGTTAGGATAGCAGGTTAGGATAGAAAATAACGCTTATGAAAGGTTAGGATAGCCGGTTAGGACAGAAAACACCGGTTATGAAATGTTAGGATAGAAAAAAACCGGTTAGGATAGCAGGTTAGGATAGAAAATCACGCTTATGAAAGGTTAGGATAGCCGGTTAGGACAGAAAACACCGGTTATGAAAGGTTAGGATAGAAAAAAACGGTTGGGATAGCAGGTTAGGATAGAAAATAACGCTTATGAAAGGTTAGGATAGCCGGTTAGAACAGAAAACACCGGTTATGAAAGGTTAGGATAGAAAAAACGGTTAGGATAGCAGGTTAGGATAGAAAATAACGCTTATGAAAGGTTAGGATAGCCGGTTAGGACAGAAAACACCGGTTGTGGAAGGTTAGGACAGGAAAAAAAAATCGGTTAGGCTAGAACAATAACGCTTATGAAAGATTGGGATAGTCGGTTAGGACAGAAAATACCGTTTATGAAAGGTTAGGATAGAGAAAAAACGGTTACGGTAGCAGGTTAGGATAGAAAATAACGCTTATGAAAGGTTAGGTTAGGTTAGTAAGGCTAGGATAGTAGGTTAGGACTGAAAACACCGGTTATGAAAGGTTAGGATAGAAAAAAACGGTTGGGATAGCAGGTTAGGATAGAAAATAACGCTTATGAAAGGTTAGGTTAGCCGGTTAGGACAGAAAACACCGGTTATGAAAGGTTAGGATAGAAAAAAACGGTTGGGATAGCAGGTTAGGATAGAAAATAACGCTTATGAAAGGTTAGGATAGCCGGTTAGGACAGAAAACACCGGTTATGGAAGGTTAGGATAGAAAAAACGGTTGGGATAGCAGGTTAGGATAGAAAATAACGCTTATGAAAGGTTAGGATAGCCGATTAGAACAGAAAACACCGGTTATGAAAGGTTAGGATAGAAAAAACGGTTAGGATAGCAGGTTAGGATAGAAAATAACGCTTATGAAAGGTTAGGATAGCCGGTTAGGACAGAAAACACCGGTTATGGAAGGTTAGGACAGGAAAAAAAATCGGTTAGGCTAGAACAATAACGCTTATGAAAGATTGGGATAGTCGGTTAGGACAGAAAATACCGTTTATGAAAGGTTAGGATAGAGAAAAAACGGTTACGGTAGCAGGTTAGGATAGAAAATAACGCTTATGAAAGGTTAGGTTAGGTTAGTAAGGCTAGGATAGTCGGTTAGGACAGAAAACACCGGTTATGAAAGGTTAGGATAGAAAAAAACGGTTGGGATAGCAGGTTAGGATAGAAAATAACGCTTATGAAAGATTAGGATAGCCGGTTAGAACAGAAAACACCGGTTATGAAAGGTTAGGATAGAAAAAAACGGTTAGGATAGCAGGTTAGGATAGAAAATAACGCTTATGAAAGGTTAGGATAGCCGGTTAGGACAGAAAACACCGGTTATGGAAGGTTAGGACAGGGAAAAAAAAATCGGTTAGGCTAGAACAATAACGCTTATGAAAGATTGGGATAGTCGGTTAGGACAGAAAATGCCGTTTATGAAAGGTTAGGATAGAGAAAAAACGGTTACGGTAGCAGGTTAGGATAGAAAATAACGCTTATGAAAGGTTAGGTTAGGTTAGTAAGGCTAGGATAGTCGGTTAGGACTGAAAACACCGGTTATGAAAGGTTAGGATAGAAAAAAAACGGTTGGGATAGCAGGTTAGGATAGAAAATAACGCTTATGAAAGGTTAGGATAGCCGGTTAGGTCAGAAAACACCGGTTATGGAAGGTTAGGATAGAAGAAAACCGGTTAGGATAGCAGGTTGGGATAGAAAATCACGCTTATGAAAGGTTAGGATAGCCGGTTAGGACAGAAAACACCGGTTATGAAAGGTTAGGATAGAAAAAACGGTTGGGATAGCAGGTTAGGATAGAAAATAACGCTTATGAAAGGTTAGGATAGCCGATTAGAACAGAAAACACCGGTTATGAAAGGTTAGGATAGAAAAAAACGGTTAGGATAGCAGGTTAGGATAGAAAATAACGCTTATGAAAGGTTACGATAGCCGGTTAGGACAGAAAACACCGGTTATGGAAGGTTAGGATAGAAGAAAACCGGTTAGGATAGCAGGTTGGGATAGAAAATCACGCTTATGAAAGGTTAGGATAGCCGGTTAGGACAGAAAACACCGGTTATGAAAGGTTAGGATAGAAAAAACGGTTGGGATAGCAGGTTAGGATAGAAAATAACGCTTATGAAAGGTTAGGATAGCCGATTAGAACAGAAAACACCGGTTATGAAAGGTTAGGATAGAAAAAAACGGTTAGGATAGCAGGTTAGGATAGAAAATAACGCTTATGAAAGGTTAGGATAGCCGGTTAGGACAGAAAACACCGGTTATGGAAGGTTAGGACAGGAAAAAAAAATCGGTTAGGCTAGAACAATAACGCTTATGAAAGATTGGGATAGTCGGTTAGGACAGAAAATACCGTTTATGAAAGGTTAGGATAGAGAAAAAACGGTTAGAAAATTATTGGGATAGAAAATAACGCTTATGAAAGGTTAGGATAGCCGGTTAGGACAGAAATCGGAAAAGAAATTCGGTAATCACTAGCGCGGGATCTAACAATGTCTGTAATAACACGCGAATACGATAAAATCGACTCACCGTTCGAAGCGGTCTCGGATTCAGGCAAGCGTCTTCGTAGGAGCTTCCACGTCGTCGTGTGGAAAATGCAGCGAATCGGCAGCTCGAGAAGGTGCAGCAATCGGAAGGTAGGTGAGGACGCTCGCCAGAGCGTACGATGATCATGCGGCTGCTGCTAACTGCATACGTTGACGCTCGCAAAAGCGTACGATGAACATTCCGGAACCCACTTCTGCATACGACAACGCTCGCTATAAGCGTACGATGAAATTCTGCTGCTGTTGATTCGGCATACGACAACGCTCGCTGAGCGCGTACGATGATTTCGGGTTCCTCGCTGCGAGCGACTATAGCTCGATTGTTGCAAACGAATGAATCGTCTGCAGGTTGTGAGCAATGAGAATTGCTGGTTATTCTGCGTTAGCAATGAGAATTGCTGTTTTCGATGCGAGAGGCAAGCGTCTCGATTGATGCGAACGTAGAAGTTCGATTGAAGAACGAAGCGGAGAATGGCGAAGGAGTGTTTCACTCGTAGAAACGTTCCAGGATCTTCGAAGAGTTCGAAGAGTGAAAAATACCAAAGATTGAATAATCAGCGCAAGATCGAATGAAGGTAAGTAAATCAGAACTAATTATATAAGGTAAAAGAACTAGATTTAATGAAACTGAACTCAGGAATACAAGTACTGAAGACTAAGTGTGGAAGCTACTGTGTACGGAGGTCGGCAGGCTCTGAAGGAGACCTGGCGCAACAAGTGTCGAGAAGCGACTGCTGCGGTCCGCTCAGGGCGCTCGCTGAGTTCGACTGCCGGCGGCGGCGGAGTGGGGGAAGCGCCGCGGTGGGGCGTGCCGCTGCACGGTCGCGCGGTGGTGGGGGCTCGCTGGCGCATTGCGCGTACTGGCGAGCGTCTTCGCGCGTCTCGAGCGGTCGCGCGCTCTTACAACAGAAATTAATGATTTTACATAATGCTGCCAAAATTACAATATGTAAGATAAAATTATGTGGCTTGGACCAAATGGTAGGTAAATGTGTCGGTTGTGTGTCTGTATAAAACGGTAAGTGTAACTATGAATGTAAAAAAATAGGTATGAGCGTTAATATAAATGTAAGTATAAAATGCATATGAATGGTAAGTATAAGGTAAGTATAAAAATTATTTAAATAAAAATAAATTTTTTAAAAATACCACGTTTTTAAAACGCACTAAAAAGTATAAAATAAAATTTTTAAAAACGCCACGTTTAAAAAACGGACTAAAAAGTATAAAATAATTTTTTCTAGCCCCATACAGATTCCTAACCCCTTAAAATTTGTGATTGTGAATTTTTAATAGCTAAGAAAATACTTGTAAGATTTAAAACGAAAAACGCGGGGCGCATGCATTAGATAATTGATGCATGAACACTAAATCACTAACAACTTTATTGCACTGCAAATGTTATGAAGTGTTGTACGAGATTTCTCAGCGGCAGCTACTCTCTACACTCCTTACTATGTATTATCTTGCGCCCCACGTTTTAAATCTTACAAGTATTTTCTTAGCTATTAAAAATTCACAATCACAAATTTTAAGGGGTTAGGAATCTGTATGGGGCTAGAAAAAATTATTTTATACTTTTTAGTCCGTTTTTTAAACGTGGCGTTTTTAAAAATTTTATTTTTGTACTATTTAGTGCGTTTTAAAAACGTGGTATTTTTAAAAAATTTATTTTTATTTAGATAATTATTTTCTGCTTTTTAAAGCAGAAAAAATTTTTTTTTGAATAATGCATTGTCATCCAGTTCTGAGCCATGTAACCGATTTCAAGTCTCTAGCTCATCAGGAAGTTAGTTTAAAATCAATTGCAAAATTTGCCACCGAACGAACAAACAGACAAACAAACAAGAAAGGGAGTTAATAACAAAATAATAAAAAAAACGTGGTAAAAAAACAAACAAACAAGAAAGCGAGCTAATAAAAACGTGGTAATAAAAACGTGGTAAAATAGGTATAAAGTAAATATAAAGGTAAATATCAATATCTTACAGCTAGGTGTTTGCGTTACAGGCAAGTGTACTTATAAATAATTGGGTAACGTATCCTTACTTCTAACGGGCGCCTATTAGGCGGCAACACGTCGTACAAACGTGACATTATCGAGAATAATAATCGAATGTTTTTTGTAGTCTCAGGCCAGCCCCATAGCTTGAGCGACCAACCCATAAAAATTTAACTACATTGTAAGACATGATAGTTCGATAGTAAAATTTTTTATTCAATCACATGATTTCATACATCTATATTTTCCTTACTCATTAGTTTAAGGCATTTAATGAATTGTACATACATCTAACAGCATAGTTTTACATGCTTATGCAACTTGAGCATTCTCATCATTCAAATTCTCCTCATTACTTTTTGCATCAGCTTTCCCTTGTATGTTATTATGCAAAAGCCACGAGACCTGTTGTGAAAATAGAATTTTTAATGTATCCTTGTCGAAATTAAATTAGTGACAAAAGTAAAATCATACATAGGCATCGGTTGCAGCGTACGTTTTCTGGTCTTTACTTAAGGGATGAACATGCCATTGGCTCATTCTAACTTTCTTATTTTTATCAATTTTTCTTTTTAACTAAAGTAAAACAGAATCAAGTGTATGTATATCACAGAAATAATGTTATTACTAGACTGCGGATGTTTATGCGTTTATGGCTTATGAAAATGTTCAAATATGCCATGATATGAAATTCGATAGAGCTTAGTACGATTTTTATTTGTTTTAGATCTATTGGGTTGGAAAGAAAGTTCGTAGCGTTTTCAAATTAAGAATCGAAGATAAAATTGAGGTATTTATTCATATGTTTATTCAATAACACGAGAATTTACCTCGAAAATGGCAATAAGTAATAGAACAGAATGGAAAATATGTTAATTTACAAACGCTACAAACTTTCGTTCCAACCTAATACAAAGGCTGTTCCCATTAACATTAGGATTTTATTCTATTCCACTTTTTTAGAATTTGTCTATAAAAATTGGAAATTGCATAAACATCCGCAGTCTAGTTATTACTATCAATATAATTTAATTAGATTATTTAATTAGATATTTTAAAAAGACTAACCAAGTATGCTGTTAATTTTTCTAAACTCCAGCGACACGATCGATTTAGGACTCTGTTTGCAAATACTCCACTGTCCATGCAATTATTTTCTACAATCTTCTGGGATGGAAATTCTTTAAAATCTCTACCTAATTTCCAAACATCGCTGTAAATTAAAAACAGATATAGAGCAAGTCATAAATTATATGTCATCGCATGAAAATTATAATTTACTTACTTCTTAATATTTACACCAACAAGTTTTACCTTTGGATGAGATAAAAGTATCACAAACGCAGCTGGCAATTTTTTTAAAGAGTAGACATGCAGTAAATGACAAACAGTGTCGTTGAAACAAATCTGGGCTAAAGCAGTTTTTCCACTTCCAGTCTTAAAGCTAAAACTCCACTCTAAATCAAATCCAATTGGTACTATGTCATTACCGCATCCTTCTATTTCTTTTCTAAATACATCAGAAAAGAAGAATTAAAACCATTAGTACATATTTATATTTGTGTAGCATGTTTCTATATATAATTGTATGTAAGACAGTATATCTTACATAAGATCATCGCAGATCATAGCACATGTATTAAAATCATTGGTGTACTTAATGCGTCCCTTGAATACAATAGGTTGCAATGACGAGATATCCGGCTCTTTTTCTACAACTGGTTTTGTTTTCTCCTACAAAATATTTACAATTAATATAAAAATTTTATACTTTCTATAATTAATTGTATTCCTTCCTTCTTCCTTATCCTTAAAGGCTCATTTCTATTGTCAATTATAAATTGCTACATAAGTATATTTTATAATTCTCTGTTACACAATTTGAATTAACATTACCAAAATATATAATCCATCTTTTTAAACGAAACGAAATTAAAATATACTATTCCAACATACGATTGAATTTTCTGGAAGATGTCTGGGAGATCGTCGTACTGTAAATTCCTTAACCTTCGATATCGACTAAAAACAATAAACTTTATGTTACATCACAATATAAAAACATTTATGTATGTTATCGTAACTAAATATACTAATGTGTATTTATGTATGTATATAAATATATGTATGTTATTATATAATAAAGAGGTTATTATAACCTCTTTGGAAACATTAGTAATTAACACACGATTGCGCGTACACGTGGTCATTGTACTTATTTAAACAATAGAAGATATTTATGTATATTGTTAAAAATCACAATAAAAGTTAACTAATTATGTTCACGGCAATAATTCTTCAAGTAATTGCAACCGTAAAATTTCCCGCTAATTTTGAACTCGTAAAAATGTGTATATAAATACATAGTAAATACACGACAAATTATGGAATATGGTGGAGACCACTATTTATACTCAACACTCTACACACACTATCGTTTATAATTGTGCCCATAATAATGAAAGTACTCTAACAATAAGTCAATATTTTAAAAAAAATGAGTTTATTAGTTATTTCACATGACATTATTTTAAACTAAATTAATTCAATGTCATTTTTAGGATATTATCAAAAATGAACCGTTAGATAGTGCTTGTTATTTCCACATTATACGGAATTCGTTTAGTGTTATTTACAGTAATCGCTTCTTCATTGTCCAAAAGCCGGGGTTTGCAAGTTGCAACTTGCAAGACCAACGAAACAGTACCGTATCTATGTGACGTAGCAGAGCCCTGAGGCAGTTATATTAGCAGGAATGTACCGAAACAATCTGTACTGGACAAAAAGACTCCAGGGCTACAAAATATACGCAAATACACTTGTTATACATTCATTTTTCAGAATCAAATCATATAAATTTTTTAAAATTCTACGGGGTGCTCAAGGTACCCAATTTCATCGAGATTCACGCATGCGCGTGAAATGTTGCGCATTTCTGGCATCACTGATTGTCACGTTTGTATTTGATAATAAAAATAAACATAGCAACAAATTTCACATTTATATATATATTCATATATACATATAACCGTCAATTCTATTACATGTTGTGATACATATTTATGTGTAGTATATTTTGCTTAACGTCATTGTGTCAAGTAATAAATTTCGTTTTCGGAACGAGGCAAATACAATAACGAAAATGAATGTTTTTGTAAAATCTGCGGTATCCTCTGTAAGTTCAAATATATAAAATGAAAAGCATTTATATTATTCTTACGTACAAATGAAGTTATGTCGCAACAATGTGCAATTTAAGGTTAAACCGGTACGGTTGGTTAAAAGTATTGCAACAAGTTCTGTAAGTCATAAAGATGAACCTGAGGATATAATTCATCCGGAAGGCCATGAACCTGGTATACCACCGTATATTGAACGAACTGATGAAAATTCGACAGTGAAAAGAGCTAGGTAGAAATAAGAGGAACTATTTACAATAATATAATTGTATACAACAATTGTATGTATCGTGCTATTTCTTGTAGACTAGTATATCAGTCTCGTAAGCGGGGTATGTTAGAGAATGGTCTGCTTTTAAGTACATTTGCCAAGAAGTATTTATCTGATTTTAACGATCAACAATTACAACTGTACGACCGTCTCATAAATTTACCATCAAACGATTGGGACATATTTTACTGGGCTACCGAAGCGAAACCCACTCCACCAGAGTTTGATAACGAAGTAATGGATTTGTTAAAAAAGCACATTAAAAATGAGGATCGTCAAGTAAGAATAATGCAACCGGATTTATAGAAATAGTAATACATAGTAGGTATTTTCTTTATATCAAGAAAAGTATTGTACTAATATAATAAACTCCTATTTATTGACTTGAATAGCAAATATATATTTTGTCGATATGTATATAGACATGTAATAGGTACTGTAAATATCGTCGTAATAAACATATATTCTCTCTGTTAGTCGTCTAATTATTTAACACGAATACACATGTTTTAAAATCATTATTAAAAATAAATCTTTATTACAAAAATTCGTATTTATATATATATATATATACACACAGACTTGTGAACATTTGTTACAAAAATGATATTTAATACTGTTGCATTACTGTAGGCTATGCCAAATGTCTATGAACACGGATAAACTGTACTCTAAATTATAAAGAATTAGTCATAATCACAACTGTAAACGCGACGATATGGTACGGATATAGTATCTTAACCAAGTTGTAGAAACCTATTAGGATTTTTAATGAATTCTTTTCGTTGGGTAAAATCTACAAGTCCTGGACCTTTGCTTGATGTTGCTGCCTTTGCTGTTGCTTTAGTTGCGGTCTTTGCTTTCGCCGTTGTTTTCGTCGTTGCTTTTCCTTTCCGCGTGCTGCCAATATATTAGGAATTAACATGAAAAATATTAATTAGATTAAACATACAAAACACGTATTTCTATAATCTACCTCGATGCTGTTCGTTTATACTTTTTAGCACTGTTTCGATAATTGACTCTGCCTTTGCGCTTTCTACCACCTGGCATGTTAAATGAACCCGAATACGTAGTTGCATCGTTATACCATGTATCGTCGTCATCGTCACCATTACTTTCTGCCTCTTCTTCATTTAATAATACTATACGTCGTTCCAGTAAAACATATTAATTTAATAGGTTATTAAAACAATAATAAGAATTACATACTCTAATAACAATAATAATTACAACAGTAAAAGATATATATATATATATATATTTATTGCAACTATTGTAATTAACATAATAGAAAATTATATTTACCATATTTCTCTGCAGAGTATTTTTGTGTAATGTCTAATAAAGCTTTTCCATATTTCTCAAAGTTTGCCTTAGTAACGTGTGGTATTTGTAACATAGCTTCCTCGCTATCTGGTAGCTGCTGACTCATCGACCGGACAGCTATCATATTCATTACCGAGGATGCAGACACATCGAGAGCACCAGCTATTCCCTTTATTATCTCCATCAGCTCCTTGTAACAACGGCTTTCTAGATCTAGTAAAACTTTATCCATTTTGTTTGTGACTGTAGACACCGTTGCTACCGCAGCATTGCTACTATTAGATGATCTCATGGGAATCAAGACCTGTCGTTAATGTCATTAAATCGTTGCTATTAAAGTTAATGCTACTATTACTTTTACCAATATTTAATGTACCTTGATATCCTTATTCGTCATAAGCTCATTTGCATTGGGACCAATTTTAATGTAGGCAACCGCAATTTCGTTATTGATGTACATTTGCTCTTGTAAATACTCTTTGAGCACCATATAATGAAGCAGCCGTTCTATGTCGCCCCTGTTCCATGATCTCCCATAGCCATACAGAGGATGCTTATTAACTCCTGCAAAAATAATTGATAATTACTAGTAGAGGTGTGCCAGAACCCGAAAATTTCGGATTCCCGACACTTATCAGATTCTCCGCAATTTTCGGGATTATTTTCGAGAATCCGACTCGTCTCGGCCTGATGCCATTTACGAGCTTTCCCATATAAGGAACAGAACGATATTAATCTGGTATATATTGCAAATTAAACCTCGTACCCGACTCCCGAATTTTCTTGAGATCGCTTCCTTTAAATATGTCTGTAAGATATACTATTGTAAGTTTGCAATTCCTCGATTGGGTGGTAAGTTCACGCACTCCTTTCATAATTTGTTTCGCGGAATCTGTCGCATCCAACATAGAGAAATCTTCCTAAAAAGATTTACATATTACATATAAAATTTGTATATATTATATTATAATATAATTCATTATCCCAATGACTTACTTTATTTCTGCAATTGTCGCACGATGTTGCTTTATTCGCAATACACTGTTCTCGATCGAATACTTCTCCGAAATAATTTAATTGTAGCGCCCTGCGACAATCTGTTTTATTTTCACAAAACGACACCATTTTAAATAAATTATCCATATGAGTTTTTATCACATTAGGATTCGAGGCATCCAATTCAATCATTTTTCTTATTCTGTGCATATCGGCGTAATTATAAAATAAAATGCAGTCTGCGTTTTCTCCATCGCGTCCAGCGCGACCACTTTCTTGATAGTAACCTTCAATCGATTTTGGAAGAGCTGCATGTATTACAAAACGTACATTTGGTTTGTCAATTCCCATTCCAAACGCTATTGTTGCACAAACGACTTTAATCTGCAATTTGCCGTACCATATAATCATATAGAATAAGCGAAATTACCTATAAAAACATTAAAAACAATCTACGCGAACAATTTTGCATACTTCTTCCGAAATCCATCGACCTTGAGTGTCACTTCTATTATTATCTGTAAGACCAGCATGATAACTTAATGCTCGAATACCGTTCTTCTTCAGTTGCATCGCATAATTATCGCAGTCTTTACGAGATAAACAATACACAATACCGCATTCAGATTTATATTTTGTTTTTATCATAGCTATTACTTCCTCCACACAATTTTTCCCTTTTTTTGCAATTAAAACGTATCTTAGATTAGGCCTATTAAAACTGGACATAAACCTGGAAATATAATATTTTTTTATTACAATATCAACGATATTAACTTTAAAATTATTAATACTTTATTACATTAACATACCATTTTGGCTTGGTAAGACCTAATTGATGCAATATATCGGTTCTAACTCTTGGCGTAGCTGTCGCTGTCAGGGCAATTGATGGCACTTTCGGGTAATTTTCTCTAAGGCATTTTAACCTTTTATAATCGGGTCGAAAATCGTGACCCCATTGACTCACGCAGTGCGCTTCATCAATGACGAATCTTGCTAACAATCCTCTCTCGTACAATGTAGCCAAATAATCGCAAAATTTTGGTGATGCACATATTTTTTCTGGCGTTACATACAATAACTTCAGAGCTGGTTCTTTCTTTGATAGTTCTCTATAAATTCCATCTACTTGAGCGTCTGTTTGAGCACACATATGTGCTGCTGGAATCTATGTAAAGTTTATTTTTATATTATAATTGTAATAAGATTATTCCACATCCAGGATTTCGTCCAAATTAAAATACGATAACTAGATCACTATTTTCAAGTTTGTTTATAAAATTCAGAAGACGGTAAACTATTTTTGATATGAAATATTGAATATAGGAGATTATATGTTTGTGAAAAATCTTACATCGAGGGACGTGAGCTTCTGAACTTGATCGAAAATAAGACTTTTCAATGGAGAAATTACAACTGTTATACCAGGCAACAAAAGCGCCGGCAGCTGATAACACAAGGATTTTCCTCCTCCAGTTGGCATCAATACGAAACAATCGAATCCCAAAAGTGCGGCATTAATTGCTTGCAATTGATTTGGCCTAAATGAATATAATCCAAATTTTTGTCTGAACACCTGCAAATATTACAAATACTATAAATATACCTGCAAATAGTGCAGTATATATATATATATTAAAAAAAATTAGGGTTGTGCGAGAATCCGCAAACATCGAGTCGAGAATTTTAAATAGTTAGGATCGGAATGGTTTTTCGAAGATTTTCGGAAACTCAGACGAGAAACCGAGTCATCTCAACCCTATATTTTCGAGTTCCCGCACACCCCTAATTAAAATACAAAATATATCTAGATTAGTAATTGAAACGGAAAAATGAACTCGACCTTTAACATTTCTCGTGAATGTGGATACGATTTACTATCAAATTCACCACTGACGCCATCGTTTTTATAATTTCCAGTAAAAATACCTGCCACGGTTTGATTTTTTGTAGATTTCGTATCTTTCGATCCCTTACTACTCACACCATCGTTCTGTGTTGCTAATGTTCCCAATTCCATAAAAAATATGTACAACATACTATTTTATTTAACCACTATAATTTGGAAAATTAGTGACTTTTATACATAATACTTACCCGAATAATTCAAACCCAAGCTTATATTACAATCTTTATTTAGTGCAGGAAATTGTTCGAATTCTTGAGTTAAACATTCTAAAATCTCTTCAGAATATGAGTTATCATCTACATCATCTATAATTAAAATATTAAATATAGATTGCAGCATTTGATTTGTGCAATTAATTATAAGTTACGTATGATATAGTTACCATATGCATCCTGTATACCACTCCAATCATTCTTAGTTTTTTCGTACATGGATTTTGCATTAAACTCGGAACTTACTTCTTTCTTTTTCTGCAAAAACTGCGTACTTTCAATAGTTTCATTTTTTCCCGGTGTGTACATACCAGTAGTTGTATGCATATTATTAACTGTTGTAGAATTGATTTTTTTTTCCTGCGGAAAGCAGGGAGAAGCGTACAGATTTTCTTTAGTTTCGTCTACTTCCGATTTATATGCACTGGTAGGCGTGTGCATGTCATTAGTTATCGCTGTATCATTGAGTATCTCACATTTTCCTTCTTTCTCCCATATCTGTTCTATTTTCTTCGAGACTTCTGTGCCCACAGTTGCTTTAATAGGTCTTTTCAATTGGAACGCTCTTTTCTTTCCTTGAACGGGTGGGAAATTTATACTGTTATCCATTTGTTCTTTTACATGAGATTCATTATTTCTCTCTAATGATGGGAAACATTCTTCCTGCATCGGAGAAATTGTACTATCCATTTGGACGCCGGTACCGTAATTTGAATCGGACAGATTTCCAGCAGACAAGTTAAAGTTATCATTGTCCGAATTATTTACTATTGATTGATAACTTGCCGGCTTCGTAGGTGACCCAAAGTTATTTGTGTTTTCGCATGTCTTGTTACTACTAAATTTTACATCTTCATCAGTTTGTATATGCGCCAACCTTGTCTCAGTCAAACGTATTTTTGCTTTCACATGCTGATGCAGAATTTTTAAATGTTGAAACGTTTGTGCATTAAAATCTGGAAACTTTTCTAGGACAGGCAGTGGAATGCGATCTAGGGCAGTATAAAATTTCTCTAAAATTTCTATTTGAAAGTCCTTCAATTCCTTACACCTATCTTCTAATTTATTCTTCGTGACCTGGAATCAAATCGTTTTTGCACAGCAGATATAGCAGTGTCGATTTCAATAATTCTTATATCTTTTACGTAATTAATTGTGTTATGGGCAAGTACTTACAGGTACAGAAGACATTATAGGTCTCGTTTTTGCAGACTGAATCCAAGGAGTCAGTTTCTTTCCTAAATCTAATGGTTTCAAATTTAATTTGAAGTCTGGTCCTACCCATCCTTTTCGAGGAGACGAGGAACAATTACTTTTAAAATGTGGACTACTGTCAGAATCTGATATCATAATATGTTCTTTTTTCACAGGTCTTGTAGTTTTCTTCGGGGTTCTTTGGCTGTCTCTTTCTATTGTTTTTTTTTCTTCCGCTACAATTTTATTTACATTGCTGCCAGGTAAAACTAACGATGTTTGGGACGATGTACGTTGCGTTTCAGATTCATGCTCGCTATCATTAAGAACTTTACTTTTTCTATTTACACGCAGAGGGGGTTTTATAATGTCGTCGTCGCTATCCGAGGAATGAATAAATTGAATTTTCGACTTTTGCTTGACTCTAATCACATGTTTCGGTTTGAATGTTGGACTTGACATTACTTTCTCGTCTACGGGACTTGTATGTTGGTCTTTAGATGAGTTAATAGTGTTTTCCTCCTGTGTTTTTGCAGGATTTTTAATATTGTTGAGGAGGAACGAGTCATCGGAACTACCCTAAAAAAAGATAAAAATTAAATGAAATATACAACATATACTTCTTTGAAGAACATTATTATGTATTCTTATATGAAGAAAAAATTTCCTTACAATCGATATGATGCTGGTTCTAGAATTTATTGAATTATTCTCAGCACTATAAGGTTCACGACTATCAGATGCGTCTAAACTGTTGTTTAACTTAGAATCTGTGTCTATCGATATCAGGGTACTGTAAAATATGACATTGTGTTTTCTTTTTATTCTAAAGGATGTATCTCTATTTATACGTATTTATGTATACGTAATATAGAAATAACGAATACAAATATATTAAATAAGAAACAATTTTTGTATTATATTTCTAATTTGACATAACCTTAGAGATTGTTAATGAAATGTTATGTAAACAAAATACGATTTCGATACCTGGGCATAGCATCAGACTGGTGATTATTTTTAAATTTTTCAAGGAATCCTTTAAACGTTGGCTGAATTTCTTTCGGACGGGACAGTACATTTTTTGACATTTTCTCGAGTCTTTAGTGATCATTCAATATTCAATTAATCATACACGTCTTGAATCTTAAAAATGATCTTTTACAAACGAAGACGCAAGTTATTTGTATTGACCACAATATTGAACATAACGCACAATGATGCCAGCCATAAGATTATTCTAATTTTCATATAAATAAATAAATATTCGTTTATTATACACTGCGTGTCTTTTAACAAATAAACCGGACAAAACACACAGAACATGAGTTAAATTAAATTAGACACATTAGTACGACGAAGCACATGTATTATAAATTATTTATCTGTGTACAAATCACTTTGCTTGGTCTTATTGAAGTTTTCTTATAAAATAAATTGTTTGACCACCACATTTCGAAGTGCTAAACGTTAAATTGTAAACCATATATACAGATCTGAAGCATTTAAATAGCAATTTAACAAGTGAACAAGTAAGTATTCCCACTTCCCACTGTTTTCTAAAATATTCTAAATATTACATTCTACAACAAACATCGCGCATATACTACCAGAGAGGTTATGAGAGTTTCGTGTTTCGTGGTCTACATATGTAATTTGCCGCCACTTTTGTCAGCAAAGTGTAGGGAAAGAACAAGAGGCGACCCTCCGCCGGAGGTCCTCCGGGCGGTACCTTTGATTTCGGTCGTTCAACTGTCCCTTTAAATTGGTTGTATATTGTATTTGTATTGCATACAATGTATAAATACTATTGTATAAATAGGTACGCAGGAAATGTCAATCTACTGGATTTAATATGCTTACATAGGTCGCGACAATATCTAATAATCACAAGTATATATATATATATATATATATATTGTATATATTTTAATTTAGTGTTATATCCTGAGATGGACGTTTTTAGAGATTTTGAATTGATTATGAATTAATATTTATTTTTGGGATAAAACGCAGTTTCGAACGTACCTGCATTCACCGGCTTCGGTTCGGATGATTGAGGATTATTCGAGGTTTAATTGACTTTTGGTGGTGGATTGTTGGTACGTACAGATCAAAATTGGGTGTTTATATTTAAATGACTCGAGAGTTGATTCTATGACAAATGAACAAGATTATATTTTAAGCAACAAATTCCGGTTACATAGAATTATTGGGTATATTATTATTATTATTATTATTATAAGTGGTTACTATTTACCGTAACGTAGACTTCGATCGAGGAAGGGTGCGAATTTTCGTTTACGAAATATTTTGAAATTACAAATTGAGGTATCTCATATGAAATTTGAAGTAGAAATTGTTGATTTTCCTAAAATTATGCTTCAATACTTTTTTATGTGCAATATTTCTAGGAACTTGTTGTCCTTGATATTAGTTTTTCTTTTAATATTCAAATGGCAGATGGAACTATTGCATGTATATATGTACAATCTAATGTTAAAACTGGTAATTCGGGACTGAAATGATTCGCACATAACTATTTTGATAGCGCTTTATTCAATGTCATACGGGGGGGGTGGTGGGGGGGAAATCAAGTATTTTTAAAACAAAATACTCATACAAAACGTATAAAATCGTGGATTTGTACAACGATCTAATACGCAGTCGATCGCGCGCGCGATGTAACGTAATTATTTAAGTACACAATATATTTATTTATACATATATATATATATATATAGAAACATCAATGCCTATTAACATAAAATAAAAAAAAATCTTCACGCTTTCATCAGAGATCATATTCTGTCCACGCTTCCGTTACGCTCGCTACGCTTAGCTGTCTCTGGATCTGGCCCTCGACGCTATCTCTACAATTTAACGATAAAAACTTTTTTGTAGCATGGCTAGTATCACAATTCTGACAGTATGTCTCTTGAACGAAGTACAATGCGACGTCGAACGTGTGCGTAAAACAGAAACGTTAGAAGCTAAGTTTAACTAAACTTACAGCTCTGCCTACGAACAATCGGATACTTAACGGATACTTTATACAAAGAGAAACTACACAGAGTATATCTAACGACAATGTTATATACAACCAAAGTGAAGGGAATAATACTTGACGATAATAAAAGAACAAACTTATCCGTCCGGACAGGATAAGCATTAAACAATACTATCAAATCGAGTACACTTTTTTTCTACACGATTTACCATAAATTACAAGCGACGCTAAATACATGATCGATGATACACGTTTAATTAAAACTAACAGCTGCACGACGAAGGTCTTCGATGGTACGTGTCTACTAAATAATCGCCTAATCTAACTTTGTACAAAACAGGGGACTCTCCTCTATTGAACCGAACAGTTATTAACGTTGCGAGAAAGAGACAGATGAAATTTGTCTGAAAAAACAACAGAGAACTCTATCATTTCGGTGTGAACGTCTAATCTCATAAAACTCTCGATTCGTTTTACTATTCATCGGTTTTAGTTCTTAGGCCGGAAGCGGGACATGTAGAAATCGCAATCCGAGCAGTAGATCGCCGGTTCGGTGACCTGTTTCTTTCGGCAGAGATGACAGGGCGCGGTCCTGGCCGCCTGTGTGACTGCAGGTTTCTGCAAGGAAGACGTGGATTGTGGTGCAACCGTAGCGTTGGCCTTTGCGGTGGTCACAAAGTGCATCTGTTTGCTCTGCTTGGACACAGGCGGATGCTGATAGGTCGGGTACTTCATGTTTGACTGTATCTGTCCGTTCTGCAGAGGATTCGGGTACGTCTGGTTCGGTGCCAAGATGTTCTGCTGATCAGCTTTCTGCGGGGGTCTCTGATAGTTCTCATGCCTCTGTTGGTAGTTATGTGCCCCCTGCTGCTGCTGCTGCTGCTGCTGCTGCTGCTGCTGCTGTTGCTGCTGATAAGAGGCGGGTGGATTCGGCGGCGGTTGATATTGCGGCAACGGCTGGTTCGCTCTGTTTTGCTGAGGAACCGATTGATAAGGATAACCTTGGTAGGAACTGTGGGTGTATTGATTCTGATAAGGACTGGGCGACTGCGTTGGCTGATACGCGAACTGCTGCTGCGAGTGTTGCACCGTTATGGGGCTGGCGTTGTGGTTCCCGATCCTCTGGTTCACGTTAGGCTGTTGCTGCTGGGACATCTGCTTGTTCACCTGATTGTGTTGTTGCTCCAGCTGGTAGTAGGTTTGATAGCTGTTCTTTTGGCACATGGGCTTCTGTTGTTGCATTGCATTGTTCGGAACGTATTGATTGTGCTGGGATACGCTGGGATACGGGCTGGCTGGTTTCTGCGTTTGAGAGATCGGTATACTCTGATTCCTTGGATGAGAGGTCTGGCTTTGGGAATACGTAGCCTGTACGTAAGGAGTATATCCATTCTGGGAGTACCTGATCTGTTGTTGCAGCTGAGGCGAATACGACGTGGGCGGTTTCGATACGTTCGGGAGCCCCGGGTATGTTTCTCTGACAACATCTTGGCCTTCATTGTTGTACGAACCGCAAAGTTTCTTGTCCGACAACGATCCGACCGACTCGTTCGAGTTTTGCCTCGCGAAGGTAGGCTTTATCGTGTCTGGAATGGGTACCGGGTTCACGCTTCTCAGTTGATCCTGATAGGGTGTCGCGGGGACGCTGTCGGCCTCGCTCTTCAGTGGGAGAGTCTGCTGTTGGAACTTGACGACGGTACCGTTTTCGCGGCTCAGTTCCGCTTCCTGTAGACTTCTGATCTCTCGGAGAACCTGAGCAGTCTCTGGTTTGTTCATTGCCGAGCGAAGCACCCTCTCCAGGATCGGATTTGGTATGTACGAGTCCTTTTCGTCATCCTCCGCCGTTGCCACGAGAACTACCTGGTCGCAGAACGAAACGCTTTTCTTTTTCCCTATTCTGCGTTTCACCTTTCTGGGAGTGATGTCTTCTTCGCTCGGCAAGATTGTGGTGTTCTGAATAGTGTTCTGCATGGCGACTTCGCTGATGTCATCCTCGGGATAATCGATCGGCAGACCGTTCTCGTGCGGTAGCGTGAGAGACATCGACATCAGCGCAGCGTTCAGACCGCTTTGTTGACCATTCGCAGGATTGCTGGCCACTGCTGTGGAGATGAAAGTGTTCTGACTGGAACTCGATTCGAAACTGGAATTCAAGATCGACTGACTCGAAGAAGTCTCGGGTTTCGAGAAGGCAGCTAAGTTTTGGGACGAAAGTTTCAGCGGCCTCGATTCGTCCGCTTGCTGGACGTCTTGAGAGGAGGCATCCATCATCGGCGAGGGGGACCCACAGTTTGGCTTTCCTGGAAGTTTTTGTTCCGTGTCCGTCTTCGGAACGGGTTGTAGTTTGATCTGTTCAAACCTAGCTGCCATATCTTTCACGGAGGAAACAACGCGAGGACAATCAGGCACGTCTCGACCGATTTGCTCGAAGCTTTGTACCAGACTGTTCATCATCAGATCGCTGGTCCTTCTCGCGACTGTCGGGCCCGTGATCGTTGGAGGCGATGACCTAACTTTGGGTATATCTTGATCGAGAGGATTCTGTTTCTTCAATCGTCTCTCAGCTTGTTTGGCCTGTAACTCGCGGAGCCATGTTTCGCTGGAAGATTTCTCTTCGTCTTCTTGGTCCAGTGGCCTCCTATCGTCTCTACCTTTGGACGCCAAGATCTGATCCCTCTTAACCTGTAACTGAGTCAACAAGGTACTGATCTGCTGGTTCTCCAATTGCTGTTGGTGTTGTTGCATGGAAACCGTGGCTTGCTGTTGCTGATACTGCTGCTGCTGCTGCTGCTGCTGGTACTGTTGTTGTTGTTGTTGATACTGCTGTTGGTGCTGCTGCTGCTGCTGCTGCTGCTGCTGCTGATACTGTTGCTGCTGATACTGATGCTGGCTGTCCTGAACATGATTGGAAGTGTCATCGATCGGTGGCGGCGGTGGAGGAAAGTCTTCGCTGGCTTGCCTCGAATGGGAAACAGAATGAATCGAAGGATACGGCGGAGGTGGAAAGTCTTCGCTAGGCTGCCTCGAATGGGACACGGTCCCATTTTCAGGATACGGAGGCAACATGTCGACCTGGTTCGGTTGCTTCACCGGACTCTGCTCGTTGTGAACGTCCGCTCGAGTTACCACGAACGTAGGCTCGTACAAGATTCCGTTAGCATACTGAACGACATCATCCTGAATCCGAGGTTTGTTGTTGTAATTGTGGCTGGTCGTCGACACGTTGTTGGCAAGTGCTTGCTCCATGCTATAGGAGGGTAGAAACGGTAACGAGTGAGACTCGGACGAGTAATCTGTATAGTTCGAGTTCCTGTTGGACCCGTTCGACGAATTTCCGCTGCTCATGTGGTTCCAATAAGCTCCGTTCTGTTCCTGGACCGTGTTAGAGGGATACTGTCCATCGGATTGGTGTATCGATTTGTCCGACTGTTGCTCGTTGTGCACTTCGCCCGAACACTTAGACTTGCTAAGCTGAGAAGTGGTCCTGAGCGGAGGAGGCGGGGGTACCTTCGCTACGTGTAACACTTTGCCGGCGCTTCCGTGGAAGCTTTTTCGCATCAGACGACTTCTCTCCAGATTCGGGTTGCTCGTGTTGCTAGGGCTGCTGCTGCTGTTGCTGTTCCCGGTGAATTCCAAGTGACCCTCTGACAAGTAACCACTCAGAGACTGACACACCTCGTTGCCCTTCAAGCCTACGCTGGAATCGTCCACTGACTGCTTCGGCAAGATGTTGGAGGAACCTTCCACGCTCGCATTCGTTTGGCCGTCCTGTCCTTCCCGCAGGTCCGGCATGCTTCTGTTCTTCCTCTTGATCAATCCACCCATCAGCAACTTCCTGCGAATCTTGTGCTGCTTCTTCCCTTGTTTCTGTTCCCCGTTAACGGCATTCTGCTGAGGATTTCGAGAATTGCTGCCGATTACGTCGACGCTATCTTTCGACTTTTCGATTTTCGCCCCTTTAGGGGATGGCGAGGATCGCGATGGAGCTATGGAGAAGTCTTTCGAGACGTTCTTGTTCCTCTCCTCGCTACGGGCTCGTTTCTTGTCCTTCTTGTCGTCGTCGCAGCGTTTCGCACGACTGAACAAACCTGTCCTTTGAACCGGCCTGTCGTACAGCATGTACTCTTCGTCCTCGATCACGTTCACAGCCGTTGCCTTGCCGCGCAGAGTCTTCTTCTTGGGCAGAGTCGCGTAGATCTCGATACTCTTTGCGGCAGGCTTGTCCGCGACCACCGTGGTCGTTGTTGCGTTTGTCAGAAGTTCTCGACTGTTTTGCCTGGAATGGTTCCCCTTGTCCCGCGAGCTCTGACGAGAGTGTTGGCCAGACTTGCTGTTCTCTCGCGAATGTCTGCCTTCTAGTGCACCTTCTGAAACGACGAACGCGTATTACTCGTCTAATTTAGTGGTTGTCCCAAGTGACTCCAGTTTTCAGTCACTAAATTAATACATACGACCGTTCTTCGATAATCGAGGCATTAAACAGTTGTGTACCAGATTGTTGTATCAACGAGTTGAATACCAACCTTCTTTCTCCCCGTTAGCGGTAGCCTGCTCCTGCAGCATTCTTCTGTGTAAACTTCTCGTTCGCATGACACACGTGTTGTGCTTCATTCTCGCTATGGTGATCGTATGGGGATTGTTGTATGGCGCATCCATTGCGGCTCTAGCTTTGCTGCTGGCAGCGCTGCATAAAGCTACCGCAGTGCTGAGATCCCCGGCATCTTCAGCTGCTCGGGATTTGTCCAACAACGCGTCGGTTTCTTTGCAAAGACGTTCGCAATCGTCGCCTGAAGATGCTTGGTAGCCTTCCGGGATCTGAGCAAGCTGTCGCAAAAACGATTTCTATTATTTTCATAAATCTACGACTTAATCTAGAAACTTATTTTCCACTCGTAACATATTTTCAACATATGTAGATGTTAATTTATATAATAATTTTTTTAGCTTGTAAGGATGTTAAAGCTCGGTATATGTATACATACCTGTAGATTGTGCTTTAGACCCTGCTGAAGCGGAAGGCTATCCGTCGAGGACAAAGAATACGAATCGTATCCGGCATCGTAATGTCCACTACTGCTGCTGGAGAGTTCTCCGGATTTGCTTGTCGGACTCTTAGGCACCCCCGAGTTCCTCTGCATTTTGTTCACGATGTACAGATACGGATTATCCATGGTTGTCGAAGAACTCGAAGAGGCGCTGTTCCGATCGCCGGACCAATTTCCGGAATCTCGTCTCCGTGGGACGTTCAAGTGATCCGGAATGCTGATGCCATCCTGTGGCGATGAACCAGCGCTAAGACTACGCGTCAGTTGCATCTGTTGCTTCTTCTGCTGTTGCATTACGCTCTCGACTGCTCGTCTGCTGATGTACTTTGATTCCGCATCGCCGTCGACCACGTCCACGCCCTTTAAGATAACAAAAGATATGATGATGTTAACGAATATGTATTATTTGTTTCAAATGGCTATTTCTTCTTATCTTATTTATTTGTGTCCAACCCTAATTGAACCCAACATTGAAGCTTTTAAAAAATTCTTAAAGGGGAAAATGGAGGAGTTAAAGGAGATCTTGGAAAATTATCAGACAACAAAGAAAAGTGGAAAGACATTAAAAAGGACAACTAACTGGAATTAACTGGTTTTTAGTAATCAATGGAATTGGCTGAGAATCGTGTAGGTACGATATCTTACTTGATTGCCGAAAATGTTGTTTTGAATGTCGGTCAGGTTCTGGTAATCACTGTAAATCCTACGCTGCGTGTAAAAATGAGGAGGACTATCTGGATTCGGTGTGATGGCACGTCTAGCAGTGCTATTGATCGATGGCTTTTCGGGACTCGGCGTGATCGATCGGCGAACATTATTCTTCGGTGGCGTCTTCAAACCATTTCCATTTGGGAACGGTGTCACTGTTTTAGGCGCGTTTTCCGTGTTGACCGGAGTTCCACCAGGCGTGGCGTACAGCAGAAGCAGCGGTTGATATCGTCCTCTTCTGCATTTCTCCACGACCTGCTCCCAACGTGGACCGATCTCCTTGACGGTGGCATCGTCGAAATAAATCCACACCTACAAACGATAATCAACAAATTATATTAACGTTTTATTCTCCGTCGATTCCAGTCCCCGACCTTTATATCGATATCGAACATTTTCCATCATGTGGAATAACTAACATTCGAGGCAGTCGTTGTACACACACATATGTACTGCGTTCGTAGCGTTTATAAATTTAAATTCCAAAATAAATTTCTAGAATTTGTCTTGAATCGATTTTGCAGAATCGAAAATATTAATTTTATCTTTGAATTTCAATTTTAAAACAGTAACTCAAATGTATAAATAAATTTATAACTGCGGGTCTGTATGGAAAATAAAAATGTTGTCTTGTTTGTTTTGTGGGAATGGTTAAATAAATTGTCCGAGAGAGTAGGAAGAGAAACATATTATATTAACCTTCAGTTTAGTGTGGAAGAAGAACGTGGAGTAGTGTTTGCCGTAATATGTGACTACACCAACGAGATTGTGCACAGTCGAAGCACCCCATCGGGAGTCTACCACACTGTGGAAAACGTCGCTCAGCCGAAGAGACGTTCCCACGGTTGCGAAAACGTCCATAATGTGTTCCAACGATGGCCGTTCGCTATCCCATACTACTCCGACGGAAACGATTTCCGGCCGATTCATCAATGTCCTGCAGATTTGGATTTTCGCTCCGCAGGAACTCTGGAAATTTACGAAAAATACCATTTTCTAGTGTAATTCTACTTTTAATGTACTACTTCTAATGTACTAATGTTCTACTTCTAGTGTAATTCTAATTCTTTGCAGAAGTCATTTCTCTATTATACAAATTGACATGTATCTGTTAGGCGTATAAATTAATTAATAGCTTTCAGAATTAATCTCGCAGATTATTTTAGAAAGTACAATATATCATTGTTATAATTGTTGAATATATAATCAAATTTACAAAGAAGAATTCTTTACAAAGAATTAATTGCACATTTGATATAATAAAAACATTAAAATATTTTTATATAATTTTGTCATTTGAAATTCCACTGCCGGAAGGCAAAACTATAAGCAGACTGCGAATCTTTATAGAAAATAAAAATTGTCTGCTTCAGTTATTACGAGAAAGGGGGGGGCCTTATATAAAAATTAATTTCTTATCTTAACAATTTTAATAAATTGTAAATAATGTAGAAATATTAAATTCGTCTGATGTTTCTTGGATTGTGAGTTCCACCTAATCACTTTAATTAATAATTTGATCTGATTTGATAAGTGGTAGTTATCGAATACCTTGAAAGAAAAAGAAATGAATCTTGCATCGAACCACAGAATATCGATTGCACAAAATTCGGATAACTTTTTCCCCTCCCGAATACCCAAATATATGCAATGTTATTTGTCGGCGGTGTTCTACTTCAAAGAGAAAGTCCATACTGAAAGGCCATTATTTCCAAGTAAGGTCCTGATCTCCCGAGGCACCTGATCTCGCCGACCGCGACCGGATGAGTAAGAACCCGAATCACCGGAACTGTCGTTTCAGGTGTGAGACTGTGATAGTCTTGAACAGGGCAAGTCCCGATTCGTAAAAGTTTCTGCGTTACTCACCGGACAGTCTCGGATGTCGCCCATGCCTCCAGCTTTTCGGAGGAGCTGTCCGAAAAGATCCGGGCTGTTTCGGGAACTCGGTGGCGTTTGCCTCGCTTGCGAAGTTAACGCCGATGCTGACACGTAATGGACCATCTGTGGACCAAGGAAGTCGACGTAGGAATACCATTAATACCTGTGCGATTATCCTATACGTACAAGTATTCTCTACTTCTTTGAGATTATCCTTGATTCTCTTATCGGAGTTACTATGATTAGTAGACTACGGATCTTTACGCACAATAACAAATGTTTGCATTGATTGCACGACACAGGAGCCAAAGAAAAAAATTGTATTCTTCTTTGAATTATTCCAGTTAGCTGAAAATGATACATCGATGCCCTTAAATATTTTTACCATGTCCACAGCTTTAAATCGCATGTACCGATTTTTGTCATAAATGCATGAAAATCCGCAGTAACTAATGATTAGCTAATAATTAATTAATAATTAATTAGACATTAGAGAATTTAGGTGGAACGTTTGTAACTTTAAACGTCAAGTGGCTTCAAGGCCACTTCTCTTTCTCTTTCAATTGAAATTTTCTCGAATTTATGTTTTCGAAAATATGAAAATAGGAATATATACAGTGAAAAATGATTTTCAAAGTGAACTGCATGTTCGGATAAATTTGAATGTGATTGGCAAAAGCGGGACTGGAAGTTTTCAGCTAGAGATTTTCGCTCCTATTGTGAATCGTTTAGACGGCTTGCAACAGCAGTCACTCTCGGAGACGGTAAAACCGATCGGCCATGACCGATACGAGATTGCAACGAGTTTCGCGTTTTTACAATCGGCCGACAACAGCGTTACGAGTACACGAAGGGGGAACAACTCCACCCACGTGAGATGTTGTGCTCTGCACTCGATTATGCGGACCGGCGTGCCGCGTACGTGCTCGAAAGGGCACTGCTTTTCTTTCTTGTGTCAGAAAACATGCAGTCTCCGGCGTAATTGTCTATTAAAGTCAAAAATATCTAGAGTCGAACTTGAAACAAGTGAAAACTCGAACTTCCAGGTTTCAATAAAAGGCTACAGCCGAATAAGGGGCAGTGATTTGCGACAAAAATCTGAGAAAAAATTATAAACATTGCATTGTTCATGAATTTTTTGTTAAGCAAAATGAATGTTTTGTTTGTTGCACACTAAACCCGAGAGTCAAAGATAAAAGACAAGCTAATGCATCGAGAATTTCCAAATAGCCCGGCTGAAACACTTTCCGTGAAGCATAAGCTTGGCTGTTTAAGAAAAAGTACGGCCGTAACGAGCGATCTAATTTTTCCCAACGCGTCGGGCATCAACTTCCCGGAAAATTGTATAATTTCGTTAGAGAAAAAGTGTAATTATGAAGCACTGTGGAAGAAAATATGGGTTTCCTTATTGCGTTCGTTCGGGGCGACCGACGGACTTACTTTCTTGCCCAAAGTTCGTGGGAACTAATTTCATGCCGGTAACTAGAAATTTAATTAACCCTTCCATGCTCCACATGGTAGTTCTAAGATAACGCTTCTGCGCGAATTCTTCACACTGTTATTCTCTCTCGATCTCCGTGAAAGTCCAGAAATTAAACAGTCCCTCAAATGAATTTTTCATTACACCCCGTCGCGTCGCCGTTATGAGAATTTTTTAAAATATCAGAAATAGTGTGCTCAGAAAATCTGATCACACATCGAACACTCGATTGTTATTTAAACAATTAACACCTCTTCAGGGATGAATTCTTCAAAGTGAAAATAGAGTTGCTTAATATTTTGTTTGATTAAAACAAAATATTATCAAATTATATAAATAATTATGGAGGTTATGAAGCTGGAAGGAGCGATTCCAGCGCTAGGCGTTTTTCCAAGGGGTGAGCTACGAAATGGAACGACGACTGGCTGTTCAGATATTTCCAATTATCGAATAATCTAAACCGAGGAAGGGAATTGCCAAGGGTTTCGCTTTCCTCGTCAACTGAGCCGGAAACAATCGCCGCGCCGCGCCGCGCCGCGCCGGGGAAACTGTTTGCGCGGAAGGCGATAAAAGTTATTCGAGCATGCGTCGCGGTGATTAAATTCTACGATCTCGTGATCGCCAGTGGTGCGGAAACCTTTTTTATTCTAGTCGCGAGTGTCGCCGAAATAATCAACAAGCAATGAAACGGAACGATGCTCGAGCCCCGATGAGTTCAGGATCGAGGACCGATTTCCATGAAATTAACTCGAGAACGACGAAATCCGAAAGTCAACAGTAAATGTCGAAATTAGAGATGCAACCACGAAAGAAACGCCTGACACACATACTGCAACGTGATAATCATTTACGATTATTGAGATTGTAAAGATGCATCCATGAGGAATTGCTCAACAAATTTTGTTTGTTTGGGTGTATACATGTATATTTAAAAAGATGGCTACAAATTTTGAACAAACACATTCTTTTTTCTATAAAGGAATGTAAAATAGTCACTTTTAGTGGCCCGCGAACCTAGTGTTAAGCCAAACAAACAAATATTGACTTAGTTTTGAGTGAAACGGCTCATTCGAGAGTCTATTTTTAACGAAACCCAAGAGAACGCTCTTCACGGCATTGCGAGTAATCGCCGCGCCGCGCCGCGCCGCGGTAACCGCGAGAGCAAAAGCGTTCGTCATTTGATTACGCTTCCTGAAAATCCTAAGCTCCGTTCCAGCCAATCGATCGTGACCAACGAACCATCAAATCCCGATCGGTTTAATCCGTTTACATACATGGCGGCGACTTGGCTGTTCAGTATCTTAGAGCGCTTAGGCTTCTCAGCTAAGTCGCTTAAACCCGCTAAGAGGGGAAACTTTCCTCTGTTCTCCCCGTATTCCTACCCGCCGTACCTGGCCCCAGCCTTTTGCACGTCGATTTAAGGGATTCAGCTTTTCCAGATCTTTCGATCGCTTTTCTCCGCTCCACCTGCTCACCGACCAACGTGGGAAACGGAAAAGCTACGCTCTCGCGGCTCTGTAGAAAATTCGCGTCGACAGATGCTGCGGAGAAAAGATCCCGAGAAACTATTTCCTGCTCTATCCTTGAGGTCTGATGGAAAGTTTCGCAAGAAACACGCTCGGTCTCTGCAACCCATAGCTATCTGCGCGGCGATGATTTTTATTGGTTGGCTGAGCGAAGATTATAGAATGTCCTCGAACAACTGCGCGCAGAGATGTCTCCTTCGATAATGAAGAATAAGATGAAAGAGGAGCGAAAATATTGTTGAAATTAAATATTTAAAGAAACCAGGGGTTGGAAGAATTGTGAAACTTTTTGATGCGGTTTGAAACGTGGACCGAGGACCGTAGACCGTGAACCGTGGAACGTTCTTTAAACTATGCATCTCGCGTTCTCTGTTCTGTTGGAGATTCTGAAAGATTCTTGACAGTAGCAGTTTTATTTTATTCAGCAAGGATAGAAAGTGCAAAAGAAACCAATCGTACGTACTCTTATAAAATGACGATAAAGTTTTTTCATTATAAAACTGATTTTTTATTTCTATTAGAGATTATCATTTCTCATCCAGATGGAGTTTATATGTTATGTATAGCGTGCTATTGATTTGGCTTAAGCCGTTGGAAATTATTTCTTTTCCGAAAATATAATACAAATAAAATTCGTTTTTAAAGGAACACTTTTTAATGATGACGATGAAAAAAAACTGTTGACCTTGAAATTAATTTTGCTTTCTTACGTCAATTTCCACCGAATGAAGGGTGTAGAATCATGCTTACGGTCGCGATATATGTATAATTTCTTTACACCCTGTACAGTTGAATGTGTACTATAAAACTCTGTAGAGCATACGTTTCATCGTTTTAAGTCGTAGCTCGTAGAACCGAAGATTGAGGAGACTTCCGATTCGATCCGATCCGCCGAGATCCGTGTGTAGAGCGTCTCCATTTTCCGATTGAAACGGTTCGAAATGATTTCACCGTCATTAATCTCCGTTTACGATCCCCGTCGCAAATAGTAACGAGCATTAAACTGACCTGTGTAAAAGGCAGAGGTTCCGAAGTGGCGCCGCAGGCACCGCAAACGCTTTGCTCGACGAGCGTCATGGCAAATTTCTGGTGTGGCACACAGTGTCTCGCGCTGCACATGTCCTCCGCTTCTCCGTTCGCGATGTGAAGGTGTATTCGCAGAAGAATGTTTTCCTGTAACGAGATTCCGTTCAAGTTGAAACGAAGACTCCGTTCGTCATCTTGATAATAGCTAAAAATAGGATAGGGGACTCGTCGGTAATCGTTTATCGATTACAGTTACTCGAATGGATACGGGACGATCGATCGTCATCTAACTAGCTTCGTTCTCCCGATCTTTCTCGTAGTTTCTGGAAAAATCACCCAGGCTTGGCAGAATTATCGAGTTTGCATTGTTTTTTACGCAGGGTGAGTCTCGTAAGGCGATGAATTCAAATTACTCTTTGGTTATTTCGTTATTTCGTTATTTCGTTATTTCGTACCTATAACTAAAATATTGTTGTAGATTTCCACATGTGTCAATTGGGGTAAGTTGTTACTGCGACTTGCGGCACATTGTTCTGTAACAACTTGCCCTTGAAATATAATTCTTGTTAAGTTGTTGTAATCTGTATAATTATTAGCAAATTTTAATCTTTAGTAACAACTTGCCCACAACGGGACAAAATGTTCCGCTTCGCCCAACGTCAAATAGTAAATGAAGAAATATAGAAAACCTATTACAATATATTAATTTTAAGGTTACAATTTTTAAATATAACAAATTACTCGTTGAAGATGAGAACATCAATACCATTTCTACGTAATTTTATATGTTTCTTCAAAATTAGAACTGTTAGCCCTGGTCTCCTCTGTTCTAGAAAAATCTCGAGTCTTCATGGCCAATTTCAGAAAAAAGTTAATTTGTCGTGAAGGGTGCGCGGAGCAACCCGTTCGGCGCAAACTGCAAAATAGATCACATGTTGCGCCTATAAGGAAACACCCCATCGGATCGAATGGTTTTTGTTAATCCTACGGAATTATTGGCTATTACAGGAGCCGGTATAAGCGCGAGCATAAATCTCTCTCTCTCTCTCTCTCTCTCACTCCCTTTCCGACATTCACGCCGTGCCCGCCGAGCGATTTCCTTCGCAGAGGCGATTTTCCAAGTGGTTTGCGATACTGAATATTCCGATAACCGAACGAGAACCAGTTCTCCGTTATAATTGCGAACTATACCGCGGATTGTCTCAACGATACCTACACCCGTAGGTGAGCTCTAAGCAAATACAGAGCCCGACGGGAGACCACTTTCTCGTTTACACCGCGGACTCGCGTATAAATACGCGTGCGCGTGCGTGCGTGTGTCGACACCGGTTCGCGTTGAATAAAATGAATGTAACGTTACGAATGCAGTCTCTCCACCAGAGTATACATATAATCAATCTAAGAACGCTGGCGATCGAACCACTCCGTTATCTCCGAACGCAGGAACACGCTGCTGCTCGAGTTACGCGTTGTGCAATTAGCCAATTAACAGAAATTAAACGCTTTTTTCGGCCCCGCTGCTCCGCCACCATAATCTACCGTCGACACTACTGCAAATTTCTCCCGATACCCCAGGTATTATTGATGACTGCCGATCTTTGTGCAACCAGAGAATTGTCTTTCTTTAATCTTCACTCTGCGACTCAGCGTACATATATTCCAATGTTAATCCCTCTACCGGCGTGTAATCATACCCTTGCATATTTTTAGTGCAAACTCTAAAGAAAAACTTTGATTCCGTAAATATTTGTGACATTTTAAAAAGAGGATTTTGGAAATTTTCCAATCGATAATTTTTCCAATTCTTTTACAATAATAATTTTCGCGTGACTTTCTTTTAGTCTGTAAGTAATCCGAACAGCTTTTGAAAGCAAAAGGTCTAGAATATTACTTTTTGAAAGTAATTGGCCGCCGTAGCTAGGGGGCAGTTTATGATGTTGTAGAAGTGAAACTGGTTTGATGGAGAGCTAAATAGTTTTCGATGCTCTAAATTCTTGTTCAGGCTGCTACGCGCCTGGATACGAGCATGTAGTCTCAATGCAGTAGCAGCACTCATTTACATATGTATTCAGTATTAAGTATTAAGTATTAAGTACTATACGTATACAATGATTGTTAAGTGCGACATTATAAAATAAAAACTGAAAAACTGATAAATGTCGTTTGTCTTCGTTATAATTTTATTGTTATCGTGGTAACAAAGTTAGTCTGTTTACGATTGTCCAGAAATATGTTAATCCCAGAATATCGTAACTTGGACTAATGAGAAGACGATCGTTCGCATTTCCATCCAAGATCTTTCAGCAGAGGAGCGTACATTTAAGGTCCGGACCTGCTAGTTATCGGCGCGGCGTCCTAATTCGACAAATCAAATAAAGAAGAAAAAATCGATTGGCATTCTAGGTCGAAACGAAATTGCAAAGTGTCTGGTGTGCGCGGGACCGAAACCCGTTTTGCCTAGATCCGCGCGGGTTGGCTGTCGCGGAACGCACGTAACAGGCCCAAAGGGAACGAGGTAATTGATACTTACGAAACATTCCGCCGCATCGTCCATGAATCCAAGTTGGAACCTTTGTTGATCGAGAAAACTCTCGGCCAAAGCTCGACGCAGAGTGTCGGGAGGCAACGCGCTCTCTTGCGAAAACTGGAGCTGGGAGAACAGGTCCTGGAGCAAACAAGGTGATGCACTCTTTTAGTCCAAGTACTCGAACTAGAACGTTAAGTAGACTCAACAGTATGTTCACGCACCACTGAAAGTCAATATTCACGTACGTTGCTTTATAAAAATAACAATAATGCACCTGTTTACATTTTGTGCTCAAAGAAATTAAACTATTGAATAACTATGAATAAATCTTTACACTCGTAATAATCGTAATGACGATCCTCATGTTGAAGAAATACACAATTTTAAATTGTGATAATTTCGTAAAAACAAGCAGTAAGTACAACCGTAAGCCCGGACTGATATTTCAAAGTTTGAAAGCTTACTTTCGCAATGTTCATTTTCCTCCAAGATACTTTTACGGGATCTACACAATGGCAGGAAATTGAATTTTTCCTTAACAAAAATGCTGCAAATTCAAACGTCTTCAAGAACTTTCGCTTTTTATGATTTTTGCGAATTTTTCACAATGAGTTATGGAGTTATGGAAGACGCTTCTGTTTTGAAAATGAAAGCATATTTATCGTCACACGATCATTTCTTACAAAAAATTATCACGGTTTAAATATAAAATTTTCGAGAGACTCGAGTCGATTTAGCGTTGAAATACTTGTTGGATCCCCTGTGATATTCGTACGATGATCATTTCTGGTGGAAAAGGTTCCTCGACGCGACAACCGGATGTATTGCGTACAGAATAGGATATGAAGAATGGCCAAGTCTTTCAGGAGTATCAGGAGGACTGTTTAAATAGTCCCTTTTTTGTACATAGAGCACGTGGCACCGCGTGGAATATCAAGATACACGACACTTGTAAATTATCTGATCACGACGCGCGACGACTCGAAAAATTTTATTACTCTGTAATAGTATATGCGATTTTACAGCCAAATGGATGAATCAAAATTACCATTAAAATTCTACGCACTGTAAGCATCGAATAATATTATTTCCGAATAATAAAAAATTTTTTTACGTTGTCCGAATTTAAATATTCAGATACTCGTTATTCGATGTTTAATATACGTGTATATTATCAGACTGTATAAACGAGTTTCTTTCAAGAAATATGGGTGAAAAACTGGCTATGAATAAGGTAAGCCACGTCAAAGAAATAAATTTTCTGCTTTTTAGTGGGCATACAAAATGCCGGTTTCCTGAAGACGCTTATTAATATTCATGACTACCAAAACATGTTTCCATATTATAGTGTCGTCGTCCTGGCGTCTGCTTTTTTTCTGGTTTCATTTGTACGAAGTCAAGTGTCAGTTACTCTGAACCGATAGAAGATATCAAATCTGTAAATAATTTTTTAATATACATATTCGCCATATTGGATTCGCCAGTTTGTTTTTACAATTTTTAAGTTCAGATTCGTAATCAGCGGCTGGAGACCCTAATATTTATATCGCTCGCGCGCTTTCGCACGACTTCGCGATTTGGAAACAGTATTCGACGTCCGGACCGTATCAACTGCAAAAGGAAACTCATAACGCCCACGCACTCTCAATTTCCCATTACATAAACGTATGCAAATCCGGCATATGTAAATCGGATCGGCGACCCGAACGAAATCCCCCGTTTAGTCATCGCGAAAAGCGAACGCCCCGTTTCTTTTCCCTTAATCAGCATATCGCCACGCCGCGCCGCGCCGTGGCATGAATGAAACGAGCGGCCGCGAATCATTTCGAAACCACCATAACGAATTTTGAAACTTTCGCGCCGTTAGATTTACAACGCTGACGACTGGAACTCGCTATTATAATAAAGCTTTACGCCTTCGACGTATTATCGTTAGGAGTACCGGTCCTAAACTTTAATTTATTGCGGCGCTTCTGACTTTTACCTAACACGTTTGCCCACTGGTTTCCTGACTTGACAGTGATGAACGTATCATAAACTCTCAGAAGGGATTCGAAGGACAATGGGCAAATCTTGTAACTACCCTTGCAGGTGTATTTTCGTTTCAATAAACAGCGCGGTGGAAAATTATTTGTTACAACTCGTATAGATTGTTTTATAAAAAAAATTACAACATTGAATTTATTTAAATATCTCGCCATTTTTGCGACGGTATGTGCTCGAATGAAGAAATTTATTCGATACATTTTTTTACAGATCCACGGACTAGTGTACCGATACAAGATTCAAGGATATTTTACACAATTATCGTACTACGAATTTCTCCAATTGGTAAAAATGCATTCCCCTCGATCTGATCCTCAGGCAACGGATGTTTATGCAAAATAAAAGATTTCTACCCGAACGAAATATTTGATTTTCTTTCTTATTATGTTTAGTTAGATTGAAAATAATGTGATATTTTGAAGTAACGCCTATGCCTACTGCCTACCTACTGTCTGACGATAAAAGATAAAACACCAAGTATTTTTAAATTCTTCCAATGTTTTTACCGTTTTAAATTGCACCTATTCATTTCTGTCATAAATGCATAAATTCCGCTGTCTACTGATCCTCGTGAAAGAACATATTATAACAAAAAAAAAAGAAACGTAAATTCGCACAGAAATCCGCGTGACGGTGAAATTCAAGGATATTTCGAACGATTATTTGTTTTATCTCGCGGAGACCACAAATGAGTATAAAACCGCAACGAGGAAATTTCTACGGGTTTTCCCCGGAATGCGTTCTCCGTAGACGATTGTGCAAAAATATTCCTGCAGATAAGTCGCAATCCGCGCGAGCTAAACGAGTTAGTTTCGTAACCGATCTTCGAGAGATTGGTCACACGTAGGAAATCAACAAGTACCGCTTCAGGGTGGTTGCTCAACGATGTCTCGTTAGAGAAATGGACAAAAAGACTGGAAAAACTCTTGACGAAGAAAATACCTGACTGAAAACTATGCAACGAATTGGATAATGTCAATTCTCTCGCGACGTTTTAGGAAATCGATACGCAGCGTGCGATCTATAAAGCGTGTTACGCGTGTGTGTGACGCTGTGCAGCCAAGTGTTAATTTTAATAACGTGGAAAGAGAAAAATACACTTAGTTTCTAACGTTCCCAGAAAAAGTTTAATCGCGGGCTGAACGAACCACAAATGGTCGAGCGAAATGGTTGAACGAAAGAAAGTTGTTCGATCGGTATCTAGTGCCGAGAGTGGAGACAATGGTAATGGTAATGGTAATGGTAATGGTAATGACAGCAAGCTGAACGTCCACGCGCGTCGAGAAGGATGTCGCACCTGTTCAAAGCAGGTTAGAGCCTGGCATCGGAAAAACCAGACGGCCCGCAGAAACAGCATTGCTGCGCGAGTGAAATCGATGAATGAAAGTGATCCGCTACGGTTTACTCGATCGCGAACCAGGCAGGAAAATTTATAGATACAGCAGGACTTGGACTATCCGAACCACTCGTGTCTGAAGTCTCTAGGACACCGACAAGCATCAAAATAGAGAAGCACTATATTCAAAAGATTACGAAACGTTACAGACAAGTAAATGCCTAGTACAACCCTATTTTTTCGTGCTACTTTCATATTAAAGATGAAAAATCAACTCTTGAAACATTTCAATATTTTCTTTTTCGTAAAATATCTCAAGAACAAGAAATAATATTAAAAAAGAGTTTAAACAAAAGTTACACGGTATTATCGTGTCTACCAAATTGCTGTCGCTTTTAAACAATTTATTGGCAAGTCCTTCATCTCCGATTTTAAGAAGACTATTCAAAGTATATGAATTGCTTTCTAAAAATTATAAAATTGATTTTATTTAGATTTTACAGAATTTTGACTATATGTGCTTGAATGAAAATTATAGGAAAATAAGAAATCTGAAATCGGTGATTTGGACGGTAATATTGTAGTATCCTTACCGTAGTATTATTAATCTGTGGTGTTGATCATTTTCTCATAATTTTCCGTGGTCAGGATTTATGGTAGCAATTGAAGCTAATTATCGAAAGACACTCGAGCATTAGCCAGCAACTCGAGAAGACTAGAGATACGATCCCTGGCGACAGAAAATCCACGGAGCGGCATAAGCAAGAAATTATGCACTAACGACATTTTAAAGAGGGCCATGTGCACTGCTCTAAGTGTTCTCGAGCATGGCTCCACAGATTCTTAATTTTTATCTTGCCGAGCTAATGCGTTCTCGAGAACGTTCGCGACAATTTAAGAAAAAATGGACGCGGCTTTAATGCATGCTGTTTTTGCAGGGGGCTAAATGGGACACGATCGTGCATTACCGAAAGATCAAAGCAGACGACGACCTGTTGGTACGACATGTGAAATATCTCGCTTATATATAGTCGACCACAGATACCGAGAGAAAGTAGCGGTGCATATCTAATATGAAATTAATAAATTAACAAGAACACAGCGAGAGTGACGCCAAAACTAACACCGCACCGATCGGAAAATACGGAAAGATAAACCGTTTACAAAGTTGCAAAATAGAACGAGAGAAATTGCACGAACGAAACTAAAAGGGGAGAAAGTAGCCAAAGCGTGCAACAAGATGGAGTCAAAAACCATGGAGATTAGTAAATCCGAGGTAAAGGATGCATCACGAACGACGAATTGATTCGTCTTCGTGCTACTGAACAGGTTCCGGCAGCGTGTTCGAGGTAAAAGTACCGCAAAAGGACGACATTTTCCCCATGATTCACGCGTGTTCCCCGAAACAAGAAATCGGGAGAAAGAACCGTCGCGTCGCGTCGTCGCTCGTCGAAATATCGATTACACAATTCGACATACTTTCCGCAGATCGTTCAACTCGATGTTGGACGGGGTGTCCTCCCGCTCCATGCCGCTGTCTTCCTCCTCCTCGGCGATGACGGCGACTTCTTCAACTTCGACCTTTGCCGGCTCGTCCTTTTTCTCGCGATCGAGCGGCGTCGGTGTCGCCGACGTGTCCTGTCGGACTTTTATCCACTTTAACATTTTCTCTGGCGATCGATCGACACCATGGAAGAAATCTCTCTCGCGAATGCGACTCCCCGTGTCATTCTATCCTCGAAGAACCTCTTCCATTCCTCGAAATCCACGAGGTCCAAACGCCACAGGTCCCGTAACATTAGCGACGCATCCTCCGCGCTCTCCGACCGCCGAGATAAGAGCAACGTTCAAGGAGAGCGACATAACTCTCTCTCTCTTGTTCTCGCTCCGAGCAAACACAAATTCCGAGATAGCTCTGTTTGCAGTGCCCATGAACTGAAATGTCGTTACCTGTTCTCCGGCCGCTTGCACTTGCTGCGCCTTTTGTTCCTGGCCGATCGGTTATGTGTGTAAGAGCCAGTGTCTAGTTCGCTAGAGCAGCGTTATTTGTAATCGTAATAGGCGGCGGACGCTTCAGGATCGATCCCCTTTCAATTTCGAGGCGGCGGAGGTGGAAGGGGCGGCACGATGGATGGGGAAACAGGTGGCCGGGCATTGAAAGGGCCCCTGGCAGATGATCCGTCGCGAAAACTGCAGGAAGAATCGTGCACGGCAATCGCATGCCGGATGTGCTAGGAGAACCCGTTGCCAGACGAGTTGTAGACTCGATTAAAAAGCATAAACTCGTTTGACGAGTGAAGTCACTTCGATCTACCGGCCAGCCACTTCGCGGCTCTCTTCGTGTCCTGCCTTTCGATCGGAAAATACTCTGTCGAAAGATCAGCGAAATCTGTTTTCGCAGACGAACCTGTCAACAACAGGCTTCGATCACATGGCTAACCGGGATCGGGGAAGACGCGAGTCGCTCAAGGGACGCGGCTCCGGAGCGTGACTAACAAATTCAGCTTCCTGGATGGCGCTGAGTCCTCTCTTCCGGACGTTAACGACTCGCTGCATCTTTCGCCCGAGTCGTTCCACTTCGGCGTGCCACGTGCTTCCT
The DNA here is from genome assembly GCA_933228785.1 of Lasioglossum pauxillum. NCBI lineage: Eukaryota > Metazoa > Arthropoda > Insecta > Hymenoptera > Halictidae > Lasioglossum > Lasioglossum pauxillum. The sequence goes on along the minus strand of OW121703.1, from coordinate 48,011,263 downwards.
TCTCGCCCGTTTCTCTGGCACAGTTTTCTTCCGAATTCACGGCGACAGCCGCTCCGCTCCGCTCCGCGCGCGGCTTCCGCGAAATTCACGGGCTTCTTTTCGGCCGAGCTGTACTTCCTCGCATTAGCACACCCGCGACAGCAAACCCAGTCCCGAGTTTCGTACAAATTCACTTTAGTACTTCAGTAATCCACTCGACTCTTACACAATCCAAAATTGATCTCTCGAAGGACACTGGAAACCTTTCTCTGGATCACACCTTGCTCCAAAAACAACACGTGGTGTCAATCTTCCTCGATTCTCTCACCAGATACCTCGAAAGGTCATCTTCTCGACTACTCTCGTTCTTCGTCGACGATCACGGAATATAACTTGCTTTGAACCAATCAATTTCGACCAATCCTCCACTCTTCCATAAAGGCTTCTGCACACGTCGACTACACACGCTTGTCGATGAGTTAACTCGCGACAATCACACTGTACTTGAATTATTCGGATACGGTGTCCGGTGCACGAGGGGTTGCGAATCAATGTATCCCGAGGATAGGTCCGGGTTCGCTTGGTTTTCGAGGCGAAAAGGCTTGATCGCGTCGACGAACATGGAGAATGAGCACGGGACTACCTGCACGCGGCACCGTACGTTCGTACCTGAAAGCAACGGCTCGCACGGTGCTGGAGAACACCCCCCACCCTTCGTCGTCTATCTTCCTCTTCTTTCTTTCCACGGGGCCGTATGGCGATCCCCCTTCCCCTGCCTCGGCCCCGGCCCCGGCCCCGGCCCCGCTACGGGGCCCTACATAGACCCAAGAAGCCAATGACGTCACCTGGTTAGCTGTCCTACGTTCACCAACCTGGCCGACCAGCAGCCCAACCAGTGCCATACCCTTCGGGGTACCGGGCGACCTCTTTTCTAGTTCGTTATCATCGTGAAAACTTTCAACGCGGCATTATGGTTTTGCTTTCAAAAATTCAAGTTTTCGTTTTGCAGTTCGTTTCCTTTAACGCTATGCCCTACGGTCAATCACAGTAATATTCTGACATTTCCAAAAGGGCGATAACTTTTTTCAAATCACAGATCATACGATTTCGATGTTTTCGAGAAGTTAGAATAATTAATTCACTACATGACTGTAGTGTCCGACGAATTGCAATTTTTTCAAACATTTTTTTCACGTGATGTAGACAACTAATTGCTCGAACTTTTTTAAAAAAAATCCAAGTCGTATGATCTGATATTAAAAAAGTGATCGTTCCCTGTCTTCTTTTTATCTGCTGTTTAATTAATATTTTGAGCCTGAGACAAAAAAAACACGTAGACTTCCTTACAACACCGTAATTAAATTAAACTTACAGTGTATGTATTTATACATATGTCTTTGTGACTTCGTACTATTAATATTGTTTTAAAGGTGTACATGATAAAATGTGCAATAAATCAAATATATGAAATGTATTGGTGTTATTTATGTTGTCAACTGAGCTACATAAACGTTAATTTTTTTCTTCATAATTTTATAGAGTTCGAGACAATATAATAGTATTTTCAAATTCTTTAAATCTTGTAGTACTTTGATCTATTTATCTGTTATTCCCGCTATGAAATGTTTGGCAGTTACCATGCTGTCTCTGTAACGATGACTTGTATCGAACGTCCAATCAAAAGCAGGTAGCACCCCTCGGGAAGAGTGGGTGCAGGTGCAACTGCATTTGAATCAGGGTACGAAGCCTAACAACGCGTATTATCGAAGCACGAGAGCGAGTCTTTTTTATTCTTTAACTGGTTAGAAAAACGTTCGCTTTTTCTTAATATTTAGCATAATAAAAAAAAAAAGACTAGGATGAATACTTGAAAAATCAAATGTACCAACTACGAATGCTACGTCTTTCTTTAAAGACGAAATGAAATCCTAATCTGTCTCCATGAAGAAAATCGTTCGATTTTTTCAAGGTTCTAGACCAGAAGACTCCGTGTCGAGTTCGTACGTCCCTGAGGTCCACCGTTTCCCTCGTAGAGTCACGAGGAACGGGTTCCGTGTGGTCGTGAAGGTGTACGTGAAGGTGTACGTGAAGGTGTACGTGAAGGTGTACGTGAATCGTACGAGAATACGGTAGAGACCCGTACTACGAGGACTGGGACAAAGCCAGTTCTACATGTCCAGCCTGGCGTGTACACGACGATTCCATTGGATCTTGTGTCACCAATACACAGGGAACGCCGAGCCTACGCGAGTGCTCAACACGAAAAACCATGGGTGGAGGGAAAAAGTGGCCACAGGTATACCGCGTATACCTGAGCTGAGCAAGCCGTCCGACGCAGCCCAGAGGGATAATAATGCTACGTCGCGTCGGATCATTCAGCGATTTCAGCAAATCCAGCACTCTCTTCGATCTCTTTCCGAACCGTGCTGCAGCCATTGATAAACTCCGGGGAAACTGAATTCCACGAAATTTCATTCATTTCGTACAATAAAGAGAGCTGCACGTTTGCTAGGCTTTTTCCTGATCTTTTGAAAGAGATTGGTTTTTGAAAACCGGTTTGCTAGGACAGATTTGTAAATTTCGACAACCGGGTTTCAAACTAGGAACAAGGGAGTGTCCTAAAGGTTGGGACATTCACGACATGATTCTCAACTTTTTTTCTCTTTCTAAACAATTCAATTCAACGCGTGTTCCAAATTTCTATAATTTTTTATTCTATTGTTTTCTACTTCTGTACTTTACTGTTTTCTATTTTATCGTTTTTTTTATTGTAGCATAATATGTATTAATGAAATGACGAATTGTTTTGCTTTTCACTGAATACTGAATACATATTAGATAATAAATTATTTCCTTGTGGGAGAAAATTATCAGGACATTTTAGTAGCATAAAAAAGTAATACAATACTTTTTAATATTTAATATTGTCATAAAAAAATGTTGTTAATCCTCCCTAAACCAGTGTCTAATTTGCTCATTCTGTAAATGTCACAATGGTGATAAAACAAACATATTCGTTGATATATTAATATTTGATTTATGACACGTTTTATAATTGCGTTTACTATTATTATTATTGTTAAATATAAGCAGTTTACAGTTTAACTATAGTTTCATCCGAATCTCATAACAGGAATACTCTGAGATACTCTGATTTAAATCATTAACTGTGGAACATTAACTATCGGATGACGTTCGCTACTCGTTTGTCGTTTAATTGCGTGGGCGTTCGTGCGTAAGTGAAGTAGCCAACTAAAACGCGTAGGTCTCTCATAGTACATATTTCCTTCTTCCTAAATGAATCGGAATACTGAACGAGCTCCCTGCAAGAAACGGCGTTGCATAAATATTTAAATCGAAACTGCTATCTTCCCACGCCTGTGCGTCCAATACTGGACTCGATGAACGCCAACGTCATCGAAAAAGATATCGATCTTCGTTTTACGATATCTCCCGAGTATTCCTCGATGAAATTAATGTATATTGCCGTCGTCAATGATAAAATATTAAAGAATACCTTCTGATCTGATGTTTAATGTTATATTTGTAATTTTCAATACTTCATAAAACACTACTCCATAAAACAATTAAGATTAGACTAATCTTTATCAGTAATCGGTAGACAGCGGTATTTATGAATTTATGAGAAAAATGAACAGGCGCAATTTAACACGGTAAATGTCAGAATAAATTTTGACCTGGAATCCTTCGGATCGGTTTATCGCTTTAAATTGTACCTACCCATTTTGGTCGTAAATGCATAAAATCCGCAGTCGAGTATAGAAGCACAGAAGCGCATAAACAGTAGCGCATTAACCGCAGTCGGAATAGGCTTACAAAAATGACACCGTAAAGTAATTAACTTCCTAAGAAAATCTAAGTGATTTTCAGAGTAACTGTGAAGTGCAAGTTCAAGGGAACTATTCCAGCTCCCCGGAAACGAACTTCACCAGCATGATGGTGTACAGAACCGGTGCAGCGATCTCCCATTGCAACCGCAATGCTACCGCAAATCGTACGCCGAGCAATGAACAAAATGAGAACAAATTCTGCCAGATTGGGTGTCACGTATAATATACAAAAGTCCAGAGGAATAACTGTTCGTTCGATGACAACGATCGGAAGACGCTGATAAAGTCCTCTAATTGCTGGCATGACAAATTATTCGAAGAAGCAACTGTACTTTGGGCTACGAAAAATAAAAACGAGAGATGATCCAAGTATACCGAGATACGCGACTGTATAATACCTGTAAATATACCGCGGATCTTTATGCAAAATAACAATATTTTCATTTGATCCCTTAATAGAATTTTTACATTGAAAACATCGTAACAATGTTTTTGAATTTTTCTAATCTTTCACTGTTTTATTTTTCACCCAACCGATTTCTATATAAATTAGAAGAAGCGATCAATGTTGCGATGTTGATAAACATTCGGATAAATTGTTGGAATCGCGAAAATCAACGGCCGAATCTTTAAATGGATCGAGTTTAGAAAATCAATTTTTATTAAAATGGAAAGAACAATTAAAAGGGTAATCAATAGACTGTCGATTTCTGGCATTTCTGGCATTTCTGGCAAAAATGAGATGGAACGTGTCAACAGTTTATTTTCGTCTGTGAAACAGTTTAAGCTGAACTTTAGAAAACGTTCTTGACAATGCGTCATCGCGCTCAAGAGATTCATGTATTGACATCGGTAAAAAGTTTTTATTGCGCGAAGGTGTTCCCGAGAGACGAAATCGAAGAGCGTGAGATCGGAGGGTCGTAAAATCGAAAGAGTCGCCGCCCGTGGCACGTGGTAAAGCGACGTCTCGTTCCGTTCTAACCCTAAAGCAGTTACCACCTCCCCGAATACGTTCCTGGTGAATCACTATGGTCGCTCCGGTCAGGCCGAATTCTTCTGCGTTACACGTACCCCTTCTTTGGAATGCGGGAGTACTTCCCTTCTCGGAAGAAACTTTCATTCTTAGCGAGCCAAATGTTTTTTATCCCTTTTGCACTCCATTAGCGTCACTGTCGAAACGTCCGTAATAAGTGCACTGCAGATTTTATGCATTTATCACAGAAACAGAAGGGTAAAATTTAGATAAAATTTTATTTGAAATGAAAATTAAGGAATAACTATTTTCAGTACTGTTAGTTGAAAATCAAAAAAATATTCATTCATAATAATAATAATAATAATAATAATAATAATAATAGGAACAAAAGGATTTCAGTATAAATTATACCTAAATCTGATGAACATATAAGAAGATCATTAGATATAATCTCGAACAACAATTTTACATGTGGTTTGAAATATTCTGTTAAATAATGTTATTCTAAAACTGATCACAGGCATGGAAGTAATTATAAAATAAAATAAAATAAAATAAAATAAAATGATATAGGGAAGAATAGAGAGAGAAGGAAAATTCTATTTGCTTCCTGTTTCGAGCAATTGATGGAGACAATTTCTCATACGGCTAATAAAATATTACTTCTCGATTTCTACAAGGTTCGATAGATCCGAAAAGGAAAAAAACCACGAGGGACGGTAAATTTTCATTTTAGCATGTCGCCCGAAGCGGGGAGAAGATAATAAAGAGGGAAAGAGAGCCTCGCAACAAAGAAACACGTGAATCCTCCGAGCCGGAGGATCGTCCCTGTTCCTGCGAACTTCACTCAAAACACGGTACCCTTTGCCTGCGGCAATTAACTCTCGAGATTACTAATTAACCCCGTGAGAACGACGGGGAGGGTTCCTACGCGTTTTCTGCCTACTTCGTCTCTTCGTTTCGCGTGTGTATGTATGTGTAAGCCATGTTTCCGTCGCGTATCGTTTCGCTTCCTAGCCTAAAAAAAATTAACTGTGAGACAGAATCTGTGGGTCCGTAAAAGATAATAAGCACCGTTCACGAGTTAACACTGTATATTAATATTTTGTTAAAACATTACAACAATATAATAATATGATAACATGTAATACTGTGACCGGATGCATCCTTGTTTGCTATGCGCGACACCTTCGACGACATTATGGTGTGTTTGATCGTGTCAATCGATATTTCATTTTGGATTTCAGTAAAAAGGGTTAAACATTGGTGAATTGAGGTTTGATCGCTACGTAGAATATAAAGTTTCTATGTCAGCGACCACCGACTTGCCTCTCTGCTTACTACAATGAACCAGTAACAGTCCGGAGTATTACTTTCCGTTCCTTTGACCAATCAGGGAACACATCTGAATGTGTGTCTTACGGGAGAAAGGTTTGCTCACCGGGCGGCCCGTTACAGTCACCGCTTCCAATCGCATCGATGTTCCATTGTGAGCAAGTAAATGGAAATATTTCGATCGTATGCAAATCGTGATCACGTTTTGCTCCGCGCAGATAACGTTCGTCTAATTTCTTTCGATAACGAATAAAGATACTTTCAGCACGAAACACATACACCTCGAAATGCTACGATAAATCATTCGAATCAAAGCTATCGTTTCTTTATCTGCGAACTCCATTTGCGAGCTATTTCAAGTAGTCTTAAGGATTTTTCTTTTACGATTTGTCAGAATTTCAACGCGATGTAGATACTCGACTTTATGCGAGATCATACGTGTACAAATGGCAGATAGAACAGCAAAGATGCGAGGAACGTAGTGGTTCAATTAACCACTGGTATGGTATGTTAATCAAATCTTTTTCTACCAATTTTCTACTAGTTTCATTTAGGTTTAGCACGATCATATAAAAGGTAACCAATACATCCCTATGAAATCATCGAGAAAATAACCCAACGCTGACGATAAAACGAGTATGTGTACCGTGTACACTTTCTGTTTGCAGAAGTAGCTTTTGATACAGGGTATGTTTCATTTCCTTCCCCGCGGAGCAGTGTAATTGTTTCCCGAACAACTACCATTTCATGAGCTGGACAGCATCTTCGTCCTCTCGTAATGAAAAGGAGCGACGCTCGGGCTCGGCTTTTTAGATTAGATTACTTGCGGAAGATTAGCGCTGTAACCTGAAGTAGACACGACAGAGGGGGTCCGGTAATGTAATCTTTATTCGTCTTAAGTTTTCAAGCGGGCAGACGCTTTTATCTCGAGTATCCCGCTGCTGCATCTCTCGTCCTTGCGTTTTCATTATCGTCGTGGGATTTTCTAAGTACAGTCCTACACGGCTAGGCGGTGCCCACTTGGACAAATCACACGATCGAAATAACACTCGAGGAGACGCTATCGCCGGGCTCCATGCTGTACGAAAACCACTCAAGGCTGTCCGCTTTTGTTGGTAAATCATCGGTACTCATCGATACGTGAACATGTCAAGGCGATCCTTAACACTAGGGTTACGGAGCACTATAAGTGGTTACGTTATTTTACATATCTTGATAAAAATGTGTTTATCCAAATTTTTAGCCATGTTTATTATAATATACGAGTCGAGTTGGCGAGTAGGCGAGTCGGCGAGTCGGCGAGTCGGCGAGTCGGAGATTCGGAAATAGAAAGATTGTACAGCGTTGCTGATTACCTTCGATGATGAAGCAATCTTAAAATTTATTCTAAACGTGAAAAAGCGACAATTCCTTCACAGCTAATTTAATCGTTTGAATCGACGGGAATGATTCTCACGATCTGTATCGTCGAATTAAGACACTTTCGCTTACATGAAATCGATTTAGATTATGTATCAAATTGGTTCTAATCAATTTTGTTGTAAACGTGAAAAAACTTGACAGGTAATTTGACTTTTTTGATCGATGGGAGAGTTTCTCACGTTTTCTATCGCCTAATTAAGACACCTTCGAGTGACTATGTAAGATCGTTTTGGATTATGTGTCAAATTGGTTTTCGTCTATTTGTTCTACACGTAAACAAAAAATCTAACAAAAAAGTTGCCGTGAATTTTGCCGCGATTGAAATGGCGACATGGTTTTGTATCATTTCAATCGCTTTAAAATCGCTTTAAAATCGTTTTAAAATCGCTTCGCTAAAAGTTTACTCTACCTTATGACCGTAACTAAATTTTCCCCAACATTATTGATGTTTGAAATAAAACAATAAGTACCAATTAAGTACTTTCACACTGCAATGACCGTTTAAATATATTCACACATTTATAACTTATAACAGAATATTATTAAACTAGGTGTACTTTTTTGCTTCAGACGACCGGTTGTACCACGATTGTTAGGACAGTCTGTATGCACGTCAAAGTATTTTCCTTCGCGCTCAATTTGCACGGCTCATCGCGCGTTTTAATAAATAATAGTCGACTGCGTCATGGGGATATATCACTTTGTCCACGCGTGCAGAATCTCTCTCCAGTGTATTAACCATTACGATGATGCCGGTCTTAATGAGATTCGCCGCGTTCCTTTTTTCCTCCCTCCGAAACGATCCATCTCGCTTACCTTGAGGGCGCAGAAGATGCACGACTCTCGCATGCAGGCGTGTCCTGAAAGCTCCCTGAAGCTCCGCCGGAAGATGTCGAGATGCCATAACACCTGCAACGTGAGAAAAATACACGGTAAGGCGCGTGTTCAGCTGCAGGCAATTTATACCGTTAATAACATTGAAACGGTTTGCTAATCGGGATTATTTACGTATATTCGAATTCAACCCGTGTTCCAAAATTCTATAATTTTCCATTGAATTTTTAATAATGTGCATTGTTTCTCTGAATATGAAAGTGTTCAATACTCCAGAACATATCCACAGAAAAATAAAGCAACATCGGGGAAATAATCGACTTTTTATTCTATCAGCCACGATGCATTAAACAAATCTCGTAATTTGTTGTTAAGACATAAATACCTAATAAACATCGAACACAAGGCGTCTCGATTTCATTTCAACGCTTACTTTGTAGAGTTTTCGGGTGTCTCTTACTTATTACCGCAAAATTGTTTTTGCCGAAGATTGTCTCCAGAAAATTGGCTATAACTTTTTATCCCTTAACGCCATCATTATACTTTCTACAGCGAAAATACTACATCCCTACTACATTACTAAAGTATGCTAATTGCTAATAAATCTACGTTCCTCCCGTCGATGTAAAAACTAAGAGGTTACAGGCGTAGCAGGTGTTGACGCAATACACGAGGAAGCATGTACAATGTACATAAATGCGACAACACCCTCGTTCTAACGATAGCAGTCCACAGTATTGTGAGCACATTATTATTCCGAGGGAAAGTAAATCACAATTTCCGCGGCCATGTCCTCTCCCGTAGCGGAACATTATTTTCGCCTTTCCGGTGTCACGGCCTAACTATATATCCGGTGTTCTTCCGAATCGCCAGCACACGCTTCGGAAACATAAATAAAATAACCTGTTGAAACTTTTGAATTATTTGCGACATTCGTTCAAAGGATAATTTATTCACACAAGAAATCGAAATAATGTATCCTCTCTTGTCTCATTTCGCAACAAGCACGCTCCGCGCGCAATTAAGTTAATTGCTCTATCTGAAATTGTAATAAAGTCGACTTATCTCTCGAGTGCTCTGATTGCATTAGACCTAATAGCTTAATACTACGTGTTTTTCGTCACGAAGAAAAAGATAGTAGACCGAAACAGAGCGAGCCGTTTTCACAAGTCACTTCGCTAAGTTGGATTGAAATTTATCGACGCTTTTTAAAGTAATTTATCCGATTTAAATCCGTCATAAATGAGGTCGGCTGACTGCGAGAAATTCACACTATAAATTTAGATCATCACACTCTTCCTCTCCGACACGAAATCATTCGTGTTATTATAAATAGGTCGATCGAATCTACAATTTATATCTGCAATTCGAAATAATATCACTCCTCTTATTTACTATAATCTGTTTAAATCGAACTCTCACTGAAGTGATGTATTAGGTTGGAGGGAAAGTTGTGTCGTATTTTAAAGAAAACATTTGAATCAATTCTATAAAAATATATTATATGTTTAATATCATTCAATGACTCATATAATTTCCATCATTTGTAACAACTTGTTGCCATCTTTCACTGACAACATGTGTTTTTCATTTACAAGCAAAATTACCTGCTTATTTAAAATACGTCAGAGAACTTTCCCTCCAGTATAATATTAATACATCGCTAACTAGCGATTGTTTTAATTTTGAATGTACATACAAAATGAAAGCATCCACAAGCAAAGTAAAATTAATAAATCTTTGAAACAATTTTTCGATTCATTCTGTACATAGAGCAAAAGCAAAAACATTGATTTTTTTTAAGATTAAAGGTTTTACGTTCGCGTGTGTTTTATTATTCGCAAATCAGGGACGTCGCGCGTCGGACAGGTAAGATCGGGCCGGAATGGTTGCACGTGCAGGGAAGCGTTTTCATTGTAAGGGCACGTTTTGAAAGACTGGTGGGAGGGATCCAACAAGTGAACAGAGCCCTTCGAGCACAAGCGTATCAATATGGCAGCCGGGTCAGGCAGCTCCACACTCCACAATACTACTCGAGAGAGAGAGACAAGTGCACGCCTCGGTTATTACGGGCACTTCCTCTCGACGCATAAAACGCACTGTGCATTCGTGTTTTCGACTGTGAAAGCAGGTACACGGAACATCGAAACACTCGTTTGCATATAAATCTTGTCCTTAAAAAATGATTCTTGTACTCGCAGTTTCGAACTACGTTACAGGACGGATAAACAAACAAATTCATTTTCAAGCTAAAATGAACCGCAGGTTGTTCGACGTAGTGATATATGGACCGTTTATTTTGAAAGTGGTGCAAGTCCATTTTCTCTTGTTTTTTTTATTTTTTTTTTTAATTTTATTTACATTAAATTAAGCATGAATTACGTGATCTCATTTTTTTCAAAAATGGACTTACACCACTTTCAAAATAAACGGTCCATATTGACTCGCTGGTCAATTATTCCAAGTATAATTACACGCGGCGCCACTCATATTTACTGTGCAATTTGAAACAAGTTTTACATTACCAAATTTGTATTTAATGAATCCCTTCTTCTTCTTCGCAAAGATTGTCGTCGAACTAATAAAACTATAGAATTATCAAGAGCAACAATGAAAAATGTATGAATTAATTTCAATAGACTTTCGTTACATGTCGATTCCGACATTGATATTAGAAAATGACTCGATGATTAATTTATTACAAAAGATTTATTTCTGTAATTATACCGACAAGAAAAGAAAAGAAAATGTATGAATAAATAAGAATGCTTTTTGGAATGAGAGACAACATTAATTACCCGTTGTTTCGACTATACGCCACTGGCAAAAACAAGTTCAGGAGGAAGTCTCGGAGAAACACTGTGTCCGTAGTCCGTACACACTTCTTAATTCCAGGACGCTCTAAATACCTAATTATCGTTGCATGACTGCAAGGCATTCGTCTAGATCTCCTCAACGGAATAGATTAAGAATTTCATGTATTCATTAACCAACAGTTTCACACGCATTAGCTCGGCAAAAATTCATTTTAAAGTCGTTTAAAACCGATTTTTTGCAGAAGCTAACTAACAAAAATAATTCGAAACGTTCTGCTCGATGATATTTTTGAATATTTATTAACAAAAATCAAATGTAAACATTCTGGTTCCAAGAAAGTGAAATGACGTCACAATTTGCAAATAAAAAACTCTGACAGTTTTTCTGAATTAAAAAACCATTACCGCGTAATATTCTTTTACCACTTTTACCATATTCTTTTACCATTTTATCTATTACGAAACTTAATAAAAGAAAAGCAACGAGTGTGTTATTAACTTTTGTCTATTCTTTACACGCAACCAGATTTTTCCAGAGAAACAGAGAGAACCCATAAACACACGGATTTCATCATACACATAGGCGCGCTAGGTTTCCCAGCGCGATATATCATGCTAATTTGCATGCGTAACCAACAGTTTTATGCGATCTCCAGGCACACATGATCGATTCATTACACCGTATCGACCGCGAACTCGTTCACGCAGCGACCGTCGCGAGTCGTAACCGCAAAACGCGTGTTCCCGTTGTTTATGGATCTAAGCAAACTCCCTCTCCGCAAATTTCAATAGATCCGATAACACTCCAATTTCGAAACGTTGCTGTGTGTTCCGTCGCGCAGGAACAGGATTCGTAGTTTTCCTTCGGACAAGATTTATGATGCGAACGTGCGTAAATATCCTCTTCAAGAATTAAACAAACTAGGGTCATTCGGCGACCAGTCAAGGCATCTGGCTAATGTTTAGTTTTTATACAGCCTCGAAAATACAAAGTGTCATAAATCTAGTCCCTCCGAAGGACCGCCCGCGATCGGTACGCACGGTGTCGAATTACCGAGACCCGTCGCGTCGTCGACCGAGTAAGAGATCGCCCCACTCCTCCTTCCAGGGCCTCATTCAGAGCTACGGGAAGGAGGTTCCAATAGTCAAAAGTGTACTGATTGGGAAATGCAACTTTCGGCAGGAACCAATCAGTGCATCTTATTTCCTGCTCGAGAAGCCTGACGAACATCGCGTTGAGACCGCGTTCGTCAGTTGAGTCTTACACTCTAACGTCGCGACATTCTCTAGTCCTCGGGTAGACAAGTACAACGCACGAGCCGTTGTCTTGTCAATTGTTTAATCACACATAAAACTAGCATCACGGTAGTTCGTAGTCCAACAGTCCGGACACCTAACAAAACGGGATCGCGTCGGTCGAGATCCCTTGCGTGCGTTACAATTAGAAACGCAAAATTATATCAATATCTGCGCGCGTATAAGGCAGGACCTGCTAGATCAGCCTTACTGACGAGTCCACTAGCAGGTCCGGGACGAAACGCTTTCTTTAACGTATTCATGCGTATTTCATTGTCACGCGAATCGATAATTGTCTTTTGCGATAATCAAAACCTTGAACTAGCTGCCCAAGATTAACTTGGCGGGCAGTGATCCGGAACATTCGCGAACCCACAGTTCCGCGACAAAACACTGTGGACACAAACTTTTAGCACAACTACAAGAATATGCAACGTCATAATTTTCTTGTGGAATAAGCTTTCTGCTTGAGTAAGATAGAAAGATTTTGCTTGAAAAAATTGGTAGAACATGATAGCCGCTAACAAATAAAAAGTCGGTACTGGAAGGCGTTTTCTTGAAAGAGTCGCAGCTCGTAGATGAGTTTAGCGAATTTTGTATATAGCACAAGGAGATTCTGTCTTTAGAATATAAAACAGTGAGAGAACGCAAAGCGCTCTTTTTTTTTACATCGTCATAGTAGGCAAACGCTACCATTCCGCAAGATCCCTGTGGAAACCAGTTCATTCACAATCACCTCACCGGAAGGCGATGGAAAAAAAGAGAGGAAAATGGATCACGACTCGCCGCATTCCAGTTGCGCATTTTTCGCAACTTAATGAACCGCGTTGCTCACCGCTGTCATTATCGATGTGGCGCGCGAATGCCGTGCTTTCCTTTCGATTCGATTCGATCGCGAACGAACACCTTTTTTGCGGACGCCCGCGAAGGAGACCCGAGAAACCTGCGCAGACTCCCGAACTCCATTTCGCGCGTACATGTCACGTGACCGGACTCCATTCGCGAGAAGAAAGATCGCAACTTTACAAACACAAACAACCGCGTAGCTGGCTGTCCTCTAGAACGATTCTCCATGGTCTTCCAAAAATACTGTTCAAAAAACCCTGTATATGTACATGTACCTTACTTTATTTTTTTAATAATTTCTTGCATATTTATTGGCACATTAAAATGATTAAAGTAAGAATGAAATGCCTATATGGCTTCTCCAGTCTCTTGCAAGACGCAGACAATTTTTATACTGCATAAAGATCCGCAGTCTAATCATAAAATACTACTTTGAAGGTCTATTATGTGGACACTAATACTTAAATACCGAAGATCAAAAATTACTTAATTGTTTGCCAGTTGCGAGGGTTAAAAAGAATATTAGTAAATAGTTATTAGTAGGTCTTCATGCAAGATAAAAATTGTCGACATCGATAACAAGAAACAACACCCTTTCTTTCTTGAGTAATGTCGATAAGCTGAAGACGATAAATTGGCATTCTTAAATTCGTTGATTGTTTACAGTTTCAAATTGCACCAAGTCGTTCTTTCCCAAATCCGAAATCAGACGATAAAAGAGAACAACGTCATCGATTGTATAAAACAATACGATTGAACAATATTACCATAGAAAGTTGCTCTAGAAATGTAACAAGTAACTCGACGACGATAAAATCGCTTCCCTCCACCGCGGAAAACCTCTGCGTTGCAAAAGGAAGAGTTTATTGCTGTTTCTCACGAGATACTTCGACCAGAGAAATTGTAAAGTTACAGATGCATCTGAAATCTGATAGATGCTGTACAAGTATAATGGTGAGAGTCGCTAGAGAATGATCGACCTCCTAAATGTGAAACAGTTATCGCGGTGGTTCCGCTGTTTACCGAAAAACATTCATGACTATTAAATTCGATTATTTTTCCCTGCGACCCCTGTACGACGATCCTCGAATATCCTCGGTTCGATGCAGCGAGATGCAACGAAAGCTGGAGGAGGGCTCGGCGTCCATGTTTACGGCGTGATTTAAACAAGCAGGGCCGGCCGAGGAATCAACAGGTAGATGCAGCGGGGATCGAGATGCAGGTAACGTAACGGTATACAGGTGTTGCTCGAGAAATTCGAGAAATTCGAGAAATCACGGGAAAAGTTCGAGTGTTTTTTCGCGATGGGACAAAATGGGATCAACGGTAATGTCAAACCTTGGCGATCTGGAAGAGGGCCTGCCTCTTGGGTCTCTGCTCCTGCTTCATCGTTCTTCCCCGGTTCGCCAACTCGGGCATGGAGGATCGTCGATAGGGAGCGCACAGTTTATGATTATCCAGTGATCAGGTCGGCGGGAGATCATCCACGATCGTTCCTCAATGAAATGTCGGTAGCACTGTACATGATCCACCGGGTGTTGACAAACACAAGACACAAGACTACGCGAGGTTTGCGCGGAAAGCAATATAGTCGGTACTCTCTTAGTCAGGCGTCGGTGCAACAATGCCCGGATAGGGCTGGGACCGCTCCGGACCGACCGCAGCGCCCGTGGGACTCCTGCGGACAGGTTCGGAAACACCCGAGGAGCCCCGGTAAACCGTCTATGAGCCGGCCCCGGTGCTATAGTGTGCGATAGTACGCCAGTAGTAAACTATAGCGCCGAGTATACGCCAGCCTCTCAGGGACGCAGAGGCGTCTTCGGATTCGTTTCAGACGCTTTGTTCGCCATAGAAATTGCTTAGAATGCTTTTAGAAGAATATTTTTTTAGTTATGGGTTAGCCTGGCATTTCGTTCTCAGAAACGAGATTTTATTTTGTAGCTTTTGCAACCTTCCGGAGACAACCTGGACCGTGTTCATGTTCAGAGCGAAATCTTACTCTTAAGCGTTGTTGTTATATTGATATTCCGTTTTCTCAATGCTTTATAGTACGGGCACATTTTTCGAAATGTTTTATGAAGACTCTTCAATCAATTTGAATGAAATTCCACTGTAACACTGTAACTGTGTCCTTTATGTTCCGAGCCAAATTTCTTCCACTGTTTTCGGCTTTGAAAAAATCGCAGATAATGCTGGGACACTTATTCCAGTCTCCACTGTAATACTGTTATCGATAAAAAATAAAGATTTTACAGATTAATGTTCCCCCTCTTTGAAAGGTTTCGAAAGTGACATTCTGGTGACGTTCGTTCTACTTGATCGACAACGACTTCCTCTTTTCATCGACGTTTCGTTCTCACCGACAGATACGTATTGACTAATACTAGAATTGAAATACGCGAATTGAATATACACGTAGAACAGACCCGAAATTTTCATAGACAACTCAGTGTGAAAAAGTCGATTTTTTGAAAATGAAAAGTCGGAATAGCCCCTTAATTTATTCGACCGCGTAAGAAACGAAATGAAACGAAAGGGAAGAGAAGAGAAGAGAACCAGCTGGCTGGCAGGAGGAGGTGGCTTGCCAAAAATGCGGCCGGGGTCAGAGTGCGTCCCTGGTGTTTACTACAGTGTTCACGAGCCGCCATTTTTACTACGAGGGCCCGGCGTGGGTGAGAGGCCCCTCGGTCAGTCGTAGCGGAGAAAGGGGCGGATGGAGAGGGGAGAGGAAAAGGGTCCGAAGTGGGGAGAGTCGGGTTTTAGGGGGAGCGGAAAGGGGAAGTTGCCGAACGGGGCCACGGAAGGAGAGACCGTGCGGAGGGAGAGCGAATAGACGCGAGTGAACGTACAACGTGACGGAAACGGGGCGGGGGTGGGGTGGGGAACGAAGACGGAAGGCGGGGGAGGGCAATCATGAGGCTAACAACGTTTTACGTTACGATGCTAGAAGATTGTTACGCAATTTGATTTGGGAAAGAATGAACCAGTAATTTGGGAACTCTCTTTCTTTTTTCTTCTCCCCCCCCCCCCCCCGAACAACATCGATACCTATCTGCCTCGAAACATCTACTCTGTAGCCTCTTCCGCTAATTTATGCGAGGGGAGGACGGTTTCTTTGTCAGCGTGCGAACTAATTGTTGCATTTTAACAGCCAAGGGAAGTCGGCGTCAATGTTTTTGTTGCCGCGGCAGACGGATGTTTTGCGATTGTGGGATTTGCTTCGAGGATGAACACGCCGTGCACTGAAACGTCCAGACTGAACTTATTTAAATGTCGCGTGACTTTTGTTGCACAGAAAAGTATGAAATGTGGGAATGAATAACTACTAATTTCGAGAGTTTCCGATAAATTGTTAACGAACACTCTTATTTAGTTTGCACACTTCGAAAGGGAATCTCTTCTTATCGAAAATTGAAAGTTTATGTCAGAGGAACAGAAGTTTGTATAATTTTTCGGAAATTTCGCATTGTTACGAAACATTCGAACACATATGAGTGTTTCTTGGTAGCCAATCGATAAACGGTCAATTCTTTCGAAAGAAACGTTGGGAATTATTACGTTACCGGGGGGTTATTGCGACACAGTGCATGTATGCACTCGGAGAGAATGTAAGTGCACGAGACACAAAAACCTAGACCCTTGCCAGCGTACGTGCCAATAAATGATAACATTATCTACGAAAACCTATTTACTTCCGAACAATAATATAAATCTATGAGTGATATTAACATGAATTTTTAAGGCATTACAGTTTTACAATGAATAATTTCTTATTTAGACTCTTTAAAGTTTAAAATTAAACGATCTAGACATTTGTTTATAAACTTTCTTTACTAATTAAGGATTTTCATTAAGCCCTTGTACCATGATTTATTTCATGGTTGCAGTGATTCTACTTTATCATTCGTAATTTCTTAAAAGAAGAAAGAAGTTTGTGTTTGTTTATTGTATGTCTTTATGCAAATTTTTTCATTTTTTCTAAGTCACAACATTAAAAACAATTTTATTTCGGTTTAAGGGATTTAAATAACATACATACATGTATGTGTTTAGTGCAAGGGGTTAAATGATGATTTATATGATTTATAGCAAGGTATACGTATACATACCCCGTACTATATGTACATGTACACATTTAAGAATCTGTAACAAAAACTGTATGCGGTTTGAAAGAAGTTGAAAATTCGAATTCAGCCACGGAGTTTTACGATTTCGAACCACTGTGGCGGCGCGGTTCCGGACATGGGCCCTTCAATTAGAAGATCGTATTCCTAAGCACGTAGGACGCCAGTTTTTCATAGTAGGTCTGCCGCTGTTTGAGGATTTCCAGACGCCACTTGTCGGGGCCAACGACAATGAGGAACTTTCTTTCCTGAAGAGCAAAACGAAGCGCGATAACAAAGGGGCTGCTATGTCTCACGGTCACTTAACCACCACCCCTCTTTGCTCGGATGCTTCGCAGCAGACCTACAGCGCATTCTTGAGAAGTCGCAACAACATCACAGCACGATAATTCTCCAAGACATTTGGTGAGCCTTTCACTATTCTCTATCTCTCTTTTTTTTTTAATCGCGTATGTCCTCGGCGCAGCCCTGGAAATGGCCGCCCCCCTGGGGTTCCGCATGGAGTGCTCGGTTCATTTGTTCCACGAACTGCGGACCCTTTGGAACCATGCAATTCGCCGTGGAAAAACGTTCCGTAAAACTGTCTCTTTTTCAAAAATGAAACGTTTTTTTCGATCTAATCGTTATGGTAAACGTACTTATTACTGCGGGTGTCCGTTTCACTGTGGTACTTTTCCCCAATCAGATATTTTTAATATTTCGCGGAGGATCGTCTTCGAGCGCACGAGATGAATCTATTGTACTTGTAGCATGCGCTGAACGGGCTGGTGTGTTGAAGAGCTAATCTTTTCCACGGAAAAACGACGTGGGCGGCACATGCAACAGCGACAGCCTTTGTTTGAGATGCTCGAACATTTTGAAGCCGGCCGGGGATGATGAACGGACCGTAATGTCAAGTGAGAAAGCCATCGAGGCTCGCGTGCTTACGATATTTACGCGCAAGCCATTATCCTACTTATCGACACTCCTCCAGATTCTTCGCCGATAAATGCTCGTTAAGTGCTGAAGATCGGGGTGTGTTCGCGAACAGCCTTCGAATATTTCGTTATCAACTAATTACAGAATTTTTAAACGCGCTACTAGCCACGGAACAATTAACGGTTTCATATTATTCGTATTTACTGCTGAATTTGCTAAATGAAGAAAGAACCGTATCATATCATTTTTCTATCTAAGACTAATTGTATGTTATTCGTCGATAAATATATTTTTCTAGATCTTTATACGTAGTCGCACTTTCTTACAATTTTATGGATTAAATTAACTCGGTTTTCATGCTTTGGCTTTCCGAACAGAAATCTGTGAGAGAGAGAGAGAGAGAGAGATATTGTATATGTACAGTTAATTATCATTCTAAAATAAATTATTTTCACGTAATAATCGAAAGCCGTTATTGTCAGACCACATTATCTGCAATTGTAAACGTACAGGACACAGCATTCAATCTCCATTCCACACGCCTCGACATGCATTAATGTTTGTACACCTATCGCTGATCGTTTATTCATTAGTTCTCAGCGCACAGCGGCAATATTAAACCACAGAACACAATCGGAACATGAAATAACAGTACTCTCTGCCATGAATGACGTCGTCGTTGTTGTCTTTCCCGTCTTATTAGATTCATTTACCCGCTCTAAAGAATTTAACAATATAAGTGAACTGTTTCATATTTTGCTACAAAGAGGAATTAATTAAAAAATACGGCTTTAACCCCATCTCTGCATTATCTAGAAATGAGAAGGCGCATCCCGCACCATTGGAATCCTGGAAATACCCTTAATTCGAGTCGATTCTCCTCATCTGGCGATTCTGGGTGTCGGTAGAAGAGTGCAGTATGTAACTCCACAAAAATGATGGTCCCGATACTTTCCACTCGCGTGTACGCCCAATGCCTACTCTTGAATTTCGAAGGAAAAAGAGTGCGGCATTGGTGACGTGCTAATCAGGACCTGTGTCAAATCCATGGGCCGATTTTCAAAAAATGCCATTCAAGAAACCAGATCCTTCAGTTATGCGTTCGTGTTCACCGCAACTCGGCGACGATGCTCGCAGCGTTGCTAAACAGCAGTTCACGTTTTTTCCCCCCCGTCGAAATTAATATTAAATACAAGACGCGTACGTTCCGAGCGGTAATTCAACTGCTTCTCGATATGCACACCCCTTGCAGGGTTTCACTGGCGCATCTGTCGCCATGCAACACCCTTCGATAAGAGGCAGGTGGTGAGTGCGTGTCTGTGCGATTGAAGCTTTATCCCTATCCCGACGTGTTTGCGTTTCACTTTCCTCGAACTTGCAAAATACGGTCGATATTGCGACGATAATTCTGACAGGCGAGCATCGCGCGCAATGACTCACGCGAATTTCGAACCAAATATTCAATGTGTTAGATGTTCCAGCTTGTTCTGCACGTGTATGACTACAGTGGATCCAAAAAGCATAGGGGTGAACACCGGAACGTGATCAATTTAGATTATGTGCTGCGCCATTAACAGGTCGATTGGAATCTTTTTTATCAGCATTCGCTGTTTTTATCTTTCCATCCGAAACTGACATGTAACGTTACATGTAACAGCAACATGATCTTTTTACATTGATTTTAAAAATAATTTAACACGTTGATTGTGCTGTGTCATCCATACAAACTTTTGGCCAAAAGTTTTAAATCACGGTGTAAATTCAGAGAAACAGGATGTGAATATTTATTTGTCAGAAAACTTACGAGTAGTATGTTTCACATTTTGTATTATTTTTTTTTATGAAGGAATGCATATCTTTCTTCAAATTGCTCTTTCATTTAAAAACCACGTTCATGTTTAATGACAGCCTGACATGTTCAGGGCATCTTGGCAATTAGTTTTTCGAATGTTTCGAATTTGATATTTCTCCATGCCAGTTGCGAAACTTGCCAAAGATGTTCCTTTAGAAAAGTGCATTCCGAGTATTGTCTTACACCGCGTATTATCAACTATACAAGAGCATTATGGACATAAGAAAATGCTGAAATCTATTTAGAAATGTTAATCAACTAGTTACTATTTGATATAATAACGATGGATCATTTCAAAATTTACCAGCATACATATTCGATTTTTACAAGTATCAACAAACGATTCCAAACTTTTGGCCGGTAATGACGGAATTATTTGTTTAAATGTAAAAATGAATTTCTTCGCTAACGTACTCGTGTCACGAAATTTTGTTAAGATCTGAGAAATGGAAGACTATTCGGTAGCGTATACATATTTTAACTCTCCAAAAAATGTTCATCATTTCATTAAATAAACAAATGAATTTTGGAGGTTTCCGATTTGGCGGTGAAAGTGTTAAAAAAGTAAATATAGTTAGATCCATTAGAGTCTCGGTTACCATAAATGTTCGGAACTTTTGATGGCAGCGCCAAAGGAAAAAATGTCTTGTAACCTGTGCGCGGCTGATCCCTTCGAGCGCAGGTGTTACAGGGGCTTCGTTAGGTCCATTAGCACCGGCGTGCTGGAAAAACAGGGCACAGGTTCAGCCCTCGGATACAAAAGAAACAGGTATAAGGGCTTTTCGAGTCGAGGGGTCGTAGGAGCTACCTGTCGCTATCGAGATGCACCGTACGTGCTGTGGAGCTCTGAAACGGATCATCCTAACTTTCAGGTGCAGCGGCTGACAAACGGGACGGGAGTTTTTCTTCGGATCTGGTGAACTGCGACTTTGTGGCCGTTTCGATGCCCGGTCTCGCGCGAAGAGTACATATTCACATTCAAAATGATATTCAAGCGGATGCTCGTTCGCTTCGGAACGTCTGACGACGCGACGGCGTGAAACTCGAGAAGCGACACTCGAACGTCGAATTTCTGGTTCTGGTTAACGTTAGACTTTGAAAAGAATCATTCTGTTATATTTTTTAGGACGACCGAGGACGCCGCGATGACGCGACGGTTCAGTGGATTAGACGGACTCGTGTTCCAAGGAATTTTAGAGTGCCGCATTTTGTAAGTTGTACATATAGGGTGTATCCAGAATACCAACGCAACGGCCGGGTGGTCATTCTACATTTAGATAAAAACTATGTTCATTTTCATTTTGCTCTCATTTGTACACAACTCGTGATTTCTCTAAATCTCTACACGATAGGTATTTTATCAGTGAACGATAACATCGTAGACTTTCTAATTTCAGATAAAATCCTGGGCGTCACAATTTTTTACGCATTATGGTGGAGAAGTTTTTAATATTTTTCATATCAGCGTATGTAATATGTTCCACAATGTATACCCTAAATATGAACAATAAAGAAACAACTGTCCTTACCACAGTTTAACACTAAAAAAAGTCGAATAACGATTATAAATATTGTAACATGTTTCAGTCGATTAAAAATTCCATAGAAAGTGTTTCTAAATGAAGCGAAGCTTTCTCTCGAAACACATTAGAATTCGTGGAGCAGCGTAGGGTTTCATTATCGAAACGTGTCACCGGCTAACTACCTTGAATTAATTATTACGCTTTGGTCGCATCGATATGTGATGTAACGGGTCTATTGAATGCGTCGTGGCTTACCGAAGCGGCGCGGCGCGGCGGTTTCAATTAACAGAACGCGGTGTACATTTGTCTTCGTTGACTGTCAACGAAGCCGCGAATCTTTGCCGGACTCGAGGTCAATCAGGCGCATGCTGCAGGTGTTCCCGGGTCATCCAATCGGGAATAAATGTCAACGTAAGAGCAGAAGAGCCACGCATTCCCGGTGCTCGTGTTCGGATCACGGTGAAAGGAAAGGGTTTCGCGTGTAACGTACACCAACCAAATAATTCTGCGCATCCTCGGCGTTACGAACCGAGTGTTCCGTCTATGTGTCTGCGCGAGAAACACCTTCTGTTGCTTGTCCTTTTCGCGCTGCAGTTTTCACCGATCGAGCTCGTTGCCTCATCCTGTACTGTACCAACCGAGCAGATTATGATTTTCATCATCTTCTGATCTTTTCTACCATTTATCGCTTCCTTTGATTAAGAATTCACTCGAATCGAGTAAACAGCCAATACTGCCAAAGTAATCACGTGTCTGTGCGACGCGTGCACGACGAAGACGAATCGTGTCACCTGACCAAACCGTGACGGAAGCATGGGGAATAACTTCGTAGAAGGGGAAGCTAGAGTCTGGCGACACTGACACGAGGATATTCAACTAAACTATCTTGTTTTTGTTAGGATTACGAGGCAACATGTAAATTATTACATTTATTAATAGTTTGCTGTAGCAATTACCTACACACGAATTTTCCATAAGAATCTTCGAATGATTTTGCGCGATCTTGTATCTATAATTAAACGCTTCTTGTGGTTTCTAAATTTTCCCAAGTCTCGTTTAAAATGGAGTCTGGTGAATCCACAGATTTAAGATTAAGAGAACCCGGCCTTTCCGGATTACGTACATTGTTAGGCAAATGAATGCGTGTGCTGCAGTTTTCGTCGTCAGATCGCAATCTCTATACGAGCACCGTTAACATCGTTATCGTTGCTTATTCCAGATGAAATCTGGAAATTGTGTTAACGGTATGTACCATGGTAACGATCACTAATGAAAATGGTAGATTTGCCTTGCATTTCTACATTTTAACTTCGCCTTTGTCGGAAGCAATTGTGTACTTACTACTTAATTGTAAAAGTACCGTAATTAATACTTGGACGGTTGAGACTGTTGACTTCGTGACAGCCGTAACTAAAGTAATTCGTATCCTCGTGGATCAATTTTCTTTTACAATGGGTGTACAGTGTACAGTGTACGGTGTACGGTGTACAGTGTACAGTGTACACGGTATTCGTACACCTTTTAAAAACGAATAACTTCGTTTAAAATTGGACCAAACAATTTCTTTTTATTTTAAAATTGCTGTTGGTCGCAATTACAATGAAATAAACTGAAGGTCACAATCTTTATTTTTCGTATCTCTGTGTTCGTATTAAAATTTAAAATATGCTTTTTGTGGATCTAAGTAAATTGTATACACGCACAAAGTGCTGTACCCAATTTTGAACATACCTTTTCGAAATCAATATTGATCTTTTTATTAGCACGTCGACTTCCACCTCGATTATGTATGAACGACACTGTATTTTAGAAAAATACTTAGATATTCATTTTTACCGAAGAAAATTAAATTTTATTAAGATCGAAGATTGCAGATCCCCATGCAAAAATCGTTTGCATGAATTACAAGAAAGGGGAGTCACATAAATTTTGTTTTTTTTTTCACTTAAAATTTATAGAAAACGAACCAGTCATATTACATTCATTCGATGTGCTTCTCCTATTTTATATTTCACCTACTTATTTCTATAAACGCGTAAAATCCGCAGTCTAAACATGTGCCTAAGGCAGATCCGAAAGGTCTCTCCGAGTGCGAATAAATTCGCTGGTTCAGGCAATATTGCTCAATCGAAAAATCAAATCGACTGCAGCAGCGGGTCGAGGTACATAATAGTAATAGGCAGACCGGTGACATTTCGACTTGTTGGTCGTGTACAGCGCACGTGCCCAGCGTTACAGCTGTGAGCAGGAAGAAGAAGAAGCAGCAGCAGCAGCAGCAGCAACCAAGTCCGGGAGAGTGCATTGATATCAGCATGAGCGGCGGGCGGCGGGCGGCGGGCGACGCGGACGAGGAGAGGAAAGTGCAATCGTTGCAACTCGATGCAACTCGGTGCACCTGCAGCTGACTCGCTTCCTACGAGATTTAGTGGGCGAATTCGCGACCACGTATCGATCCCTCTAACGGTCGAGAAAAATCACTGATTATCGTGGGCTCTCTCTTTCTCTTCCCCTCCGATCGAGTCATCGACCACGCTGATTATACAACGCATTACTGAATATAAATGACCAGACACTGTTCCCGAGAAACTACATCGCGAGCAATGTTGCAGATTTATTCACTGGTTCGCAGCTTCTCGCGAGTAAGACGTACCCCGGCGAACAATTTGTCAAATTTAATGGTAAACGTGACTATCCACCGGTGACGTGCTTAATGATTGCGAAACTCGTCGGGCGGTTCACTATAATTTATTCAATTGAAGATTTCTGTTGTGATAAGATACCAGTTTCGTACGTGTGGCAGCATTTGTTTGATGGTTTGAAACTGTTTCTGCTCTGAATTGATCTAGTTAATTGACATCGTTCAAGTTTTGTTTATTGTGTGGCCTGTTATTTCTTTTATTAAGCTTAAAAGGACGTGAATATCAGATGCAATGATCTAAAGATTTGATTTAGTAATTGAGACGTCATCTTCGAGAAGGACGAGACCGCAGAGTTGCTGACAACGTTTATAGAGTTTAAAGTAATACATATTATATTTCAATGTTACCGAATTATTCTTCCCAAGGTTTTTGTTAATATAATAATACACAGTCCGTTGACTAAAATACGCGTCTTACCATTAATTGTATAAGAATGGTCCGATGTACGTCGTCGTGTTTGGACTTTGGACTCGTTTCAACCAGAAATGAGTAAGGTAAGACAACAATGAACGAATTTGAAATTTTCGTACGTCTGTCTCCTTTCCTCTATGTAGTAGTTTTATTCTCCTTCTCTTGAAATAATGGAAAAGTGTAACAGAATTTGCAAATTTACACGAGCACTACCGTACTGTTACGAGAGGCAGGAAGAGGGAAATCCAATCAGAAATATGTAGTCTGGCCGACGCGACGCGACGCGCGGCGTTCTTCTGCGAGGCTAACGTTTCTCGTTATTCGCTAATTTATGTCATTACTGTTACAGTTGCACAATCCCGCGTATCACGGTCCTTTCACTCAAGACATGAACGAGCGTTTTCTGGCTCGCGTCTTTTCTTGCTGGGATCCTCGTCGGATGGATCTCCATTTACCATGCGGCGTTTCGCACGTGCGCCGTTCACCAGCAGCAGAACACGAAGAAAACGAGCATAGAACACGACGCAGAAACGGCACGAAGAGATAAATGATCGTCTCTCAGGGGGATAAGATTTCCTATAAATAGCGCAAACAAAATAACGTTTTATTTTCGGCCCGCGCCCCCCGCGCGCCCCGCGCAATATTTCAATATTTCTTCTGTTCGATCCGTCCATTAATAATTATCCCTCGAAATCATTTATCTAGAACGAACTACGTTCGCCGAGTGTATCGAGCCGATCTTCGCAACTGTTATTTATATTTTCTGCAACTTTTTCGGACGTCGCAGCATTCTTTACTGCGGATTTTCTATTCATGAACAATACAACGAGATATATGTACATATTTCTTGTTTCGAGATATTTAAAGAAAAATGATATTAACGCTAAATGAATTCCATGTAATGTTGAAATAACAAGCACTACCTAACGGTTCATTTTTCACGATATCGTAAAAATTACGTTGAATCGATTTAGTTTAACCAATCTTTTTTAAAATGTTGACTTGGACCACTTTTATAATTATGGCCACGTTCATATCTTTTATTAGTCATTTTAGTTAGCTGAAAATAGTGCAGCAGTACTTTTGTATTCTTTGCATATTTTCATCGTGTTGTGTTTTGTATTATGATCTGTTCAAGTTTGTAGGAAAAATGGGAATTTGCATAAAGATCCGCAGCCTGTTTATCAGCGACCCTACAAACCCGAAGAAGCTGGTCTGAAAGTAGATCTCGAGCGATTTTCTACTCTAGAATTATTCAGCACCGCGGCTAGTCTTTTTTTCTCATTCTCGAGTCTCGAGTCTCCTGCAAAGTTTCTAGTTCTCCGTTCGCCGAGGTGCTGCTCGAACGTCGCACGTGCGCCTCTCATCCCAGCAAAAGCAAGAGGAGATCGTAGAGGAGGACGCGGTACGCGGCAAAACAGGTTTCCCCGGGAAGACGGTCGGCTCCCGGTTCTTGGTCCACGAAAACCATCAACACGGTACAACGTATACACGAGCGGGAAGCTGAGTCCGGAGTCCGGAGTCCGGAGACGTTCGCGCTTCGAAAGAACGGGGCTTTCTTCTTGCCCGTTCGCTGAGCCAGCCAACGGATTTATGCCCGCAAGAACCAATTGCGATCGAGCTGAGACGCGCGCAAAAGCGGAACCCGCGCGAAACGACGCCGATTTTGCAACTGGACCATAATATGCCCGCTCGCAATTCCCGCCAACCGTGCTCTCCGCGAGTGCGCCTGCACTTTCCGACGAATCTTCTTCTTCTGTCGATCTTTAACGACTGCTTCATCGTAAACTGTGGATGTTTATGCAATTTTCAATTTTTCTAGGCGAATTTGGACGATGTGGAATGAAAGAAAATCTGATTTTCAGTGGTACATAGTAGCCTCTGCAGATCAAAACTAAATAAGTATCGGACTGGATTCTATCGAATTTTTCGTTCTAGCATTTTTCGAAAATTCGCAGAACTCGTAAAGATGCTTAAAGCAATTTATCATCGAATGCTTCTAGGACGTGAATCTCTCGAACAGAAAAAATGCATAGATCTTCAAGTATTGTGAACCATTTTTGCAATTGAATATGGTTCCGTCACGTTACGTCAAAGGAAAGATGGAAGATTGTTCACGAAGTTCGCAAAAATTAATTTAACTCAAATCCTAATATAAATAGTTAATGATTTTTTTCAAGTACCAGAAATATGTAATGGCGCAGACTTACTAATTTTTTTTTTAATAAAAATTAAGTAATAATTGATTGTAGGATCTATTCAAAAAGGAGCATAGAATACTGTTCCTATCTCTCGTGACTCATAGACTATCTCAATACATACTTCGTACTACATCAACGGATCTTCGTAACTACGGATCAACGATTTCCAAAGCG
This sequence comes from Lasioglossum pauxillum, assembly GCA_933228785.1. Lineage (NCBI taxonomy): Eukaryota > Metazoa > Arthropoda > Insecta > Hymenoptera > Halictidae > Lasioglossum > Lasioglossum pauxillum. Next base: position 47,984,006 of record OW121703.1, on the reverse strand, counting down.
TCCGAGTCATCCTAAAATCCGTGATCGCTCGATCGTGAACACTGGCTCATCGATCTATTCACAGTCGAAAGCCGACATCGTGACAGCGATTAGACATAGGGTGTTTCGTAATACATACATGTGGGACACACACACTTCAGAAGTGGATAGGTGACGCAGAATCAATGGAAGAAAGTTAAGTACATACATATACCGATGAATAGGCTGCGGATTTTTCCATGCATTGTAGGAATTGGCTAAGTAAATATAAAATATGTGGTAAAAAAATGTTTCGTTGTTTTTAACGTATCCTTGCACAGTCGATGCAGAACATTTTTATTTATTATATCCATAGTCCACTGATAACAGTTTTTTTAACTATTGAAGGTGCAATGTCTATCGAAATCTTGCACAGATCGCTAACTTTATTTTAGTCACATTGCCTTGAGATATTTTCACTTGAAACAAGTCTTCCGATCACACAAAAGAAAGAGTTTGAGAATGAATATAAATTTCCAACAGACGGAATTAAAATCAAATAATTAATTAATTAATTCATGAATGAACGAGTGAGCTTAATGGCACAGTAATTAGAGCGCAAGTACCCTTGATATAATATTGTTCCGATCTGCATAGACGGCACGGCACGGCACGCATTACGTATTAAGGAAAACAGAACGAGGACAGCAGGAGAATCTCTCGCCCGTTCGGAATAGGGTTAATGTATCTGTCAAGCGTTAAGCGTTTTAAAGCTGGCGCAAGAAGGACCGGGACGAAGCTCTCGCATCATCCCGGATCGAATGGAGAAAACCCGTTGCCGCGCGTTGTTTTCGTAGCCCGCGGAAGGCCGTGGAACCCGAGAAAAATGGGAAGACGGGGACCGAAAGCTGTCAGCGTATCGGTCCGACGAGGATCGCGATGGAACCGGTTCTCCAAGGAGCACGGTGACCATGCTGGCCAGAAGGGGAACGGCGTACAAACGCTAAAGGAGGCTAGCGAGGCCTGTTACGAGAGAGAAAACCGGTTTCACGATACAAACTGGAGTAAAAGTGTACTTGCACACACGCCGAATCGTATCGTACCGCGTGCGCACGTATTTATGATGCAGCGGTGTTGATAGCCGGCCACCGGGCATTGATAGACGCATGATCGAGGACAGGCCACGCGGGCGCGGCTTGAAAAACGATTTGCCACGGAAATGCAACAATGAACGTCTGACTAACTCTCGAAAGTATTTCCACTAGCACGATACGCCTGCTCTGTCAATTGAAAATGAAATCTGCGCGGCAGCTTCGCGAGCGGTTTCCAAACAAGGAATGTGGTGTCCCTATCGCGTGGTGTAACTCAATTCTGCCTTAGTTTCTTCATTCTTTTTATTAGCCCCGTTGCGATGAAGATTCTGGACAGAGTCTAATAAGAAAGTGGAAATCTACAGCAATTTTTCGATTTTTCCAACATTATTGTATAATTAATCTGCCGATCGCAGAATTAATAATCGGACATAAACTTTCATTCTATGTAGCTGATTGTTGGAATATATTCATGAGTTCTTCTGGTCTAGAAACCTAGATGTAACATCAGAAAGCGATAAATAACATCAAAAGATTCGTGTAATTCTTAATTCTTTCCAGTTTTTGAAATTTCTCGAATCATGTGTAATTCAGTGACATGTTTAACATAATACTTTCATTCGCAATTATAATCTTAATCGTAAGAAATTTAGTTTCTCTTCTCGTTAGTGTTTCTTTGTCACCGACACAGATACTACGTAGACTTGAACTTCGCTTGATTGCACTCTGATTCAAGTGATGCGAAAACAATGAAAAATCGTTGCTAAAACGACAGCCATGAATTTCAAGGTGAAATTTCTTTTTTGGTAGGTAAAGGTTCTTTCAAGTTCAACTTCAGACTTTGAAGTTCAAGATCAAGGACAATTTCGCGGCAACTTTTCCTTGCAGATTTTCATCGATCCGAAGATGTAGAATACGACTATAGCAGCCAAGCCCAAACATTTCTTTACACCTTGTACATCGCGTGGATGTTAAAGAACGTTTGCCATACTGGATCTTTTATACGGTTTTCTGCGAGTGGAGCGGATAATTCTAGTAAATCGAGGGACGAGTGTACAAAGCAGCAGCAGCTTTCGTGCGCACTCGTCGGTCTCCTTGGAAAAAGTATGCGAGGAGATCGCGCCACGGCGCGGCGCGGCGCGGCGGCATACCGGCGTGCATGTATTTACGATCGGTTTTACTATGCAGCATAACAATCAGCCGTTTCTCGGTAGACCCTCTAGCAAACCTAAGGCATTCTCGTGAGCGGGGGAACCTTCGATGGGTGAATTCAAGCGGATTCGATCCTCGTGCCGAAGCCTCCATATGGCCGCGCGCGGTATCGCTTCCCGCCATAATTCGGGGCATTGAAATCTCCGACGGTGCCCCAACGAGAAGCCCGCTGAAATCTCTGGACCAATGGCGGTGTTTCCCGCGCTATACGTCTCTCCGCCCTTGGGAACATCTTTTTTCTTTTGCAAAAACGTTGAAACGCGATTCGCATACCAACCGACTCACCGAGTTGCGCGTTTTTCTCATTAAGCATCCGCGTTGCACCCACTCGCTTCTTATGAATCCGCGCGCGTCTTTGTGCCGCGTTGGCGTGAGATCATTTCCTCGGATTATTTTCGTTGCCGACATTGTGGAACGTTTGCGTCTAACGAGCGTATAAACTGTTTATTATCCGCGTTAACTACCCCGTTTGAAATTGGTTGCTTAATCCGAGCACGCAGAACCAACCGTCTGCGTTCGCAAACGCGCAACCCCGACCTCGCAAGTTTAATACGAATGAAAATTCCACTTGATCACCGTGATGATCACGGTGAATAGTCATTTCAATCACTGCGAGTGCCTTGATTAGAGTTACGCAAGATTTCGTAGCAAGATCTCGATTTATCGAAATTTCTGCGCGAGCATATGAATATAGAGAAAGTAATATTTTATCGAATATTAAACATACACTTTGTAATATTTGAACAGTTGAGCGATAACAACTTGAATTGTTTTGCAGACAAATAACCATAATACCTTATCAATATTTTAGGCTATGCAAAATTTGATGCCAATAGCAATTGTCGTGCTAAAGGATGATGCTATAGACTATAGAATGTAGTTTTTGGAGCAATTCCGAGTGGTTTGCGTTTTCTGAGAGAGTATTCGAACGGCCGATTGGCCCGCGAAGTTGTTTGGAAGGGTGAAAACCAGTAGCAACCGTCGCTCTTTGTTCTTCGGGAAGACGCGAGCCGAGGTCAAGCGAAACATAAGCGTGTGGTCCATGGACGCTGGAGAACCAGTCCCTATTAAAAAGACTTCCAGTGGCGCCTCCGCGTGGTGTTTCCCCGAAGTCGCAGCAGGATCACCGACGCCGTTCTCCAGCATGACAGGATATTGACCCAGCGACGCCATCTTGGATCACGGTGAACGTGATCGTAGTACTACTCACAGCTGGCTTCTACGTACTCCTCGTGCTTGGCACGCTTACGATCGGTTTCAAAACACGTATCGGTGTCGAGCGAAACTACAGGGTCGCCGAGATCAATTCCGAATTTTTTCAATATAAAGAAAAGCAATTGTTGATAAGGTAACTCACTGTATAGTCTTCCTTTCATTAAGAAGATTGACGAATTCATTGGTGAGATATCGTGGCAGCCGGCAGTCGAATTATGCAATAATTTAAATAATAATAAGGATAAGTGCATAAAAATTACACTGCGTCGTTCTTGAATATAGCCAAACATGTATAGAAAATGCACAAAATTCACAAATTGTTTCAATTTGATGGCTCCAAATCTACGTTCCGAGTCGTCTTTTATGCCAAACACGCTGAAAGATGATCGAACGGTTATTTACTTTGAAAGATGCACAGCTACCACAGCAACAAAGGAATATTAAGCAGCTACTGAAAAACACAGTCGTCCGTTTACCAGGATGATTTATCACCGTTTGGCATTGTTTACGCGTACAGGGTGTGGACTCGTGCGTGCGTGGGCGTAAATCATCATCGGCATTCACTCTTACTTATTCCATCATGCATAGATCAGGCTTGGGATTCTTACGGCCACAATAGTGAATATCTTAGGCGATAACCATCGGCATTATGTATGTATGTCTCAACTGGAAAAGTATTCGATCGAAATTCGTACTATTATTGTTCTTTCTTGAATAGCAACAAGAGGAAAAAGTAGCATGTTTGGAAACTCGTGCGAGTGGTACAACAGCAGGAAAGTCGACGCGACGCCGACGTTCAATTACGGTGAACGTAAGGCGTAAGGACTCCGGAAAAATTGACTGCCGGTCGCGCGTGTATGCGGTTTGCATTGCAACAGGCGCGTATGCATTCGACAGATGCAATTGCGATACTCGAAGGAATTGCATGAATTTCCTCCTTTCATTCTCGAGTCCGAGTTTTGAGCAGCTTTGCGATATAAGAATAAATACTCGTTTCTCTGTTATGAACTAAAACGCTACTACTACTAGGGCTGTAAAATGGATTAATTTGTAAATCCATTGATATTACAAAAATTTTTTATTTTTGCCAGAAGTATATACATTTATAAGTGTTCGAATAAAAACACTGTTATCGACTGAAATTTTATCGTTACGTTTAATTAATATCTGACATATTACTCTGCATTAATAAAATTGTAGTTTAAAGTAGGCGGAAGAGAAATAGTTGAAAAGTATTTGAAACGGCCATAATTTGTTATGGTTCCAGTCGAAATTACAATTCATAGCATGGCGTTCGGGGAAGTTTTTTAAAAAGTTTCTTTTGTTCGCCATTGTAAGTAAAAGTTGTTGTTACGTGTTCGATCGGAGGCTTTTAAACTGGCGCGATTGCGAACCACATGAATGAGCGAAATCTGCTCAAAGCGTGGAATCCAGACTGCCATCTGGCGCTGATGGCAAAACAGCTCGGCGAATGCACCTGTCGTTGCGCCATTACCACGCACGCATTGAAATCACCGCTCGGTTGAGAACGCGTCGCGCCGCTGCATCAACCTATTTATTTCATTCATGCGATTCTGTTCGCATTATGCAACGCGCGCTTTTAAACGGTACAGTAGGTTAAATTTACATAAAATCTGCACTGTTCAATTAATATGAGTGAACCCCACTCTTCTCGGTAGACAAGGATAAAGAATTAATACGATGTATGCAGTGCCACGAAAAAGTAAACATGAAGTAAAGAAAATTTTACTTTTAGTAATTGTCGTCTTACCTTTATAATTGTAGCATCAACGGATAGCTGAGATTTTCCCGATTAAGATGAGTCCAAACATGAGGTAAATCGGACTAATTTTAGTAGCGCGCGCAGAATTTACAAGTGTCCGCAGAGGACCTGATTTTTTTTTAATTGGGAGATAGCGGTTTACATTATATACTGTACTTAAATCGAAAAATGTAGTCCCCTGTACATCGTGTTTAGGCTTATTTTAATCGGAAGAATCTCGGCCATCCATTGATACTACAATTATAAAGGTAAGACGACAACTACTGAAGATAAAGAAATTTCCTTTGTTGAAAAAAAGATATCCTGTGTCGCGAGAATTGAACTGCTGACCCGACGATAAATTTAACCGTGCGCCGCCGTACTACCGAGCACGTATAAAATCAGCAGTTTAATTACAGAAGACCGTTGTTCCCCGACACGTTTGACCGACGCCGGATCCCAAGACTGAATCCTTCCGACGCGACGAAACGAATCCGCTTGAATTAAATCGAAACGTTTCTGATAGGTCTACGTGTTTTCACGGGCCATTACTCGGGAAATCTTCGATTCTGGAAGGGTGCGTTCTCACGGGGTGGTGAGCTCATCCACCGGAAGAGGCGGAAGCGTAAATAAAAATTGACAGTTGACCAGCTACGATCGGAAATCCTTTCCCCGTCTGCTCTAATAAAAAATTCATGGAAATCAACATTGGCGTTCCTGAAGCATGACGATCGATTGCTTAAACGTGCACAAGGTGTTTCTCCACGTTGCACAGTGTTCGAGACAATGATAAAAAGTTCGATAAATCCAACAAAAATTTTCATTGTAAAATATTAGTATGCTTCACCTCTAATTGTAAATATGTGGAGATTTGTTACAAAAATAGATCGCGAAAGATCCCAAAGTTAAAATTGTTTTCCATTGCATTCTACAGTAGTTATCGCGACGAACAAAAGTCGGCTTGACAGTGGAGAGTTAAATGCTCACACTGACAATTTAGCGCCCGTTTAATTTTGCACGCAGCGCTGGTGCATTTCCGCGTGCGTATTGATATATAATTAAAAAATAGAGAAAACACCGAGGGTTCGTCAGACTGGGGTAGAGTCATTGTTCGTCAAATTATGGAAAATAGCCCGAGAAAGGGAGAGGGGAAGAGACTGGAGGCACCGATATTTACCAAGTCGCACGTGAACCCGTAGATCCCACGTGGTTCAGCGAGCGTGACCACGTGGCTGGCAATAGTATCGTAAAGTGCCCACGAGATAGAAACGATGTCGGTTGAATGGAAGGTGAAGGGGCGAGAGGGGAAAGGCGAAGGATGGTATAGGATAAACCGGAAACCGTCACCGGAACAGCTTCTACTTCGTAGGTTCACATGGTCGACGTTCGCCGCAGAGGTCACGATAATTTCCCCGTGTCAGTGCAGGTGCTCGCATCAGATAAAGAATGGTTTCGCACCGACCCCCCTCCTTCCCCATCGTTACCACGATTTCAACCTCTGAACGATTAACTCCGAACTCCTCATCCGAGAGATATTCGGATTTAACGCTAGAATTGCCGAGTACTATACGCGCGGCAGATAACACACAGTGGTTCGAAACAGTAAATTTCCAATTGCTGAACAGTTGTCTATACACTGAACACGTGCGCGACCAGCATTTATTATGTGTACAAATGTAAGAGTGCAACACGATTGTAACCTTCCTAATCTTTCAGCCTTGGGATTAAAGATTCATTAAATATTTATAAGGTGGAATAAATTAACGAAACGTGATGGAAATTACCGTTGACAGAAGCGTGTACTTTTATAGTTTGTAAATGACAAGCGAATGAACGGCCACGAATTAATGTATCCTCTTGGAAATTATGTAAAATGATATTAATCTTAATGTAATTAATGTAATTTAATTTTTCTTTTATTTGTAAAAGACACGTTACTTCTCTCGAGAATACATTAAACCTATTTAGAAACATCGGAAAATTTTGTTCGGTGTCAGAATCTAGCATATATTTGATGATCGAAGCTTACCCTTTGCAATAATGAGTTTTGTATGCAAATAAAAATATATGCGAACCTCGTTTGCCTCGTTTGCTATGCAAAATCCTAACACGGATCTGCTTGTTTACTATGGCCGGGGTTGATGAACAACGTGAGATCTAGCGCTCCGTGGGCGCGATGCGACTTCTTAATGCAAACTGCAATACTACTTCGGTATAACTTTTCCCCTTGTTTTATTTAATTACCATGTAATTGTTCGCCTGCTCTACTTGCGCGCGAAGCAACCAGTCTTTAGCCGACATCGTCGTTCTATTACGTCCACGATTATTCCGATAGAAGTGTCCCTAAGGTAAACTAATTTTAAGTTACACGCCAAGTCATACTGTAACAACATATTAGCATATTCATTATTCATATATCGTGCTGTTTACTGTATCCAAACGTGTTGTATACACACATTGGTTTAAAAGTTACATTTTGCACACTTACTCCATCTTACAAATAATGAATGAATCTTGAGTTTAAAGGACGAAGAATATGGATTGAAACTAAAGATGCAGTCGACCGAATTGTCAAGGCTACGAATTCATTTGTACGCCAAATATTTTGTATACACATCGGTAAATTCATTTAACCTAATGTTAACCGTGTACAGGGATGTAATTGAACTTGTTAATTTTTTACTGTTTGAAATTTTATTGATTTTTAAAAGATAAGTGTAGAATACTTGAAAATTTTGACCACTGTGCGATGCGCATGCAATAGTGACCGAAGTGACCAGATCATGGTACAACTATACCAAGAAAACCGAAAGAATGGCGGAATTCAAAGGACGAAACGCCAGGTTCTTGGCACCGGGGACGAAATAGCGAGAAGCAATTACTTAAGGACATTCCAGAAAATCGACAGCACTATAAAGGCCGCAAAGAAAGGACATTCTCCGCGCGGAGCTCAGCACGGAACTCGGAGGATGTTCCGCGAGGAATTACAGATGTCTATTCAATGTTTTCCTACGGCGGAACGCGGCCGTGCTAATGACAATAGTTTCGACCGTTCTTCTGGCCGTTAGCTCGTGCCAGCGATCTTTCTCGTCCGTAATTTCTGCCCGGGGAAGCTGATTTTTTACGAATCCTCGTGCAAGGTCTTGCTCGTAAACCGCGGACGTAATGCGGGGCAGACATTTCTTTCGAGGTCCTTTTCGTTCAAAGATCTTTCCTTCTACTGCCGTTTCTTCGGACCCGAGCAACCGGGGAATAATAGCCACCACCGAACGACGGTAATGCGTCCGTTTCTGCGAAGAAATTCTAGGGGATAATTCGACGCGAACGCTAATAGTTGCCCGATTTCCTTACCTCGACCATCGAAAATGTTTGTCTTGCACTTTTTCGTGCACGTTCGTGTTGCGTCGATGTTGCAGAACCCAGTCTGTATTTCACGTGAACGAAATTAATGTGCAAGGAAAGGATTGCTTTTAAAAAAAAATTAGACATTTTTACTCCCCGCGGTGAGTACTATAAGGTCTCTTTCCTCGTCTGCCGAGATAAAGATCCGGCGACCTCGAGGCGCTAAGTGGTAGGAGAAGAATGGGGATGAGTCGTGGACATTTAGCAAATTCGAGTAAACGCTACAGTGTAAGAGTTTTGAAAAGTTATTTTCGAAACCGTTCCCAGCCCTGCTAAAACAACGCGTAAGCAGCGTAAGATCATCGTGCGACAGCGCGAGAGTGTTAAACATACGTGAAACGCGAGGAACAGGGGCGTTGTTTCGCGAAATCATTAGGACGTGAGCCCCCGAGTCGTACGTTCTCCATTATTCTGTCTGCTGCAAACCGCGGCGGGTCGACATCGGAGGGGAAGAGGTCCTGGCTTGTCGCGGATGTTTCTTATTATCGCGAGATAAAGAAAATAAAAGCTTGCTTGCGCATAAAAGAGTGGCGGTTTTGCGCTCGTACACAGGTTCCCGGGGATCTTTGCTCGCGTGGGCGAACGAGCGAGCGAGTAAACGGGTAAACGGGTAAAGCGAGCGAGCGAGCGAGCGAGTCGAGCGCACGGGACACGCTGTCGTGGGAATTCTCGCCGCTGAGAATCTCTTTAGCTGTGAATTAACGCCCGGCGAGTAATGATCGTTGTAATTTCGTTGCTCTCACGGCTCGTGACGACGCGACGCGGCGGACGCGTTTCGCCGTCACCGGCACCGGCACCGGCACCGGCACCGGCACCGGCACCGACCATTTGGTAAGCTAATGCGATCGTCGCGATACATCCGAGTTCTCGTTAACGAGCGCCGCCGGATCGAGGTTCCTGCGCTATACTCGCGAGACCGCGAACGCTCCTGGACAACGAGCAGAGGTCCTCGTCACGGGTTAATCACCCGAGAAAACGATATTAAGCCCAGGATACACGGTAACGAATCGCGCCACCGATTCCCTTGCTGATTACCCGCTTTAAATGCACTTCGAATTCACCGTGAAATCGTTCCCGAGTTGTCCGCTGTCACGCTTGTTGTTGTTGGTGGTGGTACTCTGCCGCGGTGGAACGTGGGAGAAAAATTGAGAAAAAAAAATATAAAAGTTATATCGTTTTTATGGCAACCGATAAAAAATTTTATTTGATTTGAATAATATTAAAAAGATTTAAGGACATTTTATGCATTTCTGCCAACAAGAGCTACTTAGTTGCAATTTAAAAGAGTGGGTAGATTTAAAAAATTTAAGAATTATGAAGATTAATAAAGAATGAAAGAAATGTTTACTTGGCCCTTGTTTATTGCAGTTAAAGTATAAGTAAAAGAGAAAAGACATTTTTATTTGGCTCCTCCTGGCAAAATCAAGATATCGGTGCACAGTGCACAGTGCACATATCTCTGTAATCTCAATAATCATCGGAAAGTTTTAACGCTAATGCACAAAGTCAAAGAGACATTAATCATTTCACATATGTTTAAAAAGTCTGCATTTCCGGTATTCCGAGAACACCTCTATCTACTATTCCCCTAGCTTGTAGCTAATCTTCTCCGCTTTTTATTTCGCAAAATTAGTCGATTTGCCAAATGAGCGGACCGTATATTGCGCGTCTGAGAGGGCATAATTAGTATGGGAACTTGGCTATTTCGCATACTATGATCTGATATTTTGTAATCTTTTGCAATTGATCTGTGGAATCAGTGACCCAGTACTCCACCGTACTGCAAAACCTCTCGGTAATGAACAGTTTGTTCCCGTCCGTTCGGAAACGACGCGGCGCAGCTCTGCAATTATTATTCGATACGCGTCGACCGATGCAAAACACGAAAAGGTTCATAGGAGGGTTTGAAGACCCGCGTAGTGCTGTTTCGCAGAGCTCACGTGTGGAAATACGCGATTATAAATTAATCGTGCCCGAGAATAACGAGCCCCCTTGCCAACGGACACGGTAGCTGCGCCACGTGGGAGTCGGCGCGGCGTCCCGAACAAGTCTGGCGCCTCTAGGTCGATCTTCGATATCTCGTTCATTAAATCTACAACTTAATCCCTCCAACATGGCTCCGGTTAGTCTAGGATAATAGATTCCACGGCGAGCATCCGAGCATCCGAGCATCCGAGCATCCGATAAAATCGGTACCAAACTTGGAGAATTTCTTTCATTACGTTAATCATATTCGTTTACAGTATTTTATTTCATTTCCTTCGTTGTCTCATCAGGCATTATTACGTCTTTGTTAAAACCAGTTTTCCTCCCATTCTGCCTTAGATTCGTGATCGCTAGACTGCGGATTTTTATGCAAAATGAAAACTGTCTGAATCGACTTTTATCTGTTTGCCTAACCTAACCCAGATCTAACTAAAAACCTCAACCGACCTGGCATTGGCTTGGAAAATCGTCAGCCACGAACGCGTCTGCCAAGGTCATTAAAATCGGAGCTGACACTCCCAAACTGCATAATTACGGAAATCACAATTCGTTAAAACGTATAAAAATAAACAGAGAAAAATGGGATATATGTTCAGAGGGATTCGTTTTAATTTGGTTCAATTAAAATCGTGACGTGTGCCAGCATAATTGAACCTCTGCTTCGAATATTTCACCGAGTAGCGGTTCGGGTATGGCAACCAAAGGTTTCCGGCGGAGGAAACTTTACCGGAGAGAGTTCAGAGAAAAGCGAAAACCGAAACTCGACGAATCCTGCAGGTAGGGAACGAAATAATTGCTGTTGAACGGCAGAGGAATACGTTGAACGGCCCTGGGATAAGAAAAACAACGAGAGAACCGAGCAACGCCTCTATCGAGCTGCAACCAACCGCTGGTTACGCTATTCATATTTTTCATTCCTGGTTGCCCTCGAATACGGGACCGCGCCCAGTGCACCTATTCGCACTTGAAAATTCCACGTAAACGCACCGTACGCCGCGCGAGTTCGCGTTTACTGTTAGAACGCCGAACCAAGTGAAGCGTTCGCGGAATAACGATCGATGAACAAAAGAAATAATTGCGTAACGAAGACTGGAAAATCGCCAGATTTTTTATCCAAATCGCTTTCATTTTATACAGTCACAGTCACAGTCACAGGCAAAGCTGGGAAAAATAGCATTTTAAATAGCAAATAGCAAATAGCAAATAGCAAATAGCAAATAGCAAATGGTCCTATTTATTTCAAAGTGTGCGTACAACTTGAAAAATAAAATAGCGTTTGCAATGTTTATTTCGTGAAATAATGCCCACCTCTGTTTACAGTGATATTGTTTCTCAAGACGTGAATGTTTTAGGAAAAATGCGAAGAAAGATATTGATATAATGAAATAATTTTTAGGTGTACGGAAACTCTTGAATTCTCACGACGATGACGAACGATCCAGTTTCACCGCGACGAGATGCAGTTCTCGTAAAATGTGACACGGAAACCATGCATGACCACATTTCTTGCAAAGTGACTCGCTAATGGCCACGGGTAATCAAGTAGACGTGGGATTATGCGAACGCAGTGACGTCACTGGTAGCGCCACGAATCATTCACCTAAAACGAGTTTAAGCGAATCCAATATAGGAGAAATCTAATTTCATTTCATCCAAAATCTTTTCTTGCAGGCGTTGGAATACAAACTTGATTATGAACCTTGAGCCCTACAATCGGAGACAGTCACAATGGAGCACGCCAACCTCTGGGTACAAGTATTTAAATACATACGGGAAACTAGGCCGAACGAAACTGGTTTCGAGCACATTAACCGCTCGATTCGTGCCGTTACACCCTTTAGTTTATGTGTTCTAATGGCGAAATCGATTTCATACGGTCAACCATGTGTTCCCCTTGTTAATTGACCCGTACGACGTCCAGGGACAACCGTGATTACTCCCACAACTACGATGACTATACGTCCTTTATTTAAAAGGACACTTCTTCGTTTCACTCTTCTGACCTTTACGTTAAATTTTTGAATTTTCTACTTTATTTCCTCCAAGAAAATACTACCTTATTACCTTACCGATAACGCAACGATCGCTACGGCCTGAGCTTCGCAGAGAGCTTTTCACCTTTTATCTTAACTCATTATTCTTACCGTAACAACCTGTTGCTTGCCTGTATTCATAGTATGTACAACCTGCATTCAATTGTCGACACTGTAAGATTCGTTTAACACCGAATCTTAACAGTATTGCGAGGTATATAAACAATCTGGTAATAGTTTTATTCTGTCTAACTCATCCCACTATTGCCATTTAATTACCAATTTGCCGAAAATAAATCCAAGTGTCTTAAATGTAATTTATGTTGTCTACTAAATAAAAAAAATGAACAGAGTGTCATCTTTTCGTATGACTGTAATGGAACAGATTCAACACAGATAAGCAAATAACGCAGTGTGCATTTACACCGTAGACTGAGATTCGAAATCTCCCTGACAATCCAATGATTTCGTCACGCGTACACGGCAGGCGAGATGTTAATGTCCTCCGACAATCGGATTAGATGCGTGTCGTATTCGATACTCGGGCGGGATGTGGGATCGCCGCGTCTGTTCCCAGAACCTGAGATCAGTGAGACAGTTCTGGTCCACTAAGGCGAAAACTGAGGCGCGCGAGGACTCGAGAGACAGGGAAGGTTCCAGGAGTCGGTGAAGCGCCGAGAGAGCGTTAGATTTCACAGGCTGATCCGCAATGGAAAAGTCGCTGGAGCAAGAAGATAGGAAGACAGATTCCGTTCGGAGACGTTCGAATTAACGCGGCAAGTCTTGCGTGAGTCGCGACCTAGAAAATGCATACACTCCCCGCGGACGCATGGACAATTTACCAACGAGGGTGGAATATCGCGTTACTAATCGCCGAGGAAACGATACGTCGGAACAAGACGCCGCGCCGCGCCGCGCCGCGCCGGGAATGGAGCAATGACACTCGAACCGTGAACTTGGCTGTTTCCGCAACTGTGTCGGAGTCGTACACTGCGAATCTTTACGCGTTCGCGTGTTGTACTCACATTTTTAATGATGGATTTCAGGGAATTTGTAACTAGCGTTTTTCTTCGAAAGAAGAAAACGCCCCACTTCTATTTTCTTCTGTGTTCAGCAACACAGTTCTACCGAATTGCCTAACGGTGGCCGACGGTTGAGAGTTGGTTGGGATACGGTTGGTGGTTTCGTCTACAAATCCCCAACCATAGGGCCTACGACGAAAAATTATGGCAATTATGTTAGTAGCCGAGATCATATTATTTATGTGCAAAACACCTCTGTAGATTTGGCGATAGGGCATCAAAAGCCTATCAACTTGAAACGATCACCCTTCTTCGGAAACGTTTTTCCAACGACAAACAAGTTGTACTAGCTGCACCCGTGAAATGAATCACAGTGCAAGAGGTTAGGGTAGCGAAGCGAGGTAAAATCGAATTCGCCTTTCGCGTCGAACGGATGATTACCTTCGCCGCCGTAAATGTCCCTGCTACCGATACCGAGCCCGTGCGTACACGGAACAATAAAATCCGCAGAGGAGAAGCTCGATTGCGCAACGACGGCTGCCCACACTGCAATAGGAAAAAAAAGAAAGGGGGAAGGGGGAAGGGAGAAGAGGGGAGAAGAGGGGAGAAGAGGGAAGAAGAAGAAGAAGAGGAGTAGGCGGAAGAGTTGAAAGAGGAATAGAAGAGTGCCGGGCGCCGGGACGAGGGCTGAAACGAAGCCAGAACCAAGAAGAATAACCGACGGGACCCTGAGCTCCGTCCGCGAACCATGGCTGGGAAAACGCCACGATGCGAGACTGAGAAACGCGTGCGTTCGATCGTGAATTCGCACGTGCGTGCGTGGGTCGTCGGTGTACGTCCACACACCGACACCAGTCCCATGCGTATCGGGCCACTTCTCCTTTTCTTCGGGATCCGACTACGCGACGCCAGCAAAGGTCTCGACGCGACGCGACGCGACGCCGAGGGCTCCATCGAATATTGCGATATTTTGCCTCAGCGAGGCAGAATGCTATTTCATATATATTGGACGATGTGCGTTTTTGTTAGCCCCTATTTATTTTGTGATTAGAAATTCATCGTTCAGACTTTCGTAGAAAAAAGAAAGTTTATATTCTTATATCATAAGAGGTCATTAGCGACGGCGAGAAAGAATAATTATTTCTATCACGAGAACGCTATGAAAAATAACATAAACCTGCTGTCGGAAAACAATAACTCTGGAGGTGTACTCTTTCCAATGGTGTTATACTTACTAGGTATACTATTTGAATTGATGGCTGGAGCAACGTCGGGTGTGAGAGTTTCTTAAGATCTATTTTAGCTTTTATTGTTCTCCCATCAAATCCTGCTCTCCTGGAAAATTTTCACTTTATATCATCCAACGTTGTTCCAGCTAACAATTCAATAATTAAATTGTTAACTGCAACAACGTTGTATGATATAACAGTCAATATTTTACGGTAGAGCAGGATTTGATGGTAGAACGTTAAACGCTAAAATAGACTTAAGGAAATCTCACACCCAATTAATTCGTTCAATGCAAGCCCGCTGTTACAGAAATATCGTCATCTGTTAGAAACTTGTCAGATTGACTTGTTTGTAAAAACGTGGAACAAATGACTCGAAATTTCTAAGAAGAAACGGCAGAAGTTGCCTGTACACCTAATGACCTAATAGAATCGAGCGAGGGTCTCGCGGAACATGAAAGCCAATCATGCCGAATATCGTTGGCCGAGTCACGGAGCCATGAAAAAGGGCTATATCACGGCGCACGAGTAGCTAGGGAAGAGCAAAAACTTTCGTTCTCGTCGCAGACTGCAAGAAAACGGTTTGCCTTCTGTGCAAGTGCTTCCGGTTCCTTCGTCCGCGCCGGTAGACATCACCTGGCGATGAGTCAGAGAAGCGATTCCCGTCCCAGACACCTGCTGCTTTCAAGTCGGAATCGCGTAGCAGGTTCCATCCGCCATTAACGATGCACGCGGCACTCTTTTTTTCTACGGGGGTCGAGAGAACCACTAATGTACACAGGTCGCTTGCAAGACAGCAACATGTTCGCCTATTGTCCCCGAAATGAGACCCGGATTCATGGGCCAGCGACTCGCGACATCAGCGGGGACCTTCGAGAGACCCTAACGTCCACTGATTCGTCGACGGTTTTCTTTCGTCCTCCGCACGCCATTTCACGGAGCCACGGACTCTTTCAACGGGGGTCTTACAGATTTCTTTGGATCGCTCTCCTTCGCGGCGAATTGCTGCAAGGTTTTGTGGGTTGCAAATTATGAAAAGCTATTCCAAAGATTCCCGAGTGCTCGTCTTCGTAAGAACTAAATAGGCGCGCTCTACCCCGGCGCGCCGTTTCCTTTCAACGAAAATTCCTCCGAGGACTAAGACAGACTGAACTGTGCCGGATCTTTAAGAAAACTTCGACTCCGCGTTTTATTCAACTGTGGTAGCATAGTGGTGGAATCGAGTTGCCATTCGGAACGATCGCGCGCGTCCCCACTTCTATATGCCGTGTCTGCTGGAATCGTACCATTTCGGGATTATTAGGTTATCCCGAATGTTTCTTCCGTAATTTGTATGCTTCGTATTGTCAGATAAGACGATCGTACACGGACACGTTCATCTGTTCGTTAATGTTTATCATTGCCCAAGCTTCCTCTTATTTAACCATGTCCTTGTAGCGGAGGTGGGCATTATTTGGCGAAATTAATATTTCAAATACCAATAAATATTTTAGATTTTAGTTTGCTTAAAGAAGATATGCAATTTCGAAAATAAAATATTTCTATTTTAATTATCCGAAACACGAAATAAAATATGTCACTTTTTGCGTCGTTATAATACTCTGAGAAACCACATACATACTTATGGGTGATTTATTATTTCTTATCGTAGCAATAATCCAAAGAAGAAATGTAAGAGAAGAGATGTTAAACGGTTATATTATTTTAGAAAAGAAAGCACACGACTTATATACAATTTAACAAACAGTGAAATAACATTAAATTCTTTAACCGTATTCCGTATTATATAAAACTTGACGTATTCGTGTTTCCAGAGTTTCCAGAGAAAAAGTGAAGTCGTCGCGTGAACGCGTCCTTTTTGTAAATTAATCGCTCGGATGTTTTGTTTAACGAATTTTCTAGAAGACGTCTCGTATTTATTTATACATTATTTTTGATGTGTCGCGGTCGCAGTACCTACAGAAATGGCACTTGATACAAGAAACTATTTCATTTGCCACATTTTCGTTTGATTTTTTGATTGACTGCGGCTATTCGCATACAACATGCTGCAACGTTCCAAATCTGCATCTGTTAGGGTGCTCCTTCGAGGAAACAAAATCAGCAGTCCAAGTCCGGCAAAGCTAAAAAGTCTCTCAACTGGGGCAGAGGATGGAATAGCGATGTCGTATTTTAAAAATAATGTTTCCATATATTTATACTTCGTAACACTTTCAATTTGTGTATCGCTATCGCTCAAATATTGAAAAATATTGAAAAATATTGAAAAATATTGTAAAAGATCCAAGTAATACAGCTTGGACTTTCTTAGCAAAATAATTGAAGAGATTTGAAAAGTGCATACCTCCTTGAAACGCAGTGATTTATAACATTAAAATGTAACGACAAAGATACGACAATTGTCAATCTTAGATAGATTTGACTAACTTATTCTTTATTTCGGTCAGGAGGTCTTTCCCGTAGCATGATCATGCAATCGCGGAGACCGTTTACTTTGCCTAATTATTTTCCAAACAAAATCATGCTAATGAGCTACCTATTTGCATTAGATAGTCGCGTAATTTGTGTGTTGACGAACATATGTTGTGATACACATGCTATTCAAACAAACCTTGCCGATTGCGTATAGTATGACGTATTCGGCCTTTATTGACACAGATGTCATTCACGAGAGCTCTGGCCCATATAAAAGGCCCAGCAAATCCGAATTACAGCACTCGATCTCCAAGATTCATCAACAGCTTGTCACAGCTAGCCGAAGCATACCACAATCCGAAAATGTTCTTCCGAGTATTACCAATCTTCGTCGTCTTTGGCGTGGCTGCAGTTCTGGTACGTTCTACGCTATACTTCATATTTTAAATTTTACCAATACTTTTTAGTTCGTTTTCGCATATAAATGTTTCGAATTTTGATTACTTGACCGTTTTGAAAAAATGAACGTATTCTATTAAAAAAATATCAACTTGGGCAATTTTAATATTCATTTTATTTATTTATTTTATTCATTTTATGGGACCAAAACTTTTTAACTTTTTGAAATGTAATATTGTAGATTTTTCACGAGAAGATGCCAAAAAACCAAGTTTTAACTTTAGGAATTCTCTGGTTCAAAAGTTATGCGTGTTTAAAGTTGAAGTACAGTTGAAGTGAAGTAAAATTGAAGGTCAAAGTGCTGCCACCTAGCGACTCCGCTCATTGATCGATGTCCGAGTACACGGCAACGTGGCGGGCGCTTTTACCTATCAAAAATGCTCAAAATCGTTCAACTTCAAACACTCATCATTTTTGAACCAGTGAACCTATGAACATTTTTATAGTATTGTAACAAAAGAAGATTAATTTTAATCAATTTATTGTCTACAGGCTGCACCAGCTGCACCAGCTGCCCAGAATGGAAATAAGTCTGCTGCCTCTGTAAGTATAAACTGATAATTCGTAAACAGCGACGTGACCCATGATGAAATTTGCTCTATAATTCGTTCAAAAATGATTCCTGTCTACTGAGAATTATCGTAACAAATATATGTATATATATATATATATACTTCAATGCACGAATTTCCCGCCCCGCCCGAAACTTTTCTTTATAGTGTCATATCTAAATTAAAAAGTAGAGAAAGTGTCGTGGGTTCGCGATTTTATACATGGCAACTCTAATCCCACAGCATCGCAGACTTTGCTGGTCACGTTGCACGCAATGCTGGCGATGCGATGTCCTAAAGTCCTAAAGGGTGCTGCTGCTGAATCTACCGCCCAGACATCTCACCGCTGATATTTCAAATGGCATTCCTAACATTTTTCAGGGCGTGGCCGGACTAGTTGATGGTGTCGTGGATCATGTTGCCAAAGGAGCGGATGACGCGGTTAAAACTGTTGGGGACGGTGCACAGGACGTTGTAAACGGAACTGGCCATCTTGCTGGTAACCTGGTCCATGGTCTTAGCAATGGTTTGAACGACACAATTAGCGCGGGTACTCATCTCGTTGGCGGTCTGGCTAATGGTGTCAACGACGGTTTGAAGAATGTTGCCACTGCTGGTGGCCATGTTGTTGGGAATTTGGTCCATGGTGTCGGACAAGGCTTGAACGATGTTGTGAATTCCACTGGCCAACTCGTCGGCAACTTGGCCAATGGTGTTGGAGTCGGTGTAAACGGTCTTGTCAAGGGTGGTGCCCATCTCGTTGGCAACTTGGCTCATGGCGTTGGAGAAGGTGTAAACGATACTGTGAACGCTGGTGGCCAGGTTGTTAGTGGTTTGGTCAACGATGTAGGAACCGGTGTAGGCGTCGTTGCTAAAGCTGGTACCGATCTCGCCGGCAACCTAGTCAACACTGTTGGAGCCACTGCAGGAGATGTTGCGAAAACAGGAGCTGATATCATTGGAGACATTGGTAGCGGTATCGCTGACTTGTTCGGTTAAATATCGAATGCATGCCGGACTTCTCATACCAACTGCGATGGGAACGACAACGCCAAAACGGAAAACCATTGGACAATTTAACAAATTATTGTTTAATCGAGACAAATCTCGTCTGCTGAAAACGAATGCAAACTTGGTTTAAACAAAAAATGTTATATATTTTCTATGTTGTAAGTAATTGTTATTTGTTGTATTAATAAAAATTAGTAAATCGAAACTGTGTTGAAATTAACCCTTATACATTTATATCACCGAAGTGTTATGTTAGACCGTGGCTCGAAACACAATTTGGGACGCGGTATATTGACCAAAAAATATTCATTTATAATGGTTATTCGTAATCAGAATATTAGAAATTAATATTTTTTAATCATTCATTTTTAATATACAGTGGATGTAAAAAGTATTCGTACGCCCTTTAAAATAGAATAACTGTTTTATAATTGTACCAAACGACCTGATTTTTTAATAAGCAATTAGAAGCATTGGTTTACGAAATGATATGAAAAAAAAAGATTTTCTAAAAATTATAATTTACAAGGTTAAATGCAAAGATAAAAAAGGCATTTTTTAGAACTTTTCTGTTTGGGACCTTAAAAAAATGTTAAATATATATTTTGTAGATTTATAGTAGTTACACATATGCTCTGAAAATTCCATTGAAATCGATTAACATACACACATACACGAGCTACAACCGGTTAAAAATTGTGAGAATCGTAGGTTTACACTACTTTTGATCAGTTTCTGCTTAAAATCAACAGAATCGTACATCTTTCGATGCGTGTCGTTTTCTCCTGCGTTAACCGATCTCGATGAAATTTTCAGTATGTGTATAACTAACATAGATCTACAAAACACATATTTTAAATTTCCATTATCGGCCCAAATAAAACAGTTTTCAAAAATGCCTTTCTTACTTTCGCATGTAACCTTGTAAATTATAATTTTTGGAAAAACTTTTTTGCACATCATTTCATAAACCAATGCTTCTAATTGATCATAAAAGATCAGGTCGTTTGGTACAATTATAAAAATGTTATTCTGTTTTAAAGGGCGTACGAATACTTTTTACACCCACTGTATATTCCAACTTGAAAATTAAACATTTCTTCCAAAGTAGAATAATTCTAGCTACCGATAGATGATTCGCGATACCGTTTGATTGAAGATTGGTGAAATTGGCTCGCGTTTATGTGACAGTGACTGATTGCGAGTGGGCGTAAAAAGTGACCACAGATGGCAAAGCACCACCTTGAAATTCCATCAGATCATCTTCGCGTCTCGCTACAAGCCAACAACGTGCATCTGCAACCAGCTGAGCAGATGTTCCGTAGAATAGGGCACGCGCTGCTATCCTACCACCGATGTTTCACCAATCGCGCAAGCAAATCCTGGGGAAAGATGGGGTCAGGTGCAGATCGGTCACGTGCCCCCAGATGGATGGCAGTGTTGCTTTTTGTTTTGAGAAACGACGCGTTCGCGTACCGATGAACACGCGTAGCTTGCGGATAAACATTGACTACGATGTATCTCTTAATTGCAGACGCAAGTCCAGCGAGGAACAAAATTCTCTGTTTTTATCCTACGAGCTACGTTCGCGACTTACAAATTATAATTCCTTAATAGCTGTCGAATGTTTACATTTTTCTTTCGATTGTTTCCGATTCGAAAGAAATATCCCGCCCCGCCGCCGCTCGGTAAAAGACAAATGGGAAACGCTCGTTTCGAAGAGCCGCCGGTTCTTTGAGCTCTGATTGCGCAGCGGTCCGTAGCCATGTACATATATTGAAAAGTATTGAATAGAACGGACACGAAGACCCGTTGGAACGCTTCGCAGCCGGTAGTAATCGTGTCAATTTCCCAGCTAAAAGGCGAGAAGCGTTCTGCAGAAGAGTATTTACAATTTCGCCGACGCGGCAGTCGTGACTCGTGACAGACAGCGGCGCGGCGGAGAGGAGAGAATTGTGAACGGCGTGATAGAAGCGATTGCACCGGTAACAAGACACAAGGGTTGCATTTGAACGCGTGCCCGCTCGTTTACGGAAGCAAAATGCTTCTTTCCACTTTTTTACCTCCGGCCGATTTTATCCGACCGCTCGTTCGACACGTTTGCCAGCGACGCGCGCGCCCTTTAAAACACGTAAACGCTCGCGGACGGTTTAATTTTCTGCGAGCCAACGTAACGTGGCGAACAGTTTTCCAATTATTTGTTGCTTGGGTCTCGAAGCAGCTGTACGGGATGTAACGGAACGTTTTGTCGCGGCTTCCTCAGTCAGGCGCGATTCTACACTAGGGTCGACCGTATTTACTCTTTAAAGGTCGAACAATAATTTGTAAAATGAAAGTAAAATGAAAATCTTTTTGCAAAATAAAAATTGTCTGCATTAATTTTTAAATGTAGGATCCACGTAAACGTTTATTTCTGTTTTGAATAATTTTGGTGAATTAAAGATGGCATTTTCACATTGTTTAAATGCTTTCGCCGTTTTACATTGGACCTCCTCACTTTTTCTATAAACGCACAAGATCTGAAATGTTATTAATAGTTGTACACAGTATGCAGGTTGCCTAACAATCGCAAGATTAATAAATAAAACAGTTACGGGATGTCGAAGACCCGACGATAGCACCCGACGATAGCACTCGAGGGTTGAACCTCGAGAAACGTTTCGATGCTCGCTTGTTCTGATTTTTCTGAACCATTGCGACTCTTACTTTCCCTACAGCGATCATCCGGTTGTGAATTATTTTAGCTAGCCACGATTATCGAGCATCTCACTTTTATGAGGCAACGCAACGTGAGGCGTTTTTAGCTCACGATAGGTTCAGTGTTAAACTATAGAACGCCGCTGTGGAAGGGTGAAGATATTCAAACCAGGTCAAAGATCTATCAGTCGGCGTTGGCACTAAAGTTCAGCGGCGAAACCGCACGAGTTCGATAAAACAGCGTGCAGCTGATATCGATCTGTGCAATTTAAGCGGCGGAGGTGTCGACGCGACGGGTAGAAGATAGAGCACATTGTGAATCGTGAATCGTGAATCGTGAATCGTGCGATGGGAAAGACGGTGTCAATGGCAGCCGAAAGACGTGGCCGACAGCAGGTGTGAAGGGATGTATCCACTGCTCCGTGTCCCTTTCCGGCTGTGGCCGGCTAATTGTAATGGGAAACTGATTCATCTGTTCGCCGTAATTACCCGCGTGGGGCGAACTATGCCCCGAAGACACAAGCCGAGAGAGTTCCCTTAGTTTGGGTTTGCGTGACGCAGTGGGAGTATCGATAAGAGGATCGCTCGTGTATACTGTTTTTCTTTTGCGCAACAGCGAAGACGAAAGGAAGTCTTCCCGAGGAGGCCGGTCACGGGAGAAACCTTGAACTCAAGCCGTAGCACAACCTGCACTGTCTATCCGCTAGATTTTGTAAACTTTACCGAACCTATTGAAACAAATTTTTTTGTTTTTAAACGAAGAGCATTCTTTTATCTTAAAACTGCATACCTCAGATTTACAATTACAGTTCGTCATTTATTAAATAAATCATCCTCAATGGACTAACGACAGTTGTCCAAGTTATTTCCCGCTTTGACATGGAATATCTTTCCGAGTTCCAAATAGTTTCGCATTTTTTCAAATTGGAATATTTCCAATATACACAGTGAAACGAAACGATGAATCCGCTGGATCGCTTCGATGGCAACTCTAATCTCTTACGTGAGATTAATATAATCACTTGCGGGCTTTAATCATCTAGTGTTTCGGCAAACGTAGTAAAATTACACGTAGGCAAACACCGACACCTTGACGAGAGCGTATAGATTTACATACATATGTGTATCTCGCAGGCTGGACCGGATCTTCTCCGTTCTCGAGTGTCTTTGTAAAAGTATGGTAAGTACACGTACAGAGATTAAGGTAAAGTAACGCGTTGCCTAATCTTTCCGGAGAAACACTCCAGAATCTTTGTCGCGAGCTTCGTCGACGCCACGTTATCTTAGGGCACAGGCAAATATGCGCACCCAGCCTGTTCCGTCTTCAGATAGTACGAAACCTAGTTCCATTAACCGGGACAGGTTCTCTCCGATAGCGCTTTGGCAGAGACAGAGACAGAGACAGAGATACAAAGCAAGGAAGACGGAATGCTATCATTTCTTATTCTACCCCAACTAACCATGGGCACGCATTTAGTCCTACAAGGTTTTTAGGCCTACCGACTGTGATAGTCTTAACTTTCAACGCGCTTCTGCATTCAGTTTAATTCGTGTGCAGGGCCGTCGAGATAAATTCAGAAATTTTTGGGATAGTCACGCGAGTAAAGTGTAGGTAAGGCCAATATGAACAAAGCAATTGTTGACAGGTACCTCGCTATAGGTGTGTGTCACTTTAGTGTGACCCCCAGACCTTCGAATAACTTTGAACTCCGAAGATGAAGGTGAACTTGTGTTATTCTTACTTCAATTATTATTATCTAGTTTATATGTATATTCTTGTACGTATAACAATAAAAATCTTGCAAGATTTTAGTGCTCGGTATTGTTTTATGTGAAAAAATATATTCAGAATAGCAAGATCGCTCAATGAACAATCGTAAAAATGTTTTGCATCCAGGTTATGGTGTCAGCGACTCCAATGCATACTGAGAACAGATGACACCGACCGATCATTAAATTGCGTGCAAGCACATGTACATCTGTTAAACATTCTCTTAATATCTACAAAGGGGTGTGTCAGAGGGAAGGAAAACTACGTTAAAAACATCAGACATCCTTTCACAGTAGGAAAGGTAGGTTCAAACATCCTTTCACTTCGGCCGTGCAATCAAAGAATTCAAAGACAAAACTTTCAAATTTGATCAAAGCTTCATTGTATCACTGGATGTATTATTAAATCTGCTAGTTTTCTCAAAAATAGTTGGATAGAAGATTCTCGCTTGGTAACACAACATAAACTTGATGTGCTCCTCAAAAATAAATGCACCAATGATTCTCGATTCGGTAACACAACCTAATCATTCAATGTTTGAAAATACACTAGTAAATGTTTCCCTCTGAATTGTTGTTTATAATACAAACAGAGGTCTGGACGGAGGATAACGAGAACAAGAACGGTTCGCATTTATTGGGATTGGGACCAGCGCAGCGCAGCGTCGAAAGTGGTCGCGCATACCGTTAGTCTCGAGGTGCCATTACCGCGGGCCGAAACGAGTTTTATATCATTAATTCATTCGTTAGCCCGACCCGGACTAATGAAACAGTTCTCGAAGGGCGCCTCGAGTGATACGCTCCTGGGTTTCATTAATCCGACCCGCTAATTTATGGGCCGATTAAATCGTATCGATAAAAATTACCATTTATCGGACGCTGCCTCGACCGATACAAGCCGCGATTATTTCATTTCGGATACAACTGTAAAACGTGGATAATACCTGGAATAAATAATTGAATCGACCTAACCGATTTCGGTGAAATTGTTCAACGAGTTATCTCAGAATTTTTTATAAATTGCATCGTTATTAAACCAAATCAAAATCTTTTTAGGTGTATTCTCTTTAGTAAACCAATTTAGTAAACCAATGCTTCTACTTGCTATCAAAAATCGGGTCGTTTGGTATACTTGTGAAAAAGTTTGTAAGAGTGTCCATACACTTTCTACACTGACCGTATATGCTTCTATCCGACATGAAATAATGTGCTGCTGATAAATGATTAGCCGCAAAAATACGGGAGGAGAAACGTTCCCCAAAATTAATTTATTACGCAAGAAACACGCTGAAAAATCTAATTATAATTTCCTATTCGTTTTTGCCCAGCACGAACAGGCGGAAGATAAAAAGGACGATCCATAAATTACAAAGAATAGTGTGTTACGTCGAATCATTTGCATTTCACTTGTACTACGTTCCCAACACGTCCGAATCAACGGAAAGTTCATCAATCAACGGGAAAAAGCCTCGCTGAGCAATCTCGGTCCGAAAAAACGATGACTTTTTAATGGCAGTGATCAGAAGGCACACGCGGATGTGTCGGAAAAAAGGACTATTCTAATTTATCAAACGGATCGCGCACCATTAGGTATCGATGTCTGTCCGATTAACATGAACCACGCGTTCACTATACCTTGGCGTACGTGACACGTGATACAAGCGTTTTAAACGTAAACCGTGCACGCAGCTAGGGTGTGGTAACTGCTCTATCCCGTGTTACGAATAAAAAGTGAATCGAGGAAATCAGGATAAAGAACTTGAAGACAGACCACTCTTTCGATCTCTGGTTGATCTAATTGGGCGTTACTGACTGATTGTATCCAATTAATGCTGCAACCAGGCGAGTAAAAGTTGTTCTGTTCTTTTTTTCTATTATTCAAGCAGCCGAAGGGTACTTTCGTAAGAAATTATTAACTCAATTGATTTATCTGTGAGTGTAAAACGATAATAAATTACGCCACACGCGTTATGTTGCAATTGTTCGGATCAAAAGGATAACTCGAATAACAACAATTCTGAAGCACAAAATTAGTATTTTCTGATCAAGGCAAAGAAAAACATTATTTCGCTATGTCAAACCATGTCACCTATGAAATCTGATTGTCACAATTAAACATTTTCGCAGTAGAACAAAACGTTCCGATTGAACCAGAATTTTTGTCTACTTTCAAGAAGATAATAGTTTCGTTATTCATACAAAATGTAAATTCGGTTGACATAAGGCAATTGATAACAATTTTCTCGGAAGTAAAAGTAAAACGAGAAACAAACAAATCCATCTTTTTGTTTGCCTTTAGGTAGGGGGAACGGCGATAATTAAAATGTCGCGGATACCAGTATATATATTCAAAGTAGCCATCACTGCAAAGAAACAGGAGAAAGAAAAAGAACGGTACCAGTTGGAAGAAAAAAAAAGAAAGTGTGGTGAAGCGGTAGAAGAGATTCTCCACGTGTCCTGAAACTTAACCGGTATGAATATTTACGTCTACCTCGAAGGCTTTCGAAGGAGACCTAAAGATTTGGTAGCGTGGTCGTAAACTATGAGCGTGGATTACGAGCGTAGTCGTAAAACTCTTCGGAAAGTAGCCTTACGAATTCGAATTAAAAAGATTCAGGAAAGTAAACAAGCCGCAGTGACGTCACGAATGATGCTTGGTTTCCTTGGTTATCTTCGAAAGACCTTAAAAACGACGATAATCAGAACATTTGTACAACTTTTCTCGCAAAAAGAATTTTTCGACGGTATTGTATATTGAATTATTCACGACCCAATGGATGGGAATTGAAAGAATTGCAACGAAATCGCTACGTCCGAAAGAGTCAACTACAAGGTATCAAGCTCTAGTTAAAGCGTTCAACTAAACAATCGCGTGCTTCCTAGATCTTAAATAGGTCAAGCCGTGATTTTCGAGACTTTGTGGCCTCTAAAACTGCAGTTTCGAGAAATGCACGAATACCTCCGAGTACCGTGAAGCAGCTTTCGGGAACATACTTTCAACCTTTGTAACTTCGTCCACTTTGCGCGGATTAATTCGAAACTTCCGAGAACTATTCTTGACATGTACTTGACATATTTTACGTTTCCTGTGCGCGAGCATATCGTCCGAAAAGTTTTACGACAACTTACAATAGTATATTTGTTGTAACTAGACGTAATAATATACATATATCGTAATATCCGCACGAATAAAATAAAAATATTTCATCGCATTTTACGCAGAAACGAAATATTTATGATTCTAGGAATTTTTAAAAACTAGAAATCCTACAATGGGTCGGTCACTTTGTCTGGTAGTTCCAGTGATAATTGCCGCGAATGCCTGAAGTGCATGAAGTGCATGAAGTGCATTCGCCTCCCGCGACTCAGACTGCAGTTTCGAAACACTCAAGTGCACGGTAGTACGCTGGGTTGCATGCTGCAAGGCGCAGGCTGACCTTCAACGAGGTATGCGACGATATTGGGGACGCAAATAGATCTTCGAAAGAAAAACGAAGCGATACCATGAAAATATCGAGCAATGGATAAGCATAGCGGACAGTGAAAGACTTCGAAGAGATGGGCCGAGGAATTCGTCCAAATTCCTTAAACTTCGACGACTAAAACGATCCATAAGAATTTATAGTGAACCATCGGCAAGAGTATTTAAAAAATTAATTTCATGGAAGCCTAAAAATTTCCACCTAAATCACATGTAAACTATTTGGCGTATGAAAAAATGGTTGAAACGAAAGTTGTATTGCTTCAAGATTGGCATATAATGTAACAATTAGCTTTTTTATCGCGATGTAAAAGTCACGTTGAGTTTCTTTATCGTAAAGCGCGAATTTTAACCTTGTGGTTGAAGAGAGAATTGAACCTTGAATAAAATGGGTATACGGGCTGAAAAAATAATAGTTATCAAGATGTTCTCTATAAATAATTTTCAATGTAGTAATGCTCACAAAATGTTCTCCAACACAAGTCTTTTGTTCATTTTGCCTTGCAAAAAGATCCTCAGCCTATCCATGGCGTCTTTTAAGTAAAACAAAACGAAGATATTTTTTTGTTTATATAACGTGAAGTTGAAAATTTGCATAGAGGTCCACAGTCCGGTGATCGCGGGAATATTCGATTTTTATATACGCAGCAGTGTATTTTCGAAAGGCAGCAGACACCGAATATTTTAAGCGGTTCAAGGAGATCGAGTAGAACATTAGAATAATTCAAGGCGAAAGGTCGGTGAAGGGAGTGCCAAGGGGATTTCAATGTCATTTTAAATGACACCTCCTATATCTGCTTCCATATTATGTATATCGCCTTGCAAACGACGTGTGATACGATATTAATGGAAACCATTATCCGCCCATCAAAATTCAATTGTAATTATTCCTTCGCTTAATTGTCTATAAAATTGCTCGACTTGTTCGAAGTTTCTAGGTCGTGGAATAATTCCACGTAAAAAGTTCCGAAGCTAATCAATTATAAGCATTTTATCGGCAGAGACTTTTCCCACAATACACATACATAAGGGTTGCAAAAAATTATTGAAACTCTCAGAAGCTCCATCGCAATGCAAGACAGTCGACACATTTAAAAAATTTGAAAATACTGTTGCATCATTTCCAATTTATTCAATTCATTACCAAAAGAAATCTATGTAATTCCGCAATTTTGAAATCAATGCAGACAATTTTTATTGTGCAGAAAAAGCCGCAATCTACTCGCTATTCGACGATTAACTGTTTCGACTTGCGTCGCGCTTGCATTAAACGGCTCATTTGTGCCTGACGGAACACAAAACGGTTCGTTTACACAAGAGACTAATACGAAAGCATTCCAATTTCAGCCATGTACGAGTATGCACGTCGCGTCGGCCATTACTCGAATTACTCGTGAACACCGTCCGGTTTCTAAATCGACTCACCTGACCGATTAACGTTTCGCAAGGTCCTGGAGCAGAGTTGCAGGATAAGGGACGGAGCACGGATTGAGGGGGAAAAGTTACCCTCTCTCTCTCTCTCTCTACAGGTACCAGATTAGTCACATGACATTAAGAAACACGTCACGTGATTGTCCCTGGCGGAAGCGCGGGGAACTAATAGTTAACGAAACATTATCAATAACAAAATACAGTGATTAGAGGAGACCGGGGCTAGAAGTTCGGGAGGGAGGGGGGGGGGGGTAAGTTGTTCGATCATTATTTACAAAAAGGGAGAAGAACGCGCGATTCGTTTTCAGTTGTTTTTATTATAAAAGTGACAAAGACAAAGACAAAAGACTGTAAAAAGATAAAGTTCATTTAGAAAATATGCAATAACCCAATGAAACGATTTTTTCGGATTTATCGGCGGATCCTACGTTTTACCGAGAGTGTTTCGTATGCGATTCCGATCGATTGTTCTAATCGAGCCCGGTCGGATGTAATTGCTTCCTCCGGATGTTACAATTACCGCTACCTATCGGACAGACCGGTGCACAAAAGCTGGGAAAACAGTTCTGATCGACATAATAAATTCTAACTGTCCGTGGGAAGGCTCCTTTTCATACCGTAGCCGGAGGATTATTCCCATTAATGAACCGTGCAACCGTGCAACCGTGCAACCTCTTCCAGGCGTCGCGCGAACTTCTGTCGAAGTACGTTCTATCGATTTGCGAAGCATCAGTCTCTTCATATGTTTATTCGGTAACACATTCAGTAACCAGAACAGTCCTTTAATTTAATCCGTGTAATTCTTAGAACATTTACATTAGTTTATCGGCCTGGTTGGCTCGATACGTTAGACGTTCGACTGTCGACCTGCTTACATTAAGTTTGTGCCAGTCATACTTGTACTTGTATTAATTTATCAATCGCGAGTAGCGAAAAAAAAATTCGTTGAGTCAAATTTGAAAGTAGTTGTCTCTTTTTGAAGGGTGTGCGAATACTTTAGCCCACCACTCTAGTTATGGCTGCTGCGAGAGACCGTAAAAAGTGTGCACCGTCCAAGGATTAAAGGATTTACGGAGACCTTTTTGAGTGGCCGTGTACCTGGAATATAATAAGTGGAGGAGAAAGAAACTTTTCAGCTACCTGGACAGCGCTGTTGAGAAAACAGTTGTTCTGACCAGGTCCATTGAGTAATCCCTTGGTGCTGGTGAAGCTGTTGTTGTGATCGCTGGCCGGCGATTTCTGGTTCGATTGAATCTGTCCGTTCGCCTGGTTTCCATGTATTTGATGGCACTGCGACGACTGTAAATATCCACTGTAATCCACCGTATCCTGGGATGCAGCTGGCTGCTGTAAACCCATGATAGACGCCATCCTAAATCAGCTATGTTAATGTCATCTGGAAAAAACACACAGAAGCTTGGTTACTCAACTTGCAACGAGCAAGGGCGTTTAGTCTTTGGAAAAATAGTCCAATGCTGTAACAGCATTGTTGGAGAGCCGATGACTAATGATCCATTCAAGAGACGATCATGTCATGGATCATTACCTTTAACAAAATTCGTTACTTGCGTTACGTAAATCAGGGAAACAATTGCAGTAAGCTTTAACATTTTTATTATGTTCCTAGATAAATTTTGAAAACAGAAACAGTCGGTATTTTTAGTCGTGCATTATACAGCATTATACACAAATGATAACCGAGTTAGCATCTTTATTTTTAACATTTCTCCTGTATGACGCTTGCCAAAATTTACACGGGAACCAGTGACTATTCGTAAGTATGAATTGCACAAATTTCGTTTTGCACGTATTTATTTGTGTAGATTCTATTCGTCATAACAAATGTACCAGTCCTTGTTTAGAATTAGAAGAAACTTCGTGCTACGTCTGATTTTATTACGCTATACTTTTGCATGCTGCACGGCATATCGCGTACAAGTGTAACGTGTGTATATTCGCATGGAAGGCACGAATATAGATTACAGAAATTATTGTACGCATTTTTCAGACCACCGACCGAACGTGATCATAAACTCGGAAAGTTAAACGGATACGTGGCTGGAAACTAAACCAGCTTTTTGCGAGTCATGTGCACTTGCGCATACCGAGCCGAATTTTTCCGATAGGAACGTACTCTTGGACGACTACCAACTTGATCTATTAGTAATTAGTACCCTCATCGCGCTAACGTTATTAGCTTTGCATATTCATAACTATTAAATCCTTTCCAAAGACCGTTACGATGTATGCATGTATATCGTATTTATTCTCGAGCTATATTTATTATTACGGTGTATTAATTCAGCAGCCAATTAAGTTTGTTACAGTAATAAAACATAGCACGTTTACTGTTCTAATCCTGTTGTTTTTCTTGACGGCTAAGGTCAACGTACTTCAAAATGTATTTGAATAGGAAAATGAAACGTTGAGAGTAACAATATCGATTACAACTGAGCTACTTGACCATTCTAATTATTCGAGTCCCTCGCAAATCCAACACCAATTTGTAAGATCAACGATCAGATTGGTCGGCCAATGGAAAACCAATTTTGGCAGGTATACCTTTTCTGAAACCTAAATCTAACTTAAGCGTGTATCGAGTTGCAGACGTTTGGATCTGTTGCAGGGAACCCTTCGGCTGAGTGAAAAATACCATGGCTGCATTGTTACAGAACCCTAAAAGCGACCACGAAGACAACGACGCCAGCTTAGCTCTCGAGCACGTATTCGCCCCGACCACTTTTCTTGGCCACTCGAAATTAACGCCGACCACTCAGCCGTACCATTTAGTATGTCGGCTATGCGAGTCGGACCAGCTCCTTCGCCCCTTTGCCCCTTCTCGCCCCTTCTCACCCCTCCAGGACCGATAATATCGCCTTTCTTCAGCATCCTCCTTCTCTCGCCTTCAATTTCCCTTTCGATGCGGAAAACGCGGCGACGGCGGCGGCGATCCTTTCCTTTTCTCCCATCGAAATACAAATATTTTCTCGAGAGGTACAACGATACCTCGAAAGGAACAGAAATATCGAACTCTCCAAAGAGACTGGAATATTTTCTCAAAAGAAACGAGAATAAATTCTCGAGAGAAACAATAAAATAACCGTAACTTGTATGAAAGCTGGAAACCTCGAAAAAGAATATTAAGAAGTATCTTCAGAAATGTTTGTTTTATTAAAATTCGCTTTTGGATACCATTTTGCACTGAAACCTTTTCATAAAAAGCTGTGTATTCATTGTAGACGTATGTCATGCAACATTCATGTACGAAATGATAAATAACATTTCCCTATAATTCATACGAGTTGCATCGTATCCATATTTATCAAATTCGATTCAAAGTGTTTATCGTGTATCTCCGTGACTTATCCAGTGCCGATCGAAGAAGAGTATCGCGTCTATCTATCGTGTAACTTTTATTACTTTATACCTGCAGTAAGATTGAATGCTAGTCTCGTGTGCAAATGGAATTCAGTTTATAAAAATCTGCTCGTAGATTCGTGTAAACATCCGCGGTGTAACGATTAGATTTAATAACGGCTGTCAGATAGGATGTTAAATCTGTAGAGGCAGGTAAAACAACGCAACAGTTCGATCGTAATTATCTGTTGTGCGGCATGTCACGGGAAAGTACACAGTTGCATGCTGCATCCTGTTCCTTGTAAGCCAAATGAGGAGTAACGCTTCCATGTCTCTCTGTATTTCAAATTCATATAAGATAACGGTGTTAAAATACAACGGAGCTAATATTGTACCATCATGCACGGCTAGGAGACGTATAGAGAGTGCGAAGCTGAAGAAATTACGGTGAAGTCAATATGTTACTAGTTTTACCGTTACGGCGCGGCGATTCCGTGCGACTCGGGCCTTCCAGATTAAAAGTAGGATTCGACGTGAAAATGAATATGTACTCGCGTCTGAATTCGCGTGTTACAGCACTGGCGTAGCGTCGCATGCGAGTATACAAACAAGTCTACAGGGTGATTCAACTGAGTGTGTCACTTAAATTACACTTATACACGAAGAAATGGTTGAAACGAAAGTCGTGTGGTTTCAAGAGTAGCATACAATGTAATAATTAATTTTTTTTCTGTATTGCTTCTTTATTGAAATCTAAAGGTCACCTTGAGTTTCTTTATTGTAAATAGTATAGTATAAGTTAACCTTGTGTTGTTGAAGAGAGAGAATTAAATTCCGAATAGAGAACTATCAGATTTTTCTAAGACTTTGCGAGAGATGAAAGTATAAATGATTTTTACCCCAAGCAATGCTGCAAAAAATTCACCATAAGAATAAATATATTTGCAAGAAAGTACCGATGACAAACCCTCGAAGGTATTCCACAGCCAGCCTCGAATTAAGCTTGCTCGTTTACAATCAATTAGAAAAATGCACGTCGCTATGCTGTTTTCCTTGAAGATCCTCCGCCGAGGCCGCGCGGCGATTCGCTGGATCGAGCGTTGGGCATCGAGGAGAATGGCTCGTGAATATCGATTCGGTGTTCATTGATTCATTGAACACGAGTTCCCGGTATTGTTACAATCGTTTGATACGCGTCACGTTAACACCGTGTACGTGCGTGATTAACTTTAGCGAACGGTGTACAAAATGTGTATACGAAGCACGTGAAATTTCATTCCTATGGATGACACCGCCGCTAACGAAATCAAATACATATCTTCCTCCGTTACATAACATGTTTCATAGTTGAACAGTTGAACCGGGGTTTCTGTACGTATACTAGGGTGGTTCTTATTTAACGGTTCATTTTAGGGGATTTCTCGAAACCCAGTTCTCTTTATAAGACCTCTTTTATGACGTTAATAACAAAAATATGCAATTTTCTGCAAAATAATCAGCAAGTAAAAAGAAAAGTAAGTTGAAAAAAGTGTTAAAAGTTTTTTTAATGATTCGTTATTATACATGTTTGCCTATATTTTAAGTAATACAATTAATTATTCGATGCCGAAGTAATATCGCGCGGAAACACCGAGCTTAGCTCGCCTTAATTTGCTTAAGAAAATTGATCGTAAACTAACACGCCGCCGTATTTTTCAGTATTTTCGCAAAATTCATTCTCTGATTATGTAGCAAAGCTTCCGCGCGACCGTGCGTTTTACGAGTCTCTCGGGCTCTGCCCTGCAATTTACCTACGTTCTTCTGCTCGGTATAAAAAATTCCGTCCACTTAAGTTTATTCATTGCCGTAAGTTCTGTCTACAACACCCTGGAATTCGGAAGAGAATGCCAAAAGTACCACGGATGTTAAAAGTAACGAACTTACGTCTCCGTGGTAATTACGAAGAAAAAAAAAATATCGAATGGGGTGGGTGTCTCCCCTCATGAGTGTGTAATAGACTGCCGAATGCCGAAGAATATAAGAACACTGTTGCACGCTCACAAACCGAAATAGTACTAAGAAAATCACGTTCATCAATGTTCCGTTCCCACGCGAACCATTGTGATAGGGCGATTTAATTTTAGATTGTGATATCGGCGCTCGGTATCGACGCGTTCCCTAATAAGAAGACGTGCAAATAGATGAGAAAGACTATCGCCTCAAACGAATATGTTGCCTATATTCCAGTACCAAAGAATCGTCGAACGTTCTGCTGCTTTGCATCATCATTAAGATGAAGCGACGAAGTGACGAGATGACAGTAACAGATAAGTGTTATCTATATAAATAAAGCTAACTACAATTACACACGAATTCTCGCGAACGTAATCGAAACAGTTTTATGATAAGTAATCATTGCGAACATATAAATTCATATAGCAATAAGATAAAATTAAAATAATCAAAGCTGGTTCTGGTTACTTTGATATTAAAAAAGAAGTTCGCAATTATTATAAAATATGGTGTTTGTTGCACGGTGAAATACAGAATAATTGATGAAATACTGAAATCTACTAAATCTATTAAAACACTAAAGTCGTCACCTTCCTGGTTTAAAAAATGGCAAAAATGTTGGAAGACTATAAACATAAACCCTCGGAGTACCGAGGCACAGCGGTCCGTGCCAGGGTCAATTCTGACCCAACACGTATATTCACAAATACATTTACTACCGCTCGAGCTCCCCACCATAAATCACGCCTACAATAAAAGACACCCCTTGCCTCTGTACTCTGTACCGTCTCGCATAAATACCTACCATCACTCTCGAGGAGCGCGCTGCGATGGGTAAAAAATGACTCTGGCACAGTCTTCGGAGGGTTAACTAATAATTCGTTAAAATAATTAATTAAACAAAAACAAAAACAAAAAATAAATTCCGGTACCGGGAATCGAACCCGAGCCTCCTGGGTGAGAGCCAGGTATCCTAGCCACTAGACCATACCGGATTGGTATGAATCCTACTCCTCTCTACACAAGTTAACCTGAAAGGGTGTGCTCAATTTCTGCAATGCAAACATAATTGAATTTCACAATTATCGATTCCAATTTATTACGAAATACATATATCTCGAGAGCAAATTATTTAATAAACAATTCAACGATACCACATATTTACACGTGGGTGCTATATTCTGTTCGTCAATTTTCACAAGTTGCACATATATTTTTCAGCACATTATTATTATATTCATATTGCTAATATTGCTTGTTACATCTACTGTAATTCTACTGGAATTTAGTATTAGAACTTAAACTTTCTTTACTAGCTTGAATAAGAAAATTTGTTATTTTCTCATGTAATTCCTAAAAATTGCAATTTTCTCAACATTTTTTTTGCACCTCGTTTAGTGCACCAATACTTCCAAATGGAAAAAAAACGTTCAGGTCGTTCGGTCCGATTTTGGAAAAGTTATATTGTTGTAAAGGTGCAAACTTTTATGAACCATTGTAAAATGGCTTTGAAAAATCTGAAAATTTCGAGTCCGTCCTCGCCGTCTTATGTTTCTTTCCAAGACTATCCCCTACGTGTTACGCATACCAACGTAATAAAGCTCCGTTGTTCGGAATGACAATGTACGCGAACGTATTTATAGACCGACCACCATCTACACGTTTACAGAGTTTCTTTCCAGTTCTTTCGCTATTCACTTTCTTGGAACTTCTACGGGACTCTCGTCAATTCTAACGGTATGAACGAGGAAATTTCAACGAATGGTTTTTCATATCACTCGGAAAGCCGCTACCAAGTAGAACCCCTTCGATTCTGAATCGTAATTTCTAATAATCAGGATGCTAATTATTTATATTTCAAATGGAAATAGAAATCGACACCTTTCGCACTTGCCTTTGTCTTTGACTGCTGTTCGATAAAATTGTCGTACTCGTAATAAAAAAAAAAAATGAGAATAAAGCTAAAATGTTGCTTCACGTTCCCTAAAACAATCTGTTTCTTTTTACATTAGTTTTATGTTCGAAAAAAATGTTAGATTTACCGCATTCTATGCCGTATTTTATTTTGCCAAATAATTCCCATCTCTGGTATATGTATCATCGTTATCGTAATTTTCTCCGCAAAATCAACTAGCCAACGTTGCTTACCAACGAACCTAAGAAAGAAACCGCGGGCAACTAAAAACGAAAAACGGAAGTGACGAAGAGGGGAGGACCTCGTATTATGGCATAAACTCGAGGTCTGCTAGTATCGGCGAGGTTATTTCCGTTGGACACACAAGTCGACGCCGCGCCGCGCCGTAAAGACCGCGGGAGGCGTCACGACGCCCAACTCGCGTTAAAGATAACACCGAAATTAAACTACATACTATCACGTCCGGTTACCGCTTCGTTCAACACATTCCCGCACACTTACTTTCCTAGATTGGCCTCGGAAACACGCTTTTATTCTCCTAAATTTTTCCTTGCGTCTACAATGTGTCACAATAATATCCGGACACTTTTCAAAAAAAGAAATTTTTAAATTTAAACGTTGGTCCATACAACTTGGATCGTTTTGAGAAGTTAGAACAATTTATTTACTACATAATGTGAAAAAGAAATTTTGGAAAAATTTCAATCGCAATTCTACTTTTCGGAAGTGAAGAAAATTAAAGTAGATGTTAGATTGTAACAGATAGCAAGTAAACGAAGAAGATTACAGAAAAATACTTTTGTAAATACCAAGTGTTCTTTCCCGATTGTTATCGTTAATGAATGGCAATTTCTAGTCGTTCTACCGTACAAACCGATAAAATGTACTCCACCTCCTCAAGCACCAACATCCTCTCTAGATTATGATGCAATATCAGCAGATAATCTTCAAAAACAAACGGGTTTTTTGCTGATTTTCTCATACTATTGCAAGGCCGATTATACACGGAAGGATGTCGACTCGTTCGCGATCGTACGACAACTGACAACTAATTGTCTAGGTAATGACAAGTGAGTGAAGGACAAAGAAGTTCTGATCACTGTGACCGCAAAATATATCGCAGTGACGCAGCGCGAGGGGTTGAGTGTCCGCCGCTAGACTTTGGCGCATATTTAGCGACACCGCGCGCGATCGAGGGGCAGAGCGTCGCCGTTCTACGGTGAATTTTTGTACGCGAGACGATTTAAAGTCGAGAAAGTCTGGTGCATAATTGAAACGCGCGGTAGACGCGTAGATCGTTATCCGACCGCGAAACACACGGGGAACGACAGGAACGAAATTAAAATGAAAAGAGCCGACCATTTTCTGTTCAAAGATACGCCGGTGCCGGGGCCGTTTAGCCCAGCGTGCATTTAATGCAGCCTCGACGGATTTATACGCGTCAGCATCATCGCGTTTCACCGCAATGCGGAGACTCCGCGGGCTGCGGCTATCCCAGCTTCTGGATGGAATTCCTTCTTTCGCGATTGTAACCGCAGCCGCTTGACGCGAGGGTAAACAATTACGTGAAGATGCAGAAGAAAGTTGGCAGTATTCGTCGGTGGCAGCCGACTCAACGGCAAAGGATTTCGCCGTTGACGGATGGGGAAAAAGTTCGGAATACCCGGGGAACGGGGAACGGGGAACGGGGAACGGGGAACGGGAAACCGGCACTCTTGGCCGTCATTACACGGCCAACGATCGGAGCAGCGGGTCTTTCCTGCGGAAAGGTTCCATCTTTAGTGATGGGACTGATACCAATACTATCGGAGATACGTAATACCAAATTCTAAAATTACTCGGTGAGTAGTATGGATACGTATCAGTCACTTGACATCGATTATCGTCACAGATTCTTCTTCATTCGATACCAATAGCTTACGGATAAAAATATCGATGTTTCAATTTGGTGTTCAAACAAATGTTCAAGTTTTCCAAGAGTGAAACGATATTGAATGTTAAATCCGAGTTGAATTCAGAGAGTATTATTTAAATTCTATTAAACGAGGCAAATAAATCAATCAGTGTTCAAGGATTCAAATAAAATTGCATCGATTTCGCTGAGAATGATATGGAGGAAAAATTCGAACGCGTCAAATGGGATTTGAGCCTATCAACGCGCGGTGATCGACGTGATAATTCGAGGTTTACCCGGTCCATTTTTCGCTTCAGAGTTTTAAGGATTTTCCACTTATATGAGCACGCCTTCGAAAGTTTCCCCATTGATAACGCGTCGACTGGTTTATAAGCTGAAAAGTTTTCAAGCATTTCTCGTGTTCCAATCTCGTGAATATCAACGAATCGATTAAAGTAAAAATGTTTCCATCTACCAACGAGTGAAATAATCTTATCTGATGCTTGTGAAATATATGTATAAAACGACGACTGCAATCAATTACACTAGATAATATTGAAATTTAATTTCGTATGACAACTTATTTTATCAATTTTATGACAGTACAACTTCAGTTGAAGATATTTCATGGACCATTAACAGGATTAGATGGGTATAACAAACCGGAAGATAATTATTAAATAGTAGATGTTTATGCAACTCGAGTCTTTCAATCTCCATATTAAGGATGCATTAATTACTTGCAATATGAGGTAAATGCACGGAAAGTGATACCGATTATTCTGGAGAGTTGAACGCATTTTAGTGATTGCAGCAGATTTAGAATGGCAACGAATTAATTTGTTCATCTAATAGCAATCGGCAGTCTATCGATTAGTAATATTAACAGGGCAATATGTGTGCATTTCTCAAGCATATGTTAATCACTGCAAAATTGTACCTTGCACGACAAGAAAATGGTAGCCTCGAATCTCAGCAGTTTCACGCTTCCGCACCGTCTGACGTTCGAAAACGTCGATTACTGTAATCTCATTTCCACGTGTTCCTTTAATAAAAAAGTGCCGCCACCGATTCTCAACGAAAATAACTAAGCAGGGTTCAAGCAATTAGGTATCTCCGTTCCAAGAAGGATTCCAGCGGTTCGCCACTAAATTTTCATTTTTGGTCAAGTCTGGCAACGTGATTAAATTATTAGAAGACCATAGTACCTGCCCATTGCCACAATTTTTAAACGATTATCCATTAAACATTATACAAGAGAACCATCACAATATGAATATGAATACATTTAACCCCGGAGTGAACTATTGAGGTCGATATAACTATTAATAATATAACTATTTGTGCATTTAAATTAAATTTTACTATTTCACTGCGTTTCCATTTATCATGTCGGTAGAGATGAATATCGACTATGAATATAATATTAATTATAATTTAATGAATTATTGCATCGTTAGGGTACATTTATCAATCGACTGATTGCAGCATTCATTTGTAATGAAGAGAAAATTAATGATAAACCGAATGGTCCAGATATAGGAACGAGGAACGAGGAACGGACGAGGGTTGAACAAAATGAGATTTTGCAACCCCCGGTTTCTTGTTTCGAGGGTCAAGATTGCTGGGCGGCACGGCGCGGCGCATTTCGACGAGGCGAGTGCCCGACGCGAATCTTTTTTTCGAGAATGCACCTGCGCGTTCGAGTATCAAATGTTACCCAGTTGCACATCGTGATTGCGGCCTTCGAGAAAAACTCGCTGAACCGGTCATGCGTAAAATATCACGAGCTTCTTGACAAGAGGACCAAGCAGGAGCACGAGGCTGCGGTAACGCGTCCACTCGCGATAAATCGTCCTTTTGCAGTATCATGCGCGCAGAAACATTTTATGTCCCGAGAGCCGCTTGTTGCATTCTTCGGGACGCCACGAGAAAACAATTTCATCCGAGGTACAAACAAGACTCGGCTAAAACTTTACGAGGCTTCGGTAACCGTGGTGGACGAGATCGATCGGCAAACTGGTCAAATTTCGTACTGTTTCATAGTTTCATCAACTTTCACTTTCTATCTGAAATATCTGTATATTCTTTGAATTAACCCTTAAGTGGTACACTGTTTATTATGTTGATTGTACTTTATTTTAATATTGTTTCTAATTTATCATGAAATAATAATACGTGTAAGCATTTTCTGGAAGAATGGTATAAGATTAATTAGTGTATGTATGCATGTGCTACATCTATGTATACAATATCTACAATGGTGTCTGATACACTTCTCCAAGTAATGTCTTAAATGTAGCTTGATAAGGTGATTAGCAGAATTCGTACTTAAAAAATTATCTTTCGAAATAAGTGAATTCGATGAGATCATTCTTCTGTTCGATACATGACGAATTTTTGGAATTTTAGATTATATCAGACTTAGGTTATCAATCCTCTACAGCGACGAACACTTTTCAATACAGATAATATCTGCATGCAGAAGGACTTGATTGTTCTTTATTTTATTTTGGCATTACGTAGTCGCATCATACGTAATTGTTCTTGCAGATTATCTTTGTTCGTTTGATAGATTTTCGTGATAGAAACCGATCTGAATATAGATGATTAGCTTCCATTAAACTTGATTGCGACGTTTAGTCTGGCCTTATAGCAGTTTAATGGTCGTACAGCAGTTTTGTGATCCTATAGTACTTTAATGAGAACAAGTGAATTCAGACATGCATCATATTCACACCTGCCGATAATCTGGTTTAAAGGTATTCATC
Source organism: Lasioglossum pauxillum (assembly GCA_933228785.1). Lineage (NCBI taxonomy): Eukaryota > Metazoa > Arthropoda > Insecta > Hymenoptera > Halictidae > Lasioglossum > Lasioglossum pauxillum. The sequence continues at coordinate 47,943,352 of OW121703.1, read as the reverse complement.
AGCAATTCAAATTATGCCATCTAATGACAGAAAACAAGTCTTAATGAGCGAACGGAATGACAAGTAAACTTGTACCCCAATTAACCTCTTAACCGAAGATGACGAATTCATTAGTCATTCACGTTTACTGTAATCTGTAAAAAATTGTTCACTTTCTTCTCTTCATTGAAGATCATTATATTAATTACTTGTAAAATAGTAGTAAATACACAAGCAGTGTTGGAAATTGTTGTCAAGAGTCTACTCATAGATTTTAATATATAATTTGTATAAATAAGAAATAAATCGACGAAAGAAGGACGAACTAATTTGTGCAGCTGTTACATCAAACGTTACTCTAACCATCATTAATCCAATCAAACTAACAAAACAGCCTACGTTATTCTACAAAAAAGTTCTCAAGGCTTATTTCGAAGAGGCACTTTTACAGCCTGAAGCGGCATAGAGCGTGCCAGATTCGAACCTCTCGCCGAAATTTAAGGTGTTCTCTTACGTAATATTTTCTCCCTAAAGCTACCGGTATAATGACACACGTGAAGGGCTGTGAAAAAGTGGTTCAGGACAAATGGCCACATTGTCAAATGACCCGAGGCCAAACGAACAGAGTTACCCGGCGACCGGAATACTTTTACGCCTCTGCTGGCAGCGTGATTATAACGCGCAGGAACGACGGGGTTCGTGATGATAATACGGCAACCTGATTATCGTTCTGTCCGAAACCTCCTCAGGGTCGTTTGAGTTACGTCGTAATGATGGCGAACCGACGCGACGCGACGCGACGCGACGAACCGGTTATGCTTGTGGCCCTGCCACTGCACTTATTTGGCCCCCGACGCCCTCTCTACCCCCGTTGGCTAACCCGATCCCGGCAGACGAAACCAAGAAGAAAAAAACCACGGAAGAACCCGCAAAACTGAACCGCACACCTGGCCCACGGACGAAAACGCGAATCCAATGCGCCCCCGTTGAAGACGTTCGCGCCGCCAAACCGAACAGGAGTCGTGCGATCTTACAAAGCAGCAGTGAAAAGGGTTCCTCAACCTTTGTGCATTGGCCGACAAAGAATACGAGATTCGTCTGGTCTCGGTTTATCCAAATACATGTTATACAACTTCCATTATTATTAAACATTCTACACAGGGTGAGGCACCTTAGACTATCACTGCAGTAATACGAAATATTTCAGTTAGACAATGTTTGGTTCAGTTTTTGTTTATTACAGTTTGTAGCCATGGATTAACTTTTGTTTCAAACATTCTGTTGTTCGGGAATATGTCATTAATAGTTGTAATGTCCTGAAGGAAATCGTTCTCAGTGTTCCCATATTGCCCTCTCCTATATAACCGGTCAGCACTTACTTCGGTCTATAAAAGGAGCAACAATTGCGACGAAGAATTGCAACAGACCGCCGAGAGTAGGTAAGGAATTGAGCCTTTTAAGGAATATGACCTCCCTTCGCGGTGGTTTGCGTTTTGTGGTGGTGTAAAGTGTAAACGTGAAATTGGAAGTTGATCTAAAACAAAGAAAAAATATCTAATCTGTCTAAATACGATTATTCAATATTTCGTGTAGAATGTATGAACATTTCGTTACTTCCCAACGAGAAAATTATGTATTTATTTATTATTGCTTTAAACCGAGTGGTATGACTAATATTAATCACGTTAAATCACATTAGTCATATTCGATCGAAATGAATTAAAATATAATCCGTGAACGAAAGATAACGTCATAATTTCATTGGAATCGATACCGCGTTAAGTTTGTCAAAAGAAGAAATGCCTCAACATTTACACTACTTATCTACCCCACACCATATCTGAGCACCTTTGTGTCATCAGTTGACCTTGCGCAAATTCTACTTCTTATTGTTAAAAGCAAAATTTTGGATGGTCGATATTAAATATAAAATTATTTTCTGTATATACAATTTCAATTACAATATTATAGTATTACAATAAAAATCGAAAAGTCACTTCCAGTGCTTCATAGATCTAGTGCTGATGACTTCGTGACTGGAGAATGAAGAAAGTGTCCACATACTTTGCGGCAGTGTACGACCACAAGAGTATCTACTCTCTGCTCTCGATGAGTTACAAACCGAACACAAAACCTGCACTTTCGCTGAAAGTTTTGCGCTGCATCGTTAGTGTACACGTTTGCAGCACTTTCGCGAAAGAAAGTAAACAATACCGTTCTGTTAAGGTCTCCTAATTCACACCTGTGAATGGGGCGAAAGAAAAAATCGGTACTTGCTCCTTTCTCCGACGCGACCTTACGATTCGGCAGGTTTTCTCACGGAGAAATAAGGAACACTAAAGAAACCAAGTCCGCTGTCTCGCCGTGGCTCGGTTTTCACTGTGAAAACGCGTCCGATGCGAAGGTTTCCACGTGCAACAATGGCTGGAACACCAACAGTTCGTTCTACTTTCGAGGAAACGGTCCCTGGTCCATCGCAGGACCTCGCCGATGTAAATCCAGAAAAATCATTGTACAAGGAAAAACTGAAAAATGCCAATATATTCTTCCGCCAGTTTTTACAAAGCTAGTTGTAAAAAATGTAACTACTTCTTGTAGCTTCCACTAGCTTTAAACAATTTTTTGTTCAACTTTAAACACGCATAACTTTTGAAGTGAAAATCTACAGTATTGTATAAATAAAAGTCCAAAAGTTTTGGTCCTGTAAGGTGAAGTTTAGCCCATTTCTCCTTGTAGCCAAATCACGCAATAATTTCTGCAGCCGATTTTCCGACACAGCGATTCGAGTATTACCACTCTTCGGTTGTATTCTCGATTCGTGGCTGATATTTCCCACTCGTTCACCGATTGGTAGTTTATACAACTCGCTACATAGCGAGTGTTGCCTTATCAACAATTGCTTTATCTATACATGTATTATTTGCCTTAGCTACATCTTATTCGTGGGACTGGCCGAAAGAATTCCGCATTTATCTCGACCGGTCTGTATAAATTGAACACAGAGCCGAATACTGACCGATATTGCATTCGTGGCCATTTGCCAGCGACAGGCTCGAGTTCTCTCTCCTGCATCTCTTGTATTGCATTATGCAGTCGGGAGTGTCGGGACGACTGCATTTCTGCTTCTCCGTCCCTCGGTCACGTTTGCACCCGGTGGTGGCATGATTTATTTGCGCGGAATTATCTTCGTCACTCGTCGTCGGATCGTTGCCATGATCGAGAACGGAATCTCCGTCGTGGTGTCAGGGTCAAGGGTTTTCTTACGTGATCTTTTGTCTCGGTCAACGGGCTTAGCGGAGTAAATGTTTAAACAAAGACGAGGTTACAGGGATAGAAATCGCCGTTGAATAAACATTTGCGATCCGGAGGTATCAGTTTAACGAACCTAATCGAACATCCACCAAACTATCAGCGCTTCGCAGACAAGTTCCCGTTGTTTTCAGTTGGCTGATACTTTGAAGAGCGCGCACGTATCGTTAAAACGGTACACTTCCAAGAAGTTCACCGATAACTTGCAGAAAGACGGTCTTGTTACATTCGTTGACAACGCGCGAGGACACTCGAATCGGAAAGCTTAGGTCAAGAACGAAATCGTTAGCTTTTCTGCTCCTATACGAACAACAAAACTGTACAGGGTGTAAAGGAATGATATATGTCGCGACTATTCTACAGCCCCACCGGTTTTGTCAAAATTGATGTAAGAAAGCAAAATTAATTTCGAGGTCACAGAAGGTCAACTAATTTTATTTTTATATGAAATAATTGGCAAAAATACATATAAATATACTCAGTTTGATAATGAAAAGACTTTACCATCTTTTTTTAAGAGAACGATCGAGTTTTGACCGATGGTTTCTTTTGCACTCTTTATCCTCGCGATGCGATATACAGAAAAAAACTGAGGGTGTAGAATCTCTCTACGACAGTGGCGACATATAATTTTTATACGCGCCCTGTACAAGAACATGGGACTCGTGTCATACTTGGTCAAAATCAATTGCGCGATGTTTACTTCATCGTTTTAACAACAACTAAAAGGCACTCAACGAAATGAAAGAATCGCGTGTAAGCCAATGCCACGAGTAATTCGAGAGAACCCACCCACATTTCAGCTCATTAATCTCCTGATGGCTTTAAGCGTCGAGGAAATTAAAACGGAGAGCTATAATCCTCATTTTTTCTGTTCAGTTCCAGTGATAGAGACGGTACGCGAACACTGACGAGCGTCTACAGACAGTACATATGTCCAGTACTCGGCGACCGACTAACAGTAAGTGGAGAGAGTAACGTCTTCTACTTTAACCCTGGATAACTAATCTTCCGTGAAAACAAAGTCACGATTGAAATATACAAGTTAACTAAAATATCAAATGATTAAATATTATCCTAAAAAGTCCACTTTTAAACAATAAAACAAGTCGACTGTCCGATATACAAAACAATACTACTGTCAGAGAAGTATTTCAATGTGGAAGAATCATTCCGTGCAAGACCACCTTCACAATTTTGATGATCGTAAAACATATATTATTGAGAGACGTGCTTACGATTAGTGTGTGGCCGACTCGAGTGTCAATTTGGGTCTACGCTGTGTTCGATTTTAAATGATGCCATTCTTGAGAGTTCTTTCAGTATCTGTTTATTGGTTCGTGGCTCGGGTTCGGCTGGAAGGCTTCAGTTGACACCCTTTGGAAAGTCTCCTTGACGCTCTCGCGATCAGTGGTACTTGTCGCAGCGTGGACCCAAACATAGCGCCAAGGGCCTGTATCCTGAGATTAATTTATGGGTTCCAAAGATTGCGAACAACTAAACTGTTTATATCTCGCGTTTCTGTAATTTCGAAACCTCCTACGCTGCTATTAACAAAGACCCTATATTCTGGATATTCGATGGAGGGAATTTTCATCCCCACGAGGATTTTTTCGAAGGAAGATCAGAGTTGTAACTTAGAGTCTGAATCAATTAAGTGAATTTTAACAACCTCTATATTTCTTTCATTGTCTCTCCCGCAATGCGTGTTTCCCAGCGGCTCGCTAATCGCAATGGAGCACTGACAAGACTAATCGTGTAGTATTTGAAAACATTCTCGAGCCTAGCGCACCATTGGTCGGAACATGGAGATCGGGCTTCCAACAATGAACGCGTCGTTTCTGAGGACAACGGGTACCACAAGAATAAACTTGGTGAAATCGTACATCCCTCAAACCCCAGCTCGAATCATGGACCTGATATTACTCTCTTTGGGAGTTATCTTAAACCTGTTCATCATACTGGTGATCTTTTCAAAAGCGTCCATGAGAACAGCTACGAACTACTATCTCATCAGCTTAGCGTGCTCCAATATGGTGATTCTATTGGAACCTCTGCAAGAGATTCTGAGATGGCTCTTTCTCGTGGACAAGACAATGAACATGGATTACATCTGCCTAATAAGCTTCGACGTTTCCGTGATAACCATCGCGGTTTTGAAGTTTCAGTTGTACATTAACGTTTTCCGGCAGCACACGTTCCTCGGAAAACAATTGCAGAATAAGCTTGTTGCGATAAAAGGCATCTCGTTGATCTGGTCTGCGAGTATCATATCGGTAGCCATTGGCCTGCATATATACGACTTCTACGAGGGCGACATGGCTGATATTTATGTTTGGAACACGTTCCTGTTCATTATTCTGCCGTTTCTTATATTCCTGGCCCTTGATTGCTTGATCTTGTACAATCTGATGATATTCAAAGCGATCGATGGATCGTGGCGGTCGAAAGAGTTGGGACATTGCATCATGCTAGGTAAATCGGTCAATATTTTCTTTCGTAAAAGAATAATCTGTACCTCGAACATGCGCCCATAATTAAACTATTGCCTTACAATTTCTTTCGTAATTAGACATATTAAAGTAACCTTAACATTAATCGTTTGCTATTGCTCTTCGGAAAGCATTTCTTTCAATCCAGTTCGAAATCTCCATCGCGTGTTCATCGTGGTATTATTGGACAAGAGGCGAGGGAAACATTAAATTAGTAATTTTATAAACTTCATGTCATTAGATTACGCATCTTATCATTTAACAAGATAGTCGACAAATCTGGTACTGTTGCAGTATCTTGGTTTGTCGAAATAAATGTGTATGGATTTTACTATTATATTAAACATCCTATACATGCGAGTAAATGACATAGGAACAAAATCTTCCACAGTGGTAATCACAACGGCTTTCCTTCTGATTCGCACACCATACCGAGTCGCCAGAGCGATCAATTTCATATGGCCGAAAATGTCGTGTTGTACAGACAGTAAGAGAGAGGTTCTCTTTTTCATTGCCAAGAGTTTCCCAGCGATATTTTCCATCATTTATATGGCATCGTCGAGCGAATTTCACGGAGCTTTTAAGGTGCGGTTTAAAATCTTACGATATTATAACAAATATGCACTCATCAATCATTATTAACTGGACGAATAGTAACTAATAGTTTTTAATCAGATTTCTTCTTTTCTTTACAGAAAACGGACACGTAAGAAAAACTTATGGGAATCGGAGGTTGGCTCTGTATTCGTGAACGTGTACCAAAAAATCTGTGCGATTGTATCGTCCGTTGAATAGTGTTTCTCGTAAGCATCGACGGAATTCGTAACATATTTGTACGGTGTACGGTGTACGGTGGACGTCGTGGAGCCGCAAAGTCGCGAATTCATTGCTCTCTCTGTATGCAAATTGGTCTCCCTTTGGGTAGGTCTGGCCAGTGCATAAGTCGACGGAGGGTCGCACTTACGTACAACCACGAGTGCGTTCGTCACGACGACTTTTCCTGCACTTTGTATCCGCTGCAGTTCCGAGTGGAGAAAAAATATGAAGCTCCGGCAATAATCTCGTGGTCGCCAGCGTGTGCGATCGTTTCGAACGCTGCGATTCTTAACCCCTTCCACTGTTGTATCATGGAGTCAGAGACTCGGGGTGTTATTAATTTCCTTTGAGCTGCAATAAAATTCGATTTTGTTATTGTTTCTTTTTGTTGAGAATATAAGAGACCGTCGCGTCGTAAAGGCTGAGACAGCGTATAAGTTGGGACAGTGGTTTTTTCCACATGAACGCACTGGAAACACCAATGTCATGATTGTCAACTCTATCTCTGTTTACAAACAAACTTTTCACGCGCATTAGAAGCAACAAGTCGTGTTCGATGTAGCTGTACCAAGCAATGGCTAAAAATTACCATAAATGCATAACGCAGACTAATAATAAAGCTTTGATTTTCTTCGAAGAAATTATGAACGATGAAGAATTTCCAGTTATTGCAACCACAAAATAAATAGCAGCGGAAGGGGTTAAGTAGTCGCGATAGCGTTGCCGAACATTATACAGTAAACGCTCGTTCGTTGTGAAAAATCGACTATGCGGTCGTTGCGACGTGCCTACTCCCTCCACTGCCTGTCAACGCCGAGTCGGCCGAGTCGCTCCGCACGGCGGCAACATTGATGTCGGCTCGGGTATATCGGTGTGAACACCACACATTGACTCGAGCTTCGATCACGCGATCCGTATTTCACTCTGTCCTTCTCTATGTTCGGCTCTCTATTGAAGTCTCGCTCGGCGCGCTCGGCGCGCTCGGCGCGATATCTAGACGCAGTCATAAATCAAAAATCGCTTCACTATTCGCTCGTTGCGACCTCAACTCTCATGCCTCTTCACAACGAACGAGCATTTACTGTATTCGTTTCCTTGTTTATGCGAAGACGGCCCTAACGTAGGGTCGGGTCGAATGTGTCACGCGTTGCACGTAGCGTGCTGCGAAATTCTCCGGTGCACGGCAGACCCTGAAAAGATTGTCCAGTTTATGTGTTCGTGTTGTGCGAGAAGAAATTCGAATTCCGGTTGCGAAATGGGTCTGTTCGTTGTGCGGGGTCAGCTTCGTTTATTTAGCAATGGTATGCAGTATCGTGTAGAATCGTACGAGATCGTAATGTATACTTGTAGAGCGTAACGTAAATACTGAAAATGGACGAACAGGATTCTGTACAAGGCGTTTCTACCTTCGAGGTAAATTTGAATTAAAAATCATTCATTGAGAACGTCTCGGTAACTATTATTTTATCACCTCATCTACCGTTACAGTTCTTTGTTCAGGGTAAAATTTTCTTCTCAATCACAAGATTAACATTTACCCTTTACGATAAAGAAACCCAAGGTGACCTTGATATCTTGATGAAAAAACAAGATAGAAAACACTAATTATATTACAATGTATACTATTCTTGAAACCACAAGTAACTTAGGTAGGACACTCAGCTGCCATCATTCTGTACTCTGTGTTCCACTGATACGGAACGATGTTTTTTATAGAGATCTAAAATGGCCCTAGTATTTCTTCGCTCGTTACTTGGCCGTGAATTAGCTTGTTCAAGAAACAAGAGAGAATTCCCGGCGGCCTAGTGTGTATCCTCAAATTCATTTAACCGGAACGCGGTGAGCCTCCATGAAAACCGGAGGTCGTTTATCAAATCGAGGATAAATTCGATTTCATAGCCACCCCGGCGCGGCGCGGCGCGGCGACCGCGGATCGCTGCGATTACGAATTCCTTTCGCAACGCGTTTCCTATATGCGAGCCTTCGATGATTTCGCGCCGGCCGAAGGACGGATAGTTCGTTCGCATTATGCACGTGTGCGGTGAGGACATGATTATCGGCTGCGAAAGAAAGTTTACCGCTCGGAGATGCGTCCCTACGTATTTACGTGTCGTCGCCGCGCCGCAGAAGAAAGAGAAGACTCGGAAGAAACAGGAAATCAGTGGAGCGGAAAGCCATCGCGCCAGACGGGACTTCCGGCACGGTCTTTTGGCCCGGCTCACTCAGTGCCCGCCCATGTTCGGTATTGTCACGGTCATAATCCTTCGCTATACTGTCACGACTCCGTAAGCGTCTCTTAAGTAGGAGAAATGTGATCGTTTGACGCATCACGGCGCAGGTCGTGGCTGATCCGACACATTACGTTTCTGGAAATATACCCAGCTCTCTTTTTGCTCGGTATAAAATATAAAAAATACCGCGCAAAAAGAGTACACAATAAATACTTCGCTCTGAATAAGTTCGGAGACGTGTACAGTGGATCCACAGAAAATATTCGAATATCAAATTTCTTAAACCTCTCGTAATTTCGTAAGGAACATATCAATAAAGTCGTTTTAAAGCATAAAGATTTTGCACACCGCTATTCGTTCTCCTGATGTAGCAAATGAGAAACTAAAGACCTATTTTTGCTGGAAAAAATAAACTACGATCTTCTGGTCACATTTGACGATCGACGCGTACACTCTTTGTCGCGTATCCTGAAATGCCAACGAAACGACGAAGCGATAATCAAACCTCCGGGCGATCGTTTTTAATTTTCCGTAACGTCATCGCGGTCGAATCACGATATTTCAAAGCGCTCGAGTAAGTGATGCATTCGGGTGATGTATCATAGATCACGGAGAAGAATCGTTTGATCGTTGCAATATCAGAGCAATATTGTTCTCGAATGTTTTTATTGAAAAGTAGTTTGCAAAAGAAGTTGAAATGTCGCAACCCAAATCGAAAATATGTTGACATTTAATTCAATTTTTTCTTCCTTCACGTTCCATTCGAATTACAATTAAAATTACGTCTGTCCATTACGGAATACATTGAAAAGCTATCGAGAAAGAAACTCATTATAATGACTAAACGTCAAAAAATCTGTAAACTTTCAACCGTCAAATTTTTTAACAATTCTGGCGTTTTTATTGCAACTAAAATGATCCACGAAGAATTCAGCGGACTGGTAATCCGAAGAAAAATTTGTTTCCCAGAAAAATGTGGTAAAAAGTCGATGGAACTCCGCCGCGGAGCAAATATGGATTCCATTCCGCGGGAATAAATGCAAGATGGAAATAACTTGTGCGCGGCTCGGAGGTGGTTTCTGCGTGTATTTTGTATCGCTCAACTTTTCAGCTTTTTCGCATGGTAAAAACGTTCGACAAAGAATCAAGTGTTTCGATCGGGCTCCGCGAGGCTCCTGGCGATTGTAATCGACGAAGCGTCGATGTTTTTTCCGTCGGTGGCTATGAATGAAGTTTCTATGCGTATTTACACGCGTTTCTCTAACTTGCCCGTTTCATTCACACGTTCAACACACGTAATGTATTTCGCCGGCATCCGCGCCACTTCGATATGCCATTTGTTTTCGCCAAGTGCCGTGCGCGTCTCGTCTTGTCTCGTCTTTCCCATGACGTTGCGAAGTCGACGCAGCAGAACTGCACAAACACCGTTCCCTTGGAATTCAACCGACAAAATTGCTTCGACTTCGTTTCGCGTCGAATAATTCCAACCAATTTATACATATTTTCTTTATTGGGTCATTCCACGCTAAATCGGACACTTTGCGCAGTACTGTGTCGAATTTTATCCAACTTCGAATTTTATATTAGAGTGACATATGGACCTTAATTTTTCGACCCCCTAAGATTGTGACAATAGCTAAAAAAAACATTAGAAGAGTTTAGAGATACCGTTATATTATTTTCAACCTATTAAACATGTTAAGAAAGAAAATAAATTTCAATTTCACTAGAGTTTGTTGTAATTCGGGTAGAAAACGTTTATTATTTTGAAAGAAGAACCTAATTCTTCGAAAGATTTTCAATTACCACTGATTTTGAAAAAAAGATCCCGCGACTTATGGGAGGATGAAATCAGCAAAGCAAAGCGCAAAAGGAACAGTAAATAAATAAACATATAATAAGACCGGAAATGAAGACTCCGACATATTTATAATGTATTTTTTTAGACGAAACATTTTTTCGTCGATCAATGAAAATAGGCGGTTCGCGCGCACTGTTCGACATAGCAAAAAGCATGTTCCAACTTTGAAAGAAATCGATGATATCCATTAGCAGCCGCGGCGACTCTTAACACGGCCTAAATCAGCTCGGGCCACAAATTTCTGAGTTAATGTTTCATGAAACAAGTATAAAGTACCCGGTGGTCGAATTAAAATCAGTCAGCTGTTCAAACACATATACATAGAGGGAGGTGAATGGGACAGAGGACAGCGATGACGAGCGTCCGCGGAGGCTCGAAAGGCGGTTGAATAATATCGCGTATTAAAATCACCCCGGACCTATCCCACGCTGGGTCTCTCACCACCCTGTGGCGGGTATATCCTCCGGCTCGACATCCGGCGATCGATGCACTTTCCTGACACCCTGTACGTACCGAGAAAGAGAGTGAGAGCCCGGAGGCGATGCGTGGGTGGGCGACAAGCGAGTCTCGCAACCGAGCCACGAGCCACGAGCCACGACACAGCGTCTCGCCGGCAAAGTCAGCCCCGGAGTCCCTCCGCAGAGATTCTTTGCCCAAAAACAATCTCGGCGTTGAGTCAGAGCCGTGTTTGGAAGGTAGAACGACGACGCGACGCCGCGCCGCGCCGCGCCGCGCCGCGCCGAGGCCTGAATAGCTAGCCCGACTAGATTTAAACGCACCAGTCAGTTATGTACTCCGGGTACGTAACTCTTTTTGCCTCCCGCGGCGAATCAAAATTCGACCACCCTCTCGCGATTCACGCTTTTTTAACTCTCATTCATCCTCACTGCATAATACAAAGATAGGGTCTTTCAGTAGCCAATAGCGCTAGATAAAAGATCAATCTAGTCGACCGAAAAAGTCCAGAAATTGATTAATTGGTTTAAGAGTTATGAACGATTGAGAATGGTGAAAAGTTTTTCATGATTTTCGGCATACGTTTAAGTTCAAACAGATATAAATCGTACCGAAAGATACTGGAGATACTCTTTGATAAATTACAAAGTGTCAGCGAACCGAGCACAGTTGCATGGTACAGTGTACTCCATTCCATAACGAGATGCTCGTAGAGAAGATATGTATGTTCGCCGCGGAATGCATCCGGTGACCTATCACGCAAAACGCTCGACTAATTCGCGCATCCTGTGAATTTCCCATAGCTTACTTTTTACTTTCTCAGCCGACGCCGAACCAGAAAGCCAGACGTTCATTAATATTTATCGCGGAGTCCGCATCGTTGCTTCCGTTGGACCATCTTCGCGCGCGAGATCGAATCGAGCGTATCGAGCAGTTTACCGGTAAACATTATAGTCGTGCGATAGCAGCGATAAGGAGGATCTGTCAGATGTCTGAAACTCAAACATACTTGAACCTATACCTACGGTTCCCGTGTCTCCAGTGATTGATCTGCGAATCTGCACAGACGAAAACGAACATCGTTGTGCATAACTGTGGCGCCATCCATATTTTCAAAAATTGTTCAACTTTGGAAGAACAAAAAATATATGTATGAGACAAGAATGCGAAACTAAATTGCGGATTTGATGCATTTATGACAGAAATCGATGCAGGTAAAGTTGAAGTTGATATAAGAAAACGGAAACCGTAAAATCTGGGGGGCTTAACTGTAATCTTTATCGTCACATTTTGTTTTAAACATTTTTCAGCGTCTTTTGATTATATACAAATTTGTTAAAACTCTTTCCACGTAATTCTGTTAACATTTCAACATAAATGTTCAAAACTGTTGAGAATATTTAGCGGCGCCATAGTTATGCAGCACAGTGTAGATGATGTGAATCGCGAAACGGAGGGAAAAATCAAGAAAACGAAGAACACGGAATGAATATTCACGAGCGCGGAAGATGTCAGGAGAGACGAAAGAAAATAAAGAAAATAAAAATATCGCCGCCGCTGAATGTTTGGTAAATGAAATGTTCAGGACCGAAAGGAAAGCGTCTGCGAAACTCCGTGGTTAGGGAAATAAGAAAAACCGTGACCGGGACAACGAGGAAGATGAGTCCGTGGACCGCGTTTCGTCTTAAAAAGACGAAAATGTAATGGCCGCATAAGTATTCATGGTTCGCCGTAAAAAATTGAGAGGAGGAGGCCAGACTCAAAGGGAAAGAAACTATAAACGAGGATCCGAAGAAATTGAAAATTGTGTAAGCAGAAAGTTGTGTATGTACCATGAGAGTCGCGCGCGCGAGGATGAAATATTCAGACGATGAATAATCTATGAAGGTTTCGAAGAGAAAACGAGGATGAATGATCGAGTTAATTTTGTGGGAGAGGGTGAAACCAAAGAAAGACTATTCGGTGAGAAAATTAGCAAATGTTTCGGTTAAATCTGACACATAATGTTCCATTGATTTCTCATTACTAGACTGCGAATTTTACGCATTTATTACCATAATGAGTTGTTCAAAGTTCAAATACAAAACAGTGAAAAAAATATCAAACGATTTCAAGAATTCAATTATATTATTTGTGACTTATTAAAATTATTAAGCGAAGAAATAAATATCTATGCAATCATTGCAGCCCCTGCCCCTCGCAGACGGTGTACGGTAAAGTCTTGATCTAACTAACAATAAGTCAGAAAAAAATATTGATATTGTATCGCATGGAACTGGAATGATGGAAAAACATTTTAAAGCATTTAAAAAGATCAATATCTTCAACTTCTTAGAATTATTAGACGAAGAAATCGAATTCCATTTGACTTCTGCTTCTTTGGCAATTTTTATTTTGCATAAAAACCCACAGTCTATTCATGAACGTTCCACAGTAGATTTCCATTGTAGACAGTGAAATTTTTCGCAAACTCTCGTGCTATCCGTTTCGCGCCTATCGAGTCGAACGTTATATTTGGCTAAGGATAAGTTAGAGGTATTATTACCGATATGATTCACAGACTCGCGGTTAGGAGGTGTGCGTGAACAGATGCATCGCATGCAGATAGGCTGCTCTCGCAAAGGCCTTCGAAACGTTTTATCCTTTCGCATCTTGTATGCGCATGCGACAGAAAAAATGCACTGTCGAACACGGTAAATGGTTCATTGTTCTCACCGGCGAACAATAACGTGTGGGTCTTTCGGATCTGTCGCTGACGAAATTCGTAGCTTAACAATGGGGCAAAAAATTAAAAACATACACGCTTCTGGACGGACACAATCGCCGTCGATTTCCAACATCCGAAAGCGTTTTCTTTCTGCTATCCGTCATCGCAATACGCTGACAATCATGTATCTATTAAACCGCATTGAATACACATTTATTCATTGAATAATACTAAGAATTGAAAAGGTGCTTCATTGATTTATTTATCAATATTTTGAAACATATTTGTAGAGGTGCGTCTCGTTGACTCTTGTTCCTAATGTTCATTTAATTTAATCCTCGGAAACTACGTAATTAAATGAATAGTGCTCTTGTGATTTTTATAAGAAATAGAGAATAAGCGACTTTGACTGCTTCGCGTTGTTACTATAAATGACCACTGTCTAGATAGTATCTAAACGTTCGTGACCGGTTGATTGTCGCGTCAGTCATATTTCACTGACAGAGCTCTTTGTTCTGTGAAAATAAAATTCCGTGGTGACGCATCGAATGATCCAAATTTCATCTACCGATACTGGCTCTGACTGTATGCATGAGATGCAAAATAAGACAACTTTCATATTTCAAACAATAAGTTTCCGTATAAAAATGACAAGATTGATTTCGTTTAGAATTTGTGCGGCTCCTATCGCTGCACATTCCCCACTAAACTATTCTAAACTATTTCTACGTAATTTCATCGAAATCGGAACTTTCAGTCCCGGTCTCCCCTAATTGTAAAATAAGAAATCTGGAACCGGTCATTTCGACCGGTGGTGCTGGGTTTAGTGTTAAACAAACTGGTGTTTCGAGTAAGTTGCACTTTCTCTACTTTTTCGGGCAACCCGATACGCAGATAAAATCGATAACGCGACGCTGTAGCATTTGGATAATGTCAACGGTGCGGCGCGGCGCGGCGCGGCGCGGCGCGTCAACGTGAAAGTCGCAAAAACGGGGAATTCAAGCACGACTGCGCAAGAGTCGTGGCAAACGAGCGATCCGGAGCACCTTGAAGAAAGTACAAGGTTAAATCGAATAAGATCGTCCTGGTGCGCCGAATACTAGTTGCAATTACACGTCGCTTGTGCGACACGCTTTCTTTATTGCAAAGATGTCAGTGCCACGCAGCGTAACGAAGGTCGTTTGTCAACGCGGACTGCTCGAGCAATTTGCAAATCGTGATGTAATGCCCCGGCGCGGCGTCTCGTTCAGCTGTAATCGGGAATAACACGTGTACCAATTGGTACGTTTCCCTAGAAAAAGTCATTACTGCTAGGCAAAATAAACTGAAAAAAATCATTTCGACTACGACGGTACGCATAATCGGCAGTTATCGAAGTTTGCATAAATAAATTTCACGTACAGCGGATTGAAAAAGTATTTTAACGCTGAACTTCTCGAAATTATTGTCAATATTTGAACGATAATAATTTTGTTAAAAGGAGATCGCACGATAATAAATTTCAACTCATTTTGAAGCTTTGGGTCTCTATTTTCGCAGGCCACCGTCCGTTTTTTCTAGAATAGTTCTGCGTGGTATAAGAAAAACATTTTTTTCGGAATCTTTTAGAAATTTAAAACAATCTACAATTTTTTTGCTGTTTTACACGATAAGAATGAGGAACAAGTTTGGTCGTGTAAGATCGTCACAGTTTCATTCAGATCTCAATAAATCAGTATTTAGTACTCCCATATAAATTGTTTTCATAAAATAATTTGAAGAAACGAAACGTCAAATTTGATTTCTGTAGTGTGAACTGTGTCGTCTAAACTGCAATACATATGTATATGCTTCATTAAAATTTCTGTTTCATGGTTTTGAAAAAATTCTATAATCATCACGTTTACAAGTAGAAACATAAAAATGTTGTATGCAAATGCGAGTACAAAACTGAAAACTCTACATTCGTAAATATATCATTGAAACATTTGTATTCGATGGAATGATTCTTTCACACTTATTAATAAATGTCCAATAATGTCAACGAGTGTCTAAATGTAATTGATAAATCATCCCATAAAAATTCGAATAAGTAGCTAATCCCGAGTAAACAATCTTGATTCAAGTACTTCATGAATAAACAAACATGCAGTAGAAATGCTTGCGTAAGAGGAAAATCATAATTATCATTTAAGCATCGTGAATCATGCATTAGCTCGTAACTCGATGTTCAAACAGCGACATTATACGATACCAACATAAATAAATGTTTATTCAATAAAGTAACTACTTTCATGCAAAATAAATATTTGCTAGTATAGTCGACGCCATTGTTTATGCTTGAAACACGAAATTTTAAGTATTGAGATTGTACGTACTATGTTGTATATGCGGCTAATTAAAAATTAATCAAAGACACTGCTGGCGAAGGGTCGCATCTTTTAGTTAGAATAGACGCCAATGTTCAATACTCAATAGTCATGTTTCAACATTTTTCCAAAACTAATTTTCTCAAAAATACTTTTCACAATTGTTAGATCAACTAAATATCAAAAGGATGATCGAATAGCAAAAGATCCTTCGCAAGCAACCTATTCGCATTCGTAACATCTTCGAATTGCAAAAGATTATTCCGGTAGAAGACGTCAACAAAATACGGTGAAATCTCTTTCTCAAAACCAAGCAAAACAATTCCGACAACGACGAACAATCTTACATTACATACCTTCATGTCACGCAGCATGTGTCCAACAGCGTCTAGATCCTCTTCGAAAAATCCTTTCGACGATTTCACTATCCGTATCGATCAACGTCAAACTCGCTCGTCCTGAGGCACGCACAACGCAGAGAATAACCGTGCGGAAAACACGCGGATCCGGTTCCTGTCACACAAAAATCAACAACATCCGGAGCA
The DNA here is from genome assembly GCA_933228785.1 of Lasioglossum pauxillum. Taxonomy (NCBI): domain Eukaryota; kingdom Metazoa; phylum Arthropoda; class Insecta; order Hymenoptera; family Halictidae; genus Lasioglossum; species Lasioglossum pauxillum. The sequence continues at coordinate 47,926,608 of OW121703.1, read as the reverse complement.
CTGGGTTTCGCCTAGGTCCTAAACCGCTAAACTCTTCGAACCTTGAACTTTGACAGTTTTATGGGTTGCATCTTCGAATCGATAACGCGATCGAGAGCCAGCTGCGAGTCGGTTGTCGCTGGATCAGGAGATCCAGGATAGATCGAGATGTAAACACACGCGTCGGTTCGGACAGTCGAGTTGACAGTAGTCGAGTTTAGTTTAACGAGATGTAACTAATGTCGCGAGTGGAACAAACGGTCAACATTGTTTTTCACGAGGAAGAAGAGGAAAAGCACGAACAATCAACACAATTAGAGGATCGCAATGGAAAACTGTCGAGCCTGAAGGCACAGACACAGTCAGTCAGTCAGTCACCGCTCGGTAGTCGGAGTACACTGCAAGCCAAACCTCGCCGCCACGCGACTCCGAACTCGAAAGCGGAGCCGCGCAAGATGGTCGACGCCGTGGCAGCTCTTTCATTGGCTGCTCTCAGGTACCACCGGCAGACTGTTATCGCGCGGCGAAACGCGGCACGACGCGCTAGAAAATTGCTGATAACAAAACCTGCGGGTGTTCCGCTCGCGATCGCGTGAAAATTTCGCCGTCGCGTCGGTTTTGTTGTTCTACCGTGACCCTCAAAAACACAACGCACAATTTGGCCCGAAAAGTCGGAAAAAGCTATTGTAGCGTTATGTGTGGGCTCAATGTCATAATATAGTAGGTTGTTGTAGCTACAACATTATGAAATCGAAAATTCATTTTAACATTTTAAAACTCAAAATGATTTTTACTTTTGTCGAAAAAATTTTCCCCTTGAAATGTTACATGTAGAAGTTTGTAGATATTTAAAGTTTAAATACTGTTCAACTTCTTTTGTTGGAAACATTTTTTTTGCATTTTAATTTCTACTTATAACATAAATTAGTTAAAAAAATTGAATCTGTGCAAATCTGGGACTATATTGTAATTCTTTCGCACTATGATCACAAATACAGTCTTATTCTTCAGACCTTTAACGACATACGTCGGATAGCAAATATTTCACGACTTACGCAAAATTTTAAAATCGACTTTTTTCCGACTTTTCAGACCAAATACCTCACTGTGGCGACATCGGCCTACTTGTTGTGTTGGTACATTGATCAGTAGGTGCAGATTTGTATGCAAATAAGGTAAAACTATACGTTACCGCCCCACTTTTACAGAAACGTCGATAACACTTATACAGCCACCCACAGTGAAAACCGTAAAGTGTGTATCAATATTTTTTTAACTTTTAATAGGATAAGGATTTTGTCAGAAATTGAATTAACAACTTCAAGTTTGACACTAAACGTACCACCACCGCACCGGTCAAAATGACCAGTTCCAGATTTTTTATTTTACGATTATTGAAGTAATCAAAATGATTTTAGATATATTTAGTAGAGCACGTATCACAATAGAAGCCGCGCAAAGTCTAAATAAAATCAATCATACACAAACTAAAGAGATGCAAATGAGAAATTTTGCAAAGAAGTTTCCGAGTTCTCGAGGTTCGACTGCAGTATGAAATCGTATAGAATATACAATTCGAGATAGCTAAACGTTAAAGCTCTGTAGAATCTTGGGAAACGTATATCGCAATCAGATTCATTTGCTTTCGTTAATCCGTCACATGAAAGGCAAGCGCTGACCAATTAAAATTCACTTAAGCGTCGGATTAAAGCCAATCGAAGCTGGATTGAAAATTACATTTTCGCCGAGGGGTAATTAACGATCACGCGGATGGAGGTGTTCCTGCGGCACCGAGTCCTGCAAGGAATGCAGCTAACTGCAAATTTCCGGTAGGCTACATTCTAAAACGAAATGGACATACACGCGTCCGAACAAATTCTATCGGGCAGATTATATGTGCATATGTACTAGATCGCTTAGAACCTCGTTCATTTCCGATCCTCTTTCGTCCCCTTCGTTTTGCGCCTTTCCCGAGGGCACTATCGCACCCGTACGTGAGTGCCTGCAAGGTCGATTCGTCCCTTCCACTCCCTTTTTCAACAAATCACGATGCCGTTCACGCGATCTTATGCAAATTTTCTTGGCGAAGCGGGCAAACGTGGAAACGTCTACGCGGCGACACTCGAAGACGACAGTTTGGTAACAATTTCGATGTAAACATAATGCCCCATCAAATTATTTTATCTGGGTTTTATCTATAGCTGAAATCATAAATATAAAAGTGTAACGAGAGTTAGGTAAAGCCTTTAATTAAACTGTCATTCTTCGCGTAGACACTGCTTGCCATTTTCGTCACGCCTCGAACGGGAATTGGCAAGCTTGATCTCCGCTAACAATAAGCAATTCGAAGAAACAGGGTCCGAGAACTATCGATACCTAATCACAGAAGGGATATCAACATCAACCGAACAAAGCAGCTGACCACGAAATTGGGATAAATCGGAAGATGAACTAATGCCAAACAGTGGAAGCAAGATGCTTTTGTATTCACGATGGTATGAAAAGGAATATAGAAGAAAAGATACGACAAAACTTGACGACGGCTGCGCAAAGACAACAGAAGTAAATATTTCTACGCAAAAATTAATGATAAAATTGTTTTATGGGGGGTAAATCTACCGTGCAGATAATAGAACGAGAGTTCAATCACAAATGTAACCATATCACTGTATCATTTTTTATATAGAGAATTGTCTTGGATGTCGTCGGATGTTAATAAAAATCACGTAAAATATTAACAAGTATACTCTTATAATTCGTATGAAAGAGTGAACATAAACAAGTCTAACTGCTCGATGGCTTCGGTATTAACACAGAAGAGTGTAACCGAGGTGAGCACTTTGTTCACAGTTAATTTCGCCGTGGTCCCAACGTGGTACGCAATACAAACGACAGAAATTCCTGTGAATCGAGTTGCACACGCCTAAATACAGGGTTAAGTTCCGATCCAGCACGCAACCGGAAACACGAGCGCTTCGACCAAACAATACTTTCGCAAAAAAGAGAACACAACAATGGAAAACAATAACGGCGAACGGTGCGTGCAATATACACTCACGCGAGGGAAGCTTTGATCAGTGTTTCCTTGACGGTTCCCATTGTACCGATTTCCCTAAAAACGCGTCAGAATTTGTCTACTTTACCTTTCCTTTGATGAACAAATTTTTCAAAATAAAGACGGTCTCTTTCATTGATTCTGTTAAATGTAAAACTATGTACATACATATATCGTGTATATCGAATCAACAGAATAATTTCGTTTGCGTGTAAGGATATTCCCAAAGCCTTAATCTATTTTCTTCGCCAGCCTGTATACTACTACAGTGTAGGTACACGTGATTAATCCGTTCAACTGTGCAACCGCAACAATTTTTCGCTGGAGTCTTCGGGTGGCTTTCAATTACGGCGATTTTAATCAAACCCGATGAAACGCGATTCTCGGGATCTTTGAAAAATTTCCTCTCGCATTACAAGCCTAAGCACAAAAGGATACACGTGTTCACTTTCATCCGTCAGCGACCGTTCCTGCGGCGCATTTTCTGCAATTTGCCTGGCGTCGCCGAAGAAACATGTTTCTTTTATGCGGTAACAAAGGCTCCGCCACACAAAGGTACATGCGACGTGAAAGTACCGTGAAAACGGATCGAGCATTTCTCGGTGTTGCGTGTACGATTAGCTTTCGTATCGAATTGAACTCGCGAGGGAAAATTAGTCCGATTTCCATCCCCTAAAGAACATCGCAATCATTTTTCGTTTGCAGCTTCTTTCGCAAATACATAACTTCTTTCTTTCTTTTTTTCATTGCACCACTTTCATAATTATATGCACATATACAATAATCATTTTCACGGCTGTGCCGTGTTACTAATCGTAATTTCGCGTCGAATTTAAATGACCGGACAAAATTAATTAAAGAGGCTCAAACCCGCGTCTATAGGTCTCGAAGGTTATGTTGTATGTACCGTTATAAATGGAAATTATCGTTCCATGTGCCTATAAATATTATCGTGGCGATGCTCAAACTGGTTTTAGGTATTTGGTGCGGGACACAAAACACAACCGTGGTCCAGCACAGCTGCACGATTAACCGGTTTCGCTGATTACAAGCGACACAGTCTATGGACTGCTCCAATGATTCTTGCTGTTTATACCCTGACGACATACGCCTATACCGGTAAGAAGTACAATATAGTAACAACCTAATCGACGTGTGTAGTTCGGATTACTATGAGAAGCGTTGCGTAATTAACTTTCGTTGTGCAATTATTATTCCCTTAAATACACTTATTTTTATTACCATTTAATCTCTACAATTTCCCACACATGCTATTACACTATTACAAATACACTATTACAAAATGTTACATTTTTTATTTCTTTTATTTCTGCCCCTGCATGACCCTGAAGTCCATAGTATACTACATAGTTGAACTCGTCTTTTCTTTTATGTAAAAAAATATGTAGCATTCTATTTTAAAAAATTAAGGTCACCTCTGTTTCTATAAAAATATTCGAAATACAAAATATTGAGATTCGCTATCATATTGCTAGTAAAATATAATACGCCATATATATAAGCCAAGGACAGAGAGTTATATATGTATACAAATACAAGGTAGGTATATATCGGTTCTATTTTATTCTATCCTCTTCAATGGTCATAAATTTCGGCAATTGAGTGAGAAGTGACAGAGAGAAAGAGAGAGAGAGTCCAACACGTGGCTCTCAGCTGTACACTTTATGGTTAACGTTTTAGGTACGTTAACGTGCTTTCGGTACCCGGTGCGTTTTATGGCGAGCAATTGTAAGAAAATCCTTTTACGAAAGGTTTTTACCTGGTACTTCCTGACCTCGCGATTGCCTTTTCGAATGGAGAATTTCGGTTAGGAGATTTCAATCATTGAGGCAATTCATTTATTCGTGACAGTTATTTCTTTATAGGACTTTCTCCAAATTGTTTGTGGCATTTTTCTGATTAAAATTGCACTAAACACAATATAAGTTGAACTGTATTTAGTGGTTTAACACTAAACCTGCCGAGCCTTAAAAGTACATAACTGCGGTACTTACATGTACCCTTATAAAAATGACTAGATTGATTTTATTTAGACTTTGTGCGGTTCCTACTGTAATACGTGCTCTACTAAAGATATCTATACAATCATTTCTTATGAAATCATTTTTCTTATTTCAATAATTGTAAAATAAAAAATCTGGAACCGGTCATTTTGACCGGTGATGGTAGGTTTAGTGTTATGTAAAACGAAAAAATTCCGAATATGATTGAATCACTGCTGAATAAGTTTGTCTGGCTAAAAAATATATTTAGAATTCCAGCGCAACCACGTGAGTGGCGCCACCGCCTAATGACACAGTTTTTAAATAGAATGAGATTGGAGTGTGAATGCGTCATTGATGATACCATAAATGCATGTATGTAAGCGCACGGGTGTGTGCAGCGCGAGCGCACCTCATTGTAGTGAAACGTGATCAGCTGTCGGTCATACGTCTACAATAGATTTTTGACACTTCAACTAAATCAAGTTACATCGATTTCTCCAATTACATACTGCAAATCTGCGTTTTACGTTGATATCGCGTTAGTAATTGCTTTATTTCACCATGGTAAGTGACGATTTGACTTCTCGAAATAGAGGTTATGTTAAGATGAATATCTCTGACACCAAAAAAGGAATATCAATATCAAGATTCAAGATCTGAAATAATTTTTAGTTTCTAGCTGCTTGATATTATAATAGTAAGAAAAGAAGTTAAAATAAGTTTTTTTTAATTGCTCTACCTATACGTTTGTATAACCTAAATTTTATTATTGTAGCAAGATCCAAATGAAGACACACAGTGGAACGACATTCTTAGGAGTAAAGGGATTATTCCGGAGAAAGAAAAAGAAGTAACGGAAGATGAGATATTGGATATTGTCGAAAATACTATAAATGAGAAAACTGGACGGAGTACCTAAATATTCTGTTATTAATTCTATGCTATATGTTTTATTTCAACTTCTAATGATACTTCCACATTTTTTAGCGACCAATGATTTAGAAAGCAAAACATTAGATGAATTAGATGAACTAGAAGATGAAGAGGATGAGAGAATTCTATTGGAGTATCGTCGTAAGCGAATAGCTGAAATGAAGGAGCTGGCTAATAAATCCAAGTACGGAGAAGTCAAAGAAATATCAGGAGAAGATTATGTTCAAGAAGTAAATAATGCTGGAGAAGATATTTGGGTAGTTCTTCATTTGTACAAGTCCGGGTATGAACATTTAATTGACAAAAAGAAACATCCGATAAAGGGCAACATATTACCGTAATTATTATTTCTAGCATCCCACTTTGTACGCTAATAAATCAGTACTTAGCTAATCTGGCAAGAAAGTTTCCAGCAACAAAATTTTTAAAAAGTATTTCAACCACTTGCATTCCTAATTGGCCGGACAGCAATCTTCCTTGTATTTTTGTATACCATAGTGGAAACATGATGAAACAATTCATTGGTCCAATAGAATTAAGGGGCATGAAACTAACAGAAGCAGGTATGCACAATTATGAATACGGAATCAAATTTTTAATGTAGATAACTATTATTCTTGTGAATATTATTAACACAAATGATTACGCGATAGAGCTGGAATGGTTGTTGGGTCAAGCGGAAGCTGTGCCAACAAAAATTACCGAAGATCCAAAGCCAAAAGTTAGAGATGTATTGTTTTCTACGCTGAGGCTTCAAAACAATGATGTATCCGACGATGGTGATTGGTAACCGTATTTATGTTATCTAATTATACAAGCCAAACCGACGTTCAAATATTGTAAGGCACTGAGCGTTTAATTTATTTTGTTCTCACACACACATCATCTTTTGTTACTTACTCTTACAACCAATCGTATGACCACAATAAAGTATTTTATTATACCACTTCTGATCTCACTTTATGATTTCAACCACATCTTTAATGGATTACACTTTTACACAATCCGATAAACTAAAACATACTGACAACAAGACAAAAAATGTTTAATTTCAATGTCAGAATATACACATGCTTACACTCGATAATGTACACAAAGCATGAACAATGATCTCGAATTATATTTCAGATTCTAAAAAGGCAAGTAATCAAAATTGACTTTTCCGATAATCGATTTTTGCTAAAATTTATGTTTAGTTCATTTGTATTGCAAAATTTTGATCGAATTTTTGCAATTACGCAGTAGTTTCCCGTATAATGCGATCAAAAGACAGTTTAAAAAGACTGTATGTATATATGCATTTTACGTAAATGTATAAAAAATCGTTTAAAAAGACTGTATACTACTACGAAAAATACGTACATACAGTTTTTTATAAACAATTTGTTGATGACATTGTACGATAGTAAACTGTAAGTGTACTTCGTAGTTACTCGATTTAAAAAATGGTAGCGTCATATATACATTTAAAAAAGATCAAACTTGAATGAATAACATACATACATATTTTTCGTCACAGAATGCTTCTTCTCCTCTCTCGAAGTGTTTATGTTATTGTGCTCTTCAAGGGCGTCTCGTATTTCTTCTCTTACTATCTAAGTATTTACCTACATACCTAAACCATAACCACAGAGCTTTCCGGTCCCGGTCCCAGTCCCAGACTCTAGTAAAGCAAGACAGTTTACTTTCGATCATCGGTCGCGACGGTACTTCGTGACGACGGTACACGGTGACGGATAATGATCGAGAATTTACACTTGGAAACATTTGTGTTTTTATGAGTCGTTTAAAAGTTATCATTCACATACAGCTGTTCACTTTAATCACTTTATTTCTACTGGTTTACCGTATGTAACAACTGAAGTGACAGTGCAAGCAGACAGAATCTCCAATCGAAGTACTTACATACACTGACTTACTGACATCAAGTAAGCCGGGTAAGTTTACCTTACGAAAATTATTATGTAAAACTTGTAGCAACATCGTTTTTCTCCTGCGATCAACTATGTAAATTAATTATAGTCGTTATTATACAAAAATAATTACTTTTTATAGATGTAACACGAGTAATACGAAATAAAACGATGTATAATTAATGAAATAATATACATTGAGGAATAGATATAGTGCTCGTAAAAGGCCGAAAAATGTTAAAACCACAAATTGAGACTATTATGGTTAAATGTCACGATAATTCTTTGTATTTGGAAAGTGAAGATGCAAGGAATAATTGTACAAACTTCATTGAATTTCCCAGAGAAGAAAACGGTGTGCAATATAAAGTTAATGGATGTAGTGTACCCAAGGAGAAAGGAAAACATAGAAGAAGGAATAATTTGAACAGTTATAATGTAGATCACAACAAAATCTCTAAGGAACAAGCGGGTGAAAGTACTGTAACATTGACTCGTAGAATTCCCAATATATTGAAGAATAATCCAAAGATACTCAAAACTGTTAAAGAGCCCTCGGACAAAGTTGTTAACATGAAAGAAAATATACAGCAACAATATGGTTCAATAATAACATTGGATAGTTCATCCTCTGAGAAAAGTTACATAGAAACAGGTAATAAATATAAAAAATCTACTCGTAAAAGAAAACAAGAACATAATTTCATCGATATATGGCAGAAATCTCCAACTTGGAATATTCACACCTTTGTCAATGACAATAAAGAGATAAAAAACTGCAAAAAAGGAAGGAGAACAAGAGCTAGTACAAGAAACAATAAAGGCAGAAATAAACTGCCTGCTCTTGAAACTAAGAAGCAGAATGAAAATTCATTGCCGCCAACATCGTACAACGTATCAACAGAATTCATGAACGAGTTTCACGTTGCTTCCTACTTGGGAGAAACTAAACCTATCGATATGCAAGATTTCATTGATTTTTCGAGCAACGAGATATTTAGTAACTATGACTTCACAGAATATGCAACAAACTTTAATAAAACACTGAATTCTTCGAGCACGATATACAACAGTGAAATTTGTGAGAAAGAATACGATATGAATGCCAATGAAGTAGACATGGATGAAATACAGTGTTCAACACTGTCAGAATGCTTGAGCAAGAACGATAAGGAACCATGCTACTCGTCAAATTCTTGTTGCAGTTATTGCCACGAAGATTGTGCTACACACTGGATAGCAATCAGTGAAAAGAATAACATGCTTTCAGTGGAAGACAGAATTTTGTCAGATAATGTAGTTATTAATGATAGCGAAATGAATTGTCAAGTCAAAATTAATTGTTCCTGTTTACCTGTTACGGAGGCTGATATAAATTCAACTAATGAATCTTTCAATGAAAGGTATAATGAAAGTTATTCACGTTTGCCAATATCCGCTATAGCTAACAATTGTACTTCCAGTGAAAAGTGCAATGAAAATAGTTTGTGGTTGCTAAACGAAGAACACAATGAAAGTAATTCATATATGGATACATCAAATGTACCTGAAATTGTTTCCCAATACATATTAGAAAATGTGGAGTTGTCTCCCATGGAATCAACTATTTCTTGTATCGAGGACATTGAAGAAGGGATTTTGAATGAGCTAACTGAAATAGAAAACACAGAATGCAACACATATAATGATATCGATGATAGCTTCTTGCACGAGCTTGATTCGGCTCTAGCTTCACTCGAGGCTAATGAAATGGACACATTACAAGCTCAGGTATACACAGAAGAAGATGTAAATAAAGATGAGTAAGTAGTAGCATTTTTAATTTACATTTTTGTGACCTTCATGATGAATATACTTTCAATTTATAAGAAAGAAATTGTATGAATTTATCATCATTTGAATGCTGTTCCTTAGTCTAATTGTATTTAAGATAAGCGAAAATGTTAAATGTTTGTTGTTAAAATAATTAAAAGCAATACCGTTCATCTTGATGATCTCAATGTATCTTTGTACTATATGGTAATACATTTCTGTCATAGATTCCAGTGTTTGCTATGTTCTCTAACGTTCTACTCGGCGCGCACATTGGCGATGCACCAGGCTGGAGCTCACGGAGGTAATATCAGATTTCATCCACAGTAAGAACTTACTTACTTACCGAATTTCTTTTCAGGTATGTACGTAATACTTTGTGAAAGCTGTGGTAGGCTTTTCAATCGAAAATATCATTTCAATAGGCATTTCATTCATTGCGGTCGTTTCAAAGAGCCATACAAATGCGACATGTGCACGAAACACTATAGGTAAAGAAGAGAGAGGCGATCGCTGATCCACAGCATTCTTCGACGATTTCCAGAATGTATTGACAGTACTTTCGTTTCAGACACAGATCTTCTTTGATTCACCACTTAAAGGTCACTCACGGCGTTCAATACGCTAGCAATCGTTTGATTAGGTACACATGTGGCATATGTAACAAACTCTATAGTAAATTCGGCGCTTACGAGAATCATATGAAAAGGCATATAAATAATTGTTAAGGTAAGCGGCGTGAAGGAATTATTTTTGTTATTTGTTCGTATCGTTTTGTTTTTCGAGAAACTTTTACGCCTAATTTTTTCTGTTTGTAGGGAACACTAGAACCAAGAACTTAGAGAGCATAAGAAAGATATTAGCAATAAGTGTTACCAAAGTATTATAGAGGTATAGACTTATTTGGTTTATTTTACTGCAATCTGTTTTGATGTTCCTTGCTCATATACGTAATTTTCATAGCGACATTGTTTGTAAGAGTTCATTAGAAACTTTTGATGAATTTGAATTTGAATTTGAATTTGAATTTTGATGACTACTATGAACAGTTTCCTTTGCTAATTTACAGATTTTTATTTTAACGATACTTATATATCATGACGTTTTTTATTTTTATATATATTTTATTTTTGATCCTTTTTCATATTGTTATTATTATGTTATCATTGTACACTTCTGTTCTTTTATATAACTTGACACGTAAAAAGTATTATCAGTTACACGTAAGAAATTTATTGTATTAGTAGGTTTGATAAAATTTACTAAAAATCGCAAATATATATTTTTTTTATTAAGTGATCATAATAAATTAATATTTTCGGCTTTGCGATTGTTATTTGTGTTTATAATGTTATCTGTTATTCTTATAATAACTATTAATAATAAAATGGTTTATTAAGTTAGCAGTGAAATGTTACATGCTAGTATAAACATGAAGCCAAATTAAATAATAATATAAGCATAAAATAAATAATTCGCGTCCCATACATTATTGTACTACTCTATTGTACTACGGTACTACTGTATTAATTACAAACTAATGTATAACTTCGATAATCGTATTAAATAATCGTATTAACGTACTACCACCAAGTGATGTTATTTTACAACCATTGACATTATTAGGTTGTCCGAAAAGATGAATAATACGAGCATGTACAAACAACGTGATCATCCGTTCGTTATTGTTTTATTATTTCTGTTGGACCCGGAACATTATTAGCAGTTAATCACATTTACAGTAGGACCTCGATTAACCGGCTTGATCGGGAGACAAACATCCCGGATAATTTAAGGCCCGATGGATAAATCGAGACCCGAGGAAAGAATTAAAATGTACATTATATTCCAAAATGAATTTATTTTTGAAAATTTGTTTCCCTTCCTAATATAATCATATTTAAACGCATATTTGTTTATAATCGAGGTGTCCTACTGTATTACGGGCTAGGGCTAGGACCCTGGAAAGTGCTTCACGGCTGGCGCTCACCTGGCAAGCACGTGCGCCTCTCTCATCAGGATCCTAGCCTTCTAGTCATAAACCGATAATTATAGACCAGGTCACCAGCAGTACCTAGCCGTAATTTACGACACACCCAAAGCCTCTGGAAAAATCCCGACATCTTGCACACGTCTTGGGCCCGACCGTAACGGCTCATTTTCTACCCCCCACAAGCTTTGGAGTGAACGGCGGCTAATATACCGAAGAGGGAAATTAGACAATTGCGAGTCCTTCTATTTACCAGAATATTTTTTTATAAGGGTGAGTATCGTAACATTACAACTTGAAATAACTCCGAAGTTATTTGTTGTACGAAGAAGTTTTTCAAATAAATGCTGTAATCTGTTTTTTGTTACTATGCTTTTTTATATTTGCTCTCGTGAGTTGGTTACATTCGCACTCGTACGTGATTTAATTCTGTATTCAACAGCATTGTTTCTAAATACGATTAGCCTGTTTCAGCTAGATTACAATAGCCGGCTGCTAACGAAGACGACACACCGAATGAAGAGGACGCACCAACGAAGAGGAAGAAGACTACAGTGTATTTTTAAGTTAGTTATATTTGGTCTATATATTAAGATTGTATACTATCGTTGTAAATATGTCGAGTAATTATTGCCGTAACTTCATTTTGCTCGATTTCTTGATTCCGACACAGCCTTCTGCTGTGTCGGACCTTGCTTGCATGTACCAGACCGGTTGGAGCCGGTATTCGGCGTCGATACATTGAGAGAGGTGGTTCATTGAGACTCTTTATTCGTCATCCTACCCGCGTTCACCACAACTTGTGTTGCTTGGTGACAGGTAGTTGGTAAAGAAATGGGATATCGTTTGAACACTTCTCACTGTCCATTTCTCTTGGTATGGACACATCGGATATCGGCTCTGGCCGGAGCTGGGCTCCAAGTATTGTACGCGCCGCGTCACCTTCGAACCAGAGCCTTCTGCTCTGGTTCGCTCTTGTTTCTCACTTTGAAAGAATCAGAGCCTTCTGCTTGATACGCCTTTGATCTCCCGTGAATCGGAGACTTCTTCTCCGATTCACACCTTTTGCTCCGCAATAATTACTCGACATATCTGCGTAATTTAATATAAGTCCGTCGTTGTTAGAAAGGGAGCCAGAAGGAATATTGCATTCGTTCTGACTCTCTTTCGGGTCTCTTGTGCAGCAACCTCCTCGTGGTGAGACCTGGGCAATCGATATTCTCTATTTGTAAGATCTTCTAGTATCTTATAAACAAAAGGATAATATCGAGCTAATAGCTGCACATTTAATAAATATGTTGATTTTCAATAAATTCTATCCTATACCTATTGTCTTCCATAACATCTTGCTATTTCACCTTCCTTCAGAAGAAAACGTATGTATTATTCAAGCTGTTTCGCCCCGGGCGTGAACAATGTCATATATCGTCTGGTTGTATTTAGATAAAGAGACGAGATAGGATCTCGTCGGTGATAGTGTTATAAGGCAATTACAGATTGGGTAATGTGAGCAGTCTATAGTACATCATTCTTCTTCTACTTGACGAGTATCTCGTCGGTGGTAGAACTTTTAGCGATTGGTATTTCAGATCACTGTAAGCTCCACGTTATCCCCGCGCCCGGTTACCCGTCCCGCTGAATAATACAGGGGCTGTATCTCGTCGGTGGTTCCGTGATGATTTGCCTTCTTACCGACGAGAATCTCCTCAGTGGCCTCCTGCACCGACGAAATGCCGTCGGTGGCCTTCCGTTTTTTATTTCGGGAACAATATATCGTAGAGGGTGTAAGAAAACGGCAAAATTTTTGGGAGGTCACGATATCTCACGAGGCTGGCAGTATCTCGTCTGTGACTCAGCGTTACGGGTCGTCTAACTTGCGGAGCCACTAGATTGCAGCGTAGGCACGCGGTGATATCGATAACGTAGATGTGCACCAGAAAGTTTGCACGAGCTCCGCTCATTGGACGATGGCTGAGTATATACATATGTACCAATATTATGGCGGCGACCTTATTTGTCGAAAACGCTTAAAATCGTTCAACTCTACACACCTATAACTTTTGAACCAGTGAATATCTATGATTAAAACTTGGATTTTTAGCATTTTCATGTCAGAATCTCTCTCTCTCTCTCTCTCTCTCTCTCTCTCTCTCTCTCTCTCTATATATATATATATATATATATATATATATATATATATATATATATATATATATAGGGTTACATTTAAAAAAGTTAAAAATTTTTGGTTTCCACCACCATGGTCCAAATAGACCCGAGTTCCGCCATTCGGGGGTTAAAAAGAAATTGTTTGCTACCTGCTGTTACCAGAATAATTACAGTGATACGATTATATATTATATGTTCATTATGTATTTATATTTATAAAAAATACGGTTATATATTTACTTTAAAAATTTTGCCCGATATATAGACTGTTTAGCGATCTCCATGTTTATAAAAACAGTAGACAAACAACCGCACCAAGATGACGTGTACGTTGTCACAAAGTGTAGCCTAGTACGTATGGGGAAAAGTTGCTTAAAATCTTCAGATCTATATAACATATTTAATCTTTATCGGAGAACAGAACCACATAGTAAATAATTACCAAAGTTTTTTGCGAATATCCCGTAGACTAAAAATAACATAAATATAGATTTTATAATTGCATTATATATTACACTATGTCAAGTAGGCATTCGATTCTTAAAAAACAAGTTCCATCGATTATTCCGAACGAAAATATCACGAATACATATCTTAATTGGATATAATGAAAAATCAATGAAAATATGTTTATTAAATAATTTGGAGATGTAATAATACAGATTCTATAATTGCATTATATTTTACACGATGTCAAGTAGGCATTCAATTCTTAAAAAGTAGGCATCCGATTAAAAAAGAACAGAACAAGTTTCATCGATCATTCTGATCCGAAAACTCGACATTTTTATATGTCGATCGAATCCAACAAAAAGAAGCAACAATATCCCAACAAAAGCGATACAACTCCAAAGACCATTTTCAGGGAAAGCGAAAAACTGTTTGGATCGTAACTAGCCACAACGGATAAAGCCTACAATGCCACTCATTCATGACGATAATAATCATAGCACAACTAACGAGCCGCGTTAACAGAATGCAGGCACAGCGACTCGGAAATAGCAGCACAACCGTTCTCTATCTGCAAGATTTGACGAAACGGAGATGAACAAAATTTTTCGAATTTATCACGGACAACGTTCTGATAGTGGTAATCGAAGAAGTAACCGCGTTATCAGAATCGCGTCACTTTGACCGGTGCGGCAAGATTCGCGGAGCGCTATCCGAAATGCGAGCACTCCGGCGGATCGTTCGCGAATTTAGCGATGCTGGGGATCCGTGCGGTGGTGAATGGTGGACGGTGGTGCGCACCATAGTCGCAGCCCGTTTAAGGAAAAGGGATGAATAACGGTGGCGCCGCGGCCGGTCAAAATTCGAACGAAAGCTTGCGCCGGAACCGCTCAGATCGTCCTCAGTAGTTGCCCAGACGCTGTCACGGGCGTAGCTGGATGCTGGATTGTCTCTCTCTCTCGTGCGCGCGCGTGCCGCAGGGAGGTGCTTCCTTTTCTTCTTCCTCTTCCTCCTAACCTCATCTCCTGCATCGTTTCCGTGGTCGTCGTCGTCGTTGTCGTCGTCGTCGTCGGCATCGTCGAGAAAGTTTGACGTCGTCACGATCCCTCGGTGCAGCCGAACATCGTCAGGCTCCGTTCGGTCGTCGTCTCGTGCAGAACGAAGAGAAAGAAGAGAAAGGGCGCCGGAGAAAAGGGAGGCCGAGTACAAGGTTTTCCTGCCGGTCTGACTGGGGATACACCGAGCGTGTGAGAGAGAGAAGAGGGATTGGGAGAGGGGAGGGGAAAGAGAAAGAGAAGATCGAGCAAGAGGGTGGGAGGGAGAGAGAGAGAGAGAGAAAGAGAGAGTGAGAGAGGAAGAGGTGGGGGTGGATCGACGGAAGAAAGATAAGGGAGCACACACACACACACGAGCGAGAAGGAGACAGAGACCGGTAGAATAAGAGTGATGATAAGAACGGAATAGACTAGTTAACGAGAGAGAGGAGAATAAAAGGGGGTGTACAGATTGGGAGAAAGAAATTGCTCCCGTCGGGTGGGGTGGAGATGTGTTGAAGTGTGGTTCTGTGTATATATGGTGCAGTGCGGTGCTGTGCCTCGAGAGAGAGAATGGCGTGGTCGGATTTCGCGTGCACCTCGCCGTGACGTGGAAAGGTAAGGATCTCCGACGTTTAAGCTTTCCCTTATCGACACGGCATCATCGTCGTCTCGCGGTCGTTAAGCGCGGATATCGGCGTCTTCCGCGTCTCTCAGAAACACCGAGACCACCCTGCGGATCAAGTTTCTTACTCGATTGGCGGCGGTGTCCGTCGACGACGCCGCGCCGGTAATTGGCTTCGATTCGAGCGATGATCCGTCTGTCGTCGCACGGTCAGTAGCCGGTGCCGCGTGCTCCTTCGATGCTGCTCTCTCTCGCTACTGATGCTGTGTTGCCTGTGTTACCGATCCCGTGATACATACCGCTGTCAGACACGTTTCAGCACGGCCGCGACTACTGCCAGGCCTGTCCCCCACGTCTCGAACTACTGCCAGCGAGCCTAACCGCCTTCGGCCTGCCTTAGTCGTGTGAACGCGTTAATCGCGTGAGTCACCGATCTTCGCCACTTTGTGTCTCGCACTCCTACAAGTTAGGGACAGATAGGGCACGTTTCTTCGTGTTTCCGTATGATATCGAAAGGGGATTTTAGTCAATCAATCACAGTCGAGACGAAAAGATAGTTAACGATTGGTGTATTCGGGCAAGCTTTAAAGCTACACGTACCGAGCTATAAATGTAACAGGCAAATACCTTAGAAAAATGACAACAGTTAATTTGGATTATGCGCGGTTCTTATCCCAGTGCTCTAATAAAGATATTTATTAAATCATTTCTCATGAAAGCATCTGTATAATTTCAATAATTGCAAAATAAAAGATTTGGTCCCGTCGTGGTAGGCTTAGCATTAATCTTTAACACTTTACCTGCCGGAATCCTGTTAATAGGATTTCTAGTAATTCTTCTACGAACCATAAGGGAGCTTAAAAGTTTTCTTTTATAGTACAATCTGAATCGAAATTCTTAGATGAGATTACTGCAGGCATATCATTGGTTCATAATCGAAATTGGTGTTGTAGGACTCGATTTCATTCATCATACTGATTTGCCTACATATCACCAGTTGTTGTTAACTTACTTTCCCAGTCGACTGTGTATCGTACATATACCTTTGTTGTTTTCTTTTTCTTTTATACAGTAAAAAAGCAGTCCTTTATTTCGGAAATGAATCGTCATGCCAGGATCGCTTTCGTGACAGAGCACATCAATCGGACACGAGAGAAGTGGTCCAAGGTAATTTCACAATCAAAAAAAATTTAACAGATTCGGATCTAAAAATTCACGTTTGACGTTGCTTTGGCGAGGTATACCGAAAAAAGTGTAGAAAGTTAACGGTCAGAGGAGGTAATAGATCGATACTCGTTTGGGGTGCGATGCCCATGAATGGTGTAGGCTCCATTCATTGAATACAGGAAATCATAGACCGGTGTGATTAAACTGTAAATTTTATTCAATTACGCGAAACAATAATGAGTAGAGATAAAACAGAAACAAATATGAGTAGACATAATTTCAAGCACCAAAAATAATGTAACTGATAGTTTTCGCGTCTGACGCGGATAATTTTCTCTTCGTCCAGTTGCGAACAATCGAAATAGAATTCCAACCATCGATAATAGCTATCGGCAATGAATACATTTTTCGGTCATTTATAATCGTTATTTCCAATCAAAACGTTTAAAGATAGACGTGTTTTAATCACGAGGGTTTCCCGAAAAGTTTTCTGTACTTTCATATTCGCTATTTTGAAATATCAATCAAGTTTCTGCTATTAATTATCTACATAAAAATATTCGACGTTATTTTTGGTCTAATTTTTAGTTTGGTATAATGTTTAATTCTATCTTGTCGGTATCGTCAACTGCGTCTCAAATAGGGATCTTTTTATTGTATAGTATTTCACACATATACCGATATAGAAGGTCTGAAAATAATTCATAATTTTCTCAAATAATGTTCGGTAAAAATTTCGAAACAGTGTAACATCTATGTAACGTAAATTACATATAATAATATTGCACTTACTAAATAAACCACTCGGTTTAAAGCAATAATGAATAAAGTTATTTTATTTGAGCTAAGTATTTGAAATAAAAAAATAGTTGCTAATTGTAACGAATTGTTACATTTCTTGTAGCATGGCCTTGTTAAATCAACAAAATGCAAAACAGTCGGCAAAATCGCTATTTTTCTAACAAAAAATTCGCAGAACATTTTAAACGCCCTACTTTCCCTTGGTTGATTATCAAGTTTTGCAAATATCATGTGCACTGGTCTCGAATTGAACACGGATTGCGGTGAAGTGACTAGCACACCGTTTCCCGCAATTTTGCGAGCGTGGACTTTAAAATGTTTTCCCCGTGGCTTCGGTTAATTCTATTAGGGACATCACACCACCGTGACACTCGGACATATTCGTGAACGTTTCTAGGAGTGGCCTGCCCTGCCCTGCCCTGCCCTGCCCGGCTGAACCATAACTGCATTATCACCGTGCGTTGACTGCCCCTTTATGACGTTGATACGCACGTGTCAGACATGCGTCACCGAAATGAGAATCTTATTAGCTCCCTGCATCTGCTTCCGAATATTCCATTGCCGATATTCTTTTCCCACCTGCTTTAAACTGGCCGTGCACTGGCAAAGTCTCTACATCGACACCGTCAGGTTGCTATTTGCTGTGATCAAAGCGGACTTGGCTTTGCCATCTGAAAGAAAAATCTACATGCATCTACCGAAGTTTAAAAGTCAGAGAGATAAACAGATTTTGCATATTTTAAGGACGTCGATTAATTTTCAATTTTCAGGTTGAAAACAGACCGATTCTGAACAAGCAGAACATTTCCGCCAAGGAAAAAGTTACTTGAAATCACATTTTTCGAACCCCCTGTATTATGTTATATTATAAGATAATCCTTAACGATTTAAAGTTGGTCTAGAAAGGACATTATATATTCTTGATATGTCCTTTGGTTTTGTCTTGATTTTTTCTTGTAGAATACTCACGATTGACAGAGACGCGAATATGTTATTGTATTTACTCGCGTGCTTTTACCTTCTCGAAGCTGACTCCTTGCCTCAGCGAAGACTGTCGAAGTACGGCATAGCAATCTAAAGTTCAAAGCTCGCAACCCTTACGCGATGTCTTCTCAGACATTAAAAGATCGATACGGTCGAGCATGTAAGCCATTTCGATAAATTATCGACGAGGCGGTGGCGTGTCACGCCGAATGATGAAAGATCTCGGAAAATCGTCTTGAAATTAGCTCATAGATCACTCCTCCATCACGTGTCACTCTAGATTCCGCTGAATGGTCACCTCGCCCGACGGACGGTCCAATGAAATCTCACTTGCGCCAACAAACGCGGTTTCGGAAGATTTCGAGAAACACGCGACAACGAACGTCCTATGGGAAACAAACTTCCGAGAAAGGATTTTTGTCAGAACAGCGTGTGCGGATACGCGAAACGTTTTCTTTGAAGGACTAATAATGGAATCCTCTTAGGATAGGCTTCTAATACCCCTTAAAGTGGAAAATAGAGGGCCTTCTTCATCTCCTTGGCGTACATAATCTCGGCGAATTTAAGCTTCGCCAGCCCCTTTTCGTATTCAAGAATCTTCTCGAAGATGGCGATGTTATAATACTCGCTCGACTATTTTTCGACGGACATTGCGACGGATCGCCAATCTAACTAACAAAAATTCTCACAATTAGCAATTTAATGCGTAACAGCGTTTTCTTCGTAAACGGAAAACATTAGGAAACGCCGAAAAGGAGGAAATTGTAGTATATTTTACTAGCAATATGAGAGCGTATCTCAAGTTTTTGTATTTGTATTGTTTGGTTAGAAAGAAAGGGGCAACCTTCATCTTTTTAAATGGACTGCTACATGTTTTTGTACATCACGTGGAGCGTGAGCGGGCATTAAGATGAGTTCAACTATGTAGTATACTAGGGTGTTCAGGGTCATACAAGGGCAGAAATAAAAGAAATGCAAAGGGTCAGTTATTCAGAGAAAGTGAGACCAGAACAACGGAACAGAGATGGACGTTCTACAAACGAATGTTCCATTCAAGTTTGTGCACACATTAAAATATTGTTCATATTATTTCCCACTACGAACACAGATTCCATTAATATCTTGACGGTTCACGCACGAATGCAACGGACGACTGCGAGTCGCATAGAACTGCATCGCCGATTGCACTCACAATCAGCGAATTCAAGGAGGAACGAAGCCGCCCGCCCACCGATAACTTATCAATTGTAATATCAACTTCGATACTCCCGCCGCTGCAATTTATTAATGGGTAGACGATAACAATTCAACCAATATTTTGAAGCCCGATAGTCGATAAAGTTCAATACCGTGTCTATCCCTTCCACGTAAATATCGCACGCGCATCGACATGCTCGAAAATTATAAATCTGAAGTATGCGTCACGTTTGCACGAGCCAACCGTGTTATCTATCAATTCCGCAGAGTGCGTTATACCAGGATCGTTCCATACTTCTGGCTAAATATAACGTAGATATTTCGGAATTGACTTGCGATTTTTAAACGATGCGGTCGCGTTGCAAATTTTCAATTTATTCGTTTGTTGCGACGTTAATTAAGGGGATATATCCTGGTTTTCCATTTTCTAAACATCATTTTTCTTTCTTTGCATTTCCTTTTAGCATAAGTGCTGTAGAATCAGTGTACAAAAGCATTTGTTCGGATTCGAAAAATTAACGTAGTTATTATTGCAGTATAATTGACTTGAAATTTTCAGAGAATCTTCAGCACATATCCTGTTATTACTCCTTGACAGCGGTGATTCCTGAGATCATTTCAAGTAACTCTTTCCGTTACGAAAATGTTTTCCGTGGCTTTGTTAAGGAGTTATTAACGAAAAACACGGACCAATCAGAGCACGGAATGGATTCCGGCTCGGCCAATGCCAACGCCACGCTCAGCGGAGCCTGTGCTCTAATTGGTCCGTGTTTTTCGTTAATAACTCCTCAACAAAGCCGCGGAAAACATTTTCGCGAAGGAAGAAATTACTCCAAAAGACCTTAGGAATTACCTCTTTCGAGGAAGTACATTTCTGGGACACCCTGTATCGTATGAGGCATTATATCAATTTCATATACATACAATAAAAAGAATGATGTACAATGGAATTATTCTAGGTCGGAGAAATGTTTAATTTTCAAGTTAAAATAGCTCTGACTGCAAACAGTTAAAATATTTCATGCAAAATAATTTTCGTGCAGCCAAGCGGGGCAAGACATTTCTAACGAGTGTCACAACGAGAATCACACAATATCGACGACGATAACAATAAAAATAATACAGAGAACAATCGGTCTCTTACCCCGGGTGGACGATTCTATTTCAAGAGAGGCGATGCGGCTACAGAAAACTTCCTCGGGCGTTTTCCGCAAACACTATCCTTTATCTTCTACAACTTTCTCCCGCGACAGTTGTAAAGTTGAAATTAATTTTTAAACCCGTCCCGTCGAGTCCGACACGTCTCCGGTGATATCGAAGAAGAAAGAAAGTGGGAGAAAGAGAGAGAGAGAGAGAGAGAGAGAGAGAGAGAGAGAGAGAGAGAGAGAGAGAGAGAGAGAGAGAGAGAGAGAGAGTGGGAAAAATAGAAAAGGTGTCCCCTTTCGAAATTAATCGAGGGTCGGTTGTGGAGATTATTGAACATTGTAAAAGTTTACTTTCGTTATCGAAGTTCCGTCGACGGTCTTAAGCTCCTGGTATCCGCTGAGCTTTGACCATTTCATTTCCATTTCAAAGGCTCATCCTTCTAACGAGTTTCTTTAGTTTATTTTTTATCCCCCTTGACGTGTTTATTGCATCAATTGCGGTTCAGTCCCTCTAGAAGAATTCCTTTGAATTCACAGCTACCGGGTTCACGCAAAAGTTCCATCCATTTATGTTTTAAGCGCCATTTCATCCGGGGAATAAACATTGTTATTTTAAAGTTCAACTCTTCCTCTTCCAAACGCATCGTGAGTGTTTCCATCAAGTTACAATTTCTTTTTCTTTCGAATCGAAAGGCACGCAGTGCGAACTTGAAAAAACCAAACATTTGTGGTTATCGATTGTTTCATTATCAGTGGAATAGGTTATAAAAGAAAGATCCGGGCAACTTTTAGAAACTATTTCTAACAAATAAGATATTTTATTTCTTTAAGTGCACGTATGATTTCAAATAAAATGATCTATTTACTATGTGAAATGGTATTTCACCCAGCTCTGTTCTATCGATGCGGACAATTTTGTATATTGCATAAAAATCCGCAGTCTGCTATGTTAATTACCGTTCTTGAATCGGCTCGAGAACTTTCGCGATTTTCGTCGAATATTCTCATCGATCAGTCGATACGGCGGGATGCTGTTTGAAGGAAGGGACAGAATTTATAAACGGAAAAAGATGTGTGTCGCTGGAATTCGATGACGTGCATGAATGCTCTCGAAGTCCGCTCTCGAATCGTACCAGCAGCGCAGCGCGGCTCCTTCAAATGAATGTAATTTTCGACTTGGCATCGTGCCTCGTTTGTATGCACTCGTAACCGTGGGAATGGAAAGGTATGGGTGGGTATGTAGCCGTCCCCGAAGAGTGTCGAACTTTTACACGTCCGCGGGACCGGGCGGCTTATGTACGAGGGCAGTCTACAGTAACGGTCGCAGAGATTGCCCCACTTCCAGATAAATGGGATTAATTTACCGAGAAGAATCGTTTACTTCGCTGAAACTCGATGTATTCTTTAGGATCCTGCGAGTGCTTTTTTCTTTTCACCCGCTGTCTTCCGATGCGAACGATCGGGGCATATTCGAACATCTAGTTCTTCAGATACAACATAGGGAAATAGCACATTAACCCTTCGCGCATGTGGATTTCTTAAGATACCAAACATATCTTTCTTTTTAGAACACTAGGTCGGTCATCAGTCTCTTAAATATTGGAAAATAAGATACAAAAACAACATCATACACACAACATGTTACACACATTATTATTTCATGATAAATTGGGAATAATATTAAAGTAAAGTAGAATCGAAGCATGATACCGCAGTACCCTATAAACGTTTCTCCGAGACACCACACCCTATATAAAAACATAAGAAAATGGGAAAAATATCGATGTTATCAAACCATCGCTTCCCGCTTGAATAGACACGTCACGCAGCACATAGTCTTTCCTGAACGAGTAAACGAACACCGGGTAAAGAAACGCCCGCTCTGAAGTGGCACGACAATTGGCTATCAACAGACCTATCCGCCAGCTATTTTCTATCTGAATAAAGCCATTTATCGCCTGCACAATTCTCACACCATTTACAGCTTATTCTTGGCCGTAGCCTTCCAGCCCTAATGTCGGTTTTTTGGGTCATCAGGTACATCCACCGCGTCGTTTAGACGATTTGTCGTTCAGTCGTCTCGCAATCGCGCGGATACGCGAATCGACCGGGAACAAATATGATTAATGACCGTTCCATGCTATATCTGGAAGTATTCCCATTTTTTAACGTTCTCGTATCGGAATTCAATATTCATTTTTCCTTTCTTTTTACTTTGACCTCGGCTTAAACGCGACCGTCGCGTCGTCGTATTGTGCTGTAGCCAGTTTTAGAATCATTGTACTCTCGTTCTCATTCTCGCAGATTGTTTTGCAAGAATCTTCATCAAACGAAATCTGTTTTAAGAGATCGATACACGATTTACGGCCTATTTGTGGCCGGCAACGTTGGGGAATTATTGTGCCCGTTCTCATTTTCGTAGATTGCTTTGCAAGAATCTTCATCGAACAAAATCTAGAAGAATGAAATCGATTGCAGTTTATCCGTAGTCGGTGACCAGATTTCGAATCATTCTACTCGTTCTCAATTTCACGAATTATTTTGCAAAAGACTCTTATACATGTTGTTTAAAATTCAATTGGCTATATCCGGATAAGATGATAAAAAGTTTCATGTCGGAACCCCTATCGCAAAATAGTTACGAGGCGAGGTTTAATGGATTATGCTCTATTTCTTCTGTTCTTAATGGCACACATAACAGTGAATTAGTTTAGAATTTTTTTGTTGCAGATTCGATTTTTTAAAAAATCCAAAAGCATAAAATTGCCGACTAATACAGTATTTCACTTGTTCGGTCATCCGTTTGATATTTCCAAATGGTTATCGATTTGAAAAACCTGGCAATGCCCGTCAATTTAAAAATAAATCGTGCTGGTCAGAGATTAAACGAAAGTGTTCTTTGGAAATGTGTGAATCACTATCGTCGAAAGTAATTTTCACAGTAACGCATGCATCAGAAGTCGCTGGGTTATGCAACGATTGTCCGACTATAGAAAGACCACTATCACTTACGGTAACTTGCCGAGCGTTCTCTTTGGCTCGAACGTGTTCAGGATCATATTTTCTAGTTATTTTCAATTTATGTGCAGCACGTTCCACCCTGCATAGGTGCATGCTTCATCGTCAATCGAGTATAAAAGTAACGAAAGATTTTATATGCATGTTAGATCAAGTTTTCTATTATTTTCGAAATCTTTTTACCATGGAAACTCTTAATCTTTCTGCTTTGTATAATAAATGTATGTATTCTTATCGAAACAGCAACTGAGTGACGGCTAAGTTAATTTTACCACAATAAATAGTAAAATGCATATAAATAAAAAAAAATTGGTTCAGAAATATTAAAAATATTATACAAAGAAAAAGAAACAGCACATGGTTGACGCAAAGTTTTTCGATTAACGAAATATATCGACATCTGTATTGGCAGATCCAATAATTTTGTGAACACTGTGATGCGACGTTTTTAAAGAAGGAATAGCGACACAGACATCTGGGTAACATATTCAAGTTTTATATTCCATTTGAGAAAAAGCTGGCCGGTTACAGTTAGCAAAGAGAGATCGCGTTAGATAAAATATGAAATACACTCGCCGTCGCCATTACTTTCTTTGGCTCATTAATTTGGTAGATATTAATCTTCGTAAGTAAGATATACAGAGTAAGGTATGGCGATAATTTCACACTCGATTCATGCAAGAAGTCTCGCAGCGACGGACATGACATATTGCAGTCAATTCTGCATTCGTAAAACGTACGATATCGTGCTCTCTGGGGTAAAATTCAAGAGCCAGTTGTAAATTCTTCTAAATCCGACGTCTATAAATTTCAAGGTAAATTTCCCGACTGATGCTCTGTTTCTTCTAGAAAGTGTATATGACTGAAGAACTCCTTGTTTTTTATTCGCGGGAAAGCTGTTTTCATTATCTAGATACGCGAACGTGGGAGCAGTTGTTCAATTCCAGGACGTTTTACCGAAAGATGTATTACTGGCGGCATAATAACAAAATAATATTGATACGATGTGATGAAATGTATTGGTTCATTGCTTTCCCTTCGGTATTAAAAGTGGGTTCGTTTCTAAATGTTCTAGCAGTGGATGGAATTATAAAGCAACACAAACGATGAATCAATGACAGACAAATTTTTTAAACAAACGCTTCTTCATCCACAGTTATTTCTTTATTTCACACAACCAAATTCACTTGATGAGATTATAAAAATATGAGAATTATCAACAATTTTGTTTGCTTCGCCAACGAGAACATTAATCCGTACAATTAGCCTACTTTGTATAGATGATTTCGACGAAGCTCTTGCTGTGGAACAATTAGCCTGTTAAGAGCATTTGATATTTCAGGCATCGGGTATAGGCATCGCGCGATAAACTTATCCGTGTCTCTTTGAATCACCTCTTGGCAAGCCTTTGCACACTCGTGTAAGAAGGGTGTTATCGCCGATTGAAACCTTGCCAAGGACAGGTTTGATTCGATCTAGTGACAATGGCGGAATGAAGTCTAATACAATATTTTCGGAACTGTCGCGGATTTGTATTTGTCAATGAAATTCCGCCGTGCTTGTACTCCAATTGGCTGAACTACCAGCGTTCCCCCACCTTTCGACTGGTGTAGAAGCTTCGAAGGAAAGTATGTAACAGCCCTAGCAGCTCTCGCGATAGCCGAAGCACGTTGTTTCCCCATGCCCTATGTTAACGGCGCTTACGGTTTTGCAAATGTGGAATAACGTCGGATAATTGACGCTATACTATGTATATTCTAAAATCGATCTTTGATCCGTTGAAGAAATCATTGCCGAATCCACTTTCACAGAGGAATCCAAAAAGATCGATTTGAATTAGCAACTCATTCTCTTCATTATAGGATTAACTGGGATAAAATTAGGATGAGCACTTTATTGACGTCCATTAAGAATTTCATTTTATCGTTATTCGAACGGTCGCCTAACCTGCGAACGCATAAAGTCCGTAACCGATTAATTACTTTTATCATTAGCGAATAATGAAATTCCGTAGCGTAGAAGCGAGGCAGAGGGGCGGGGGGGAGGTAGGACGTAAAAAATACCATGGAAACAAAAATGTGTTCGAACTATATCGGATTACGTGAAATTGTTCCAACGAAGTCGTGTTTCGAATCGAATTTATTCCCAGACAAATTGAATGTTTATCATGATTTAATCGACTGTAAAAATTCGTGTGAGGGCTGGTTTGTGGAAAAATCATTGCCAAATTGTCCGCGACTCGTGCACGTTATGAGACTGTATTTCTTTGCCAGGTTTCGCTGTCTTCGCATTGGGGATATCGTTACACATGTCCTTTCGATCCGAGTACGAGGTACAGTACTGTGCAAAAGTCGAGGTTATAAATCCCTCAAATAATATTAGATATATAATTTTTTATATTAATTTAATAACATTTTTAAATTCTATATTGTAAATAAATTATATGAAAGCTGCACGACAAGAGTTGACTAAGATGACTACTCAACTAATTGTAAGGCAAGAGGTAGCCGTACAAAATATTAAAGATTCTACCAAATTTCTAATATCCTAACTTTATTGATAATATTACAACATTATATAATAATGTTAGTATAATAAAATATTATGCTCAACGTAACTGTATGTTCTTTAACCGGCAAAGAGATAAATTTCAAGTGTAATGTAAGTGGCCTAAGACTTTTATGTAGTACTGTACGCGTCCATGTTTCTGCAACCGAGTATTTAAGTAATTGAAAGCACGATGCATTATTCAGAGCTTCAGTTTCATTTACAGCTCAATAATTAGATTGCAGATGTTCACTTAAATCTCCATGTTTAGAATGCTAACACGATCGCTGCCTTTTACGTCTTAAATTAAGCGTGAAATTCAAGTATTTATATGATTATGTATTAAACCGAAATAATTTTTCAGCTCTAATCTTTCTTAATTTAATACATACGATAGTGATTTTGTAAATATTTTTCATACTATTTATAAACTGTCGATATTATTTTTCATAAAATCCAGTTACGTAGTACGATAAAGTTATAGGTGGAAAATTTAAGGTGCGATCTTCAAAGAGAAGTTTTCAGGCGACTACATTGAGTTATTTATAGCGTTCTAACCAGTAAGAAATTTAGCTTGAAGATATACCGAGGATTTATGAAAATAACTTGTCTATGAGAACAGAATTAATCGATGACAATAATAAGTTCCATATAATTTAAAGAAATTCTATTTAAAAACATAGTATAATATAGAATAGTTATTTTTTATTATTATAATGAACATGCAATGTTTTAATATTTAAAACGAGTCCAGGTTCAGTGTTGCACGATTCGTTTCTACGAAATTGTGATAGTTTAAATATTGACAATTTAGTGGGCCAATACTTTTTGCGTGGAACTCGAATGAAACTAAAAATCTAATTAGACTGTATTCGATTGCTTTTGTATAAAGTTTGGGATTATTAAGATCGCATCGTAAATTCTCAGCGTTTATTTTCATTGAATAAATTAAAGCTGATAATATTCAAAATTTTTATTGTTTGTTCGTTTCCATATTGAGCATGAAATATCTAATTAAAACCTATTACGGCATGTTCTTAAATGTTATTTGATCGATAAGGATAAAGGAATCGGTGACATCGATATTGGACAGAGTGTCTTTACCCACTTTTATAACAAAAACAACTGAAAACGAATCGCGCGTACTTCTCCTGTTTTACAAATAATGATCGGAACAAGTTATCCAGGGAACTTTTAGCCCTGCCTCCCCTATCCAAGAGATTCTTGTTGTCGCAAGTATCGCGACAGAATGGCATGGCGCGGCGTGCTGAAATACACTACGGTATTGTCTATAGGCACATATTCATGACGGTTCCAACGCGGTAAATCGAGCGTATTGTATCGAAAGATCGTGGAAGTAATGCGAGCCAAAGATTTGTTTCTACCATCGGACTTGCAGAGTATCTGTGCATCCCGTCGATGCATGCAACTTCCGATATTGCCGAAGAGCGAGATACACTGGTCGCAGCTGCGTGCCTTCGATCCGTTACATTTCCTCAGAGCTTGTGCAAATAATTCATGCTTACGTGACTAACTTACGAGAAATTCACCTACATTTCGACTACGACGAACGTCCGAGTTATTTGTTTAAAGCGAAACCAACATCGCAACGTGAAACTTAAAAAGTTACTTTCGTACGAACATCAAATTTCAACTCGAATCCCGAAGTACAAAAGTACTCGATCATTCATGTCCGTAACGTACAGATAGCATTGGCCATTGCAAGAAATAATGTTGCAACAGGATGTGCACGCTTTAGAGGAAGATTAAACTAGTGGTTTGCGAATTCGAGCAATCTTGCAATGGATACCGAGATAATGAATTTATCTGCCGCCTTAAGGGAACTTTATGGCTTTGGCTCCTCCCGCGTTAATGGCGAGGAAACTTCGAATTCTCCTGCGATCAATTTAATACACGATTCCGAAGTTCGTAATTATGCGAAATTTACGCAATGGAATAATGTTCCTCGTAGAAAGTAAACTATACCAAACGAACCGTTTCAGACTCAATAACATCGCATCGCAAACTTCTCCATTCTCGTGTAACGCGTTGCAGTCATGTATGTGTACACACGGAGCTACAATTAATTGAGATATCACTGGTTCCGATAATCGAGGTTCTACCAAATCGTCAATTGAAAAAGTTATAATCGGAATGTATTGATGAGACTTTCATAAAAATGGTAATTAAAAGCAAAAGCGATCGTTTATTCTTGTGAATTAGCGTCGATGCTTATTTTAAATCTATAAATCTCAGTGAGTGTTCGTTCGAATTGTCGTAAATTTCGCGTATTCGAAAATTCTACAAATGCGAAAAATCCAGCCGTCTGTTGGTTCACACTTCCGTGGCAAATTCGAACGATCCGTGCGCCTCGGAGCATTGCAAAATTTCGCGATGCCGCGGCACGAACTCGCCGTTTTTCCGTAAAATTTGCCTCGGCCCAATATAATTGGCATTATTGGTTCGGAACGGAACGCTTTATCGCGAATAGTTTGCCAGAACAAGGCGTGCGGGGCAAGATAGTTGTCCCTTTATCGACGAATGGCAACCCGGCTTCCCTTCGCGTGGAACAACGAGAGGAAATCGATTGTCGGTGTCGATATCGCGGCGACGCGCGACGCACAGCGATCTGAATCAAGAAGAGTTTAGTGGCTTTTCTGGTCGAATGGTCCATCTTTTCCCAGTCGACGTCCATTCAATCTGTATTGCTTTCTAAAGGGTCTATAGACCAGCGTTGAGCATTATTCGAATCACATTTTCTTTGAATGGGAACAAGGAACAAATAAGGGAATGTGCTCCCAAAAGTTGAGACTTTACATTTTCTCCGCGTTAACTTGTGTGTACTTCTTTTCTGTTTATTAACAAACTTTTCATGAGCATTGAGTGCGACAAGTCATGTTCGGTGTAGCTGTGCCAAGCAAAATCTAAAAAATTATTTTTTTATAAGTTTTATCGTGTTTTTCACTGATTCGTTTTCAACTGAAAATGTTTCATCTATCATTCAAGATAAATATATCCAATTTGTTGTTAAATTAAATGTAGTCTAAATGTGCAATAAGGATTCTGCACTTATCGTGACGTGAATTTGTTTTTTTTTGTGTTTCGACGTTGGCGCTTTTTGCGAAGGTTAGGACACAAACATTTTTATGTTTATCCGAAGTTACTTCCCGAGTTTATGGAAAGCGTTTCGTCTCGGAGCGTGACGGATTAGACTCATTCACTTGCATGGCAATTGGGTACGCGTGCGCCTAAAGAAGTTTTCACTCCTTTAATATTTTAGCCCGTAACGAAGCCGTCTCGCGAATTCGTCTCGCGAAAATCAGGAGGCCCGATTCACTACTACCCGGTAGAGGATTGCGCCTGTTCAATGCTCAATGATATCCGTCCGAGAGGTGCATCGATTTGCATAATGTGCGTCGTATGCAAATTGAACGGCATCCTTCGCCAACCGGGATCTGTCGAAACGTCTCGAACAGCTTGCGAGATCCGGCAAAATTTTCCATGGAAATTTCCGAATGTCGGGAACGCGGACGAAGTCTTTAACCTGTGAATCATCCGCGATCGAATGTGTCGGTGATTGGACGAACGACGCGAGAAACCGTTGCTCCGATTATGTTTGTACGGTCGATTATATCCTCGTCACCGGAAATCTTCGGGTGAGACCAGCATTCACAATGGAATCGATAAGTCGTCGCGTCGCGTCCCGTCGGTTTTCCACCGTCGCGACGCGCGACGTCACGGCCGTGTAATCCGTTGAACTTTCGAGATCACGGATTAATTGATGGACCGGAAGTGAGACGCAAAAATAAAAGAGACTCTCCTTACTGTTGCATCGTTCCTCTTAGTTGTTAAAAAGCTCAAGTCATTCGGTCCACTTTTAAAGTTGTCCCATTTTAGGAAGGCTATATGCTATTTGTTTCTTTTAAACTGAGATAGAGATCCACTCTGTTGTTGTCGATATACAGGGTGAGTCACCTAACGTTTGCACTTGAAATTTCTTTGAGGGAATTGTGGGAGAAGCAGGAATAAAATAAAAATTATTTCATCCCTTAGCGACTTCATTGCATTAAAGACAACAGATTGCAATATTCTTAAATTTTTCGAATCTTTCACTGTTTTATATCTCTTTATAAATGCATACGAATCCGCAGTCTACTAATCAAGTGTATGAATAAAATAAGAAAACGGCGTTCGACGTATTTTAATACATTCTTTAGAATGGCAAAGTAGCTGCATGTCGGAAATGCATTTTCTCGGAGTACCTAACAGTTGAAATTTAATAGGTTCTCAGTTAGTAGAGTAGCTTCTTTTACGGTTTTTGAAATTCCACGAGATTCCTGCTAATAAAGGCATCCCTTGGGCAAAGGGCACTGTGGTCAATGGCCTAGTTAGGAGGAGCAAGGATACGGCTGTCAAGACTAAGAATAGGTTACGAAGTCAAGAGGTAGTAACACGTGTTGGCATTGATAGATGTAAATTGCCAATTTCCTTAACATAGTGTTCATTGCCGCGATCAGGCTCATTTATCGACAGGACTCTCGTAGTATTTCTACAGTGCTGACCTAAAAGAAGAAAGAAGGTAACTAAGAATATTTACGGTTGTGCCTTGGGAAGGATTATTTCAATAATTAGAAAAATGTGAAATCGGCCATTCGACCGGTCATGGCACAGTTAATGTTGAAAAGTTGATTTTTTCATGAAAAAGAAAATTCTTGAAATAGGCTAAATCTAATGGAAAAATCAATTCGCAGTTTTATGAGATAGAAATTTATAAATTCAAGCTGTTTCCGCGAAAATATATTTTATCGACGTTAAAATGTGGTCGATTTGGCACGAACCCTATGGGTTCGGTTGGAGCATCAAATTTCTCGACGTTAATCGATGCGAAATTCTATTTTCGTTATTCGAATTTAATAAAAATTTGATTTGGTTGAAACTCTGAAAATTTCAAAGACCTACACGGGTTTCGAGTTAATTAAATATTGAATATGATAACAATTTCGCCAATTTTATGCTCAAACAGTATAACTACGAAGTCTACATGCCAGAACGAGAATGTGCCATCGTGTCGGGTTAATGATAGAATAGTGGCGAACAATAGGAGTCTGCGAAATTCAAAATAATTGGTCAATGGGATTTAGGAACGTCTTTGAGTTTAGGAGTTAGGATGCCCGTATGTTCCGTAACCACAAAATAATTCGCTTTCACAATACAGGAGGTCAGAGTTTCTGTCAACTATACTCTGAAACTTTATGAAACTGCGCGAAATTTTGTGGAATGTATAGTGTACGGTACAGTATTTCTGCATTTCTTCCAATTTGAAACTTTTAAAAGAAGATAGCGAAATTCCGAATAAAAAGGAATAATATTGTATTGAAAATTATTTTGGTATCACTTCATGAAAGATTATAGAAGCAAAATTATTTTGGCATTATTTCCTAAAGGATTATGGCTATTATCTCTTAGTGAATCTTAGTTTTTTTAAAAACTCATTGTCTTGTCTTTGAGCTTCTGCGGCAATTGAAGCTTTAGCTCCATGCGTTTAAATACAATTTACTGAGAAAAATGCAAATCCGACATTATATGCCGTTTTCTTCATTCTTTGATAATGTAAATTGATCTCTGACAGCATGCTAAATATTTTAGATCAACAGATCTGCTCGTTACCGTAATCGGCTGACGAGGCAAGGTGTAAATGCAGGGAAGAAAAAAAAATCATTTACGAGTCGGGTAATGCTCACGGAGGATCACTGTCAGCGAATTTTTATACGGCCCTGGAATGGGCTCCATAAAATCTTTCGGAACAGTCGAGCACTTAACCGAAAGTATCATAGCGCGTGTCGATGCATATTGCGGCGATGTTCGAGCTGACGGAGTCAGACACAAGTTTGCTGGTATCGTAAAATAACATCCAACGTCATTTCTCGCACAAGGGTTGCATCCATGACGTCATCGAAGATGCGCACGCGTCTAAAAAGGCCTATTTGTTGATCGTTACCCATCTTTCGCACTTCCCCAAGTCGACGTGTACTCTTCGCTTCTCAATTTTAGTTTTATCAACCCTTAATCTGGAACAGGGGTGATTCGTGTCCGGACGATTTCGAACAAATCGTAAAATTCATGTATTTTCTATTTGTCGGAATCATTGTGATACTATATGAATTTTTTCAGATTTTTGTTACAGTGCATCGTACTTAATAAAATAATTCTCCTTTAGTTTTCTGTAGTTGTAATATAAAAATATGAAGAGATTGCAAAATACTTGGTTCGACTTATTAAAATTGTTAAAGGAAAAAGTTCCTTTCTATGTAATTTCTGTTTAATACGATTGACTTGGGAAAGTTTTATTTGCGATAAAGATCCGCAGTATACTCGCGAGCAACAAAGAACGCGAGATTTACGTGTGTGTCTTTTAGGCTTCTAGGGTTGCACGTTCCCCTAAGTGAACGTCGTTTGTTTGAGTTATCGAATAAATGGTCAATAAAACAGCAGCTAATAAAACAACGATAACCAACAACAACTAAAGTAATTTAGTACAACTAACCCTTCGAATACGGAGCTAATGTGCAATTAAAACGAGACCGCTTGAGTAGAGAAGAGTTTTCTAGAGAATAGAGAGAGAGAGGGGAGATACTTCTGGGCCCGCTGATATTAGTAATGAATAACGTCGTGTGGTTGCCAGACTTCACCCTCATCGTTTACCTTGACGTTTCTCCTCACTTTTCCCTTGAATTATAGCCGCGCTGCCCATATATCATTGCTACTCCCTTGGGAATGTGTATATTAGAGGCACCGGACCAAAAGTCGGTCGAGTTCCTTTTGTTTTTTTGGGTAAAGCTAGAGTAAATACGAAGGAAAGCAGGGAAACACTGCAAAAAGCGCGCGGTGTATTTCTTTAAATAAAATCCTACCTTCATTTTTAATGTAAGGAGCACCATACTTCTCTCAGAATGACCGGGCATCTTGGAATCTCTTGGGTTACTGGTTCCAATCCCACATCACGAATTAAATTTTTCAACGATTTAGATTCCGACGGCAACTTTTCAAAGTCCTACATTTGATTAATCGATGAAGCGAAGAACCAACCAGTCGTGCCTTACGTCATATCAATCATTAAAATCTCCCTTAGGAATAAGGGAGGTAGACGTGTTCTCGTTAAATATTTTAGTTTCCGTACACAGTTTTCAGTACGTTTTTAAAGTTTATTTTCTTTTGTACGTTAATACATTGTCAAGCATTAAGAATTTTAAACTAACCATACCGAGCACGAAATGTGAATGATATGCAGGGTGTCTCAAAAAACTTGTACTTACTTAAAATGGGTGAAAAAAATGTGTAACCACTTATTTGATGGGTTACCGTCAGCACACGAGTTCAGGATTATTAGGTTGGGGGGGGGGGGGAGTTCTGTCGTATTTTAAGCGAGCCGGTAATTTTGCTTGTCAATCAAAAACGCATGTTGCCAGCGAGTCATTGGGAAACAGGAATTGATAGGTTATCTGAAAGATGGCAACGATTTGCCACAAAAATAATGGAAATTATGTAATTGAATAATATTAAACATGTAACACGACAGAATTTTCCCTCCAACCTAATATTTATTAAAACGACAGACGTGAAATATGTACAATTCAAACTGTTTCAAACCGCATTATCATTGTGTTAAGAATACAGTGGTGTTCTCAGGAGGGCGCCTAACTATGTAATTTCATCCGAAACCTCGAGCAGCTTTTGCTATAACGCGGGCTGCCGATGTTTATGCGAATCCCGATGCACACGGGCGCAAGAATTACAGAAGAGAAGGAATTTCATTTCTTCAGTTCCACAAACACGGAACTGTGGTAATGCATAAAAACCAGCAGTTTAAAACAATTCCAGGGAACAAGGTAATTAACGATGATAAACATAAAAGGGAGACTTCACGCGGCAGCTTCACGCGTAATTATCTCGCAGCCTTCTTTCCTTCCGTAACAACATAAATTTATGACCGCCTCCGCGCAGCTATTTACACATTCTACACTGAACGGCAGCAATTACAATATTAATTGCAAGCGCGCTAGCTCGATACGCCTTTATTGTCCACTGAGAGCAAGCTGCAAAGTAAGAAGCTCGATCCTATGTAACGAGGAGTCGTTACATTCACGATAAGTCACGGTATACGTTCAACGTTACGCAATACGCGGACGTAGGTAGGTGGTGAAGCTGTTTTCTTTTTCGTTTAGCAAGTTAAACATTTATGTTAAACCGGACGTAATTAATAGCGTGTAGAACAACCGCTGTTCTGTAAGAATTTGCGTCCGAGACTGTTTCAGTTAATTACATGAAGTTTAATAGGCGGCTTAGGGGACACCGGGATTTGACGATCATTATTTTTATACAAAAGTGTGCAAACATTGGCAAATTTTATTGTAAAAGCAGTACATATTCTACATTGCGCCCAAACGAGTGATAAATCGAGAATCGGATTAACGTCAGAATCGCCGTATTAAAACTTATCCGCCTACTTTACCTTCCCCTTCTACGACGCTATACCCGCACGCTTCCACCATGGCCCACAGTGGTCCCAATCGAAGAATTAGCTGTTCTTCTTAGCACTTGTTCGTTTCGAAAAGGTGTACGAATACAGCAGCACAGCTGCTGTACCATTTCAGTCGGTAAAAGTGTCCGGTGAATTACCAGAGTTAATTGCACAAATGTTGAAATAGTGATTATAAAATCGATGTACACGATGATAAAATCAGTTATTCGCGCTTTCGCCAATAAGATAACGGTGCGACGCTCCATCATCCGATTAAGTGTCGGACTTAATGCAACGAAAAGGCCAGGAAAAGTTCCTCGAGCAGTCCGAAAGTTTTTAGGTGGCGAAGTGTATAGCGAATCACGAGAGAACGAAACGCCGGTACAAGGAAAAGGCAAGATGAATCCTCGAAACTTCCTCGCAGTTGATACCTACATAGCTCGGCGTAGATTATTTCGCGACAATTAAAAACTTTCCCTCCGAACTCCTGTTCTAGCGAGAAACCGGCGCGGCGCGGCGCGGCGTGTCGGTCGACGAAGTTTATAATAGAATGCGCAAAAATAAATTCGCGCGAGTTGAACAAACAACGATTGATATAGATGTTTGACTGTATTTCAAGCGTTGTCATAAACAATGCAGTGTTCCGTTTAATATTTCACGGCTACGATGTCCGAGATGGGCCGTTGCACGCCAACGTTCTTGAATGTTTAACAAATACTTTCATCAACGATTAATATGGGTTTAATTGTATCTCAAGCGTTTTCGTAAACAAAGCAGTGCACCGTTTAATATTTTCATATAGGCCGAGCAGCCGCTCTTTATACGCGCGTGTTCTTGGATTTACAAATCGGTTTAATCACTTTCAACGATTAAATTGATTTGAAATTTAATCACTTTCGCCAGATATCAAGAGACTTGTGTCCCTTCTGGCGACTCTGCTGATAACCTGAAAAAGGTGAATATGACCTATCGGAATGAGACTGAATGACATAATCGAATAGAAGAAAAAGAAGAAACCCAAGGTATCCTACCATTTTGTCCCGGACTGTAGTGATAACAGCCAACGCGTAACCTCTTAAATTCGACGGAACACGGGTAGGGTAACTATTAGCTCGACAATTATTTGCGATTAATGCAGAGGACACACAGGATTAAACGAGCACAAAAGCGGGCATGTGCACACTCGGTATCGCCTCTGTGATTCCGACACAGGAAGTGCTCAGATTCTGTTTGCGTTTCCTGCGTACACCGTGACGGTGCTGTGTTTTCCGTTTCGCGTGTCCCCTTTGTACCGGGTTTCAAAATTTTATGGGTCTCCAGGTTTCGTCGTCTAAATCGCCGTCGAGTTTCTCGCAGCGAACACGCGAAGCGTTTTGGAGTCGCGAACCGGTAAGTGGGCTTTACGATCGTGCAAATTAATCGGGCACGCGAAATTTCAACCCCTTTGGGACTGGCAACGCCTCCAACGATATTCTCAACCCTCGCTGTAACTAGCGGAGCGAAATAGTCACAGACGAAAACGTGTTTTTGTGTTTCGAACGCGTCATTCTTGCAAATCAATCGCAACAAATCAAAAATCTTTATGGA
This sequence comes from Lasioglossum pauxillum, assembly GCA_933228785.1. Taxonomy (NCBI): domain Eukaryota; kingdom Metazoa; phylum Arthropoda; class Insecta; order Hymenoptera; family Halictidae; genus Lasioglossum; species Lasioglossum pauxillum. Next base: position 47,889,678 of record OW121703.1, on the reverse strand, counting down.
CGTTCAGTCATATATTTGCGATCAGTTTTTGAACGGTTTTATACGGGCTGGATCTAGTAACCGGGCTATAACTCTGTTTTTATTGCTGATAGGAGACACTGCAGAGGACAATTTGGCATTTTTTATTTAGCTCGACCGCCGAGCGTTTCAAATTTTTACATGTTGGGACAATTGCAAAGTGTTGTAACGCTTCTTTTCTTAAATGCCAGAATTCGAATATATTATTTATTCCTTTGCGTTATCTTGAACAAAAAGGACACGATGTTAAAAATGTTAATAAATTTTATGCAATCTTCTCTAATTTGGTTTAGCAAAATACCTAAAAACAAGCAGATTAGGGTAACTGTACCGATTACTGCGGTGTCATGCTTCGATCGTATTTTATTTTGGTATTATTTCCAATTTGTCATGAAATAATATGTGTAAGCATTTTGTGAAAGAATGATGTGTTCTGAATACACAAAGAAATTATTGACCCTTCTACACCCTAATACCCTGATACAACATAAGAAAAAATTTAATTCAGAGCAAAATATTTATTTTTATCGTATTTTAATCTCATTGGGAAAAATACCACGGTAATAGGTACATTTATCCGGGTTACCATGGGTTCGTCGACAACTCATTTGACCGACACTGTTTTTGATCGACACGATTTGACCGACCAAGCAGCAGACATCGACAATTTGACCGTGCCTATGAAAACATAGTGTCGGTCAAATCATTTGTCGACGAAAACATAGTGTCGACGAAAGTTATTGTCGGTGAAATCGTGTCGATCAAAACAGTGTCGGTCAAATGAGTTGTCGACGAACCCATTTATCCTATGTCCAATAGCAATAATTGAAGTAAAAGACGAATACATTGAATCAGTTTATGTATAATATTTGTCTGACTCGTATAGCACATTTGAGTTTCTAGTAGTGCATACTTGACCAAGCGTTGGAATCACTAGAGTAGTTCCTGTAATTGTTCGGAGCGGTATAATAACTCTTCAAAGCAATTGAAGTATCTAACTTTACACGCGTTGAGAGCTTTTCAAACAGTGTACAATATACGGCACAAATACTTAGATGTTAACTGCATATTTTGTAATACTATTATACCGTTCATTTTCAACAAAAATTTCACAACGAACCTTACGTCGAGTGCCCTTGATTAAAAGGAGCTATAAATGCATAAAGATCCGCAGTCTAGTGATGAATTATTTCCAAATATAATAAAATGGAAAATCTTTAATTTAAAGTGAAATACATCGCGGCGCGGCGCGGCGGGGGGAACGAACTCGCGACGTATATCTGGTGACGTAGATTGAGAACGATAAATTGCACCGCTACTGTCGCGGCACGAGTTAACGGAAATGAGAAAAATATTAACATCAGAAGCACCGAGACGGAAATAGAGGGCTGAGTGGAGGAGGGTGTTTACCGCAAGACGAGATCCGACTCTGTGTAATCTCAGGACAGCCGTGTGATATTCAGGAATCGTTCCTTGCCTACGTCTGAATTAAGATTTCGCATTTCTCTACGTAAAATATTCCACCGCATACCTACAGCGATCAACGAAACTGAACACGCTCCATCGAATTTTCGAGAATTTTCACATACAGACGGAAAGATGGAGGAAGCGGTGGTAACGTGGACCCCTTCGTTTTTAAAATCACAACAAAGAGCCATTTAGTGGATAGCGGTATAATTTATTGTTTCCACTGGATTTATATGTAAGGAAATAAATTGACTCCGCATTGTTTCTGCTAATAAGAACAAACGTTTTTTCGTCGTTTCATAAAAGTACAATTTCTTGCGAATTAAATGAATGAAACTCTCGTGTGCTGGAACGTAATATGGCATGAACGTTCACTTGAACAGGGTATTTGCCATCATCGTCATCGAGAAATCTCTGTGATCAATCGATTCGGTGTGCCCGTAAATAATGTACAGAGGCTTAAGTGGCGAAGGAGGATTAACACTCGCATCTACCGGAAATCCTATTAAAGGACTTTTCAATAATTGTGCTCTGCCAAATGGAAGCTTATAAATCTTTTTCTACGCGATAATCCCAAACTAAATTAGATTACATTATCGGGGGCAAGTTGTTAGTTTAAGATTGAAGTTTCTATTGAAGTATCTATTCGAAAATTCCTCGGCAAATTTATGGAATAATCACCGGTAGATAACGTGTTAATATTCAAAGTTTAAATCAGTCGAAGAGAGGGAAGAGAAGAAGGGAAAGGCATTCTTGGCCACGGACGATAGCGTTAACAGGGCTCTAATCAAACAAGCACGGCTGGATGCCCAGAAGCTGGAGCAAGGCAAAGCCTTGAACACTGTTTGCCCCGATGGGCGAGTCTTGTTAACATTCGTACACTCCCTGCTCGCTGATAGATAGGCAAAGGGCACTTCCAACCAGGCAGCTCAACTCGTCAAATGGAATGTCTACTTGGACGACGAACTGACATTCTTTTTTTTTCTTAGCCAAGTCCGTGGTAGCTCAGGATCAATTCGAATCTCTGTTCTAAAGCCTGGATCTTCGGAATAGCCCGAGCACTCTGCGGATGCACCTGAGAACCCTTCTCCCTTCTCCCGATAAATTCTGCGATGTGTTTTGTGGTTTGTGGTAGACAAAACAAAAAGCTCATTCTGCTCAGACGTCTATCAAAAGCCAATATTCTGGTTTTCCTTCGAAAACGTGTATTCTCGTTAACTTATCCCACACGAGTCTAGAGAACGTATTTTTATAATTTTCATTAGAAGCCCGGATAAGAAAAAGCAACCTTTACCGTCTTTTTTGTAATTTTTCGAAAATTTTCATTGTACATCATCTGCTAAACTAGTCCTCGTTTTACATAAGAATTGAAGTCGTTTGAATCCAACGAGATTAAAACACGTAAACAAAATGATTTATATCCTGAATAAATTTGTACAATTCAATGAAAACGTATTCTCGTTGGAAAGGCAAAATTGTCAATCATTCTCATATTTTTATAATCTCAGGATTTGAAAATTATAAAAGGTAAAAATCAGACCACTTTTCTTCTATCTCGATCGCCAAAGGACTGTTGTTCGCATGATTGTACGTATATTCTTTATATTGCCTTATATTTACTTGTCAATGCTCACTGTCAAGCTGCAAAATAAGCTGTAACCGAAGAACTAGGTTATGTCGGGTTTACTATACCTCCTACCTGTTCCAGCTTGCTCTGTAATAGCAATTTTTATGGAAAGAAATACTACCTTAGGAACCTCTTTGAAAAGCGACATTACTTTGAACATTTACAAGTTGCAATATTGAAAAATACCTTTCCCAGATAAAAACTACCAATGACCTTGAACGAAAAACAGAAAACAACGAGCCATCCAAATTGTGCTACCTATTCCGATTGAAAGTGTGAGCGATCGATTGTGTAAGTCACTTAGGGAATCACACATTTTCGCACGAAGACACGCGAGTTCGAAAACATGCGTGCACGTCAAATGAAACATGAGACCCAAAAGAGTGGTGATGGAAATATTGAAATTCGATCGGCGCGTGTGCATTAATAAATAATCAGATGCATGGGGTCGATCTCGAATCTATTTCAACGAACGCGAACGCCCGCGGACGAAGAACGCGGCAATGTATTCTTGCATTTTCTGTCCTGTCATGATTCGCGTTGACGTTAGCATACGTTTGCATAATGATCTCGCCGAAGCCGTCGCCTCTCTACGTGTTCCCGTTAGATTCGTATCACGAGATGTTACGCACATACGAACGAGGTCGGAAGAATTTTTAACTTTTGACGGATAATAAAACTAGAGGAGAAACAAGGCGGGAAATGGGAAAGTCGAAGCCGAGAGTGAAGAACAGATGAGAAGGAAATATGTTGGGAAAACGGGGAACGAGAAACTATGGAAAATTGTGATGAATAGTTTTGAGAACTACTTGGAACATTTTGAAAACGTTGAAAGACAACGGGAGTTGTGCGGTTATAAAGATAAAGTCGTGAAAGTCAGGGGAAATGTTTATTACTATGTAACTAGAAGTGGGTAATTCAATTTTGTATTAGTATTTGATGTACAGGGTGTCCGAAAAGTATCGTACTTCCTTGAAAGGGGTGTTTGCACCCATCGGAAGTTGCACCGTGGAAGTTGACCAAGAGCGTGACACTCAACATTCTCGAGCCTTTTTCTCGTCCCATCATGCCTCATTTTCCGTGAATTAAATTAGATGGCTATCGAGCCGGAGTGTTGTATCATCGAGAGAGTCTCCCTCTCGAGTAGTTGATCAACTCTTTTTTAATAATACGCGATAGACACTCGGGCCAGGAGAACCGCGTGCCAGTTATCAAGTAACAAAGACCAGCCAACGGTATTGTGGAAACTTTAGCCCTTCATCGGGCAACTTGTTTCCCGTACGCGTGTAATCTGCCGCTGAAAGATGGGATAATGCTGTTAGCATGATGTAATAAAGTTGTATGTCACCGTGACAATCTGCAAATGTTGATACTCAACTGTATGACGCTCAAGAGAGATTGATGAACGCAACTCGAATGGAGTGCCAGCGTAACGAAGAAACGTATGTATGGAACGAGTATGAAATCGACGAACATTATTACGGACTATTTGCCCATTGCTCCGAGAAACCGTGGAATGTACGTACAACGGTAACATAGAGATAATGGAAAAATTCTTTTCTCATTCTTTGCAACTACATAAATTTCTATCGTTCTCGTAAAACATTGAACCAAACAAATAATTGATGAATTTTGTGCACTAATGACAAAAATATGGGCAGGCGAATTTTCTAACATTTGAAAAGTTATAACAACTTAACGCTATTTTATCCGATACTATTTTTAACTTGATACATTAAACATTAATTTAAAAGCTTATGAGGTACAGAGAACAGGAAGCATGAGGTACGAGGATTAATGAAGTTTATGTAACTATTTATCTCTTAGAGATAAAACAACTACGAAATGTTTGAACGAAAAAGATTAATCGCTGCAAGGTTACTAGAGCAAATAGTGTGGAATCCAGCGAGTGTTATTTCAGTCACTCGGCGAATTATATTACGCGCAAGTCAGGCTGTTTCATTCATTATCCCCGATCGATTTGTGGTACAAAAGGAGTCCGAAGAATATTTACGGCTGAGAATTTATAGATCCAATGTTCATTCGCGAACCACGAAAAATGCGAATATCACTGCCGCCGCCGCTCCACTATTCGGCATTGTACGCGATGAACGTGTGGAAAGTATTTATTGGTCCGCACTTCACTATCGGAGGTGGACCGAACTTAAAACTCTTCTCCACTTATATTTATAATATTGCTCGCTACGGATTGCATTGGGAACGTTTGGTCGTTTTTGTGACGAAATCTTTCGATCGAACGAAGAGCGATGGGATGTTTCGAAAATGAAGGGATGGGGAAGACCGCGGCTAAAAGTTCCGTTTGCGAAGAAATATATAAAATGACGTAGAAATATTATAGCGTAGATATTCTCATCTTTAACGAGTGATTTATTGTTAATCTTATTATATTTTCATACATCAGGGTCAGAACAGAACAGAAGATGAAATTACTTTGGCATGCTACAGTAGCTTCTTGTCCATCTTTTAGGTTTTTAGTAAATCTGTACAGTGATACAGATATTGAAGTTTCTCGCGATTCTTATTAATTTTTATTTTTTAATAAAATACTAACTATATAATACATGTTCAATGTCATTTGATCGATAAGGATAAAAGAATCAGCAACATCGGTATTAAACAATCGAAATAGACGAAAAAGTAAGGATCGAATAATATTTATTTATCTGGTACGAAAGTAATCCTTTGCTAAAAACACACACCACGCTACCGCGGCTGCCACAAAACTCGACGACAAAGTGTATTTATCCGCCTTTATAACGAAAATAACTGAAAACGAAGCGCGCGTACTTCTCTTCTTTACAAATAGTGATCGGAACAATTTACGCCGGGAACTTTCAGTGCGAATAACATCCGTTGAAATAAATGTCTTATGAGATTTTCTATAATAAAATAAGAAAAACATTTGCCTACCGCTGGTTCCCGGAAGTTTTCCCACCGTAAGCCGCCCAGGATGCTTCCAGTCGATCCGATCGCACCAGGAAAGTGGATTTCCCGGTGAAAATTGCTCGTTACTTTTTGACACCGGCCCAAGCTTTTTATTATGCGATGTCGAAACGAACCGAGGTCTCCGATTGATCCATATTTATTAGCTTTTAATGCCGATACTAAAAATTTTTGATGATATTGCCGCTTGAACAACCTATATGCATTTATAGCGCATTTTATGAAATGCGGTGCAATTAAATTCTTGAAAAATTGGTCACGGACTGCGGGTCCGCACGATTTTATACCAAATTCCCCAAAATTGGAATTCTTGGAAAATTAATCATTTTATATTTGCAACGAATCGTTTAAAAATCACTTCAAATTACACCAGGAATTACCCCTTCCAAAGAAGTACATTTTTAGGGCATCCTGTATAGTACAGATTATACATATGTATATGTAATAGATAATAGAGGCATAACCGTATTTGAATTGCAGTTGCATTTCCAACTGTTCAGCGAATAACTAATGAAACCGCGTTTGTTTCATCGAAGCTTTGCTTCCTGTTTTTCTGCAACAATCATTCTGCAAAGCACTGATCGATCGCGCCTTTGGGACCAATTACAGTAGCCTATCGAATTCAACAAGCGATCGACCCATAAAAAGATTGATTCGCCCCCAAAACGCGATACAAGGTTGCTGTAATTACGCTGATAAGCATTGCAGCAAACTCTGGGATTTATTGCAGTTGCTATCGTAGAGGAAAACGCATTTGTGCTGGGAACGGTGTTACGAAACAGATCTTTCAAAGTTGGCAGAAATGGCTTCCGGGAAACGTATTTTTCGAGACAGATTAACAGCGAGATTCTCTATATCTAATGACTAGACTGCGAATTTTAATGAATCTGAAGAAGTAGTTTTATTTCCAATAAATATTAACTAGACAGCAGATGTTTAAGTTACATAAAACTTCTGAATGAAACAAAGATTCACCTTCTTTCTTAATATGCTTAACAAGTTGAAAATAATATAACAGTACTTTCAAATTCTTCTACTGTTTTTTTTACTGTCTTAAATTACACCTACTCATTTTTGTCATAAATGCATAAAATCCGCTATCTAATAATAACCGTATAATAACATCCGTAGATGTTTGAATAATAAACTGCTCATGAGAAGCTGCTAATTATGGTAATCTGTATATTCGTTAGAAAAATATTAGAAATTCCGAAAGGATCTGAAAGTCGTGCAAACTGGTATCCTACAGGGAAGAGCAAACGGGAAACCTTAGCAAGTAGTTTCATTCGGTAAATACATCTCGCAAAGCGCGACTTAACTAGATTTGTTCGTTTGAGGGGGTTAATGACGTCAAAGCTTGCGGACTGACCGCGTAAAGTAGCCGCGAATATTTGAAGCTCGGAACATTTCTCAGCTAATTTACAATGTAATGTAGTCAGTGTCACGCAAGATTAATATTACAAACAGACGTTCCCGCTTGTGTTGCGGCAATATTACATTTAAAATTATATATATATATAAAGCACTTTCGAGAGCTCTCAAAGTTCCCCAGCCAATTTGCCACGTAAATTAATCAGCGTTACGAAACATTAACCCTGCAGGGAGATCGTACACTTTGGTACGCAAAATCAAATTAAAAATTACAAACAGCTCCTTTGAAACTGTGATAAAGCATGCGAGCATATAATTAATCAAGAGACAAATTCATCCATTGTTCATACACTCGGGCACATTAAAAGAGTTTAATGACTGCGGATTTTATGCATTGCTGACGGTGATGAATGAAAACCAAAACTGTAAGTAGGTATACAGTTACTCGCCAAATTGACCGTACACGAGCCATAAAAACCTTATTTGTTCGATTAATAAAAAACAAACCGTTGCTTCGGAAAGAAAATTTTAATATACAGGGTGTTCCGACTGTGGGGAGTAAGTTGGCATTTTGGAAGTGATTTCTAACTTAATCGAACACTTCAAAAAAATGTTCAGTAACGTATTTTACAATATAATCTCTCGCTTATTTGCTTTCAACGCCAATGTATGGAGAAAACAGCTAACAAACATTTAGTTACGGAACAAAATGGTATCGCCACATTCAAAAGTTTTGTATCGGAGATAAGCGGAGCGGTCTCGTATTAGAGGTGTTTTATTAGGCTACCTTGGACAACGACGGAAATAACGCATAACTCGAATGACAAATATAATCGAATAACGAATTATTCCTAACTTTTATTCAAATAAAATTTTAGTCGTACAATACCGATCGCTGCCGGAAACAGTATGAGAACAACGCTCTCGGCAGTTCGCCGAATTTTTTCCCCGGCGCGGCGCGGCGGCTGCGAAATTTATTTCACTCGCGCAAGCCGACTTTCCGACAAGCCACGGGTAAAATCTCGTCTGGTTCAGGACCGGGTCTCGAAAGTGGACGAATAGGGATCGATAGCCGTCGCGCACTCGTCGCGACAAAAAAATGTCAACGGTCCTGGGCATTCGCCACGGGAAATCGAATCGGTCGCGGCGAGAAAACCGATCGCTTTCCGATATTTTTCCGAACGGGCTCGCGACGTCCGCGTCGTATGCACACAATTCCTCGCGATCTCATCACAGATTTATGATCCCCCGGCGTGCCTGATTTCGGAGCCTGTTTCGAGTGTGCTAGCCGCTTTCGATACAGCAACTTGTCGTTTAACTTCGGGCGGAACCGTGTTTTCGAAGCAACGTATTTCGCGATTTCCAACAGCTGCCCTTCTCGCTGGGAACCGTTTGATCTGACACGCGGAAACGCAGAACTCGAACTACACCGTTGGCTTGCGTTTTCAAAACAGAAATTCCGCTCGAACGTGTCCGTTTCGGTTAACAAACATGTGTGTAGGATTTCGGAAATCGAGATGGTCAACCTTTCGATGTATGACGTCCTCACCGATTTTTATGACCATTTCCTTTGCATGTTCGTGGCGGTCGGCTTTAGCTTTCGAGACAATTGAGAAAGCTTTCGTTAAATTTAGGTTACAAGTAAACTTTATTCTCGTTCAAGCTGTTACGGAATGGAAATTATTGTAATTAAAATATAAAAATCAAAGTGCCAAGCTGTCCGCCCCCTTTCCGACGTTCGTCGGAGAAACTCGAACAGATCGACCTCCCCCGTGCTCGCCGGCTCCCGAGTAACTTATCCCTCATTTATGTTTTTAATAATACGTTCATTCGGACGATTAAAAAAATTCGTTGGTCATGCACCAGATAGTGAAAATATCAAACGATTTTAAGAATTCGATTATATTAGTCGCGACTTATTAAAATTATTGACAGAAGAAATATACATCTAAGAAGTAGCACCTGTTGCTTTAAGTATGCACAAGTTAAAATTAATGAGTAGCAATTGGTGCGGCGACTGGCTGACGCAACAAATTAACTTACAAAAATGACAGTTCAAAATACGCGAAGTCGCGAACGAAATAAATCAATGTTCTAGTAAGTAGGACAGTACATCTCTCCCTGTCCCATTTGACAGAGCTTTTTGTCATGGCACGTTGTACGACTCGACGATGATAAATTAAAACCCCGAAATACCGATGAAACTCGAGAACCTAGATTAGCGCGATCTCCCCCCCTTCCTCTCCCACGTCATTTAATCGTTGGGGAATTAATTACCACAGTGGAAGTGAAATCAAACAACCCACTTTGACCGTGGTCGTTTAAAAATCTGACGTGCAATATCTCTGTAGCGCCGGATTGATAACGAATACTTTTTCGGTCTCGGTACTTCAAATTATATAGTTTTAATTTGTGGCAAAAATCGTCGTCTTATATCGACAGAAAGCTGTTCCAGTAAATGATTTTAAAAAACGAGCATTGAAAAATATCATCGATCAATTTTGCAGACGATGCGAACCTTGCAGATGTTAAAACAAACAAGCGAACCGAATGGCAATCGAGCGTGTCCTCGCACGAGCAATTTTCATCGTCAATTGAATCGAAAGTGAGCCGCAGTGCAAACAGTTTCTCGCCGTTCGCTGGTTTTTGCCCACATAAAATGATACCGGCGCGGCGCGCGAGTCGATGCTACTGGGAGGGGGAGGGGGTTGGGGTGGGGGCGGTACGGAATTACTTCTGCAAATTACAAGTGTCCACGGTGTCGTTCCCCCGGTCGGCAACCGGTTGAACAAATCGGCCGACATCATCGGTTTCCTCGTTCCCGCGGTTTCCGTCGCCACGGCTGCCGCTGCCGAGGAGCGACTTCGAATTTTTCAACATCCACTGAACAAAGTCCCGGTGACCGTGAAACAAAACGAGACCGTCTCATGAAAAATAGAAAAATCTTTCTGGTGTCGCATTGTTGCCTCGTTTTTCCCTATGCGGGGAATAGGAGGGAGGAACAGAGAGGAATCGATTCTGCCGAATGGGGGGCGCCGGTTTGTTTCGTTTTCATCGGAACGAGGGTGGAAACAGGCCTTCGAGTAGGATATCGTCTTCGCTGTTCTCCACCCTTCTTTTCGCGCTCCTTGCCTTCGGCCGAGTCTGAAAGGATTTTAAATCACGCCGAACAATAAGGCTCCGCGGTATCCATTAAGAAATCCCCTGCCATGCCGGTCTAAATTGATCGTCTGACAATAAATAGCGCGCGACGGGGATGTGGAACGAGCCACGGAATAATAGCGGACGCGAGCAAGCGGTTGGAAGTAATTTGAACATTGACCGCAGCGCCCCGTTATTTTATATTTAGATGTAGGATATTAATTATTAGGCAACCCCACACCCGTGTTTCGCCGAGGAACCTGCTAATTGGACGACACGCTCTCGCTCCAAGGACTCCCGATCTGCTCGAGGGAGGATTTTCTCTATTAATAGTTTGATATTTGCCGAATTGAAACAGTAGAGTATACGGCGCCGCAGAACTTTTCGTATTCTCATGTCTCACATTTTCCAGACATTCACCCTTTGCACTCGCAGCCATTTTAACTCGAAAATTAATCACTTCTTCCGACCTAGAATAATTCCATTCCACGTAAATAAATTTTTTTCTGAACAATATTTTGATCGAGTTACACGGGAGATTGCTGACCTTTGAATTCATTTGTCAAGCAAGGTGTTAATAATATTAGGTTTTTTAATAACTTCGTTCGCGTCGAACGTAAAAAGATACAATAGCCATAAGAAATCATGAAAGTATGGCAAAGCAAAGTGTGATAAATGGAACATTTCGACAGCTGCCATGAATTTCTCGAAAAAAGCTCGATACACATCTTTTAGCGGAATGATCTGCGGGAAAGTAAGAAATAATGAGCCCGCTTGTGCAAGGATCAAGTTTTCGCTTCGAAGATCACGTTTTTTTCCTGGGGAAACGGGGAAACAGGCTTGTTTCGAGAGGGCGCGAGTGTACAGGTTGTTCCCATAATCATCCTGTCTGGAATAGTTTTTCTCGAGGCAAACCATCTTTCATCCTACCCATCCTTGATGCCGGAAGTACGCCGCTGTTCATAAGTCAGCGTCACTACCCTTACATTTCACTTACACGTGTTCCCTCCGCGGGTCTTCGAGTCAGCTTTGTTTCACGAGGATCAAGGATAAATAAGATGCTTTATTTGCGATTTATACACAATTTATGAATCTCTCATAATTTAAATAAAAGAATGAGGTCGGACAGTGCGTTTTCTCCACATGAACTGGAAACACCAATGTCGTGATCGTCAACTTTTTGCCTCTTTATAAATAAACTTTTCATGAGCATTAGTATCATTGTTTTGCATATAGACGTCATTTTTATGAGTAGAAACCATATTTGAAGTGTTTCTGTATGATTGTATAAGTTCGTGCCCGATTTGAAAATAAAATTGAGTGTTTAAATTTTCAAGTATTCTACAATTAGAACGGATTCGCTGCATTTCAAGATAAATCTGTTGAATCGGAATATTCAAGCAATCTCCCTTACAAGTTAGGTAATTTCATTGACTCGACGCTCAAGTTCCGTTTAGCCAGGGCGATGTAAATGTCAAATGTCCACTCTGCGATCCATACTCGAGCTTTCAAAGGGTTTCAACGTTGCCCCGCTCCCTTTTCATTTTATTCTGATTTAGAAAATTAGAAGGTCGATCTATTTCCTACTAACGGTGATTGAAATCTTGCGAAGCGTTTAATTCTGTAATGAACCAAATCGAATGGTATCGATGAACGTTTAGCAAGTATATTTCTCAAAATATTTTTAATTGTTTGAATGAAAAAATTAAAAATTCTAGGAACGCGGAAGACTGCCCAATTAATGGTACTAATCCTCATACGTTCTGTTTTAGATACAGTCGAATTTTTTATTTCTCTATTGCTGGATTGTAACTGGATGTATTTGTTCAAAATGTGAAATTATGAATAAAACATAATTGGTCAAGGTAAAGTGTAAAGCGACATTGGATGAATATTCATCGAGAATGTTTTGTGCAACTATTTCTTTTTTAGGGACGTATGAATATTAATATACATTTTGCATATTTTTGTTTTAAATGTAGAGCACACAAGAAAAATAAATAGAGTGATCGAAAAAAAGAATTTAGTTTAGTTTTAGATTGTTTTATTAAATGTTTTTTTTTCATCTATCTTAAAAATGTCGTCACAAATCTTCAATTGCGAATAAATTGCCAATTTATTATGCAGTGGATGCGACAACGATATGAATAAATTTTAATTCAACCCTACGTCGTCGACGCCCGGTCTATTTTTATCACAACGTAGTCAAGTGCACGTGCACTCGGGGAAGATTCAAAGTCGATTTTCTCGAAAACAAAGCCTCGAATGAAACATTTTATAATATATTTCCGATTGATTTTTTCGCGCGGTATCGCCCTCGGAATTTTCTATCCCGATTTTTATAAAATAAGCCATGTAATTTCGAATTTGAAATAAAGATTCGCAATTCAATAATAACTGGACTGAGAATTTTATGCAGTTGGGATACAAGCGAATAGATGAAACCCTAAATAGTAAAAATATTAGAAGAATTTGAGAATACTATAATGTTCTACCCAAGTTATAACTATCTGGCTTTGAGTAACAGTTATTTCTCGTTTTAATAATTTTAATGGGCAGATAATATCATGTGATATTATTTTCAGCCCATTAAAATGATTAATACAAGGAATAAATGTTACTTAAAGCCTAATTGTTATAACATGGGTAGAACATTTTTATTTTGCCTGATGGTCTGCAGTCTAATAATAACTAATTAATTCAGTGGATATGATTTGAGTAACCAGTACGCATTTGGCAATGTTCCCCTACGACCTACAATGAAAATATTTGTAGATTTCAGTACAGAACGCTCGTTATAAAACAACCGCATTGTTACGTGGTCGATAAAGGGGTCATTTGCCTTAACTACGTAACGTCGTCAACCTATAAATGTACGTAGTGGCTGAGAATTAGAAACAGACTGGGAAACTGCGTGCAACAACGCAAGAAACAATACATTCTCATTGGAATTGTACAAAATTCAGGGCAAACTATATATTTTTACCTATTTTAATGTTATTGGGAGAAAATTGAGAGGCAAAGAGTTATCAAAAGCGATTCGAAGTTAATCGATGGAAAATAAACTGTAAAAGCAGACTGCAAAATCTCGAATGCTTTATCAGAAGGGAGAGAGAGAGAGAGAGAGAGTCCGGAGGGATATCGTTTGGCCACGCAACGAATCAATCCCCGGAATGAAATCTATCCGCAGCAGCGAAACAAAGAGCCTCGGGAGGTTCGTTTCTCGACCGGAGAGAGGCAAAGTTCGCCGGTTCGGCGTTTCCTGTCGGCGCAAATGTCAGGTGACCACGTTATGAGCCATCGCCGCGTCCTTTCTCTCAAAGAGGGAACACTCGAGCGAGAGTGGGTAGGGTGAGCCGTCTTTTCCTCGCAGCTTTCAACACTGGAAAGGTTAGAGGATGAGGGCGGCCGGGCCGGGCCGGGCCGGGCCGGGGGATGCTAACGGAAAAGGGGCGAAACGACGACGACGACGACGACGACGACGTCGGAGGAAGAGGGTACAACGGCAAAGAGTAGGAGGCCGAATGGCGCTCGTGTGGATGCTGGGCTCTTCCCTGCGGCCCGATATCGACCCGGGCACAACCGACCAATACTGAAGGAAAGCTAAGGTCGCGGTTACGACCGTGCTGGAACGAGAAGACATCGAAACCCCGTCGTCGTTCGTTACTCTCGCGTTTCGCTCCCTTCGTTCCGTCGCGATCCCCGAACGAACAGACGCGCCGGCCAATTTTCGCATACCGTTCTTCTCTCGCTCGAGTCCACACGCGAATTTCCATCGCCACCCCTCGGAGGGTTCGTTGTTGTTAACACTTTCCTATCGAAACTGTTCCCCCTCTATCGTCTCCGTACTTGCCACGACATCGCATCGTTCAATTATATTCGCGTATACAGCGCTGGACAAATGTATCGGCACGGTACACCAAATTCCATATACATATGTACAAACACTTACATCTCCATCCGAATAGATATTAATTTTCCCCAAGATATTTTTACATAATGCCAGTAAAAAATCACAGCTAGAAAGCAACTTTTATTATATTTTTCATAATTCAGATTACTCGCAATTTTGTACGACAAGTTGAAAATAACATGATAGCAATGTTCCCAGAGTTAAGAGTGTTAGAATTGAAGAAGAAACGTATTTTAACATATTTTTCATTCAGAAAGCGATTCTGCTGCGGAGCAATTGCACGAATACGTATTCCGTACGGAATTTAGGATCACGACCTCCGTTAGCTTAAGTATCACGTACTCTTTATATGTACCTCCACCGGGGGCGTCGTATTGTCTCCTTTTTGTGAAATGAACTGGCGAGAGGCATACAGCGCCATGTGTCGCCGTGGAACATTAACGCCCGGCTAGCTTACGGCGCCATATGTCGCTATCGGACCGTAGTGTGTTGAGTCTGATTCCAAATAAATGTACTTACGTGCAAAGGAAGTGGAACGGTTCGCAACAGTAGTAACGCTATTCCACGGATTTGTCTTTGCACAGTGGCTTTTTTCCCAACATTTTTTGTACCACTGATATCTAGCGTGTTTATTATAAAAGCTCAATATATTAAGTACTGAATTGTCCTTGGTATCCAACCCTGGAAACAAGATTACGCCCTTAAGTAGTGTTTTATTAATTTTAATTTGGAAAAACTTCTTTCCCAGCTAGCTACAGAGACAGACAGTTAATAAAGTTCTCGGAGCTACAACGGTATTCATCCAAAGGTTTCATAAAATATGGTAGCATTCGGGATACATCGCGTAATTCTTTTTGAAAACCATTTGCGTTTATATCCGAATCATTTTCGACCGGAGACTAGAGACTGATACAAACATTTTTTATCGTTTTTTCATCTATATCCTTGAGTTTTAAAATGTCGCATGAAAACTGAATATTTTTGCTATGGGTTTCCAGAAGCATGAATCGTTTATTCAGACAATTAAGGTTCATGTCCAGAACATAATCGAGAAAAATTTATTTTAAATTTATTCTCCTCTTGCGTCACCTTGCGTAAAGATTTTTCATTATTGAATGGTTCAAATTGTATTTCGATTTCGCTGCTTATGACGTCGCCTTACCTTGTCATAGCACGGCACAGCCTTGGACAGTATCTAGTTCCTCTCGTGTAGGGAAGGGCAAAATGGATTTCCTTGTCTCACAACACGTCGGGAGCACCTTCAGAATACTGATCGATTCCTTCATTTTTTTCCCTTTTCCGGCACGACCGGAAGGAAACGTGATCGCGATGCGTGTTTCGCTCGGCGACTCCCCATGAAAATGCAGAACCTCGGGCCGCGCGCATTCTTCTGATGCGTAACAGGAAGCGACGCGACGCGACGCCGCGAAAATCAAGAGACAGCCGCCGTGCCACCACCGCCGCAATCTCGCCGCGGAAAACGCGTCGAAAGTGAGAGGGAAAAGGAGCGAGGAAAAGAAAATTGAGTCGCGGTCGATGCGCACCGCCTCGTTTCTTCAATTCATTCAGATTTCGGCGTATGCGCGTTTCCGGTCCCCTGGACTCCGGACTCCGGACCAGTGATAGGCAAGAAGCATTTGAAAAAATTATATTTTTTTCGAATGCAAAATGTATTCGATATTGCTTTCGAATGTTACGACTAGACTGCGGATGTGTATACAATTTTCAAATTTTGTAGGGAAATTTTAAGAACGTGGAATCATGTAGTAGTCTTTGTAGATCCGAAATAGATAAAAATCGTACTAAATTCTTTGGAATTTTATTTCCTAGCATTTTTTATGACGTTACAAAATTCTTCTATCGGTAAAACTTGAATCGGGCAGTGTAGATCGCGGGGATATCCTCTAAGTGGCCTGACAAATTTGCACTCTATTTGTTCGCGATCGTTGCCGTTCTAGAATTGCAGTCGTTACAGACTCGCGGAAAGAAAGATCGCAGAAACTATTGGTCTGAAAAGGTAATCGGACCTCTCGATTTCCGTGAACTCGAAGAAGGGAAAACAGTATCGATCACATTGCCCGGTAATGAGATTACAGATTGGCCTGCAGGGGCAACAGGATCACAGATGGGATTCCTTGTCCGCGATCGGGTCGTCCTCGTATTTCCACATAATTGAGACGACTTTGCAGCTTCTTCCAGGGAACGCGATCTCTCTCACTTTCTCTCTTTCTCTCTTTCTCTCTTTCTCTCTTTTGCTGCCAGTTTCTCCTTCTCTCTCCATCTCTCGGTCCCTCCATTAAGCAGTCGTCCCAACGCGGCGCGACGCGCAAAAAACGAACCCCAAAACGAATTTAGCGACCCGTTTAGAGCTTTTAACGCGCAGCCACGGCTAAAGACTTCCCTCTTTAACGCGCAGCGAAACTTTAAAAGGTTCGTTGGTTAAAATTCACGACGCCTCTCGAGGCGACCGCGTAACCAGCCGGGGACAGAGTGTGTTTGAACCTAACAAACGGCTGCCCGAAAGACGACTTTTTACGAATTTAGGCTAATCGAATGTGTTGCGCTCGCCTTTGTTTCAAAATAAATAGCTCGTGCGGCGGTTCCATAGCGAGACCAAAATGGTCCGAAGGCGATCAAAAATCGATTTTCGTAATAGGACAGTGGAACGTGTCCTATCTTCCTCTCTGTCCCTAACAGTGCAATAAAAAAACGATCGACTTTTTTTACCGGTCCACGTGAGAATGTCGCTTCAATGAAGTTAAAGGTTGGCGGTGAACGAACAAAAATGGGAAAAACAAAAGGCCTGTTCCCCCGAAAAACTTGGTCGGTGGATTCGCTCGCGCCACGCCGCGCCGCGCAGTCACCGAGCTCCAATTTCCCCGTCAACGCGCGAACAACCGAATTCAAATTTAGCAATCGACTGGCGGTACCACCGCGAATTCAAATGACAAAGGAAACTCGGAGAAACAATCGCCGAAATAGCTGGAATACCGACGAGAGGGAGAAAGAGAGAGAGATGGGTCCATTCATTCCCCCGGGAGACAAAAAGAGTGACTGTGATCAAACTTGTTCGACTTCCAGTCGGGTTTCTCTCGATTTCTTTTCGAGCTCGGGTCCTTTCCAACGGATGGGTTATGAAAAGGGGAACCTGACGAACGACACGAACCTAACTCCCCGGGTTTCGTGGATCGTTGTCGGGTTACGGGGGAGTACGGGAGTGGATGATTGCGGGAGGGTGATGCCGGCCTAGTGGCCATTGTCACGAAAACTCTCCGTGTTTGTGTTCCGGAGCACACCGCCCGGCCCTCTTGCTCTCTCTCTCTCTCTCTCTCTCTCTCTCTCTCTCTCTCTCTCTCTCTCTCTCTCTCTCTCTCTCTCTCTCTCTCTCTCTCTCTCTCTCTCTCTCTCCTACTCTTTCACTCTCCCACTCGGTCTGTCTATCTCTCTGTCGCTTCGGCATCCGTCGACCCTGTCCAGCTCCAGGCTCCGTTTTCGATGGTGTTCATATTCTTGCCAGGGTGACCTCCCTCTTGTCATTTACGCGAAACGAAGCTTGGCTGCTGCTGCTGCTGCTGCTGCTGCTGGTCGATGCTGGAAACCGAGCCACGTGGTTTATCTACGCACGCGTCAAACCGAGACTAGCTAGCCCAAAATAAATCTAAAAAGGTAATTGCCCCTCGCTCCGTAATTAGGAAAGTGGCCTGGATCCTCTGCATTTCGGTTCAACTTTTTGCACTACGTATTCTTTCACGGCTAGTGATGTCTTGTGTTAAGGAGACGAAAGAAAATGTATCACGAGCGATCTATTATACAAATCAACGATATATAATAATTGTAGATCTTGTATAAGAAAGCAATTATATTTCTGAACAACTCTACAGTGGCTTCAAAATGTATTTGAACCCTATATGTACATAACATCCCATTCTCAAGAAATATTTGAGCTATGATAATCTGATTAAAAAAGATATTTTTGTATCCACTGTATAGCATATGTATGTAGTTGCACTAGCGCTATAATTTCCCAGCTCGAAATAAGTGCATTCATGCCGGAGGAAGAAATTCCTGGCTGTATTTCACAGATGTGCTTAATTCGAGAGAGGTCTGGATTGAAAATATGATTTATTATAGCAACGATCTAAACTGAGAGACGATTTGATTTATTATTTCGGGAACCTAGCCTGGGAATTTGATTTATTATGCCGGTGTGAAATAGTTGATTCATTGTTCCCAGGTTCGAGGTTCTTGCTCGAAATATCAACCGATAAACGCAGGTTTAATAGGAAAGCGTCGCATAATCGAAAACAAAAATTGTACGAATACAAATATTTTTGGTCTTAATGTATATTTAACTGGATTCGGGGTTGCTTTTTTCATTAAACCAGCATAGAATACCATGAATAATTAGATAAGGACGGTTTGCAGAGAATGAAGATCGAAATTCGTGCATTCGGGATTCATCTAAAGAGGAAATTAGTATTGTGAATATTTATCGTTTCGGAAGCATAGATTATAATAAATTTAATCACGTTACCTATCTATAGCCAAAGTGCTCTTTAGCATCGTATAATGGCGCACCGTCATTCAGTGAACGCATCCGGTGTATGTATAGGACGCAGCTTCATATAAGTAATATTTTACATAATTTAATCGCATGAAATATTGCTGTTATATGTAAGAAATCGTTAAAGTATTTCCCAATCGAAAATTTCATTATAGCGTATGACAATAGAGTTATTCTCACCGAAGTATTTCTAACAACTCTAACGTCTAACGCATTCGGATACGATTTATTATGTTCACGTATAGTTGGACTCTTTTACGCTTTGCTTATAATTTGTGATTTTGTTCGAAATCATTGTTTTTTTTTTTGAAGATCTATGAAAGAGTCTTAAAGATCATCGAAGATTTTTCAGATTTTTTCATAGTGTAGCTGATGTCAAGACGAGTTCAGTGATGTTATCATATCGCCATATGTGCCTCCTTTAACGGTACATATAACTTTTCTCTCTAACATTTTCTTTCATGTTCAAGCCTAACGGAGCTTTTTAAGGCGAGTGTCATGGATGTTCTGTCCTATTCTGTTCGTCAATTACTTGCATCGAATCTATTTTTTAAAATGCTTTTTGCCTGCCGCTGCTCCAAACGAGGTGTCCGTGATAGAGTCCGTGATGATCGACTGCGACAAACAATTAAATGTCGACAGAGTCGCGGCTGACCATACGTTGGTAAGCATACGCCGAGATAGTAATTTGACTCTTAAAGATCTATTTGTTCGGTCAATATTTGACCGTATCGTGGGTGTACGCTGAGCTCCGTAAACGTTCAAACATCCGCCGATTTATTATTTGCGGAGGGTTTTAAGATATCTGTTTGTCATTATAATGGCGCGCCGAGTCAGTTTGTATAATTTGACATGAAATGGGGAAAGTATGTTGTACCGTGGGGAATTATTATTTGAAACAGTTGGCCGAAGGAGGGTGGGGCGGGTGTGCGGATTAAACCGCTCGGGAATTCAAATTCCGACTACTCGAGGCTGTATAATGAAACACTGTCACGGTAATAGCATGTATACATAAATATTAATATTATAATTGCGGCAATACTCTGAAACAAATTGGGTGTGCTGTAACTTTGATCTCGCTTCTTTACGCTGAATGCCGTTCGTCGAGCGCCAGTTACGAACAATCTTTTGCTTGAAGCAACAGCATGCGATATCTTCATAGGCCATTGTACAAGAATCGATACGAGGAACAAGGTCTGGCTAACTATGAAAACGTTTGTGGCAAAAGTGACATACAAAAGGTTCATTATTTTTGTATCACACTTAATTATATTAATCCTATGTGAATTCTACGAAACTCTTTTGATAACTTTAACGCTAACCCTACCCAGCATGACTACTGATTATGACTTGTGTCCCCAATCTATGGGTCTCCCTTCTACGACGCTATTTCCCATGCTGTCGTGCAATGTCACGTGACTAATCCGGGTACTAGCAGAGGGCGGGTAACTTTTTCCCCTCATCTGGTGACTCTCAGCATGACTGGTTTGTTGTTTTATAAAAATTACAAGTCTGAATTTATTTAGATTTCTCTCAATTTTTATAAGAATATGTGCTCGAATCAAGAAATTTCTTTGATCATTCATATTTAATTGAATCTTTGTAATGTCAATAGTCAGAAAATAAAAAATTTGAAACCAGTCATGGTTCGGTTAGCGAAGTAGAAGATAGCGTATCCGTATTCTTAAATTCTGCTTTATAATCACGGTGCTGTATTTCACTTATTCAGTTTTGTCATGTATACGTAAAATCCGCGGCGTGGCTATTACTCGCAAGCTCAATATCGATGCGTTCATAATTTACATTTCCGTCGAGCTTTTTAAAATTAACTGGCGCTCTTGTCAAGAGAACGAATTTATTTACTACCTTGCACGTGATATATGTATAACCGGACTGCGGATCCTCACGCAAAATAAAAATGTTTTGCATCGATTGCGGAAAACAAAGAGCCAGAGGAGCTCTTTCTTTCTTTCATGATTTACGATCGTAATAATTTTAAAACTGACTAATTTAGATTAAAAGACCATTTCTGAAAGATTTGATTAAGTTGGTATATTTTGTTCTTTCTTGTATAAGCTCAAATATTGGATTCGAACGAAAGTTCATAGCGAATCATATAGTTTCATTTAATACCACATGCTCTATTCTATTTGATTACTTTCGCTATTTTCGAGGTAACTTATGTCATTGAATAAATAACCTATGTACTAAATATCTTAATTTTAACTTTGATAGTGATATAATAATGTCCAACAGTTATGAAAACTTGTCAACAAAACATTTTTATCGTAGATGGTAGCAATTTGAAAAAACAGAAAGATTGCTGAAGAATGGATGTACTAATTTCAGCTTTACAATGTTATTAAAGAAAGGAAACGATTTATACTTGGTCCCTGCTTCTTGTAATCGATGTAGACATTTTTGATTTCGCATAAAAATCCGCAAGCTTGTAATAGCGTTTGCATGGTCGCAGTCAAAAGTGAAATTGTTGCTTGTAGTCTCCCCTACAACGACGACTCGAGTTTGCTGAACTCTCGATGGTCGCGCACGCCATTTTCGACACGGCCAGTTCCGTCATTGTTCCGGAATTCTGGTTTCCGGGTTTTCCCGTGTGCAGGTTGTCCCCTAGTCACGACTAGATTGATCGTCATTACAGATACCACTATAAAACTGTCGAAACGATAATATCCGCATGAGCGAGGGTCCCATCCGAAGATAACGTCGCGTGGACCGTATCGGAGGATTGCTGATTCAGAGGCCAACGATGAACGACGTAGGCATAATCGAGTGGACTGTTTCCGTTACGGATGTAATGTTACTTCCGGATCGGAGATCGGTGGGGAATTCGTCTAAACTGGGCCTGGGGAACATCTGTCCCGCCGCACTGTGATCCGGAGAATTTCGTGGCATTTTACTAAAAAAATCAAATTCTTCCTATACGTATATCTTAGTCGGTCTGGCAACGGTAATAAAGTTTCGGTAACATTGACCTCGTATCTCTTTTTACATCTAAAGTGATTGCAGAAAAAGGAATTAATTCGGAATTGTCACAGTTTTAACAACTAAGATATTTAGCCATCATCGAGAAGTGCTTAATATTTACTGAATGTATGGGCACTAGGGTAAACCTTATTTTTCGAATATGAAATTTAGTGCAATTTGCACCTCCGAACTGTCCCTTGAGGAAATGATATATCCAAAATTTTCGAGCAATCGGACGTCGGGAAGATGTGGCACTTTGAAAGCGAAATTATGAAATAGAACAACAGCACGTTAAATGTGAAAAGTACACTGAAAATTCAAGTTAAATATGTAACTCTTTCAAAAATATCATAATTTCTTACATGCATTTAAGCACAAGTTTACTTTGTACGAATGAAGATTTCTTGTTTTGATTCGTTGAATGTACAAAGATGGACATTTCGAAGACAGCAAAAACCTGCGTGTATCCTTCGAGATGCCCCGATATGAAGTGCATTTTGTGTTAAAAATGTCTGTCGACGTTTCCATCGTAATCGTTTCATTTTTCCAATTAAAGTGACGCCAAACACAAAGAGAGGCAGAGAATCGAAGCGCCGAACCTCCTTCTCTACGTTTGGCGCACTACGCAGAGTGTAGCATCGCCAGTAGAACTGTGGTCGGCAGACCCGCCGCGCGCCGATACGACACTACTACTGTATAGCTTCGCGACGTCAGTCAGGTTCCAACTATAGCATATCCGTCACTATTTTTCCTTCAATTGCCTCGATCCGGGAACGCTGCTCGTTAATCAGTTGCTCAGGCTTGATCTAGACAAATAGGCTCATGGATGTTTCTCCGGCACAAGGAAAATTAAGAAGATGCGTCACCGCGGTTCTCTGCAGAGATTCTCAGACGAGAAACACCGGATTCGTGGGCCATGAGGTATTACGCTCTAAGCATTTACAAGCCCGTGCTCTGTACAGAATGAGATGGTTACTAATTGGCTAGAGCGCGGCCCGCAATGCATCAGCTGCTGCTATCAAGACGAATATTTTCCTCCAGGTCGGTAATCCAGCTGAGCATCCTGCATCGTAGTTCTCGCGGATCACAGTTACCGGAATAGAGGAGATCGGTGGCTATGTTATATTTTTCTAAAATACTTGCTGAGATTCTCGAAACGCGACCGCTTTAAGCAACTCGTAAATTATTCACCGTGAGTAAAGTTGTATAGCTTCGATGGACACATACAGAGCTGATGTACGTGGACGAATTTTTTTAATAAATTTTTATCATAAACGCATAAAATCCGCAGTGAATTTACATGTATGACTGTATTTATTTGCGTGTACGACTGCACTATTGAACACAGATTTTTCATTTTCAGTGAAAATGTAAAGTCGCGAAAGATGGCCGCCTTCCGGCGCTGATAGTAACGTATCGAAGTTGAACCGAGTGGATTAACGGTAGAAGATTCCTCCGATATTAGGGTCGGTAATAATAGCAACGATAGTCGTCGTAACAATGGAGGCAGGCAACGAGATATCGGAAGTAACCGATAATGGGGGTGGAGGGTGGTGGTGGTGGTAGTGGTGGTGGGGGAGGGGGGGGGGTGGAACTTAAATTTCCGTTGCTTCCTCGAGAGCACGCCTCCAGGCGAAGGAAACCAATCCTTCATGACTATTTGCAAATGAAACGGAAACATTTACGGAGGCTTTGTGCCGGAGTGGATTATTAGCGGCGTCGAGTAACATCGGCTCGAAATGCACGTTCAATTTAATAGGGCGCAAACTAATTGGAAATTTCCATTAACGTCGTAAACAAACGATATGCCATGCTGCTGGACAGGAAACAGAGGGCGTATCAGAATCGTCGTCGCCTAGTTGATGGCCTACATTACACTATCCGAACGATTACGAAAAACGACTTGAGATCGTTCAGAAAACCACAAAGTTCTTCTCCGTGCCAAAAATTCAATCGTTAATTGTTTATAATAACGAGTATACTCGCCATGTAGGAAAATATCTGCTATCAAATCAAATTGAAGAGAGTGCGCGGTCAAGTATGGAAAAAAGCATAAAAATAATTTTAGCTTAAAAATAATTAAGCACACAACTGCACGTTGTTAAAATGAAGCAAAATAGTTTTTGATATTGTAACCTCTTATCGAACCTATGCCAAGACGAATTCACTGGTCAATAACACTTTTGTCTTCCAGGGTCATTGAACTTCATTTAATGCCGTTCAAAGTTTAGCTTAGTCAAACGGAAGCAAATCAGCCTAGAGAAGATTTTGCGAGCACCATAGGGAGTTTCTCCCGAAACAGGCTAGGCTTCATTTGAAATATTATTTACAGCAAGATGCAGTTTGTATCTGAATGGGACACCCTGTATACGTCTTTCATCGAACGATCGATAAACTACCATGAGGTCTCCCTCTTACCGATAGCATTGGAAGATTGCTAAAAGGCACGGTGTCATTCTATCCGGGAACTCGGTTTCGCAACCCCCTTAGATGGGAAGTTCCTGTAGCGTCGATCGTCAGCAGAAACGGCGCGGCGCGGTGCGGTGCTGTGCGTCGCGACGCTGCGCTTCTTCCCCGTCTGCATTTTAAAGCGAAGGTACCGCGATGCCTGTTCAGCGTTTCGTGGCCAGACCCGACCGAAAACAGATAAGACTAGTCGTTTCTCGCGACATAGCCAATTCACTCGAACCAGCCGAATTAGCAGACTTTCTTTCCTGACCTAACCCAACGGTATGAGGGCTCCGGGAATTGAACATATTACCAGCGCGACGGTACGAAGATTACTGACACTCGTTACTACGAAATACTACAGGGAATTCTCCTGGTAGGTAGAATGGATACGTACGGATTTTTTAGGATACACAGTAGGGTGTAATTTTTCGGGACACCCCCTAAAAAACATAAAAAAATACTAATGAGAATACATTTAAAATACATAGAACCAACCCCACTTAGAAGCGCAGCCGTTTACTCGCTATATTAGAGTTTTTAATATTTCCAAATTGATTTATGGTCGAGATATACTCGTATCTGCACGACCTGACATCGTGAATTTTGCGCGTGACGACAGACCGAACCCTTGACCCTCGGCTACTGGAAGACCTTCCGGAAGAGTCAGATGTTGATGAGGATCGGCCAGCAGGCGCAAAGACGCCGAATATTGCGTTGTGTCACGGGAACTGCAAGCAGCAGGGACGGGTAATCGCGCGTAATTGCCTGATACATATTGTCCTATGCATCAGACAGTATCGCGTGACGCAACTAATCCGAGATAGGGGAGAAGAGCACGATTAGGGGCGAAGTAGACGTAACGAGCTCTATTTTTCTCGTTGTTCAATCGCCGCGCTCCGAGGTAAGCGCTCCCCTTCGTTTCTCACCCGATGCCTGTAAAAAGATCCGGGCTCTAGGTAATTAGTAACTAGCAATTACTCTCCGGTGGAAAATGCGGCGGAAGGCTGCTGTCGATTCTGAACGGCTGCTACTAAGGGCTTCGAGTGCGAACCAAGTGTAACAGTGATCAGCAAAATTGAACATTTTTAACATCTTTCCAACACCACGAAACTGTGATGCTAGATGATTGCATAAGTTCGTGCCCGATTTTCGTAGGTGTTGCAAACTGTACTGCATGGTGGAGTGTAAAAAAAATTATAAATTCTACAATTAGAAAAGAATGGTGAATACATATATACAATAATTGATTAATACAGCTGTATTCTTTCAAATTTAACCATTGAATTTTATTTTCAATTTTGTATTTTTATTTTTAAATGATAATGTGTTTTAAGACGAGTACAATGACCTATTACGAAAGCCATTCAAGGTCACTCAAGGTCAACTGCAATAGAAAATAAATTGTCTGAAAATAATACAGGTTATGCAAATAGAATGAGTTTCGTCTATAAAGGGCTCAAAAATAGTGGTTCGCTTGTTACTTATGCGGGCCGATATAAGTAGCAATGTGTCACTTTTGTTAGGAAGCTGCAGCGTTAGCGGAACGTTGGTATTTGCGGTATAATTTCCGCAAAAGGACGCAGGCTTATATTAGAATGCCTGAACAGTGGGACCTGCACGATGCCATGTCATGAAAGCCCTGGAAGCCCCAATATCTGAAAAGCTAGGATTTGTTGGTTACCGAACCGCACCGCCGACACACACGCTGTCATAGCTTTACGCATTTGTCGAATTGTCTGCCGTAGTATACAGTGAGCTCGCATACTGATTGCGTGGATAGAATCATACGAAAATTAGAATTTGCACAGAGGATCCCAAGGAGAATTTCTCAATACCTTCCTTAAGCTCTCCTACTGCACGAATTTTCGTAATAATCGTTACCAGGTCGCCTAAAGATTCAGTTCCAAGTAGACCTTGCGAATTCGAAATTTGTTTCGTGCGCTTTTCTATATTGTCGCTGGTTAACCTCCCGGCAGTGGAATCAGGGTCTACTTTGAACCGGAATATCAAAATCATCATGCATCAGTTTCTTTGGTGAATTAATTAAATTCAATGATTATTTACATCGATTATTTATTCTCGATAAAATCTCGAGAAACGAAAAACTGAAGTCTAAAAAGTGACAGAAGTGTATGGTGTAAATTATCCCCTTGATGAAACCACTTGCAGCTATCTTAAATACTTCGAGTACATCGTCCGTTTTTGCTCGTTGTTCCCAATTTGGATTCGACCATTTATCTCTTTAATCACTCATTAATCATCTGGCATGATTCACTACGAGTCGAACAACGCAACGGTTCAGAGCGGCTCGCGTATCGCGATAACGCTTACGCGAATGGGAGCCCCACCCAGCAGAATTTTCGCGGAATAAAGGGTTGTGATTGAAAACCGTATCCGTCGAGGTTCTAAGTGATTTTTCCCCCGTTACCGCCACAGATCGCGATGAATTTATTGATCCCGAGCCGTCACTAAAGATTATGTACAGAAGGTCGACGTATCCCGTTGCTGCCGGTGTGCAAATCCTGTTATGCAAATACGTTTCGTTTGTTAATTCGGTGTTTCGTCGGGCGTGTCGGTCAAACTGACGAGGGGTGGAAGTGGCTGATAAAGGGTCAATTGATGATCCGATGCTGTATAAACAAAGCCTGTTCTCGCAATTTTCCTCCGTCCCGTATTCATCGACTACGGAGCCGCCATAAACACGGCTGTAACGAGTGTACCAACTTTTTACGCGTACCCTAATCCAAAGCACATCGCTGCAATTACCTCTTGAATCTTTTCGTTGTTACCAGTTTGCGCGTAACATTACCATTTGTGAGGGTCAAAGTGGGAATAATAGAGGAAATTATAGGTTCATGATCCTGTGCGGCTGTTTTATAAAATTATAAAGATGGAGGAGGAATTATTCAAGAAAATTATTTCTTTGGGTATGCACAGGCTGTCCTGTCTCGTTTAAGGGTCACCCGCAGAATATCTTCCTTGATTTAGTAGCACAAAGAATATCGAGAGTAGAAAGACAAACGAGATTTATGAGCAACGATGCAACACGAAAATACATGTAGTTATTTAAACAAAAACATCGATGACCTTGAGAACTAATAGAGAAAAAACAATGCAAGAGCGTTCTTAAATTGTTCTAATGCTTGTCTGATTTCTAGTATATCGCCTAGCGAGTGTAACTGTAAATGCATAAAATCCGCAGTCTACTAGTAATAGATAACAGTAGAAAGTGGTTGGTCGGACAATCGGTGAGTATGCGAAAGCGAGAATAAGGGTCGAGACTAGCGTCACTTGAGAATCTAGTACAAAACGGTTCATCGTTTTCCCCATCTACGGTTCAGAAATCTTCAACGGCGCGTCTTTGATGTACCGCGGTTTTTGTTTTTCCGTGTTTCGTTCGCCTAACGAGCGCTTTCCCCTTACCGTTCTCCTTTTCTACGCGACTTCACCACCGGAAAGCCATCATGTAGAAGCATAATGAATTTTTCTTACCCCTTGCGTATCCTCGTTTCCGAGCTGACCGGACTATTTTCGGCGCTCCACTTTCTTTGTGTGGCGAGCAGTATCGTGGACAGACGTAGACGAAAAAGAAGCTAGTGTACCACGGTTTCACAGAATTCGACTGACTCGATGCAAAAGTGGAGAGACGAATAAATAAGACGAAGAACGCGTCGTCCGTATACGAATACATTTTAGTTACTAATTATTTCAGAACCGAAAGTTTTATTCCGAGACGAGATCATTCAAAACGTTTCGAAAGAATTTATATGCTTTGATTTCTTCCATTGGTTCGTTTCGTTCCAATGTAAATAGAAATACGGTAAAGCTTTGATTTAAGAAAAACTCTCGGGCCCGTCCTGTTTCTCAGATCCTGTGGTTCTACTATTTCTTTGTGCCTCTGCCTACGCGGAATTACGCATTTACGAAGACATCGAAATTACCGTGACCCCATGCGAGTAACTAATCTCTTTCCGTTTTATATACAGTGCAGTACTTCTCACGTTGTAGAAATCTCTACGCAGGAAAAATCGTAAAAAATACGTATAAACTGGAAGTTCGTTAGAACCCCGTGAAAATCGAAGATCAAATAATCCTAGCAGAATTGTCGCTCCTTCAAGAATGGCTTTCGCATACTTTTTTTATGCCCGGCGAACGCAGACGAGAGCGCGCTGAATATATTTCGTATCGTCTTTGACGATCGCTGGCATCGAATGCAACACGGAACCCGGGGTACAGCCGAGTTTGAAACGATAAGGGAATATGGTTGAAGAAGGAGTGCTAAAAAACGAAAGAGTGTCTCATTTCGCTGGGAAAATATTTTGCCGCGCATGGAACACTGTACGGATGAAAAGAGTTCGGTGGCTTTAAACAAGATACACTAATTCGCGGGCTTGAATTTCATTACGAACCTTCGTCCATTTTCTGCTCTGACTCTCGCGTCGCAATGTGCACACATATATACATATACAGTTACTCGCAAAATTTACCATATACGAGCCATAAAAGCTTTATTTGTTCGATTATTAAAATACAAACCACATTGCTTCGGAATTAAAATTTTTGAATATACATACAATTTGAGGTCTTAGAAAATAATGAACCATTCAAAAAGAAGTCAAACAATACACTTATATCGTTTTACTAACAAAAATAAAGAGATGTAGTACATTTCAACGTTACAAAATTCATGACAAAAGTAAGCTTTTTTGAATAAATCGTTTTTTAATCATTCTTAAATTGTATGCAATTCATGTCAAACTTTTATTCGATAGAAATGCATGCTTTCAATGTTTCGATATTTAATTGGGTCTTTTTACTGGTTCATATACTGTTCACTAATAACAATAACAATACTCGTTCAGTGGGGGTATTAAAAGGCTTTTAAAAGGTACGTTTTTATATGCGAAATAAATAGAAATTTCAATCCATCTATGTTGGCTGGATTCAGCATGTTGTCGTCATTCTTCGATTTTGTCACCGTTGACATAATTTTTAATATACGAAACTTCATCAAATAGTTGGCCGTCAATGATATTTGCGTTCCGGTGATTGGTAATTAACAAAATGCACCGATTTTTATTCGATCTTCGCACACAGATTTGGGTCGTGTGCTGTGTGCCGATGTTCGATTTTATTTCAATTCACAAAATAAAGCACAGAATGGCTATTTTAGAAAAAATTTAACAATCAAATAACGGACTATTCTCTTAAATAAAGAACGTATGGTCACCGTATTTATAAAACTATGTATGTATAGCTTGTAAGTATAAATACTCTTATGGGTAGACTGCAGATCTTCATACAAAATAAAAATGTTCCACCTGAATTGCAAGAAACATATTCTTTCTTAATATGTCTAATAGGTTGAATATAATATAACGGTATATTTAAATTCTTCTAAAGTTTGTACAGTTTTAAACGATACTTACTCATTCTTGGCATAAATGCATAAAATTCGCTGTGTAGCTATAAAATAAATTGTAATGCAAGGGGTTGAAGGTAACCCGGTTTTTGAACTGTGAAATCCTGATTTGGGGGCCACTGTGCGCAATTCTTTCTTCGTCTGACCATTCGTTGGCCCCTCCCCTGGCTTCCTGGCCCGGTTGCAACGAATATTTAAGGGTGATAAGGAACTCTCGCCGACTTCCTTTTCAAACGCGGCGTTCCCATTTCTCCGGGCGCGTACCGATACACGCGGCGCGGCGCGGCGCCGCACCGGTGTCGAATAGACGCTCGCGGAATAATAGTTGGACGCCGCCACCGCTGCCGCGCCGCTGCTTTTGCCTCCTGAGAATTCGGATTTCTTGCTTGGCGCGTGCCACCCACACTCTCTTTGTTTCGCGATCGATCGCCGCGCCGCCGCGCCGGCCGGACCGGCGACGACCGTGCAAACGGTCCCAGTGAATAAGAATAATGTAGGGACACGGTTACAAGGGAAATACTCGCTGATACTCGGCCGGGCTTTCATTCGTCGGCTCCGCACCGTGACGTTGACGGACACGGAATTAGCTTCCCGGATCGAGATATCCAATTTGAGGGACCACTTCGGTTACAAGCAGCTATGGGCAGAAACCATTTAAAAAAACATTCGAATAGCCAATTATGAACTTGTGATTTACTGTTTCTCGAATGCGTCAAGTACTTTTCTCGGATACACCCCGCGAAAAAAACTACAAGGTCATTTTCTATAAGAAGGTGTATTAACCTATGTATGTCACGAGTTGTTTTACTTTTTTATGTTAAATTCCGTTCATAAATCACTGGACACTTAAAAAATGTAGGTTATTAACATCAGGACTAATTGCGTCGCTTTTGGAGAACATCTCGTCGAAGAACTTTTAGACGCCGTGTACATCTATGCATAACAGGAAACGGGATAGAGCCTAGTATCCGTAACTAATATAGAAAGCAGAGACTATTACGCCCGACGAAATAGGATGAAATTTACTTTGACGTGATCTTGGAGGAGCCAATTCATTGGCCCGAATAGCTTCGGCCTAATTCGAGGCATCCCATAGAAGATGAGGGTCAATCTTCCTCGGGAATTTGCGGTTGGCATTCGAGTGTATATTATATAATAATTAAACATTTCTTTTTCATGCGAAAATTGGACATTGCACAATGGAAGTACTTACACTTCCTGAGAGGTAATCGTTTTTCAAAATCATATAGAGCGTTACTTAAATGTTTTCCCAAGTGTGTGCGTGTGTGTCGAACCGTCTATCCTGCGAAAGCATTTTAGGAAAATATGAACGATGGATTCTCGTAATAAGGGGTCTCCTATTTGTGAAGATTAGAGCTGTTACTCCTCGACACGTGGTTAGTAAAATTGTAAAAAAAAAGCGTTTTTTTATAATTTAATATAACACTTCTTACCGGAAGACCCTGTACGAGCTTCGAGCTTTAAAACGAGTCCAGGTTTAATGTTGTACGATTGTTTTTTATTGACGTAACCGATGAAAATGAATTCGGTGGTGTCAGCGATAGGTGTCGAGAACCTTTTACAAATCGAAAATGCTCGTACAACTCTTGGAACCACTGTCTGTTTGAGAATCGATTAACAATTACTTTTTGAACACGCTTGAAGACATTTTACACATGTCCCGATTACGTCCTAGCTTAGCTGACGCGAGCCCAGTGATAGTTTTAGTTGGTAAAACCGCGAAGCGTCAGAAACTCAATTGAATCCGGCGGATTCAGGTATCTGTTTGGCTGTCCATTACAAATATTTGCCGGACCGATGAATCGAAACATCAGTCGGTTTTTCGGCGCCTCTTCTAATTTTCATCCATAACTAATAAACGTCGGCTCGGAGCGCTCGACTTTTTCATTTCAATTCCAATAACCGTCCCTACGTATGCTTGTATGTATAATGAAAATGTGGACATATAAAACTTCGGAAGACCACGTTCCTCTGATTTCGGCGGAAAGCCTGATGGGAAAAATGTCACCATCCTCCCACGACTTTTTCATAATACAAAATTCCGACCCGGCTTCGCTCAAGAAATTTCATTTCGCTCGAAGTTTCAATGAAAATTCATTTCCCACTTCACATTTGTCATTCGTCTATTCACGACGAATATTTCATCGAAATACAGCTCGGAAGAGATGGTAAATTCGAATTGAAATTACTTGCTTATAAATCGCATAAAAGATGGTAATGATGTTTACGATTATACTTAATGCGAAACAAAGAACAATTCGTGGAGATGTATCGAGAAAGGATAGATTAATTCCTAAGAGAAAAATTCCTTGAAATGTCCTTGAAATTTCGGAAAATGTAAGCGGTAGACACAACCCGAATAATTTATCATGTTCTCCGATAAAATCATGCAAATTTCATCCCTCTCGATTTTTCCTCAAATTATTCATTTGAGAATTGTCGCAGCAGTTCCATTGTCGCTACTTTGAGTAATTAATTTCAGTTGAAACATCTTCTCAACTAATGATTTCTTGATATCAACAGGCTAATACTTTTTAAAACAGAGTCACGAGCTGGATCGACTAATAACCCTAACCTAACTCGGATCAACAAATTTGTTTACTTCGAAAAATTGTACTTTGTTTGATTGTAAACTCAGATAATGACTCTGCGGAAGAGCCGCGGTACGGTGGTCTTATGCTATGTATATTGAGCAAAATAAATGAAAAATCTCGATTTATACAAAAGGGCGGTGTTGCGAACACACGAAAGGCGCATAAAATGAAGTATCAGTCCGCTATATTGGATCGGTCAGATCGATTTAAAATATTTGAAGTTCAGATTAGCAATCGGAGACCCCGAAAACATAATACTTGTCACCACTTTTGGTGGAAATATATTAATTTTGGTATTTTTGCAGGCTGTGCGCGTCCTTCATAACGTTAATGCGTTACATCCATCGATACATAAAACGGGACGCGACCCATTCTTAAAATTTCAATCGATAGCCGAATGCTAACCGGCTAAATCGATATCGAGCGGTTCGTTGCTAAACATAACGCGACGATATTAAGAAAACATATTCGGACAGGAATCGAGCGCGGGGTCGGTCCCTCGTCTAATTAAAGAGCCCCAATCCAATCACTGTTATCACCCGGCAAAATCGTCTATCGATCCCGCGGAATCGCGGCCATTCATCGAGAACGATTAGGGATCGCTTTAACCTTTAACCTTTCACCTTCCGGGAGACACCCTTCCGCCACAGGAGAAGGAAGCTGGAAGGGTGAGATTTATATGGGACAAAAGTCGCTCTCGACGGATACGTCTTCCTTTTTAGGCCGCATCCCGTCTCTCGCTGGCTTACAATAAGACCAGGCACTCGGTTGATCCAATTTACGAGCGGCACAGGTAACCGAACAAACCGAGTCGAGCCGAGCCGAGCCGAGCCGAGCCGAGCCTAGCCGTGCTTTCGTCCTGTACACGAAAGAAAATTAATCCGACCTGCGCCACTTAACTACGTAATT
Source organism: Lasioglossum pauxillum (assembly GCA_933228785.1). Lineage (NCBI taxonomy): Eukaryota > Metazoa > Arthropoda > Insecta > Hymenoptera > Halictidae > Lasioglossum > Lasioglossum pauxillum. Next base: position 47,856,234 of record OW121703.1, on the reverse strand, counting down.
GAAGTGCCAAACTCCTCGTACTTCACCGTGCGTCGCACTCTGCGCTTCCCTTATCCACTTCGCGCCCACCCCCGCGCACACTTTCGCCGGTTCACTGTCACCGAGTGCACATACACCCCGCGACAAAACTATCGGACGTACACAGTGCTCTTATTAATATTCAGACATTCTTAAACAAGCGGTAACTTTCTTAATATTCGACTAGACTACATGGCGCGGATTTCTTTTCAGAAGTTAGAACAATTAGTTTACTACACGACGCGACGCGACGAAGGAATTTCGAAGAAAATTGCAGTTGGACGGAATTACAGAGAAAATACAAAAGAGTTTAAAAAATAAGTTTATATTTTAATCCAGTTTGTCGTAATTCAGATAGAAAATTTCTATTTTGCATAAAGATCCGCTATCGATGATGTAAAGGTAGCTCAAATTTAACACCGAGCACCGTATTTCTCGATCACCCTGTGCATTATCTTTGCGTTTCACGTTACAATTCTGACGGAGACTGTTCTCAAAGAATCTCAACGCGACGCGACGGTGAGAAGACTACAGAGGGATAGTAGCTGGAGGGATAGTAGTCCACTTCCTGTTTACCGGTCTTTCTGCTCGAATCGTGTTACTTAAGGGATCCGTCCGGCCGAGGTTCACCCCAGGGACCCCTGAGGAGACCAACGAAAAGACGAACGACTTATCTCGCCGTTCCGCTCGACTGAACGGCGTCGGACGTGGCGGCGTTCACGCTCGAAAGGCCGAATCGACGTGTCGCGATTTTCATTCACTACCAACGCAACGGCTGAATACCGCCGAGGAAAGTGTTCATTACGCGGCGGTCAATGTTTTCGACGATTACCCGTCACCGGCTGCCGAGTTTTCGATTTATTATCCAGGCTAAGCGTACGGTTCAGACTTCATTTACTCACCCCGTCTCGAGATCTCTTGCGCAGCTGTGCTTCTTAGAACTGATACCCGGTTAATCGCTTGCTCAAAGAATAAGAAATGTTCATGGTGAATTCACATCAGGTTTCGCCATTGTCGAGATGAATTATTTCAGAAATAATCATTCAGATAATATATAATAATATTGTAGGGCTTTTTATAAAAGTTGTTTATTACATGCGCGTGTTGCTCGGTTTACAGTCAGCTGTCTTCTGGCAACAGCCATAGATTATTACCTATTACAGTTCGGCCGTATACATGTTATAAACTATTACAATATATATATACACACTTTCCTTCAGCCACAAAAGAAGAGAAGTTACTTTAACTCGAACGATGTCAGTAGGTAATAGCCTTTGCGAGACATCGTAGGAACGCCATAGTTGGACGTATGCGGAGCCAGGAATATTTGATGATGACTCTCGTCGCTACTTAGCTCGTCTATTCAACCGGAATGGGAAAGTCTTTGACGCCTGGCAGGTTCGATCTTGAAGTTTCAACTATCGCGGTGAATCCGAGACGACGATCATTCCCTTCCAACTCCCGTCTTAATTATCCCCCTTGATAATTCCAGTTCTGAGATCGACTTTGACTTGCCACTAAGTTCGTGTTAAGGGGTGATTAGACTCCCGGGGATTCCTAACTCGACTCTCTTTCACGGCCGTCGACACTTTTTAACTTTCTTTGCTGTCTGACGGCGCGGCGTCATTAAACGTGCCACTGAACGTTCTATCCGGAGATCGGAATAAACAGTTCTCATCTCTTTCTAGAAAACTTCTGTTCGAATATGTTGCTGTGTAATAGTGACGACACTTAATCCGATTTTCTATGATTTTTATTAAAATGTATGATAGTTCACTTAAAGAAGAAGGAATATTTCAAGAGACACTTTGAAAATCAAAATATCTTCTAAACTAATAATCTTTCTAACTAATAAGTGATTTAGTACTTTTATGTGGGGAATATCGAGTAGCGCAATAGAAAATATACGATTCCATATAAGAAAACAAATCACACGGAAAAAGAGATATATTTATCGGAAAGCGTGCCTTCCAATAATACAAATTTTTGTATGACATTTCCCACAAGGCTGATTGAAAATTATTGTTAAATCAATATATTCCGAGAAAAATATTCTTTTAATATGAAAATTAAACCAGCTAATTCGATCAGAGCCGCTAATTAGATTGATCGTGTCGACGGAACTATAGTTCATTATGTGGTCGCTCTTGAAAACTTTATGCATTCAACGCGAAACAGGTGGGGCGGCGGAAATGCAGCTATGCAGCCTCGATTCGGCAGCAGAGGCAGAAAGGAAATGAAAGAAAATAAAATTGTGGAAGGCTCGCGGTCAGGTTTACGCCACGAGCAGAAGATTCCTCCGAGTCTGGCGTTTTCATGGTCGGCAGTCTTTCCTTCCTCTTTTTAAATTTTACATCGTTAATTTCTCCACTCTATCCAGTCGTTTCTCCTCCTTCCCTTTCTGGAGAACTGATTAACCTGAAAGATGCATCTCACTATTCCGAATGAAGAACTTTTCACGGAGGAGCGTCATTCAGGAAAACATTTATTTAATTATTTTTCATTTTTATTGCACAGTCATCTCTACAACTCTGTGCTGCTATACTTCTATAATTGTTAATAACACATATACATTCTGGGTATATGAGAGTAACCCTTATTCTTCAAATGGTTTCATACAATATATGAACATATTATGTAAAATATCAACTCATCTTAAAATGGGCGAAAAGGGTAAAAGTTAAGAGTTAATACTGAATGCTATTAGAGTTTATCAAAAGAATAAAATTATATAAATCTTTTAAGTTAGGAACGTGGTCGCTAGCGATTCCACAATGCGATCCGTGCGGTCAAAAATAAATATACAAATTCATTAACTGAAAGCTTTCGGTAGCTTCCTTAACATTCTTCAGGTATACAATGCATAATTCCACGAAACTCCTGCAATTCGCAGACTGAATACTGCATCGTACAATGACTGCAGTACAATTCGTCCGAGAATCTCGACAAAAGAATCGAGAATTCATTTGACTGATTCTAATAAAATCTTTGTACGCGCGCGGAGAAAAATGCAGCACGCAGAAAATAACGGTTTTTCATTTTAAAAAAATCGCTTTCGGAGAGGCGGGACGAGTTATGAAAGTTTTCGTTCGACTTCATTTTTTGCGGTTCTCGCAAGTTGGAACTTCCTGCTGTACAATATTTTTGGAACACCCTATATAATAATCTGGGCAAGTTCCATTTGTAAGGGTTTGTCGCTGACGACGTTGTCCATGCGTTCGACGATCAAAGCACATTGCCGCTATACGAGTGTTCGAGCGGCTGCGCTCTTTTCGGCGTGGTACCGATGCCGCTGCGTTCCTTGCGGCGTCGTGGCGATGAGCGGCATCTTTTTGGATACTTCAGCCTATAAAAACGGGTCTCGATGACCAGAGTTTGTCAGTTGTCGTACGATCGCGAACGAGTCGACATCATTCCGTGTAAATCGGCCTCACACATTAAAGTTAAAATTCCCGGGTTGGTTAACTTTCGTTGCGCGACGAGCAAGAGAAGGGAAACGTGGTTCTGGCCACTTTAGGAAATCGGAACGGTGGGAAAACATTATTATCCGTCATTCTCGGCCGTGTCGCGTCGCGTTGGGCATCGCGGCGTTTCACAGCTCAAAGAGGACGCTTATCCTTTTAACAACGACATCTGTCGGACAACGTGCTCTCTTAAGAGACATATGTAGGTCCTCCGTCTCCGCCATTCGCGCGTCACGCAGGAGTGAAAGAAACAGGAAAATAAGAATCCCGATACGACAGCAGAATGGAACACGGGCGACAAAGATCTCGGCGTATTTGACACAAACGGCCTCAATTTTCCTCTCGATCTCACTCGAATGTTAAACCGACGTCGGCGGAGACAAAGATCGACCAAGAAGAAGTCCCCTCCCCCTCTACTCCGTCTCCTCAACGCGAAAAAGATGGAGCGAGCAACAAAAGGGAGAGAGAAACGGCCGCGAACTGAAAACATAATGAGATGAGGTTCAAGTTTGCGGCCGGGCGAACTCTCATCATGCGAATTCTCATGATTCCCGCGCGCCATTCTTCGTCACCGAAGGTCGACGTCTCTGTAATTCCGGTCTTTGTACAGCGTGTACAATAATTATATGTCAGGACTATCATAGCGGGATTCTATACCTCTGGATCGGAGGAAATCGCTGGTTAAAAAAATATAACCGTAAAATTGCCCTTTAACCCTTTTCTCCAAGATCACGTTTTGTTTGCATCGTAATACTCATCGCGAGGAACAAAAGTCTTAACGGAAGCATGGGTTTCGAGAGTGAATAGTTCTCTTAAAAAACAACTAGGAATGTTTTGTAAACTAGTTTGTTTCATATGTCTACAGGGTGTCCCAAAATGGTGTGAACTTGAAGAGAGTGATTCGACATGAGAAAATAATTCGAAAATATAGAATACATTTTTCTCATTTGAAATTTTAATGAATTATAAAAAATTACTCATTCTAGCGATGATCATAATTAATTGTATCTACTCTGGTTTAACTTACTATTTCTTTCCACTTTTGCGCAAAAAGGATGCGGTATCAATATTTAAATTGAATTCATTCGAACCGTATAAAAGGTATAGGTTTCATATCGAGCACGATAACGCGTCAACGCAAATATTAATTGTCTATGTAATTGGTAACACGTTTCAAACAGTATATGATTTTTAATTGCTTTTTTGTTGGTTTACTCAAATTACACAAAAGCGGAGCGGCTAACTCTTTATTGTACTATCTCTTTTAATCACAAAAATATATAAAATCATGTTTATATGTTACTGAAAATATAACGATACATATGTCCTGCAAGAAAAGAAGCATTACCATAAGCATAATTTGAATTTCATTCGTTAATCATTTGTATTTCATTTTCCGAAGTGCTCATGATGAATTCTTATTTGATTCAGAATTTATCCGATAGCGACGAATCAAATTTGATTCACTCCTACTCGCTATCTGTTACCCGAACAACATTTTGCCCAACACTGGCTCGGAGGCTTTTCTTCAACTCGGTAATTTATACTGCTGTCGTTACGTGGCTCCCAAGGTGCCCGGGGAATCTTTTCAGATCGATAGATCGAAGATAAAAGCGCTGTCAGTCTATTCATATTCGAGGAGATAAGGTTGCACTGCAAACTTATAAGCTTCCGGGAATGACGCGGGAAAATGAGCGATGATTGGTCTCGTTAGGGCGCAATCGGCCGTAAAGAGAAGCGCCCGGAGAGACTTCCTTTCTTCCTGAAATTCGTATCGACCATGCCGTCGTCCAAGAAATAACAATCTCTGCTACCTTGTTTCGAGTTTACTTTAGAGTCACATCTTGTTCGTGATTTCCTATCCGCCGCACAGATTATGTTTGATCTATCGGGAATCTATAACTATACAGACTCGGTTGAAAATTTAACCCTCAACGATTTTTCAAGAGCTTCCGGTAGTTCTGTGGAAAATGTTTCGAGTGAAAATTTATTAACTTCGAAACTATTGCAAATTGTAACGTTGAGCATTTTAAAATAAATTTTCCGAATCAGAAAAGTTATCGTACACTGCGTATTACTGAAAAATCAGTAATAAATATGCAGTGGAGGAATCTCAGAAGTAATAAAAGATTTATTATTCGAGAGGTACTAACTCGAGAACATGTAATTAGTAGTGGCACTCCAGAAGTTTCCGACGACCATAATTTTATAACCGGTTCACGTAATCTCTATAAATTGCTCTCGTGTCTAGAACGTTAAAAAATTCTTCAACCCCGTTCGAATTTCATGGATGAAGAGAACCTAGGTAAAATAAGTTCTCGCACGTTCGAAGTGAATTTTCGTTCCAAATTTCATACAAATAGGAGTCACGATCTTCTTAAAAGTTGACTCAACGTTTCCTAATAATCTATGTATGCGAGCGGTCATAATTAACTCAGCAAAAAGCACCGGGCGAACATTACCACGAAGTTAGTAGCTGCTAATCGATAGAAACTTTTTACCAAGTTCGAGTCTTTCGACTTAAGTTACTTACTAGATTTCGAATTATATTGACGATTACAGTTGCACCGATTAGAATTCAATTGTCCGACGAAACAATTGAAATTTAAAGTTTAAATTCATCAAACAGCAAGACATCAATTTTCGAAAATGAAAAACCAGAGTATCTCGCTATACAGAATCTAGTTTCCTGTATTCGGTGAGATGGCTGAATTAGAACAGAAGTTTCTCGTTGTTTCGCGTAATTCGGTGCGTTTGCTTAACTATTTGTATTCCCCGGGTGTCGGGCAAATTGTGAAGATAAAAAAAACAACGTGAACAGCCGGTTTTCTCCTCTCATTGAAAATTTCTTACCGAGCGCGAAATAGTAAAAATCACCTTCCGATTTGGTACAAAACACGGTCTAGTTTTTCCGCTCTTTCCTTGACTCTCTTTTTTTTTTTATCAGTCACCGTAGCAGAAAGCTCAGCTTCTATTGTGTACCGGTAACTTTCTGTGACAGGAATATTGATCGATCGTATGCACGTAGGGAAGCACATCAAGCGACACGATTAAAATGCAAATGAAAGCTTCTGTCGATTAGAATAATAACGGGAACGGGGAAAATAGCGGAGTTACTCCGATAACGGAGTGGAATCGTGGTAAATAGTGTTCGCGAATTGTCTCTTAATTTCGCTGATAGTAATTCCGGAATGAATGGAAAGGAAATCGCGGCCGTATTTACCGAGACAAAAGTACCATTTTAATAAAAGCACAATATTCCCACTCTGTGCCGCGGCGCGGCGTTCGCTATGGACCGACGATATCACTATATGTACATACATAGAGAACACTAGACACGGTCCTACAGTGGTTTCATCGACTCGACTGACACGCGAAGCTAACACAGTCCAACACGGACCACAACTGGCATGCTAGAAAACTGTTTATAAATGCAGAGTGGTCCGCTTCAACATCTCCTTCAGTCGTGGCTATACACGCGATCTTTTCTTTGCAATTTGTCGGAAACGAATTTCACACTTAACTTTCACTTCCGGATACAAAGATAGGCTCAAAGTCGCGTTTTAATGTCAGCTATAATAAGCAAGGGAAAATACACAGTGGATCCAAAAAGTATTCGAATACATTTAAACTGTGATAACACTTTGTTGAAAAAAAAAAATAATACTAAAACATCCTAACAAGGTACATCCTAACAAGAACAAATGCGATTCTGTAACAAATACGCAACGAATACTGTCGATAACAATGGTAACGTCGAGAAGTCTGAACGACCATTTATCTCCTAGCAAGACGATAGCAAACGGTATGACGTCTGAGCATCGTTTTCAGATGTTCACCCTCGTCGCGAGCGGATTATAAAAGACTCGATAGTTTTTACAATTCTAATTTGTTTTTTGCGAAGAGTCGGGCAACCGATCGACGCGTATCGGAAGTCTGACCCGCTCGGTGTGAGTTGGTAAGCCGTGGCATTACAATTCACCGCGTTGCCACTTATTCTGGTTGATCCCACTGGGGCCATGGTTGCTGCTGTCGTTGCTGCTTCTCCTGCTGTTGCTCGGCCGTCGAAAATCCCCGTTTGAATTGCTTCGAAATCGAAGGCATGCCGAGATAAGGAGAGACCGGAGGGAAAAGACGAAATCGCAAGAGGCTACCGGTACGAGTTGCCCCGAATATTGGGTTTACGTTCCAGATCCGATTTTAACGATGACGTTCAGGAACATTGTATCGCTAGCGATTCTTTTCGCAGAAGACTTCCGGCTCTTCTCGATTTACGCAAAACGATTTTAATCGTTCGCCCACCTCCCTCGAACCATGCGCGACATACTTTCTTAGTCGTACATAATAGTGCACTTACTTTTCGAAACACATCTCTGGAGGTACAGTCTTCCCTCCGATAGTGAGAGAAATTCTTCGCCTCTACCGATACTGTTAAAATTTTATCCACACTACATAGTAGGAGGTTCCCTCTTGGGGCTAGATATTGTCGACGCAATACTTTTAGTTATTTCATTGCGAACCCTCTACCAAGGATAGGATTCGTCGATTTATGTCAGTGTGGTAAAAATATTTTCTTTTGGTTTTTAAGAAATGGGCTGGGATAAATCGAGCTGCTTCCTGGATAAATTCGAGCGAACAGCATATGCGACCGCTTTATTTAAATATCTCATCGCTTTGATGACGGGGTGGAGTACAGAAGTCGTACCGCACGTAAGAAAATTCATATTGTTAAGTACGTTATTAGCTAAATCGCATAATTCACCTGCGAGTTTCATAGCTCCCCTAATGGCGTCTTTACATGCGCTCGCATATTTTGAGTGACGTACATGACTTGACTGTGCGTGCTCGGTGTAATTCATCAAATGCAGTATTTATGAAAATAAACTGGGTTACTTGATAAATTTCATGCGCGTCAAATTTGCAGGTTGGAACAATAACTTTGATTGTTTTAATTATCCCCGTTCTTGTTTGCAGGGACATCCGACAAATTCGTTCGCGAAACTTGCACGAGGCTATATTAAACAATTAATTTGCCACTCGTAACGTTAATTAATTCTCTGCAAAGCAACTTATTGTCGATTAAACATTTAAATCGACTCAGTCGAATATTCTCCGAAACTGTTGTTTTCTCCGAAAAAAATGTTTCCGATGTAGATATCCTTTTTCTTATTATACGAAGGTCAGTTTTCTTTCTTATATCTCGCAAAATGATTAGACATATTAAACTCGTTAATAAATTAAGGAAATATTTCGAGCAGAATTATTATTAGCTCGAATAATTACAGGCTCGAATATTTTTGAATTTGAAAGTTGCGAGAAAGAGTATCGAGTAACCATCATCGGAGCTATCGCCAATTATAGCTGACTAAATCTTTCGGTAGCTCCAAATTTTATTCTAGACGTAGTAACTATACCTGTTCGAGATAAGAAACTTTCCGCAATTAGGATTGCACTTGACGTACGTAATTTGACTCGTTGATCAACCTCAGTGCGCAGCAAAGTTTCGCACATTGTGGGACCGGAGATCGGTGTCTCCTGCAAGACAATCAACAGACCATCGCTATCAGTCGTATCACTATTGAGAAACTCGCAAGGAAACATACCCTGACGGTATCCGCTAATTTTAATGAATCTAGTGCGATTGATATTTTTCCGAATAATTACAATATATAAAGTTTACAGTTTTTTTATGAACATCCACGTTAGGTAATTCGTTAACACCAATAACTAGACAGCGGATCTATCTGCAAAATAAAACTTCGTCAATCTGAGAAACAGAGTCGTGTTCCGAGCATTGGATTCTATTCTATTTCACGTCACATCTACCTTCTGGTCTGTATCAACGGCTTCGTCTAATTGTGTGCGTGTCTATTTATTTTTCGTTTAGTTGGCTAGTTTAGTTTTCTTTTAGCAGTGTAGCTTCCGTATATTCTTCTGACGTCAACACTGTGGGCGGTTTTATCTTGTACCGAAGTTTTCTTCATCCCGCTTAAATTCATTCACTCGTTTGATTTATTACCTAACACTTTAACATAAAAATTCCACAACTCAAAGTAGTTTACGTAAGAACTGAATCTGGAAAATTGAAATTGAACAAACTAATGAATTATTTAATCCTTCCACGTGCTACGGAGTTTTATGAATTTATGCAGAAATTATTATTAAGAATATCCCACCGTGACCTCACAGTTTGTCTATTTTGGCCTCCAACGGGTGCAGAATTCTAGCGAAATCTCGGCGTTTCTCCGAGTTTCACCACGTGACAATATGCGTGGGTATCACGATCTTATTCGTCATCCGAGGAATATTGTTCGAGAAGGGCGAGACGTAGAATCTCGTAGGGAAATCTGGATTTTCTTCTCAGTGAATGCTCTCCGCTTGATGCCACGATTACACAAAACCCTGCACACATACATGCAACACCTCGTGGGACGTCCTTTCACTTTTACTTGGCGATCGATCCAACCCACGCCCCTATAAAGAGCTTGTTCACAGGCCTCGTCGAAGGCTGAATAAAAAGACAAAGATGTATCGACGTGCTTGTGACATTTGCAAGTTTATAGTTCGTCCCGAGGACGTTGGGAAGAGGGTGACGAGTACCGGGGAGAGGTCGACTTTTAACCGATGGCTCGTTACATAACCACCGACGCTACATCTTCGGAAAATTTGCTCGACTTTTGCGGAAAGCCCACAAACGTTCGAACCTAAACGAAAAACAGTCGTGGAATAACAAAATAACTCTTCGGTTCAAAAAAAGAATCTATCGATATACGAATCGCACAATTGAGCGTACAAAAGCCACGAAAGCCTTATTTGTTCTTAAGTTCAAAAATTGACAACAGAAAGCAAGAAAGCATATTAACTACTGGAATTTTTGCCACTGTAAGATCTTGTTGCACTTTTGTATCTGTAGGAGTTGAATACAACACGAATATTCCTCGTTAGCGTTCAAGCGAATTTTTATTCGTTAGCAGCCATTTTCTTGTACGGTTTTTGCTAGTAATAAATCATTTTGATGTGTCTTTTCTCTTTGCGCGCGCGGAAATCCGATTTGTTAGAACTTTTTAGCGAACATAACAAAAGAAGGTTTAGTAAATGGGACATTTTAATCCAATTACGAATACCCAGTAGCAAATGATCCTTAAAGCACAATTAACTGTGTGCGTTGGGCTGCTCTGATGCAATCTTTTAACGAATACCCCTCACCATTGAATGTTACTCGTCTTTTTCATCGCGCGATTCTTTATGCACGATAACCGATAAAGGATGGTTTAATTAAAACGTGAAACAGTTATCACGGAACCGGGCGTTGCGTCGGATTTGGGTTCCCGTTAATCTGGTATTTTCGGAATTTGACGAATGGAACCGGAAATGGGGAATCGATCGATAGGCGAAAGTATGAACGGTGACTGTGACGAGTTTCAAACGAATTGATTGTAGGATCCGACAGAGGAACATCAAACGTTTATATTTCATATTTCTCAACGTCCTAAACAGAAGTTATTTTGAACGAAGCGTCAGTCTCCGCCAGGATTCGCAATACTTTTGTCAGGTCCATTCTTAGCAGCGGAAGAGAGCTAGTTCTATAATCCGTATATACATATAACCGACATACAATAATATAATATAATGGTACAGCAATTTTTAGTGGCGCCTCAGAGTCATCATTCGAGTGCTAAGGGTTAAACGTAATATTCGCAGGTGCTTCGGATAAAGCGTAATCGATTGCCGCGTGTTTAGTTAATAATTAGATGTTCCGTAAAAATAGTGCGACAGTCTGCTCCACAATCTACGCAATACGACCAAGGACGACGCAGATGAAAAAGAAAGGACCGTACGTCAGAAGATGTTCGACGAGGGACTACGTGACAACCTTGATCCTCGTGACCGTGCACGACAGAGAAAAAACCAGATAGAAAGAGCGAGACAACGAGGAGAGGCAACGAGAGAGAGAGAGAGAGAGAGAGAGGGGGGGGGGGAGGGAATGAGAGAGGAAGAGAGGAGAGAAAATGAGAAGAAGAGGTTGAGAGAGAGAGAGAGAGATACATAGAGAGAGAAATAGCAGCGCCTATTTATAAAGCATTAACGGAGAGTGAAGTTTAATCAGGCTCACAACGTGCCCCGTAGTGCCTCTATTTATTGCTCCTTCGTTGATCAATACGTTAAATGCTGGGATACAAGCAGAGCCATCCATTTACGCGAGCGGGTATTTCGGGTCGAGTGCCGATAAAAGTACACTTCGGACGGTCGATGTTATTGACGGCACTCGAGCGTTCTGCTATCTCTGCGAGGCGAGAGACCGTCTATGTTTGATCTCGCGGATTCTTATTTTGAGAGGAAAACGGTTAAGGAGAAGCCGGCCCAGCCGGCGTGACGCGATCCGTGGGACTCGATCGCAACTGAATCGAAAATCGAAAACTCCACGGCAATCGACACGCGAAACCGGCTTTTCCGCGCGAACTCCTCGGCCAATCGTTCGACCAGGGTCCGCTCAAATATGAACCAGACTTTGTATTCCACAGAGCCGTTGAAATAAATCCGGCATTTTCTCGGGCAGTCACACAAATAAGATGTAGGTAGGGCAAATATGTATAAACGAAGCAATTGTTGATAAGGTAATAGGGTTGCCATCCGTCCGGGTTTCCCCGGATTTGTCCTACTTTTTAGCGCATCCGGGAACGTCCCACAGTTTTTGGAAGTTTGAGGGTATAACGGCGTAGGTCGTTGGATTCGTTTTGATATCAGCTACGATGTTATCAAGTCGAAGACATATTGATTTTTAAAAATGAAGGTGACCTTAATTTTTTGTAGAATAAACAGTTTTCAAAAGATTTTCCGTATTGAACTTTGTAGACCGCTAAATGTTCATGTTTGTAAAACTGCATGGTACTTGAACAGAATTTTGAAAAATTGCATAATTACATGTGCCCAGGATAATAAGTAATAATTTTCCATTTGTTTACCGAACAGAGCGAACTATTAAAGTTTCAATCTTATCACCAATATTCCACATCGATTTAACTGACTTCACACGTTGTTTACTCGTCGTATCGGCTTCAGAAACAGTACAAATTAACAAGTGGATTCGCTTTACAGCATTATTAAATGCGAAGTATTTAATTGACTTTTGAAGTACATATGAATACTTAATACTGTGCATTTAATTCACAATTTTGATAGGATTAAACGTGTTAATTATATGAACCATATTTGTCAGTCAGTTTATTCGCTTCAAATACAGAATTGTTTTTATTTGTTTCAGGTATGGACGTATGGTCGTCTCGCACTTTCTCTCTCTTTCTCTCTCTCTCTCTCTCTCTCTCTCTTTCTCTTTCTCTCTCTGCCCACTGGTCTGGATTAACGTAAGTTGCATGAGGACCAAAAACGATCCTAATAAAACTTGGTAAATATTATTAGAACAGTAGACTGGAATTGTTCAAAAACTGAATAATTTATTAACAAATGTTATGCTCTTCGCTGTTCATACTCTCTCTTTCATACAATACAATTAACCTCTCGCAATAAATACGAATATTAGTTGTCCATAAATTTACACTTGTAATATTTCAACTCTGAATCAGAATCGGGGTGATTAGATAGGTACAAGTTTCATATTTAACGTAAAACTTTGAATGTACGATGATTAGTTAACCATACATTTATAGCACGTGCGAAACAGCCCTCGACTTTTAATTTTTGTCGGAACAGTCGGAAAGGCATATCTTTCATATTTGACGTGAAACATAAATACGAAAATGAATTGACCATTTAGTGGAACGTTCGGAGCAGTACACGGTTTTTAATTACTTCCTGTTAATACACTGAAATTACCCTCTGCCTTCTTACCGCAACAGCCGCTTCACCTCTAGTTTCCAATTTACCGAAGCAATTACCAGAAAAAGTAAAATTTTATCAGGCTCTATCATCTCGCTCCATTTACATAAGCACACGCCGACGACTTATCGAACACCGTAGAAAATTCGAGTTGTTGACGCAAGGGTTCGTGAAACTGCGCGAGTGGAGAATTCTGCAGGAATTCGAGCACCTTGAAACTTGTGGATACGTGTGTAGGTGTTGCGTCGTTAGCTCTGTTCAACATTCTGAATTTACGCAACGCCTGGCTTGGACAATGCCGATTGTGAGACAGTATCCAGTATTTCCGTTATCCGTGTATCGTAGTGCTCACTTAATTTTGCAAAGTTTAGGATCCGAATAAATTTTTGCGTTACAGGGTAGCGTTTCGTTCCGAGGATTTAGCTCGAGCGTATTTCGATAAAAAGAATAAATAATAATGAGGTTCGACAATTCAAAAGGGTGTAAAGTAAAAAATAAACGTGCAATAAAGACGATTTCAAATTCACTAATTTTGACTTTTCTTTTCAATCGTGGTACTAATGGATTGTCGGAGTTCCTCTGATTCGAACGAATTCAAACATGACGTAAATCAAATCGGTCTACATTGACAACGCTCGAACCGCTACCCCCACTCCGATTCGAGCTAGCGCAGTAAAGAGAGTAGCAGCTCGAGCGTCGACATCCCATGAGCAATCAGTTGCCCAGGACTGGCCCTAATTTTGTTATTTGCATTAAGGCTATGAAACTTGTCCGAGTTAAGTTGTGTTTGAACTCTTTTTAATAAGAAAAAGGTCTGAACAAACCACTAGTTCTACGTTTGAATCGATGATACAAAAATTACAGAATTTGGAATTTTCGTTATTGCACGATTACATTTTACGCTCGCAACGCCTCTTTGAAGTACTTCTGTCTGCTTTCCTCTGTTAGTTTTATTCTCTTTCCTTGTTTACCGAGATCAGGCTCCGTTGAGCTCAAGGCACTAAGTGGTACAGAAGGAGTGGGGATAGATCGTGCACATTCAAGTGTTACAGATTTAATTAAATATAGCACTAGGTTTACGGGTCCCGTCAGAATGATGGATTCTAATATTTTTAATTCACAATTATTGGGGTTCTAAGGATACGTCCACGAGAAACATTTTTCTTCAAAGTATTTGCGGGACGGCTTTAGTTTCTACGAGATGTTCGCTAAAAAATTTTACTTGTAAATCCATTTGTCGATGTGCTATCTCCTCTTCGATTTCAATGATTTCAATGAACAATATGTCCCTTTGAAGATTCGGGGGTCGCCTATAGTTTACGATTTAGAATGCAAATGTTATGAAGCGATTTGATAACGAAATATATAACAATCATTATATCAGATAATGTAACTATTAATATATGTCGTAGATTTAAGCGCGGTTTTAGAATAAGCATAGGTTAAGCATTGGCCGTTGGAAGTTGCCGGAGTCGGCTGTCGAGGGCTCGCGCGTGTATTTACATTGTAGCGCGGCCGAGACGTTTGATCGCGATATATATATGTAATTAATATATAGTAGTGTAATGGGCACTTTTAGTGGTCCGTAAACCTAGTGTTGAGTGAACACTCGACGTTTCGTCACGGCTGTGAAACGTCAGCCAACTATTTTGGAAATCAGCCCGGCGGTATCATTCTCAATGGCACTTGATGCATCGTAAGTCCACACGTCGCGGAAAGGGGATCGTGATTTATAGTCTAGTTTCCGAAGTGCAAGGGACTCTGTCCACGAAGTCCTGCGTGAACTGCTTGCAGACATAAACCACCCCTAAATTTATCATTGGTTTTTTCGACACCCCGGCAACTATTTTCGCTGACACATTTTTCATGAAAGGGGCCGAAACATTAAAAATGAGCGTAGCTTGCTCTGAAATTTTTGAAAGATCATTCACCTGAGAAATGATGGGACAGTATTATTAATTGATCGATGTCGTGCTTTTAGCAGTGCTAGTACAACTTGTTAGTTTATTACAACTGGTTTTCAATTCTTCGCTACAGATAATAACTTCAGAAAATGTTTCAACACGAAATTTCCTACTTTTGAAAAATTGTCGATATGCATTGTAGTTTTAACTGTTTCATTTCCACTTGAAAACGAAGATGAAACGTTCTAACCTCTGCTATAGTGGAAAGAAAACGAGTTAAAATACACACTGAAAATACAACTCGATCCATCCGGGTACATACTTATCGATTTTTACAGTGGTTCTAAAAAGAAATTGTTTAATGGTACTTCGAAGATGACGCGCCGACAGCAAGAAAATATTAGGCGAATTCGAGATCGGCAAGCTCGACGCGGCATTACAAGGCAAGTTAATACTTCTACCGCTTTATTTTCTCGACATAAATTCTCGTGAAAAACGGAAAAAGAAGAGAGAAAAACTGAATACTGGAACATCGGTTGTACATAGGTCGGAAGAAAAGGTCCGAGACAAAAGTCACCGCAACCTTCGCGGTGCCAAACGAGCGCGGTACAGTTCCTTTCAAGAAGTCCATTATCACTGAAAGGACGACGCGTATTCACGCGAAAAGAGAGACTGCCTCAAACGGGCTGCCGTGCCGGATAGAAAGTGCTATGTGCTCCCGAAAAAAACACGAGGAAACAAAGCGAAGCCTAAAAACCTAATACGAGTATCGTTGGACAGCGGGGGTGAAGGCGGAGGGGCTGTGGCGCGGGGCTAGAGGCTGGTTCTTGCATATCGCAGCCCTTATTTTCCGACGGCGCGCGGCGCGGCGCGGCGCGACGTGGCAAACCCATTAATACGCAGCGGATTCGATCCGCAGTGGAGGAAACAGGCTAGTGTCGGTCCAGCGTCGCGCAAGAGGGTACAGTCGGGAACAAAAAGACAGGACACCCTAATATTTTGGTAATTTTTATTCGGTACGTTTTATATAGGTAGTAGAATATTTTCGCAAAGGAAAATGATAAAGCCCAAATATTAAAAGCCCACGAAGTTTTCTCTAATAAACATCTTCTTCCATCTAAGTACTTGTCAAGTCGCGCAAGATCGCAAAGTACTGACACCCTGTATGATGTGAAAAAGAATTATTAACCATATATACTCGGAACTATTTTTACTAATTTACGATATTTTCGTTCTATATGATTTTTTCATGTTATGCATATTAAACTCATGCAATACTGAAATGTTTAGTAATTTATTTGACATAAAATAATTTAGTAACGTAACAATTATTTTATATTACGAATACAGCAATATTTAGCGGAGCCGCAGAGTCGCCATTCGACTGCTAAGGATTAAAAAATTGCAATCGGAATTGCAGGGAAAATATTAAAAGTTGGATTTCATAATTATTTGATGTGGGGGTCTATATCGAATGTTGGTTTCACAAGGTACTGGCGTATGGACACTGTTTACCATCCCCCGAATGCTTTGGTAACTACCGTACATCGAACACAACTATTAGAAAGTAAAAATGATTGATTATCAGGAAGATAATATATATTTTCAGTAAACTATTCTAAACAATAAGAATAACAAACTGCACAGCTGAAAGCACAAACAAAGGCTGACGCAAGCAGCGAATATCGCTCAATTTTCGTGAAGTTCGTGGTACATATACATATACGGGAAACCCATTACCCCAGGCTATTATTTTATGATAGGCAGGCAGCCATTGATAAACGAAAGTTTTCGATTTTAAAAACATTGAATCGTTGATTACCAAGAGTCGGTATTTAGCAAACTATGCTGCGTAATGGCTAATTTGTCCCTCAACGTGGAGATCCATGAATTTCATTCGTACCGTTTCGATGTTCTTAAAAGTATCTTGGAGATCCTCAATGAATTCTTATTTTACTAGAAATGGTTTAATGCACGACGAAAAAATTGAAACGTTCACCCGTGCACTGCAGCGTTAAACGTGTATTTATCGCGAGTGAGATAGAACCAAGGAACGCAAGTCATTAAAACTGTATGAAAAATTGACAAACTCGAAAAAAAGTGAAATTCACGAAAATAATCTCGTCGAAGAATTATGTAAATAGAATGTTCTTTTAGTTTGAAACATCGGTGTCATTTTTTCTCCGTTCTCGTATCTTCCATCTAAACAGTTTGCTGACGCAATAAGATGAGACATCGCCCGCGGCTGAAGGGTTAAATTCCACGTTTTCTCAATTTCGTCGGTTTCGGTATGAAACTGACCGTTGTGCACGCGCCGTCAGATTTCGCCAGGCGACGAGCTCTCGAATCGTCCGTCACGTTCGCCCGGAAATTTACCATCTCGTTCCTTTTTTCTTTATTCGAGCCTTTCTTCCTCGTATTTCACCCTTTGTCTCGTATCCGCGAGTCTCTCCCAGCACCCTGCACCCTGCACCCTCCGGCCTCCGTCGACCCGGCACGGCGCGGCGCGGCGCGGCGGCAGAGCCCGTCGTTCTCCATCTCTCCTTCTCGTCCACCCTTCCTCCCAACTCCCCACACTCCCCACTCCCCACCACAGCCCGGTTTGTCCCGTGACCGGCACTCTTGCCCCCACCCCGTTGACGTTTTCATTTCCCCTACCTCGCTTTCTCTTTTCCCTCCCCGACGACGCGGGCCGGTGGGGGCGGTCTGAGTTCTATTTATAGAAAGGACGACCTATATATAGACGTCGCGGGCTATGCATAGCCTCACCCTGGCAACCCCACCGACCACCGACCTCTCCCGTTCCCTGCACTGCGAACACCACCGGGGTAAGAGGGGTTGCGGCCGATCGAGGTGTACGCGGTGCAGGTTCAATGAAACCAGGCCACCATCCCCTCTGTATCCGGCACCACTCTTACGTGAAAATACAGCACCCATTCAGCAGCTTTTAAGGTACGTTCACACACGACCCGCAGAGCTAGACGCACCGCGGACAGAGTTACCTTCAACCCTCCGCAGTCCGAAATGTTTTCTCTCGCTTCGTATGTCGTCGTATAGGGTGAACGTGCCAGTAAGTGACCAGTTAAGAGTAAGATCGTGCTACAATTATTTATAACTTCTTTATACTTCTTCGTATAATTAACCCTTTACTCTTCGAGCTATTTTTACTCGAAAATTAAACATTTCTTCCGACCTAGAATAATTTCATTCTACATTTTGGTAACTGATTAGGTACCAACATATTTAATAATGTAAAGCATATTTCACATAATGGTACAGTAATTTTGAGCGATGACTCTTACCTTGCACCTTTTCTTTTCATACCGAGTAGCCATTTTACATCTGCTGTCAATTCGAAATTGATCAAATAGAAAGCATTTATCATTAGCAATGAAATAAAATCGAAAACTTTAATGGATAAATGAAAAGCATTCTATCGTTACTTTGGTATAGTATTTCTATTTTCCTGGAATCAAAGCATGCGTGGTCTTTTCACATCGGCACAAAGCGTACGGAGTTCTACGCAACAATATTTATTATTTCTACGCTTGTCTCAGAACAATAGAAGCAAAAGTAAGTTCTGTGCTACGTATATTGTTACGAAATGTCAGTTTCCTGTGCGCGCATAAAATTCGCAGTTTAGCTACAATAAATAAAACGTGAAAGTTACCGCGGTATTCTGGTTTTGACTTGTCAGAAATTTTCAAAGTCCACACATTCGTTTTCAAAACGAATACTCTATGATGAAAATATACAATTTTCAATTGTTTCTACTTAAAAGAAATTTATACATCTCGAGTATCTATCTGTAAAATTCTAATGCAAAAAGATAAATTTCGACAAATTTTGATAAGGAAATGGAATTCAAAGCCAGAATTCTCCCTCAATTTTCTAGGTAGACGAACATGCGCGACGTTGCCTGTCGATGAACTAAGAAACACGTTTTATGGAGGGTTCGAACTAAAAATGGCGTAAAACGTAGACGTAAAGGGGGATCAGTGGATGAAATTAGAGGGCACTTAGGTATATCGTTAAAACGATCGGGAAAGTTTAATATCGCACGAGTGGCTCCAGCGATCAGCGTGAAACAATGAACCAGAGGAACGTGCGCTACAAATTTGAGTGTCCCTTCCGCACGAGCAGCATCCGTGTCTTAACTTTCACGCCTGCTGCACGACTTTAACTTCGATTAACTTTATAGTCCTGTAAAACGGAGTGGGCTTGAGAGATAAAATAAATAACACCGCCATTATTAAGCGACACAATAAACCGTGCGAATCACGGACCTGAAAAATTGCTTCCTCCGAAAAACATTTTCGCGGAAGCAACGATAGAGGTGTTAGAGTTTCCAATTCCAATGTTATTCATTTTCCATTTGGTCTATTTCTGACAGTTTCTATTCACGCACTGTTACTTTTTCACCGAAAATTTTCTTGAATAGACTATAGATTATAAAAATTAGCTTCAAAGTTAATTTCAACATTGCTAAATTATTGCTAAATTATTATCAGGGGACCTTGTATTTCCCTCGCGAATGGATTCTGTAAGCAAAATAAAAATGAAGGTTTATAGTTTTGCAAGTTATCACGTTTGGAAAACGGTCCTGTTATTATGTTTTCCACTGCGACCGAAATGTTTGCGTCGATATAGTGCCTAGGATTTTGCTTTTCATTCTTCAGAGAAAAACCAACAAAAACATCGTGCCCCGGAAAATCCACAATGTTCTACAGAATCGGAATACACAATTGTGAGAACGACGTGCATCGAGTTTGTTTATAAATAACGCTAAACAATAGAATATATATTCGCTCGAACAGAAAATACATTTACCTACACCGTAACTAAATTCCGGCTCCATAAAATCGATATCCACGCCCGGCACCTCTGGAAACAATATTCAAGCGCAACACGTGCGGTCAAGTATGATACATACTCGAAGATTCTCTAATACAGGAAGGAATCTTTTAAAAACTGTCGAGTGCATGCTCGCATCGATCAATCATTCTGGGGGCACCTCGAGTATCAATCGACAAAAAAAAAAAAAAGAGAGAACGTATTATCCGTATCGACCGTGCAACAAGTACATTGATTATACTTCCAGACTGTATAAGTGATTCATAGCTAGCCGAGCGCTGGTGAACTTCAATTACAAAACAGTCTCGTTTTCATAGCAACTTGTTCCCGGTCGCGAATGGGACAAATGGAAGCAGTGATTTAACACAGTCGCGGCAGAATCTACTCGAGACGGATTTTCGTTCGCACCGGCCGCGGTCGGGTCATTCCGGGTGGAATAAATTTCCGAAAGTTTCATCTATTACAATAGAATGGTGTACAGTCGCTACAAAAGAGTATTAGCGCACACTAGATTTCCCATTCTCGAGAAATTGTCGATGTTCGAACCGTGATAATTTCGTTAAAAAAATAATACAACAATGTAATTCGACTAATTTTCAAGCTTGAAGCCTCTACTTTCGCCATCCATCGGTCATTTTTATATGAAATATTTTTGTAACTGAGACACTGAAGATACTTTTTTGGTCCAAAATGTTGAAAATTGAAACATTTGCAAAAACAACATTCAAGAATTTTCTCGTGACTGAGACCACCGTAGATTTATAGATTGAAGCTTTCTCCTTTACAAAACATTGTCTTCGGAAAATAAGCTATTACTTTCTACCCGTTAACGCAATCATTATACTTTCTGCAGTGAAAATGTAGCTGGCAACTATTCCTTTCCAACATTAATTCTCGAGCACAAGAAGCAGCCAGAAATTTAAAGATTAACTTGATTGAATTGCAACGCTAAACAGTTTATATGTATTTCGAGCAGAATTAGTTGTTGCATCGGACGCATTTAAGCGCTATAAACGTCACATCTCCGTAACGGAACGTCACTTTCTGATAAACTTTATCTCACAATTGACGAGTACCGTCGATAGAAATTGAATTCCGTCTCGGATTGTTCCGTATTAGATTACTGCTACCTTACCGCAGCCTGCCGGTTCACGGCCTAACCACTTTTGGAAGCGTTTCCAATCCTGCTTTGCCTAAGTCTACGTGATGTGGTTAAACGGGATCACGCGTTGGTGCACACGCATAATTAGTAGCTAATTACTGCACATGCAAACATATCGCGCACACTGTCACAGAATCGGTGACACGAGCTGCGTTACACTGTTCCCATCCAGGCCTTGATACTCTCTATTTTTAATATCGATTTCTAAAGCCAATATTTCAAGAGAACATTCATACCTTCTTATCCAGTTCGCACTTGTTACCAGTCCATAGATGTTTACTGGTTTTCCCGAGCAAATATTCAGAAAGTGGCGTGTAAGGAAAACTTTGTTTCCTCTACTGAACATATGGTATCTCGGTTCAGATACAACTTGAGCGAATTTCAATGAACATTTTATGTTGTCGGTCTTTGCGTGCAATATTTTAATTTGGGGTAATCTCACAATCGGTATAGAAATAAAAGTTGAATATACAATGAAAAGAAAAATACAATGTACGACAGGAATTCGTATTTGATACTAGGCAAACATTATTCATACACGACTAGCATGATCGTTAAACTTATTAGCATGTCGACAAGAGCCACTTAGATGGAAATTAATAAATAATCAAACCACCATGTCGTAAGTACACTGACACATTTCCTGCAAATTAATAAGCGCTCTAGAGATACTTTCCACGAAGAAAATAAACGTTGGAAAATACCTCCTCGACCGTAACGTTTATTATTTAACAACTATCCCGTTAGGATTGCTTAGGACACAATTTCAACGTCTTCACTTGTACCGTTCTATGCAGCACTATAGACACTGCTGTAGTAGTAATTTATTGTATAAGACGAGCCAGCAGATGAATCACGACTGCGTTTTAATTCGTTCCCTGGAGGCCTCGACGCAGACAGAACACTCGAAAGCGAAGATAATCGAACTCCCGCTAGATCTAATTAATAGCAATGGTAGTACACATGTAATGCACCTGCAGGACCATGGGAATAATACTACCATTGTGCGAGCTTCCCTAAATTATGTATTTGTGCATCGAAGTTTGCTTCGACATACCGGAAACACGCACACGGTCGTGCGTGCATCTAAAGTGTGTGCACGTGTCACGCGTGCAAACACCGTTCTCCTGTTTGCATCGCTAAACGGATCAACAGTTATCGTATACGATTTAAAAGGTGACCATACATTGTACGCGGCCAGGCGAGCACTAAAACGTATTCATAATCCGAGCAAAATGTTTTCTGTTTCTTTAATCATTGTAGTAAGTTGAAATAATTCATTGGCGTTTCTGGATTCTCCTAATCTTTTCACTCTTTTAAATTGTACCCACCCGTTTTTCTCATAAACGCATCAGCCTTCTTCTTGTTCACGACTCACCGACGCGACGCGACGGCGTTTGAAAACTCGAACGCGTTTGAACAAAATGTAGCCGAAAATATGTTTTCCACAGGACGCTAGGTAACGTTTCAACGATAAGTCCTTATCCTCCGCATTATAAAACGAACACTATTTGTAACACTGACGAAACGTTCTTAGGAGCGATTGCTTTAAAACTACAGAAAGTCCAAAACAAGAAATTTGAAGTTTGTCAAGATTTTCCTCGCGATAAGCCAGGAAATTACGGAAGTCGTGTACCCGGCATCAAACGGTATTTAATATTTGTGGAACAGATATTTTACCGATCGCGACGAGCATCCGTTCACAGACGAAATCGGTAAACAAGCCATAGGAGAAGCAATCAGTTAATTTTTGACGAATATTTT
Source organism: Lasioglossum pauxillum (assembly GCA_933228785.1). NCBI lineage: Eukaryota > Metazoa > Arthropoda > Insecta > Hymenoptera > Halictidae > Lasioglossum > Lasioglossum pauxillum. The sequence continues at coordinate 47,833,234 of OW121703.1, read as the reverse complement.
CCAGAGCAGACGGTGGGAAATTGAATAACGTTCGGCCGAGCGGCTGGTCAATTTGTCGGCCGGCGGCGAGAAGGGAGTCAATTTATTCGACGGTCAGCCGGCGAAAACAATCAAACTCTCCTAGCCGGGGCCTCCGATATTTTCAAACAAGATTAGGCAGCAAACTGTTCGTTAGGAAGATTTCGTTAACGAAGGCGACGACGCGCGTCGAGGCGATACGCAAGCGCGCGCGAGCGTAGACGCATTGGACACGCACGCACATCCGCGAAAAGATACGCGCGCACGTTCGCCCCATTGTACCAGCCGATACGCTCACGGACGCACACGGTGCCAGCTAATTCGACGAGGAACGATCGATAGCCGACTCGAGACCGTGTTATTACAAGAGACAACGTTGTCGTTCGTCGCCCTTTTGCCGATCGTACGATCGCGACTTCCAGTTTGCATAGTGCTCGAGAGATTCTCTTTGTATACTTCCATGATACAAAAGGCAAGACTTATTTTACAGGTGTCTGTACAACCTTGCAAATCGTCCTCTTTGTCGTAGGAACCGAGCGTGCAAGGAGATTCGGACAGAACATGGATCGGCAGTGTCGTTCCTCTCCGAATTGGATCTCGGATCCACGACACTATGCTTCTGAAAGTTAACAAAGTGTCTCGAAAGCTTTGAAAAGGAGGTTACAGTAGTTAATCACGCCGGAATTTCCGGCTATGTCCGAGGTTTCGCAATGAACAAGCTCCAGTCGGAAAAAACAACGGTAAAATAACAAATTCTTTATTCAGACTCACTCAGTGAAGAACGCCGTGTCAACTTGACACGACGGACAGCAAAAATTGTCAATTCATATGAATTGGTTTAACTCGATCAATTAATAACAGTGAAATATGATCCAATTAACAATAGCACAATTGATGTGGAATCGAGGTCGATGCAGAGCTCGATCTGAAACAATAATTGAAGGTGCATGGCATAAACTTGAAGCTTGAAGCACATTGTTATTTCCACGTGTATTCGAAATGCTGTCATCGCGTTGGTAATAAATCAGTATCCTGCCATCTATCAGGTTAACGCGGGCCATAATTAGCTGTTCGGTCAGTGCTAAAGTAATTAATATTAATGTTCCTCGATGAATATCAATTTCGGTTACCTCGTTATTTCGGAGCCTTCATTGTGCAGGCTGATTAAGGCGCGTGGAGTGTGCGTGTAATCAACTTTTCAGAACAGAAGTCATTTATTGCGTAATGGATTATGCGATTTCATTGTAAATATCACACAAAAATGTGAAGCCCAGTAGCGGCTTCCGATTCTCTTCATTTGTAGTACTTTCTCGAAATTGCACAAATACACAGTGCGCAAAGTGTTCGCTCTTAACGATATAGATCAAGTATATCCAAAAAGTATTTAAGCACTACGTTTCGTAGAAACAAATAGTACAACAATAAGCCTGGACTATTGTTAAAGATTGATTATTTATTTTACTTTCGCACGCATAATTCATTTTTGTCTAATTCTAAGATATTTTTACATGATGTATCACAGGCTCGGGCAACTTGTTCCCCGCTGTCTAAGACAGTGAAACAAAAATTGCACATCAATTTTTAGAGGAGGCTTTAATCTTTCGATCTATGGCACATTTTTCTTTACGAGAAAAATTTTCGAAAGTTTTTGCAAAGGTTCCAATTTATAGGATTTTTGAATGTGTTCGTTTGTAGACGAACCAGTGAATCTGCCATTCTGTATTTAGCATCGTTAAATGGGTTTATCGAGAAAGGCGAACTACACGACCGGTTCTTGTTCTTTCGATCAAGCTCCAGGCAGTCCACCGCTATTTGCCGATGCTTCCAACTAACGGTTTATGCGGGACATTAGAAAAACCGACTAAACATCCTGTCTAGCAAAACTAGCAAAACAACATTTGTTCGCGTTTAATCAATTTCCTCGGTGCAACATACCTACGCTGCCACCGGAAAATAAATATTTAACCAGCGGTCTGCGGTTAATTAGTCAGCGTTCAAACAATCCGCCGAATTTAATTATTACGCTCCGGCGAATGAGTTTCCACGTTCGAATTATTAGCAGGCGTGGAAATGAGGCTGTACTATTTACGCGTTGGCAGCGTGCAAAAATTATAATGAGGTTCCGCGACGCGGTTTTGTCGTTTCGGAAGAACACTCTCTTCGCATGGCGTGTGCGCGTCAGGTAACATAGCGACACAGCGTGCAATTCTTTAATTGGCGACTAACTGAATGGGGGAAATAATGAATTTCGAGCGGGTCTGGGTTAGGGGTCTGGCCGTTTCGAATGCGTTCCGCTTCGATTTTAACAGAACATTCGGGCAACGGCACTGTTTTCGGTACAACTGACGGAATAATCGATCGTTCGCTGACGGTGTCAACATTTTATGATTGGCTACGGCCAACCTCATCGACTTCTTCCGTGAACCTTCGCGGGGGAGTGAAATTCAAATTGTGTTATACACGAATCAAACGCGTTCGCGTTTTTCCAGTGGTACTAAGCAATTTTCAAACTGCTCCCAATTAGTTCGGATAATCGAGGTTCTTCATAAAAATAACCCGAACATGTCTTTACAAAGGGTAATAAAATGTAATAAATAAAATATCGCAAATACGGACACAGTTAACAAATGTCGGTAACGAATGTGTTTATTAGTAAACTTTGCGCACGATGGGTTGTGAATTCTACGAACAATAAACTACCTATTTGGCACGCCGCAAAATTTTAAATATTATTTACGTGGTTTGTAAATGGCAGGTAATTTCGGACTGTTGAGCACAGAACGTATCTTCCATTTTTATTTGTATCATTGACGCGCATATGTGTTATTCCAATGTGTGCGCCGTATGTTTCATTTTAATACGAAACGGGCCATTATCTTTTGGTGATGCTTTATAGAGCCCAGCATTGCTATAAAATTCGTAAAGTATTTGAAGCTGACGATACAACGTAGATTTCAATTAAGATAAACACTAATTTTGGTGAACATTGTTGCAGAATATCGAAATCTGACGGACGACCCGCGTTAATGAATGATTACCGATACTGCGATCATTGAATGTCGTTAACGAAGTAATTAGAGGAGATGCGATACGTTACGATGATTCGATGAATTCGTTTCTTGCGATGAATTGAATTCTTCTCAATATTATGCAAGCGTATCGGTATGATACTTAATAATATTCATTTGATTCATATATACATGTATACATACATATATGTATTACTTAGAATCGATTACAATTGATTCAACTCTTTCAAGGTAGTACAACATTCTTGGGACACCCTTGTACGAATGAAATGCCGACTCGTTCATGAGAATTTGTTCGGCGTCTGACTATACATTTGTTCCTATCCCTGAGTTCGATCCCGTTTCGTGCAAGCGCAACACAACCTACGAGCACACGGTCGTTAATTGCTTGCACCGGCATGGCAGTAAGCTTGCCTTTGTTGCTAGCACTCTCATTAAACGGTTCGGCGATTCTATGAACGTAAACGAGTCGACTAGACATTTAATAAACACCTTCGAATTGTCACGAATTGCAACTGCCACATTGCTCTCCGTGAATATTACACTGCTTTAATAGGATTTTCTTACTTTTCAAACCGCATTCTGTCTATCATACTTTAATATCAAGTACACAAATGAATTGTCAGCCCTCTCCTTGCGAGTTTATTGATCATTTACGAACAATTGGAACAAATTCTACTGTATAAAGTAATCTCAATCTGTTTCTATGCAATTTTTTACGCAAAGATAATTACGTGAATTCTTCTTATTTATAAAAATTGCATTTATGAACAATCTTATACGTATTGCCAATTCTACTATACTTTTATTTATTTTTACATTACTATAGTAATAAATTTGCTATAGTAATAAGAAGCTACTGTGCAGGGTGATTATTTTTTTAGAAAGGAAGATAAATGAAATTCGATGTACTTTTGATATCACATTAAAGCGTGTTTTTCATGGTGAAAAATGGTGCTTCTGAAATGTTCATGCTTAAACGCTTTTTCTAACTACAACTTTCAAAAAATTCAATTGATGTGATCGTTTTCATTTTTAGGAAATTTCATTTTTTAGCAAATGAACAGCTAATTCTTTGATTGGGACCACTGTGCGTTGCACCGTAAAGGGTTAAGGTTAAGGTTAAGGGGTTAAAACAGTTGAAACACGTACAAACAAACGGACATTTTGGTCGACTCGGATCTTTTTCAATCGACTGTTGATCCGTGTGCGGAACGGATTCAACGAACGTATGACGTGTCAATAGAATTGCGACGCAAAAGTGGTCGAATGAGAACGGCGCGGTGCGACGGTGGTGCGTTGAAAGTGCGGGGAGCAAGGAGGAATTTGTACGTCCGCTTCGGGGAACGTTGTGAGCTCTCCAGGCATGGTGGTTGTGTGCCGCAATGCGGCTATGTTATCACACCATCGAGCCCCATCTTCCACGCGTTACTTCGCCCTTCTAATCCGCCAACTCCTGTCGATGTGATCGGATTAAGAAAAGGCAACATTCGTGCCCTACCGTTTATGAGACTGGCCTCCGATCGAAAACAAAGTCGACCATCGAAGATTATTTACGGCTTTCGAGTCCTGAAGGAAGTAGGGAAACGTGTCCAATGAACGAACATTTAAGCTACGTGTCTGTTGAAATTAATATTCGCAAATCGTTATTTCATATTCGCTGTGATATTTCCACAGGGTCAAAACCGCTGCCTTTTCATAATTAACGATTTTACAATTTCTTATTAGAATTTTACTAATTTCGCGTTTAAGAGTGACAATTCTAATCTTTATACAAGCAAAAAATGGAAGATTTATAATTGTATATAAAATTTTTCGACAGGTAATTATTTCGCTAATTTTTCGTTTCGATTTAGAAGAATCATAAGTTTATGCTAAGAATACATTATAATGGAATATATTATAATATGCCGGAATATACTAGAATATACAAGAATATACTGTTTACGAAGACTCGGACAGCAGCTTAGAGATAAAGAAGGTGATTCGTTTCATAAAACAATCCACACATAGTACGCAGATCTCTCATCTAGCATCCATCTAAATGAGACAGTCACAATCTACAACACGACTGTTCGCGCGCTATATAATTCCCGGTGTGAGCGAGTTTTACTAGGGCTTAAAGCATGACTGATAAAACAACTAGCTCGCATGAGAGATCTGATAAGGCGAATAAACCTACGGCAATTTTTCAGAGATACAGTAAATGGACTGGCGAACTAAGGCCTTCGTGCATTACAACGTGTTTGCTTTTGATTCACTTCCACTTACAGAGCCCCTTTGTTATATGACGCCATTTTTCAAATCATATCGTTACTGCTAATACATAGTTTTACGCTTCACTCATATTAATCAGAAACAATTAGAATATCAAAGTCTCTTTTGTTAGATAACATCACTTTTGAAACAGTATCATTAATGCTAATGACTGTAACATTAACATCGATCATAAAAATTACCTGAGGAACTACCTCTTTCAAGCAAGTACAACATTTTTGGGACACCCTGTACTTTACTGTTTTATGTGACAACTTGTATTAATTATTAATTATTTAAAAAAACATATTATTGAATAGGTTCACCGAATTTACATTACGTATGAAAAGATGAATTAATCTAACTAAATTAATCTTACGAATTCAAACAAATCCTTATTTACACACGTTCACGAGCACTTACGCTTAAAATGTAAAAGGAAGTTGACTTTTTGAAAGTTGTAAACCAGAATACTCCATATCGATGCGCATCGAATCCCGAGAGAGAGATTTGAAGAAAAAATATGTTTACATGAAATATACAGGGGGTGTAAAGTAAGCAAACCTAGATAGTCTAACGACAAAATTTAATCACGTCACGGGCATTGTCACGGGGGTTTGTCCACGCTACGACCAACCCGAGGGTTACGCGAGAAACGAACAAATCATATTTTACGATTATTGTGAATCATTCTGCCGGTTGCAGTTTCCGCGTGGAAAGTTCGGAACTTATGAAAAAAGCATAAATTGAACGGGTCTTTTTATTTCGGTCCATGCAGCCTCGGAACCGTTCGAAATTTCCTTCATCAATTATGACCGGAACACGTTAAATTCCGCCGGTGCCCGTGATTATTGAGCGATCTGGAATCGCATGGAAATCAAATTATAGTTTTTTAATCGATTTCGCATAGCGGAAGTGATTCCGCCGGAGGGTCACATTTCGGTCGGCGTCCCGTATAGGTAATTCCAGCGTACTTTCCGTAATCGTCGCGAACGTGAAAGAGCTTGCATGCAGATGCTTACAAGCGATTCATAGAAAGAGGATTTGTTTTGTTCATGAAAGCTAGAAGTCAACGACCGTTTCATCCTTTAGTTACACCCTTTGACAAAACTACAATAAGACATATTAGGAAATGAATAAAAAGTGTATTTCCATTAGAACTTTTTTCTTCCTATGTTTTTAGTTAGATTTTGTCCGATAGTTTAGCTTGTTGGAGAAAAATAACTTTTACTCTTCTTGGAATTGCCTGTATAATTAAGTGGCTTGAACCACGTTACAATTAGATTATGCAATTCGATCTAAACTAAATGCTTCGAGCTAATTCTGCACAGGCGGTATAACAACAGGAATTTCGATTTGCCATTGAATTATTTAAAAATACGATTAAATTGCATTATCGGATTAGTTCATTCATTAATATTAACCGTTACGTAAATATGTTCGTACGCAGGGAATGTATTTGTTACGATCACGATCTTATCTACAACGCAAATTCGGGTGAATTAATTTCACGCAGATTGTTATTTGAAATCGTTGCATACGTATTCCGAAAATCAATTACTTCATCTTCTCACATTTTTATTTTTCTATTTTTGAAATGACAGTGGTTGTAGCAACGTCTTTGTGCGACTAGTGCGATTTTTATTTATTTCGGATCAACAAAGGGTGAAACAACCACTGAAAACAGGATTTTATTTGATTCTGTTTTCTTAAAATTCGTCTACGAAACATGCAAATTGCACTAACATCCGCAGGCGAGGCCACAAATTAATTTAGTAAAGTAAATACGTGCATTGTTGTCTCTCGATGAGTAATGGCACGAAGTATGGAATGCTCGGCACGCTTTCAAACAAAATAAATTGAAAAATATGTCGCGTTAGTTCAACGAATCGTGACGCCGGGTTTAGATACACGTTACGGAAATAAAATAATAGTACGTAGGCCCTGCACAGAATAACAGGCGACCGGTCGTTGATTTTAAATCGAATCATTCGTGCATTGAATGAAACGCCCGAGTTTAAGTATCGAGACTACCTATTGTTCCGTGTGGACAATTACTGTCGTCGATGTCGTTTGTTCCAAATACACAGATTGTTCAGTCATGAGCAGTGCCATCGAGAAGAAAGCGATTCCACGGTGAAAAATAAATCGAAAATGTAGGATGAAGTTTTGCAGTAATCTCTACGAGAATTTTCCATCTATGAACATCAAATTGAAACATCATAGTTTCAAGAAACTGTTTATTCATACAAAAAAGTTGATATTCTTCTGTAAACTGACAATAGAAATTACTGTATATTCAACACGAAGAGACCACCGTTAATGTTATTTCTTCGCCTATTCACTGGATAGCTCGTGGTATCTGATAATGGAAATTTCTCCTCCATTACAATTTTAGTTTTATTCACATATGAATTTGAGCGAGTTTCGAATGTTCTCTCTGTGTGTGCGTTCCGAATAAAGTTCCCGTTGCAATTGATCAACCGAAAATGTTTGAAAAATATTGTTTAACGCGCCGATTCCGGGAGGTATCGGGGAAAAGTATTTTCGTGAATTATGCCGTGCATGCATGCGCACTATCGCGCGCGGAACCCGGTAGAATTGAATTACACCGGTCAAAGCAAAGTTATTCGAGAGCCTGTAATGATTACGTTACATCGTTCGACGATACCCGGCTAGCTCCCTGGCAATATTCATACGTGATTGCTTCGGGGAATTTGCACTACGAACATAGTAATCACTATGTAGAAGTACCGTCACCGTTAAACCTCGACCAACTGAAAACGTTTCCGAGTGTTTCGGGCGTCGTTCGTATCGTGCATAAATTAGTAATAATTCGATCGACCTGTAACCCTAATCGACTTGCATAATAACCAAGTACCCACTCACTTACTTCCAATTTTCAGTTCAACCATTTTTTTACGTTCCCGATGATAAATCACAAACCCCTTTGGATTTTCTATTTACTACAGGGTCATTGAGATAAACCCGGAAAATTCTTTGGTTAAAGAAACACTATTCTACATACACTATACGCTATACTAAATTCTTCCGCGGATAAAATTAGCATTAGAGGGTTTTCAATGTTCAAATGTTCTTCTGTTTGTACGTTTGTTTTCACATACTACGTTAACAATCCATTTTACACGACACCTAACAGCCGACAAAAGTAACTTTACAATTGTTTGCATGGTAAACAACTGCGTAGTACATATTTGTCGATATTCCTCTCAATTTCCTCGCCATATTGACGAAATTGCTCAGGACAAAAAAGTTGTAATCACTGTAGCTGTGAAAAAAATCATGCCGCGAGAGGTTAAACATGAAACGCGAAACGAGAGAAGGAAAAAATTTAGAACGAGGAAGTTAAATAAATGCACTTAGGAAACAAGCTTCGAGTGTGCGGCGTGCTATAACTTCGAAATACGATCAGTGGATCTAGCTGTAATGGTAAATAGCGGAAAATTTTATGGAACGATGCAACCCGCATACCGGATACTTGAAATAACAATCGTTATCCTCCGCCTCCATTTTCTTCGAGCTATTTATTTCGTTGCAGCGACGTGGGCGTTTAGCAATTCATTTCCTCGAGTCGAACAATCAATGGAATTTAATAGATAAATATTTACCTCGAAATTCCGAAAACATTGTTCATCGTTGTTCGAAACGCTAAATTTGATTCATATAAAATCCGTTCGTCGTTCGCCTAACTGCGTTAGGCAGTGTTGACAAAAGCTGTTCGACTTCGGATTGTACGCACTCGTATACAAAATAAAAAGGTAAAACAGCATAAACGTTTAAGGGATTTAAAAATATTTCCTAGTTCTGGAAATCAATGTAGACATTTTTATTTTGCATAAAAACACACAGTCTAGTTTTCAGTTATTCTTATCTAACTGCGTAATTCATAGTAGTCATAAAGAAAAATCAAGTTGTCCGACTTATTAAAATGTTATACGAGTAAAGATATTAATCTAACATTAAATACGTGATCAGCGACTCCGAACCCTTTAGGTACACGATATTTTTAGAAAGGTTTCTAGTGTTCTTCTAGAGTTTTTAATGCTTGTGGCAAGTCTTTGGGCATTTTTGCAGACTGTTGACATGCCACGAATGAAAAATTAATTTTTTTGGCCACGTTTTGGCGATTTGGGACCAGTGTGCACCATGCGAGTAGCGTTTCCATTATCGCGTTCAACCAACTAAGTGACGTCCAGCGCTACGACGAACGTGTTAATTTCTTTTGCTTACTCGCCGCGACCCAGAAACAATGGCTCGGTGTTCGCCGGTGCAGTTTTGTCCGTTGTGTTGCATCGGCGAAATCGTGGCCCCGGTAGACATGATTTACAAGCTCGCGAAATTCTTGGAATAGCGGCACGCGGAACGGAACAATCTCTAGCCGCGTCGCGTCGCGTCGGGGACATTAATTTCCGCGCGAGCGAAGGGTAATTCAATCCGGTCGATCTTCCCACCGAAAGATACAATTGCATGCGTATCCGGTACTCTCCGGGTACTCGGGTACCCGCCGTCGCGGACCACCGTTTCAGGATCCCGCAGCGAATAACAGGACGAAGGATGACGTGGTATCGAGGGGGGTTGAAGAGGCGAACGAGGAGGATAGGTGGGTGGCCGGGTGGTGGGCTTACGAGGCCGTGGCCCATTTTCACGCAGTGACGTCAACCCGTATCCCCGGATACGTCACCGGATCCGGTAAATGTGTTAAGTTTTACCCACCATGGGGGACTGCTCTACACGATCGGCTCGTTTCGATGCTTTCGATCGTCGTCTACCCCCCAATCCATCGCGTCGCCGCTTCGCACAGTGGTCCCTTTTCCTGCAAAGCTCGCCGAAATGCAATTTTCCAAGTATCGGGTAAAGGCACCGGTTTTACCGAGTATTTAGTGACGACTTGAAACTTTTTTTATTAATTCGAAGGCATTCTCTAATTTATTTTGCATTATTTGTGATTATCAATCTTCTTTCTGTATCGTCAAATTTTTCTTTTGTTTTTTGGACCGTGTTATTTCAAAATCGTGTAAAAAAAGAATTGGGCGTAATGCATGTATGTACTACGAACATAAAACAAGAGACGTCGAGGTTTTATTTTAGCCAGTGTCTTGACAAGACTGCCGATGCGCAGAAACATAGTTGCAATTTGGCCGTTCCGGAACACAACGTCGCAACAGAAATTCACGCGAATATGTACTTAAGCCCGAGCTTAAGACAATGGAACTCTTTCCGCACGCGGAGCTACCGTTTTTGATAGATAATTAACGGCGATCAGAGCCGTCGTTACGGTAACCATTGAACGATCTAATTGTGAATTTAACTAGGGGATTCCATGCCGAGGTTAGATTATCGTTACCATGTAAATGCGATCGGTTTGCATCTGCCATGGTTGTCCCTGATCACATATAGAATATTCAGTAGGAATACACTCCGGGTACAATAGTCTCGCGGACCAGGAATTTCCTGGAATCAAAAGCAGGTGCAGTATTCTGCGAGTGCTCCAGAAATTTCCGAATGAAGGATTATCCGATCGTGGTAACCGTGCAACCGTCGATGAATTATTTCATACGTCTGCCTGCTTTCGGCCGATGCGAGTAGTTTAATTAATGGATCAAGTACGACGTGATCACGTGGTTCGCCGGCGAAAGAGCTCGTTGTTGTGCCACGAGCAATCACGTTTGGTAGCCCAAGACGAGTACGTCGAATGTAAGACAGTAAAATCACATCGAGAATTTCAGAATACTCTTCTATTATTTCGTCCAACGAATAAACACTTAAACTCTGCATTTCGTTTAAAATTAGTATTCGAAAAAAGCTATTTATATAATCATGTCTGACTGCAGTGAGATTTAGCGCGATGTCAATTTACCTAATCTATCAGATGATTGCATCAGTTCGTGTCCTATTTGAAAATAAAATTTTCTGCAATTAGAAAAGAATGATGACTATATCATTTTTGTTTACACTCCGCCGTGCGGTACAGTTTACGACATCTATGAAAATCGGGCACGAACTTAAGCAATCATCTTCGTACCATCATATTTATGGAGAAACAATTAACGCCTGTACCGTTCAGGTCAATTTTACTCGCAGGCAGACATTTGTTTTTAATTATACTTTATTTTACAAAAATGCACATACATCGATGTAACGTGATTGTTTTATATCGATGGCAACACAATTACCGATAATATTTCTGTTAATTAAACATCAACTTTGCCGCCATTTATATAACAACTACATAAACGGTGTACAAAGGTTTAATTGAAAAGGTGAATCGTTTCATCGTCGTTTAATTATCGAGCAAGAATTATCCTGTCAAGATTGAGAAAAATTAAGCTTGACGACTGTAACAAATGAGTCGGCAAACATATGTTTCATGTACCCCGAAGCTGCACGACATGTTTAAATAAAATTGTATGCTTACATGGTTGCTTTATTATTCGCGCGTACCAGAGGGTAAAAAGAAACTTCCGTGTCTTTGTGAGATAGCGTGCAACATAATGTAATCGAATAATGGAAATGACGCGTAAGAACAGCAGCTCTATCGATCATCTGGACGATCGCTTTCAATGGCACACGTATGACCGTAGAAATCAAAATTTCCTGGTATCGAACTGCAACGGCAAATGCAGTTAAATTATCGGAAAGAAAAAGTTTTATCATTGGATCCATATTGTCTTATCATTATCGTCACGCCTAACGGCGAGGAATCCAGAACTAGCATCTGTATACGAGTGACATCTCGGTCCCGAAGTTTTCACATGTATCGACACTTTACTGCCATTGTATGAACGAATGCAACGATAATCGATGCAGTGCATTGCTTTGGGTGGCGATTAAACCATTCGAAGCGACAATTTTATCAGCGACAGCTGCGCGGACTGCAATCAGCCTTGGAACGATATCAACCGGAGGGAGATGATAAGGACCATTTTTTTTCTGTGCTTCTTTGTTTTTTTTACGAGGATTTTTATTTACCCTCTGCTACGCTCGCGAATATAAGGGGTGGTGGGGACGTCAGCGGAAGCTGGAAAGAAACGCAGGATGATAAAAACAACTTTCATCGGACAAAAAGTCCTCTGCTTTGCAATTCCAATTTCGCGTTGGCCCTTGCACGATGCAAGCCCCGGCACTCGTAAAAGAGAACGCAACGAGCACGTGATTTTTCGCTTCAGCCATTCGAAACAGCCTCCTTAAGTCGCCACGTCAAAAATCGCATGAGATATGGCGGCGCGATGGTCGGAGAGGAAGACGAAGTACATTCTCTTTGACGTTGTTTCGTAATTCTATTGGGGACTCGCTATGAAATACCGCATTTCACGGAACAAGAAATTGTCTCTTTTCGTCATATCGCGGGTAATACATCGGTGTTTCTAAATTCTCCTAATATTTTCACTATCTTACCTTCGCTTTGCTTTGTTTTTCATTTGTGTTACTGTTTTTTTTTCATTACATACTTTTAAAATCTATCCATCCACCTTCGCGTTTTACACTTCAATTCCAACAATTATGTTTCATTCATAATCTCATTTTTGAACACGTTCATCCAATTTAGAAACTTCAATTCTGTAATTAGTTTCCAATGGCTTTCTTACCAGGAATCGGAATGAATCGATCTCTACACCTGATACAGTACTATTTCTCGTTTTTAACGCGTCGCCAGATAAATCATTGAACAACCGCATCCGCTATTTCGATCAAACGTTAGTACAACTGATTTCCCATCGGTACACCTACATCGCTTTTCCACATTAAGGTGAAAATGCACGCGTTCGCGTTTGAACTCGCAACTTACCGATCTCGTTCCGCTCACGCGATACTCACTCGTCATTAAGTATTTTTGTCTTCGCTTCTAAGCCCAATTAAATGAAGCTCCGCGGAATGGAAGGAGACATTCTTAAGGTTGCTTCTACTGAGAAGCATCCTGGAGGATTTTGAGACGCGGGCCGAGGTAGACATTTTCTGGTTCTTTCACGCAGAAGTGAATTAAGCCGATCAAAGAGTAATTAGTTCGACTTTGCGGAAACGGGAGTTTGAGTGGTTCTTCCGTTTATCTTTCGGGTATAAATATGGCAAACGTTTTTGGCCGTTTCTTCGGGCTTTATAGCTCGTTTTGCGCTATTTATACCGGCGCGGCGTCATTATCAACGTAAATTCCGAACCGTTCAAGTAAAAATTTACTGTTAGTGCACACTTCTATTTACAGTGACGAACAGAAGAAAGTTTAAAATTGGAATTTCTGTACACGAGTACCAATTATAATAACCGGACTGCGAATTTTATGCATTTCTGGCAGAAACGAGTTGGTGCAATTTCAAACGCTGAAGAAATTAAAACGGTCTAAGAACGTCGATGTACTATTTTTCATTTATCAAGATCATTAATGAAATATAGAAATTGTAATCTGCCTTTTGCTTCTTGCAATTGTTCCAAACAATTTTTATTTTGCATAAAGATTTTGCAGAAAGACGGTTCTTCAATTAATGAATTTTCGATCCCCATCCCACAATTCCGTTGTTCTATGAAATGCAGATATTTATCAAAAATGTGTGTGTTGCTGCTTTAAAATACAATTTCATTTTGTCAAAATTATAGTTATCGTACACGTTTTACTATCTCAGCTTTCTTTTGTCCATCTCGCTGTACCTTGTATTTCTTTACATAAAGTAAACATTTAGCCTAAATGAAATCCGACTGTTTCACGCGCTCGAAAATCAGATTACCGTTCCTGAGACCGTATGCAGACATTTTGCCATGGCAAAATGGGCGGTACACATTCGAGCGTTTCGTACAAAGTAATTTGCGCTTGCAGCGGACATTACCGATAATACTATCCTTTTTGTCCAGCTTTGTGCCGTAAGTAGCCCCGGTAAAACCAGACAGACAACTATAGGTGGAAGAACAAAGGGCCATTGTTATCGCTGCCAAGTTACTGGATATGCCGGCGAATGTATACGGAATCGGACTTGGTGGACATTAAATACGTAGAAATGACTCGTTATGGAGGCTCTTAATTCCGACGGACGCGGCGTTTAGGAACGGGGAGTCGTAGCGCGGGAATATTTATGTTACTTCAATTAATTTTATTGGCGATCGACTGCTTCTCCGTCAAATTGACGTTGCTGCGGGTAACGTTGATAATTAGAGCCTGCGGGTCATTAGGCAAAATAAAATTTCTAAACATCGTTTGCAAGCTATTTGCAAATTGCCGATTTTATATTGAAGTTTTCAGAGTACCACGTTTATATTATTAAATCTCCAAACATTTGATGAAAATACATAGTTCGTATTGAAATTTTGAAGATATCAGTTTTATAAAAATTCCGATCGAAATAGATCGCGCGCGCAACCAACAGACGAGAGAAAGCGAGATGATTAGTAGGCTACGTTCGGTTCCGATTAGAATGGTGTAGCAGAGGCACTTACCGGCACGATCGTTTACGATGCAGTGGCGCTATTCAGTATTGGTATCGAATGGCCACCTTATTAATTGGGTTGGATTTTCGCAGCACACACCGGAACATCCCTTAGCCACGTCTATCTTATTCTGGCTAACCCCACGCGCTTATTCTGGCCCACCCCACCTTCATCGGAGCCATTTCATTACGGGAAACCAATATCATATTAGTCCCTAACCCTATAATGCCTAATTACACTCGTGCAGAAGATTTCAATCTCCATCTAGCAAACACGAGTTTTATTCTGCTCACATCCGAGGCGTGACGAAACAGATTTGTCAAGAAATATTTCTATATCTGACAATGAGAACCGATGAAACCTTCTTATCTCGAAAAATCACTATTAGTGTATCATTTCACATTTACTTCAGCTTCAGATACGATTAACATTCTAACTCTGTTACATTTAGTTTACTAGTTTAGTTACTCGATTTTACACCAATCTAAAATAGTAATGAAAAGATATACTTAATATTTCTTGTCCTTGTACGTTTCAAGGCCGATTAAGTAGAAGAAAGTTAGAGAAAATCTGTTAAGGAGTTCCAAAGGAAACAATTGTTTTCGAGAGAAATTAATACTTTCCACGGCACCGTAACGAATCATATACGGCCCAAAACGATAGAACACGATCGTAAATCGAGATAGAATCATCCATTAGGAAAGTCGAGAACTCCTCCTCGGTACATAGTTCGTAACTCTTTTCAACTTGAATCGGCGCGCTCGGAGATACCAGCTTAACCCACTAGGAAAGTTTTCGGGCTGGAAAGTCGAAAATCCTCGAGGACATAGCGTTTGGAGCATGGTCCCTCGAACAGGAATATCGCGATTAATGAGATTATCATATTATCACCAAGATAGTCATAGCAAACTCGAGAATCGTATTCATTTCATAACGAGCTGCATGAATTGAAGGATTTTTGTTCGCTTTGTAGAACTCTGTCGAGTTAGAATTGACTGCGTAATCATATAAAACTCTTCTCGACAGAATTTAAATTAAGGGCTCTGCAACCGTGTGAGCCTAATAAAATGGAGTAAATCTAATATTTCTTCGCATATAAAAATTACTGTGAAAAATGATTTTACCAATATAGGGGGGGACATGATTACTGCAAAAGTTGATTTTATTCATTATAAAATTTAAAATTGAAAAAGTTCAATTTCATTCTTATCGTTAGTTTATTTATTTCTTCTAAATGGCTTATGCAGAGGTAATTTACCTTCAATCTGAAAAATATTAGAACCCGTAAACCCAGTGTTAGATTGTAACTGCGAGCTGTCCTTGGCAGAGAATCGACTGGATTCTCTGATGTAAATGCCGAGAGGACAATAAACTCTGTTAGAATATCGCCGTCGCAAAGCCTCAATTATAGTAAATAACCCAAGAGTACTATATCTCTGTTCGTCACACCGCACGCTCATTCGACGCAGCGTCGATGTATACACACGAAAAAACAATGATCGATCTAATTCTCATTACCTCCGACAATGGATCTCCTGCGAAATGCTGCTCAACAATGGCCGAACGGGGGGATTAATTCAGGCACGTTAAATTCAGTGTTTCTTCGTCGAGGATCCCATTAATGCGCGATAACGGGCCCGGCAAATAACAATATTCGAACAGGAGAAATTAATAAACCCGCATTTCATGCGACAGGAGCTTCTTTCCTGGTGGAATAATTTATTCTGCTTTTTGTTCGCCGGCGAATAAAACTTTCTCCCCCTTTTTCCGATTCGGCTCGTTCGCCGGCTAACGTCAGGGCTTTTTGCAACGGAACGACGTGCTAATTAAAACTGCGACGCAACGGAGCATAAGCCTCTCTCTCTCGAAAAAAAAAGGATTTCGTTGTCCGTGAAAATGAGCAATACTCGTATCCGAACCGCTCCAGCCCGACGCTGTTTCGCCAGCCAATTACCGTTCGCCTCTTGAAAGGATGTTGTTCCGATTCGACGTTCACTAGCATCTCTCGCATCGTTTTACTCGATTTTCGAGACGTTGCACAGAGTTATCTGTCATTTTCCGATACATTTATTTGATTTCCACCTCTTAGCACATAAGTATAGCCTTACTAGTTTACCTAAATTTTAGGCAAAAATTCAAATGGCTTTAAGTCGCGAATCATGTTTCAGGAACAAATATAAAACTGGGAGGGAAGGGAGCAATGCTACCACCCCTTTCTACCAATGACCTTGAAAAGATACAGGAAATCGAGCTGACGAAAAAGTTCTTTTTCGGGATATTCCTTCATTGAACCCAGAAACGAAGGAAATATTGTCGTGGTCTCATCCGGCTGAGACACCCTGTATAAAAACCGTCTTATTCCATCGCGTGTAGCGTAACAGGTTAATTGCGAGTGACAAACGGTTCCGCTACAATGCCTCGGCATCGTAGTTCACAGCAACGTTTGCGGAGATAGACCCGGTTCGAGAGGTTGAAAAAACAAATTCGGTCGAAGCGGTCGGAGTGCGGATGCACCCCGAGAAGCCGATTAAGTGCAAAACAGTGGCTATAATTGAGGGGATTATTTGAATGATGAAGGTCTTTGAAGGAACCAAGAAAACCGAGACAGTTGTTCCTCGAAGGCGGCGGCCCTATTACGCGTAATTGGTTCATTAGCTCCCATATCGGCCGAGCTATATTCGACCGTTGTTGTCTGGAGGGGTTGGAAAGAGGGCGCCATGGCGCCCGGCGGCGTCCCTTCACCCTGTGGTTCGAATCGATATATGTACACATGTATACAGGGTGGCTCGTGCATCGCATGAATCCGATCCGTCACACTGATTTCTCACAAAATACTTGGCGCACAGTAGTCTATTCCTCTAAAATGTCAGACAAAAAAAAATCAACTTTACCAGAAAATTTAATCTATTCGGGAATAATAGGATAGAACAGGGGAGACTGGGGATATGGTAGAGTAATTTATTGTTCAATTTATTATATCTTAAAATTCTATCCTTAAAATTACAATATTGCAATAGGTTATTTATATTTTTTCATTTATTTATCGTTAGGGCAAGTTGTTACTAAAGAATAAAATTTGCTAGTAATTAAAACTTAAATCAGATACAATACTATGAATAATATTGACTGATTTAGGTTTAGGTTAACAAAAATATGCTATGTTTAGCAGAACATCAAGACAATGAAATTACTTTGGCATGTATTGCATTCAATTCTTTATCCACCAAGAAGGTGGAATGTTGTGCGAGTTAAGTTTTCTGGCACATTCGACCGCGAATTTTCTGGCTTCTCGTGGAATAGACTATCCGTTAAAAACATTTGTGTCGTACACATGTGACACACGTGACATACACAGACATTAAGCGATACCGAATAAATTCGATTCATCTTTTGCCAGGCATTTTTCCGTTACGCCCTGGACTATTTTTAATCCCTAGCGAATTAAAATGATTAATTCAGCTCTCGCGAAGATTGTACATCTTAACTACATTACTGTTGCTCGGTATGTTCGGAAGTCACGTAACCTCGTGATTTATGGCAGTCGCAGAGCTATTAAGACTTTCATAAAGTTTTCCGTGATAGTGAACGAATGAATTTAGCAATTCCTTTTTATTTGAGGGTATAATCGCGCATTGAATATATACGATCGACATTAAAAACAATATTATTGATCTTCTGAAAACCTTCTTAAGAAACCAAATTTTCTTATTCTCTCTTGCCAGCATTTTGACGAAGATCAGAGGTGGGCATTATTCGAATTATTCCGAATAAATATTTATCTAAAATAATAAGTCGAAAATAGCGTAACAATATCCTTAAATTTTTCTAATGTATTTACAGTTTTATTTGTCACTCGTTGACACAATTTTTTCTTATTCTAGTCGTGAGTATTGTATCGTAATTACGTTTTGTTCTTCACACAGACGACAATGAATGATTACTTTTGAAACTTTAAATAGCTTTGCAATTTTACATTCCTACATCCGTTTATTTGTAGTGGTTTATCCGGTCGCTAAAACACTTTATTATTTGTTCTCCGAGTATTTTTTACTGTACACATCCTGTTCAAGATATTATTAGCCACGAATCAACTTTATCGGGCTGGCCTAGATTTTTAAGTTGTACATAAAGCCAATACTTAATATACGTACCCTAACAAGGGCCATCAGTTTCACGTCATACGGCTATGTCGATAAGATTTACAGATAAAGATTTCAATCCGAAACATAGACCAATTTTTATAGTAACTTTGCAATTGACGAAATGAAAATTAAATTAAACGAAATTAAGATTATTTGAAGTGAACGCTGCACCGCGATATACGATATTGGTGACATTTTACAATAACTCTTGAACCATAATTCGTTAAAAAATGATTCCCATCTACTGATAATTATCGTAACAAGTACACATTTTCTGCCCGAATTTCCTTTTCTTTGTGGCATCGTATCTAACTTAAAAAGTAGTTAAAAATGTTAAAAGGTTTCAGACGGAAAAGTTCGGGGTTGTTATGCCGTTCGTCCTGGGTTCGCGGTTTTATAGATGGCAACCCTAGCTGGGAACAGTCGGTGGATGCACTGTAACGTTCGCGTGGATGTAACTGAACCAAGGTCTGTTTTATCGGACACCAACACTGGCTCTCACGGACAACACCGGTGTGTCTTGTAATTACATCGTGGTCTAGTATACGCGATGAGGGTGAATGCTTGCAGAACATCAAGGACGTGTTCGCGAAAGATCCTGCGAGATCGTCTGATCCACATTGATCGATGCTCGAGCGAAATAAGTGCTCCGCGAAATTTCATTAAGATTTTCGTCCTGGTGTAACGGATCCGTATACACGCCGTTCTGGCAACGTAAATTTACTTTCGCTGTATATATTGCATAGTTAAAAAATCAGACGAAAGGTCAGACTTTATACTGTAGAGAGCAGTAGAAGTGACACGACCGCAGACAATTTTATTTAGCACATATTTGATTGACATTTCCGCTTATTAGTTCATTCAATTTCCATTGAGATTATTTTGCATAATTGAATGATCTTTATATAGACAGTTAAACACAGCTTATATTGTCGTGGAATAGTTTGTAATACTGTGCACCTGGAAAGGTTGCAACCTTTCTTACATTGTCTAACGAATCATACGATCTTATCTTTCGTTGATATTCGTGAAAATACTTTTCGGATCCATGTATGTCGAGTCATAGCGAAAGAATGTTTACCGCAATGATCCACCTGCATTCCAATGCGCTTCGACGTATTGCGATTACGATCGACTTCGCCGATAAACATTCGCCATGAATTCTCGCATTGCTCGTGCGTTTTGCACGTACCCGGAACCCAGGCATCGGCGACTTAAGTCCGGACGATATTCCTTCGGAACTTCCATAAAACTTTTCGAAAATAGCCGAGGAACTTCGCATCTCGTGGCCATAACAAAGAGACTACAAATCGATTCTGCACAGCGGTATTACGTCTTGGCGAATATTCAACATGGATATTACGAGAATAAAC
Source organism: Lasioglossum pauxillum (assembly GCA_933228785.1). Lineage (NCBI taxonomy): Eukaryota > Metazoa > Arthropoda > Insecta > Hymenoptera > Halictidae > Lasioglossum > Lasioglossum pauxillum. The sequence continues at coordinate 47,812,987 of OW121703.1, read as the reverse complement.
AGCAACATATGTGGCGCAGCGTTACGCGTTCCCCGAGCGATTGATTGTAATGTGCTTTCAGAATGTCGAGAATTTGTTTACGAGATACTCGATGCGCTGTACAGATCAAGAAGTAGTGGATGTTATCGATATTTTGTTACTGGCGCGACGCGTCGCACAGTGGTCATTATGTTACATATTACATTACTTACTTCCTAAATGTTCACATTTAATCAAAATATACATAACATTTAATAAAAATCGTAATTAGAACAATCATTTAAAAACATAAGAGCATTCTTTCACGTTGAAAATGCATACCTGAAATTTCGATTACCCGAGATTAAATTATTTATCGCCACGGAAACTGTCTCTCTCGTAACATTTTGCAGTTGAAACTACTATAGTTTCTTGACCATCAGACCTATGATATTAGAATGTTACTGCCACTGTTAGACCTGCGTCATATCATTTAAGTGGATATAAAAGTACGATAATAAGACATCTACGTCACGAACTGTGCGCAATAATATTAAAACTTTCATTGGTCGTATAGAACAATGTTAAACGTCAGCTTTCATTCAGCAACGAAGCAAATACGAGGTTACTCTGAAAAAAGGAAACAGAAATTATACAGGGTGAGTCGCCTGTCATTTACACCTGAAGTATCTCTGTTGTTTTTCATAATAACGGGAATGTGTAAAAAAACAAAGTTTGTTTCAGTGGGACGGTTAGATCAGAAGTTTACTCATTATATATATATTATAAAATAGCTAATTAAAAGGCATATTCAACCGTGTATAATATGTTGATCGTCAAATGACTTTCAGACAGGAATAATTTTAAGCCAAAGTTTAACATGTATAGCTCTTATTCGATCATACTTTACAAAAGAAAAGATAAGATCGAATCGCTACGGCTCGAACAATTGAATATGAGGAAATTGGACTTGCTAATTACCTTCTTGCAATCTTTTATGTGTGCCAATGTGGATGGATAAACGCGTGATCGACAGGAACAGAGTGCAAATACGGGGTGGAGAAGTTGAAGACATTGCAGACTGTCGATTTGTATTTATCGACCAGAGTATACACCGAAGGTTCCGCATTTATTTGTCGTTGCAGGCGCGCAAGTTTCAGCGGAGTTTCATGAAAAATACGTTCCTGAGTGTTGCAGCTGTCACGCGGAAAATGTAAGCGCGAGCAGACATACGTCGCGTCGACCAGATCGGAAACAGATCCTGCGGGAAAGTCGAACTGAACAGGCTGGCCCATACGTACGAAATTTGTTCTCGTGGATGCACCGGGAGACCGGAAAAAAATTAACTTTATTGAGATCCCATCCCCCTCTCTCTCTCTCCATCTCTGTTCGAATTTTATGGTAGCAATCTTCTCGCACAGAATTCAGATCCGTTTCGTCACGGGACACGGATCGATCTCCTGTCACAAATGGAGCAACCTTTTTAATATTCTACCACGCATTAAATCTGTCTCTAGAGAAATTATTAAATCCATCGAAAAGTTCACTAGTTTCTATGATTAAATCACGATCAATGTCTGAATCCACTGAAACCGTAGCCGTGCGTGTCTCATCGGCCAATGAGACGTTCAATTTTTGTTACCGAACACTGATGAGATTTTCATTATTATTAGAATTTCCTTTGGTGAATAGGATCAAAGATATTTTGACAATTCTGGTCATTGAATGGCAATCATCCGAGTCCTTTCCAAGCATACCGAGTGAACGCTAGAGAGTGATCCTTAGCTATTTGGATCAACATTTGTTTTTAGTCTTATCCTCCAAAATAGTGAGACATTTGTGAAAAAATGAAAGCTGTCAGATAACGGGAATTCCTTGTTTCATGACAAAAGAATTTTTATCTTTATTATTTTAAGGATATTTCAAGTTCAGCATGCGTCTTCGGCATTAAACATAATTTTCAAGACATTTTAGGCTGACCGAATCCTTCTGTGAAATCCAGAAATTTGATGATTCGCATGATTAAATCTGGAATCTAAAATGGAACCATGCGAAACGACGTAAATAAAATCATCAATTAGTTGGTAATTATTTAAAACAGAGTGGCTTGCGTACTCTGTGCCGGTTGCACCTGTTAGAGTTCGCCCCAATCTTAAAATCTCTATTTAACTTTAAGTAGTTCTCCATTATCTCGCGTCTTTCGTAAGAAATGGAATTGCCGCGGAGAAGAGGGAGAAAAAAAAGCACCGCAGAATTGCCTCTGCGGCGAACCTGCCCGCAACTCGAAACCCGAAATCTCTCACTGTTTCCCCGGACTCCGTGTTGTTGTTAAGACGGACCACGTTTCCGCTACTACCTGTATCTTGCGGGTTGGTATTGTCGAGGCTCGGAACTTTCCTAATCTGAAGCATCTTCGTTTATCTTTAATAGGCAAACGTACCAACAGAATCAGATACAATCTGTACCGAGTATTTTAAAGTGCGACAAACCGCCGCGCAATCGGATTCCTTTCGCGTGCAATTACTATTAAGATTGTATGGAACGCGACGGCGAAGATAGTAGAAAACCGGAGCCTGAAATTACTTTATACTTTATACTTTATACTGAACAATTATATGGACTTCAATTTTAAATATCATACTTCAAACATTGTTGATTGTACGATTCACGAACTTGATAATGACGAGAATAGAGTTGTTCAGATTACGTACGATTTTTATTTAACGCGTTAAGTTCCAAGAAATTTAATCAATTTTTTCATCGAACCCGTAACTGATGAGTTTGTTGTGTATTTAAATGTACATATGTTTTACACGTGTATTTACACACATGTGAAATAGGGATCTCTAGTTAATACGCGTTTGGACAATAAAATTTATCAAAAAATTTCTCATAAACTTATTTTTATAATGTACAGGGTGTGGCCGGACGGGTGGACAACCGAGCAGGGGGTGATACTACATGTAAAAATAAGACGAAATAAAGGTATAAAATTTTTCGGTTTGACGCTTCGTTTTCGAGAGAATCGAGTTTAATGTGCACAAAGTAGAATTGGTTGATCATGGTCAGACGCATCAGACGATTCCTATGCAATAGCACGTGTATTTGCTGCATTTTCAAACTCGCTTTTCTCGAAAACGAAGCGTCAAACAAAAAAATGTGCTATTCCTTTTCTTCGACTTATTTTTACATGTAGTGTCACCCCCTGCTCGGTTGTACCACCCGTCCGGCCACACCCTGTATACATAATACGTCAATAATCAGTAGAAGAAATAATTGGAATTCATTCATCTTTGGCGCATAGAAATGATAAAAATATGAGAATGATCGACAATTTTGTTTGCCTCAGCAACGAGAATACAATCTCATTGAATTGTACAAATTAATTCAGAGCAAAAAATATATTTTTACGTATTTTACAATATTATATATTTGTAACAGGTACCGTAAATGAAATATGGAATTCTCGAACCTGTAACCTGTAACCTGAAAGATATTCTCGGGAAAGATTGTTGTTCAGAATTTTTGCGATCCGCCAACGAGTGTCCCGATGAAATGTACAATAGATGGTAGAAAAATAGTTAGAGCAGGGGCGTCGACTTAATCGCGCTGCATTTGCAACGTGCACACGAGCCAAACTATCCGTGAGCTTGTAATTCAGTGTACAATCGTTCGCTATACACGGAGACCATGCATACCTTTTACATTCCTGTTGCATCGCTCATTCTCATTTGAGGCAACAACCCGTCGTAATTTCTACCCCACTCCGTGTGTGTCGTCCAGCCATTCGCGCCACCACTGTCACTGAAACCCGCTCCGACCCCCGCATTCCATCGCCGCGTGCATCCACCTACCCTTTCCACCTTTTCAACCCCTGTTCGTCATTCTAGCGACCGGCTGGCGTGACCAACTTCACTCGCACGTCTCGTCGGCGCGGCATGGCCGCTCCGGCTGCTTATTAATGGGAAGACTTGTTGCACTCGCGTATCGTTCCACGGCATCGACGTTTTTTCAAGATCGAGCGCACGAGGATGAGAATCGGGTCGAAACCGGTCACTTGTCCGCTGCTTCGAAACAGTAGTGCACGGTTTAAGGGTCGATTTATTGGGTCATTGCAAAAAGTACATTTATGCAAAGACTTCGTATAATATAAACTATATTTGGTATATTGAAAAGTCGGAAATTGATACGTGCACTTTACTCTCGCAGAGCAATGTTCATTTTCCACCGAGGTACTTTTTCTCGAAGTAGCAGATGGGAAACTGAACATAATCTAACAACTGCGTTGTTACCGTGAATCTTCAGATACAGGTACTAGAAAATAGGAAAAGCCAAAAAGTCAATAAGCGTCCCCGAGCACGTGTGCACAAAATGAAAAAGAGTGCTGCTGCAAGGTCCAGTCGGACGAAAGGAGTCCTTCTCGTCCACTAATGTAATTGAATCGACACCGACGCAGAGGAGAGAGAGCACGTGTACTCTATCTCGTGCTTAGAGATACGTCATCGTGTCTTCAAAAGTACCCACCGTAGGAGAAAACTCGAAAGGAAGCGTGAATTTATACTTTTTGCTCCGTTTAAGTGTGCTACGTTATCGTACAAATTTGTAGAAGAAATTTTTTAAAATGTTAAATGATTTATATGAATCTCGTATGTCAAAGTATGTTAAAATGGCAGGTTCAAAATTTTTTACTTTAATAGGAATTGTTCGATATATTTATTGCTCTGAGTATATAAGAGTCGCTAAAAGTCTGAACAAGTGCGTTCCTGCTGTTTTCGTAAAGTACCGCAAAATGGTCACATCCAATGTTAAATGAAACTCCCGAAAGGAATGATCAAGTAACTGAAACTGTTGGTGTGCAACGATTGCCACTTCCATAACTGTAGGTTTAAGGGGCGGTTTACAGTCCTTAGGTATAAGCGACCCTTGCAGAAAAGAAAAGGCGAGGACCGAAGTCAGTCTCAAGGAAACCGTCGAAGGTAGCACGTCGTCACATTTCTGTAAAGAACCAGTATCTGTATTTTTAGTCATAAAGTTATATGTACTTAACTTCACGTATCTTTAACACTGTACACGCGATATTGTAGGATTCCACTACGTTAATAAAACCTAACAGAAACATTTATGAAGACATTCACAGCTGTGAACTACGAATGTGGAACAATGGTCGATGTGTTACCAAACTATCGAAAATTGGTACTATTACCGAATTACCAATTACGCCCTCCACCGGATCCGTTTCTCCTCTACGAGAAAACGTGTAAACGCGGCCGAATCATCAATATTAATGGAATAAGAGAGATAAATGCAGCGCAAACATTCAATCGAAGTTTTTTTTCTTCTCCCTTTATTTGCCGACTAAAAAGAAAGATAGGGAAAAAATCGGTTCGCGTCAAGAGCCACTCCAGGGAGAACAACGCTAACGACTCGAGCAACCTGTCCGAAATAAAATTGCACTCGAGTTTCGGGGCTTTTGTGAAAACAGCGTCGGGCGGTGTCTAAACGTTTGGAAATTTTATATACCACCATCCTCCTCCGGCGATTCTGTTTAAACTTTTTATCACAAAAGGAAAACTCGAAAACTCCGAAGGGAAAGGTAACTAACCTCGTCCGAAAGGTCGAAAGCTCTTTAATCCTTCGCGAACGACCGGTCGAACGATTAATGGTCGGATTCTAAGAACAACTTTCGAGTTTTTAGCTTGCGCTACTTTCTCTCTCGTCAGGATCTACAGTTTTCTTCTCATCCGCTGTCGTTCAAAACTTTTTCTATCGTTTCCTGAAAAGGACTGTCGTAAAGGTCAGGACACGTTTTGTTTTTTAGATATAAAATTTCATAGGATGAGAATCACGCGAACAAAATAAAGCGAATCAAAAATCAAAGGAAAATATATTTTATTTCTGAAGCACGTTCTCGTTACAAATGCATACAGATTTTAACATAGCTCTTTAAGGATAAATAGGTGTGCGAGTAATAATGAAATTCGAAGAGTGCTACGTTCAGCCGTTCTTTCAAGTCATTTGAAAGATTCTCAGTCATAATTAGGACAAAGATAACGTGAAAATTACTGTTGAGTGTAAAAAGGGACTGGTACTTTGGAATGGTTCCAAGATCGTAGTTATTACTCCGTGCATACAGAAACAGAAGGATTAGCAACGGCTACTTGCTAATTGCTTGGTCTATATTCAAATGTTGCATCTACTCCTGAAAAAAAATGTAGCCGGTGCCAAGATCGTTTTCGATAAGCCATTTCGACCATGAAGCTAGCGATTAATTACGGTAAAAGGAGGCTTGACGCAACCAATAACGGAGTCCGAGAATATGACACGACATTAGTTCTCTCTCGTTCCTTTCCAGAGATACTTTTCCTAGTTCTTCTCGCTTAGCTTCGATTAGAAAGTTGTAAACAACCTGAAGTCGCATAAAAAAAAGACATACGCGTTTGTATGACCGACAGTGTTCTTAATTATTGACTATTTCTACTTATAATCTATTCTTGCTCTGCTGACAAAATAAAATTTTATGTAGTGTGATTCTTCGTTACAGCATGTTCCTAAGGATCGCAGAAGATCCGTTCAAAAATTTTATTGTCAAAAATGAATCGTTCTATTGACAATTGACGTTAAAGATCAAACAACACATAAACTCACTTAGGATAAGTAGAACGCTGCTTTGAGACTGTCTTTTCGTGATCTTTTACTCACTGGTTCGGACAATCGAGGTTCTACTGCATGTAAAAAAAGATGCAGGTGTGTGTAAGGCCGATTTGCACGGAAGGATGTCGACTCGTTCGCGATCGTACGACAACTGACAAACTCTGGTCATCGAGACCCGCTTTTATAGGCAGAAGTATCCAAAAAGATGCCGGTCATCGCCACGACGCTGCTTTGTGGTATCACGCCGCAAGGAACGCAGCGGCATCGGTATCACGCCGAAAAGAGCGCAGCTGCACGGACACTCATATACATAGCGGCAATGTGCCTTGATCGTCATACGCACGGACACGTCGTCAGCGGCAAACCCTTACATGTGCGTGTTCCACGAAAAATGGTAAAGCTTGAATTTAATCCCGGTAACACTTGTTTCGTCGTTTGTTTTTTAATAAGAGAACCGCGATTAATCATCCGTGGGATCCGTGGTTAATCGGAGATCGATGTCCCAGGTTCCTGTTTTGAGGAATGAAAGGCGATATGCAGACAGGTTTAGAATGCCTCGCAGAATCGAATGAGGGTACTGCAGTGTGCATACGCTGCATTGCGCATCGTCGATTTCATCGTTCACAAAAGTGCACGGTCGCCGCTGACAACGATCCAGGCACATCTGTGTGCAATACATTTTTCGAGCATCAAAATCTCCCACACGTGCGTAATCGAGGCGTATCTATGTGCGTAGCTTTGTTCTTGGCCGTGTATGACCGCTATCAATGGTTTCGGTTCGCTTGATCGCTGGCGCGAAATTTGATCTTTCTGGTTCGACGAGTTCTAAAACCGATCGCTAGAATGATTTTTCACATAACTGAACCGTTGAAGAATTGTCTTGCTCATTAGGGGCCAAAGCTTAGATACTTATAACTTACTTATTGTTAGATTTACAAAATGCATGTTTTAAATTTTCATTACAGGCAGGAATAAAAAACTTTTACTTTTTCTCATCTTATCTTTAAATTATTTCCACATTAGCTGGTAAACTAATCCTTCTAACGTCTGAAAACAACTCGAGCAGTTGGATCCAATTTTGAAAAAGTTATTCGGTTTTAGAAGGTGTACGAATGCATCGCACCGCATTGTCAGCATGTCAGTGAATTAATATAATTGAACCTGATTCTATACCTACTCAAATCAGCGTACACAAATGCTGAAAACCGTTAGAAATAAACCTAAATTGAAGCACGCGTGCTTGCAGTCACGTATTCGCTAACATATCATCTTAAGCAGATAGGTACTCGCTCGGAGACGCTGTTCATCGTAGAATCGCAATTAACAGGCTGCCTTCCCCGAGAAGATAAACAGGCTCACGAATTCTCGATTCAATTATCTTCGCGAGCTAAGTCGCGATAGACGCCGCGGCATTTCTCCAACGTTAATGAGACCTTTCGAGATCAACGGCGACCGGCTTCATGAAGAAGTCAAGTAATGTCCGGATCTCCATGCGAAATAAAAAGTTCGTGCATCAATTGTGAGACACAGGAGCTATGTAAATGGAAATGTATTATGTATATCTTAACACTAAACTTGCCACGAGGGGTCAAATGAGCCATTTTAGATTTCTTGAAATTGTAAAGGTGTTTTCATGGGAATTTATTGAATATATTCTTCGACTCCGATACATATTATAGTGAAAATTGCACAAAATATAATTGAATTTAATCTTGTTATTTATATAATACTATACGCATCAGTCACCTTTGACGGTGGGTAGGTTTAGCGTTAATATTCCATTATTGTAGAAAATGGAAACTACGCGGAGAAACATATAGAAAACCGCAGATTTATTACAAATCTAAATGAGAACAAAACAAAACTATGAATCGAAAAAGTCTAGATAAAAACGTTTACAAAGGATTACTCGTTGTCAGACCGCTCCGCGTGAACGTGACAATTGCCGATGAACAATGGAGCGTGTAAGTGACAAGTACAGGAAGTAAATCGAGTAATGTTGGCGGATAAACCGTGAACAATTAAAATATTGCGATAGCTGTTCCACTCGAAATCATCGGCTCCGTTCGGCATTTACTCTCGTAAAATCGAGTCCCGGTGCAATCCCTCGACGGAATGCGCTCGTAAAATACGATTGACCCTCATAATCCGCCATCCATCTCGATCGTCTCACGTATCTGTTTGCGCGACTGCATTCGTATAATGTCGGTCGGTTCATGAGCTCCATCTGAGACCGTTCAGCTCGAGCATGCACGCCTCGTCGAGCGAAATTCATCCCGAACGGAAACTTTTTCACATTTATCGGACTTATTAACCCTACAAGGTCGTCAAGGTAAATTCGGAAAAGTTATTGGATAAAAAGAGACAGTTCGAACTCCAGCAAAATGTCAATCAATTTGTTCGCCAGTTTATGCAAAAGTAGTGACTGGTATAAAGAATGGAATCCCTCGATGTAGCCTCCACTCGTTGCCGCAACCTCCTCGAGCGATATAAAGGGTTTTTAGTAATACGAAAAATGAGCTTGAGCATGGTCTTCGTACGTTAAGTTATGCTTTTTCAATAATAACTCCGGCGAAGGTCATTTGAAGGTCAACATATTGTAGATGGTTGAATTTGTCTATTCATTTTAGCTATAATGTTACCCTAATCAAAATACGTCGTTCCATTTAAGAAACGACGACAACCTTGAAATATCGGAAAATATGACGTAGAGAAGAATTATTGTGACATCTCCGTCACAATAATTGCCCCAATGAACTCAACATTTTTTCGTATTTCTAAAACCAACGGAGATATTTTCGGTGAAAGTTTCAGGTGCCTCGCACCCTGTATATTGAAAGAAGAAAACTAGTCGAATAATCTTTACAATCCGAGTAATTGTAAATTAAAAGTACTAGGACGCGTCATTGCCCATAAACCTAGTGTTAAATGTATTTGCAATTAACGTGTAATACAGTACAGAAATTTTGTTGGAGCCATCAGAGACCCCAGTATAACCAGTTAAGGGTTAAATTTCTCCGTCACGTTTCCAAATCGTTATTTACAGCCCGTATCGCCACCAAACTACCACACAGAGATACCGGTCGTTCCTGCCTTGTAGGTGAAAAATCGTTCTTGCGATCCTAATCGTGATCGTTAGGTTGATTTACGTGATCGCGGCATTACGGTGACGATTCAACCGGGGGATAAATAAGGCCACCTGGTTGTTCGCGATTTCCATTCGAAGGCGAGAGCAGCTACAGTGGTGAATTTCTGCGGCGAAAAAAGAGAGGGAAACAGCAGCCATAAGGGAGAACAGAGAGGGTGGGAGGGAGCGGGTAAGAGAGAAATGTGGATGAGAGCTATAAAAGCAATTTATCGTAAATTCAATAAGACACCGAGAGGCCAATCTAGCCTGACGGCATGAGCGTTAATTTAAACCGGTGCGGGGACAATTTGATTTCACTTGGCGCGGAAAGCTCGCCGCTGGCAGAACTGTCTGAACTTATCTCGCCAATTGTCCAATCACGAATTGACCTGCCGTTCTAAAAATTTGTCATTCGTGAGATTTCTCACGACACCGAACCGATAACACTTTGTCCGAAACAGAGGAGCTAAACAGAGCTGTGCTCTCGAAGCAGTGCAACGCAAACAATCAATCAATGACAGAGAAGGTTGTAGGTTGTGGTAGGTTTAGCGTTAAATATAATTTCATTGAATCATTGCATTTTTGAAATACATTTTGAATGTCCACTGAAGGATTAAGGCAAAAGTTAAACTGGTTTTCATTAGGGTTTGTAGGATCTGAATGTGTTAGAGGAGTGTACTCGACGTGTTAAGTATTTATTACTATGAAAGAGAATGGTTTGCACAATGAATAAATATTTTCCGGGTCTCCGTTAATTACCAGACGGCGCAATGAGGGAAGCAACTAAGAAATGGTTTTCCGAAAAGGAAAAAAGCGGTGGGGGACTATCGAAACGGTGGAAGTGGATGAAACAAAAGCGATAGGACGAAGACCGTAATCTTAAGTCGAGCCTTACAATTGCAAATTCTCTTGGCAGCGGATTTAAAAAGCTCTCGCGTTTATCCGAAGCCAAGGTAATTTCCACGGGGAAACCGGAGACGAAAAACGGAATAAGCAGGCTAAGCGGCGGGGGAACGAGTGTACAGAGAAATGTGAGACGCCGCGCCGCGAGAGAGTGCGGGCGGAAACGAACCGGAAAAAAATGAAAGAATAAAATGTGTTCAAGGAAATGGCGATTGAAAGAGAAATGGTTCACCGTGCTTATTGGAAAAGGAAAACCGGCAACAGTTGGGGTGAAACGAACTTCGAACGCGGAACTCGCTCGAGTTTGAGGGATCCGTCGCGCAATGGGCCAATTTCTCGAAGAGCTGGTCAAAATTGAATTTTCGAAATACCTATATAGTAGCTTCTTAGTGGCCTCTTATGGCCTTTGAATTTTTTAACAACATTTGTTTGTTGACACCTACCAAAAAATTCAAAACCATTGTAGGTGTTACGAACATAAAGTTTCCACAAAAATAAAATGAAGTATACTTAACTTTTCGTATTCTACAACCCAAGAAACATAAGAATGCCAATTTTTATAAAAATTTTATGATATGGTATCTTTTTATGGTTGTCACCAGACTGCGGATTATATCTATGGTATCTGAAAATTAGTAAAATGCAAGTAAAATGCAAAAATTAATACTTCTGTTTAATTCACAGTTGGAGAAATTTTGTAATTAAGAGGAGAGTGTTGATCCTCGTTTTGATTAGGACGAAATAATCTGTGGGGAACGAATGTCGCAGAAAAATTCGCAGACTGGGGTTCGCATCGGCAATGTGCTGTTCGTTCGCATGAATAATGGAGGGGAGAGTTATGAACTTCTAAGACAATTGCGCTATGCACTTACCGAGTCTCGAAGTGCACTCGAGATTGGCTCAAAAACTAAACTTACGGCTGAAACTCTAAGAAAAGGCATACACAGGTGGTCCCAAAACTCCAGTCACGAAGCCCCATATACGATACTCGTTGGCACGGCACACATTCTTGCAGCTATAGTAACGAAGATTGCATTATCGTAATTTTGAGTGGCTACGTGACTCGGCACGTGTGGGCACAAATATTGATTAGACAAAATATGAAGTCGATAGGGAAATGATCGAACTTGGAGATCTGATTCAGTCGCATCGTGAACAAACTGGAAACAAACGTAACTCAATAATAACGGTAACTATTGATAATATAACTTAATGGTAACTATTAATAATAGTCCGCTTTGTTCAAGCAGTGAATGGAATTATACTGAAATGTTTATAAACGACCGTGTATTTAATATAACCATATATTTTGTTTGACGATTTACTGGTAATATCTGGACTACGGATTTTATGCACTTATAACAAAGTTGGTACGTACAATTTAAAGCAGTGGACATATTTAAAAAATTTAAAAACATCGACGACGTATTAGTTTCCGTTTAATGAAATAATTAAAAGAAGAAAGAAACTTGTATGTAGCTCCCGTGTGTATGTGTCTTGGGACCGAAATAATGAAAAAATCAGGTTTTTGAGTTGTGTAACATTTGTCGCAAGGGTGCGAGATGTTCTCATAAAAATTCCACAGAAGCAGCTGCTTAGTTAAACGAAACAGACAAGTTCGAACAGAATTGTTTTGAAAATCCTAGCTGTTGCTTGGTCTGGTTTCAAGGAAATGGAAGTGCTCTTGTAAATTACTCACGAGCAACGCAGAGAAGGGTTCGAGGAAGTGTTCTATTGTCCAAAATATCCACCTAGGCGTCATGAAACATAATCCTTCCTGCAGCAGAAACGTATTACTGGTGGTTGACTGGTGAGACGGTAAATTCGTTACTACATCTGAGGTTGCACGGTAACCCGGAACACCTGGATGAAACTACTGAGGTTAATTTTGCAAGGTCGATTCGCGACTGCTCGTATAATCCGGCTACGAGCTAATTCGTTCTCTTGACAGGATTTAGCTTTCCGAATTCAAGATCTAGGCTTCATAAAATTTGCAAGGAGAATGACAACCTCTCGGAAACCAGATCCGTGTATTTCCACCACACAGGCTCATACTGATTTCTAAGTCTGTCGATCTGAAATTGGCGTCCGCGAGAGCTCCCTTTATATTTGCCCGTATTGATCCGGCTTGTATTTTCGCCGTACCTCATTTTTTCTGGAATATGCTCGGTCTATGCACGAGTCTGATATTTCACGCCCGAAACCATACATGTCACTAGACTGCGGATCTGTGTGCAAAATAAAAATATTCACTTCAAATAATTTTAATTTATTTCATTTTCGCTTTTTTTAATAACAGATCCTTAAAGGGGAGACTTGGGACTATATTCTCATTTTTCTTCGAACTTTTAAAAAGTTCTCTGCTATGAAAATATTGCATTTTTTTGAAACAATTGCAAAATAAATGAAGAAAAGAACACGTTATTCAAATAACGACATTTTTAGTAGATATTCTTGTGTTTCCACGAATAATACATTATCGCGAAGTTACGAGAATGTACTGTACACTCGTTATTGTCGCCTTAGCCTGTTAAATCTGGATTTATGCTAATGTGCTGGGCTTTGTAACGAGAACCGCGTCACATTTGTCAGTCGTGATCAACCACATTTTACTTTGCTTTTATCATCGGTGATCGTTAACGCATCGGATGTTCACGGACTCGCTACTGAAACAGCGCCTGCCATGGTTACGTGTTTAATTATCATCGTGCCGCGTGTATTATGGAGTTTCCCTGTTCGCATTTCTTACCAGAGATATCGATGTAAACAGTGATCTTCCATGTTAGAAAATATCCTGATCGAGTAGGGGAGCCGAGGCTAAAAGGGTACCCGAGTACCCGAGTATCTGAAAGGTTCAATCGAAATCGCTAGCCCTGGTAGGCAGCTGTAGCCAGAAGAGGTGACGGAAAGTCCCTCATTGTTGCCTCAGCGTGAACATATCTTAAAAGAGTGCTGCCAAAGCACTCTTGGGATCTAGCAGCTCTCGATTACACCACTCGGGATACGATCGCGCAGCATTTCCAATACGCCGACGACGCGACCGCTATAGTCACTCCCTCTATTCACAAGTGGCTGTTTGTTAGTCAACTTGGAGATATCTCGTGTCTGTGAAAGGGTAAGGTAACGGATTCGAGGCGTAGATCAGGATAATTGGCATCGGACAGTCTCGAGGTGATTTGCCTGTTACGGGGACGTCGACTTTGATGCCCTCGGCACGACTCGATTACAATTTTTCATTGCTCGAGTGTCGAGCTGTGTCGAGGACGCGAGTCGCGGTTCAATCCAATACCGATTCCGCCGCGCCGCGTCATTGTTCCAGTCTGAAAATATTTACCTTGTACGCGCAACAATTAACCGGGAATCTATCAAGAGAAAGCAGATAAGATTGCCATAAAGAGATAAGTTTAGGGGCCAGTGAGAGTATTCTCAGGTATTTAACATACTTTCAAGTTTATCCCATTAAGCATCTCCGGTGGCTTCCTGAAAACTAACTTAAAATCAAGTTTGCATGGTGAAACGTCGGGGTCCTTGTACGTCACGTTTAATCTTCAAGGTGCACGTGGCAGGCGTTAGAGTATGCTTTTACCGGTAAACATAAACTCCGATTATAAACTAACTCCGCCGCGGCTGCTTGTATCCGCCTTGCTATCAACAATTAATAAATCCTGACATCGGATAACCCCGATCGGAAACGACACTCGCGAAATTCGTATCGGTTCATGTTTTTCATTCCCAATTACAAAACGCGAAACTCGGCTATGCGAAGCTGCATGGTTACTTCGGATCTATGTGATACAGTTTTGCATTCATTAAATATACGATTTTGATGCAATAATTGTACAAGTATAAATATCAATATCGCCTTTCCCGATGAACTTTACGAGGGCACTCTTTGATATTTAGCTACTGCTGCCTCGATACTACGTAATGTAATTTAATTTTAAACGAATCATGAATTCAGCGTATTGTTTCAATTCCCAGAAGAGAATGTATCGACGTAACAATGCTCGTACCGGTACTCTCCGTCGACCAAACTAGCTGCGATTATTCTTAATTTTTTCCAACTTCCTGCATGTCGCTGTTATGATTCTTTGACATATCGTTTTCACGCCATTAATCGATGTCCATTAAGGTGAGAGATCGTGGTACCAACGTGGGCAGAAAAACCACCGATGCGCATCCTGAAAGGATGACGCGAAACAGATTAAAAGTGCACCGACTTGCAATTTTTACTCGATTTCCTATCTGGGCCGTAGTCTTTGACATTTAAAGAAATAATCGGGAGTAGAGCAATAACGCGGAATAGTGACGTATCTAGATCCCGCTCCTATTATGAACTACGAATTTTCACATCGAGCAAAAGTCAAGAGTTCTATTTTTACAGAAAAATTGATGCGAATTGAACAATGACCTTTGAAAGCTTCTAACTCTATATTTACTTAACCCTCTGGTGCACGGTTTATTTAACTTACTTAAATCATTATTTAACTCTTTCCAATTGACTAGAGTTTAATGCTACAATCAGAACTGGGTACATTTGAAAACAAATGTATTGGAAATAGTATTTTCCTATTTTCCTATTTTGATACTAACTAGTTACGTTGGTTTGTTACAGTCGACACTGGAACCGTTGGGCGCTAAACTGAGGAATGGAGGGAACGTGGCAGTGGGAGCAGCGAAAGCACTGCCATATCATACTGCTCAACCCTTTGTCGTACGTGAAGGAGAACCCGGAACAGGCTGCCGGTGAGTTCTTAGATATCAGCAAATTTTTTGCTCGAGTTGCTCTCAGATCTTGTCGTGGATATCAGTCGGTTGAACTTATTCGGAGGCGAAGGTGGACGATTCTCAAACGAATCCCATTTTACCTGCAAGCCCGATTATACCCTCCTATATCTTCAAAACCCCTAAAGGTAGGATCTCCTAAGCGCGTCTGGACGCAGCTGTTTGCGATCCTGAGGCCTCTTATACTCCAACCGCCATATTTCGTCAGAAACGCGTGCGTACAAACGCATTTTTATGGTGGTCGTAGGTCCCTTTTCTTACCTCTTCTGTCCTTTGGTACGTAATTGATTATCGAACGAAGAGTTTGTACGTGGAGAAAGTAGAATCAGTTAGAATAATGGAAAAACATTCAGAGAATTTTTTAGATTCAGTAAAGAACAAGTGGATTTTACTTTGTGCCATGTTGGCAATAATTTGATTAATCCATCACCTCGGAGAGTAAATACATACATATGTAAATGAGAAAAAAGGTTATTTGCCATGCGTATATCTCTGTAAAAAGAATTTTCTTTTAATCGAACTCTTTCTTTTTCCTTTTCAAGTGAAAAAGAGGAGAGACATACCAAAATGCTTCGCAGGAACGCAAACTTGTGCGTCCCAGCTGCACAGCCGGGAGCTATGCACGACGAATGGAGATCCCACCTTAACACCATGGTGTTAAGGGAACGTTTCAAAGGAGATCCTTTGGCAGCACTCGAACTATAGACCCAATATGAATACCCGAACTTCGCTGGAGGAGGTTCTCTTCTGACCTCGAGTTCTTCTTTCTTCGCTCGCGTGACCACTTGATTCGTTTCCCTATCGCTTCGGTACGAAAGTAATTCGATTTATTAGCAGTACTCTCCAAGATAGCGTGAGAACGCTCTATCTCGGTTTATTCAATTCCTTCCCGAGGTTATCGAGGTAATTTCCTAGCGGGACGCGTGAATTCGTTCTGTTATACGGTCCACGTTCATCCCTACATTGCTATCGGGCTTAATTCTACGCGATCAGGCGGCGCGGCGTTACCAAAATATAATTGATAACTTCGGTATGCTCGTATCATCATCTAGACAAGTCCCTCCTTTAAAATTGAAGAGTCTAACGATTGTGTTTCGATCTCAATGATGGAAATTGCTTGTGTCTACAAGCATGCAAACTTCGTTTTTAATGTAGTATATGGAATGACAATAACAATTAGTTCAATCTTCACCCGTACCTCTTTTCATCGGCTTGACCCTAGACCTACCACGGTCGAATAATATTTTACAATTATTAATCATTAGCTCGGGTGACGTTTAATCAGCCTTTTTTTCTATTTTGCAACTATTGAAATTGTAAAAAGACTTTCTTTACATTTTACAATTATTGAAATTATGACTACGCTGTCATAGGAAGTAATTGACAAGCAATAGAATAACGATTAATTATTTATTCTTTACTCGAACTGAAATCGAATTTTATTCGAAAAATGCAGCATTGACACGAGGTACGGATGAAGGTTAATTCGGATTCGGTCGTTTGTTGAGAATGGATTTGTTTGTATGTGTTCAGATGAACGAAAGCGGCTACAAGGTAGTGCCTGCAAGGACGAAAACACCCTGAAGAAGAGGAGTCGCGTGCCGGGTCTGTAGCGCTCGGTAAAGAAAGAAAGGGCCCCCCGAGCATCACCAAGAAGGGGAAGGGGTCGACATGGGCCCGGCACACCAAATCGTACTCCACTGAGCGATGCAAGTAGTTAGGGCCGGGGCCCTGCTAGTGAGCATGTGGCTCACTAGAGAATGAAGAAACAAAACGTCCGGACCCTATCGTTGATCGTCTTCACGTTCACCTACCTCCTCGTCGGCGCTGCAATCTTCGACGTCCTCGAGTCCGAGACGGAGAAACGACGCAAGGAAGCATTAGACGGTATGCTTCTCATTAATGCACTAAGGATTTTTTATGCAACGAGCAGTAGGACTTGAAGAAAACGGGGGAACAGGAGAGAAGCGGGACTCGAACCCGCGACTTCGAGACTTCTTCTCGATAGCGTCCATGGAATCCACAGAATTGTCCTAATCACCATATTTATTTGATCCTCCCATCATCTCCTCATCTCGCATAACTATCATCCTACACCGCATTACAAAAAATGGAGCGTTACATTTACAAAAATTAAATTGTCCTTAACACTAGATTTACGGGAATATTCTTAATTTGCTATTATTAAGATTGTAAAGATGCTTCTCCGAGGAATTATTTATCAAATTTATCTCTTTGGGTATATATTATTGGAGAAACGGCCAAAAATTTGGATAGACACATACTTACTTATTACGTTTATAACATATATAAAATATAAAATAAATGAAATAGTTATTTCTAGAGCTTGGTAAGCCTAGTATTAACATTGACTCCTCCAATCGAATCGTCACATAATAAAATTTCACTTTAATTTTGGAGAAAATAATCATTGAACGGAAGGCATTGATTAACGTATGTGTACGTCGTGCTGTTGACAGCCATTGAAAAGATGATTATACGCAAATACAATATCAGCGAGGACGACTTCAAGATCATGGAAACAGTGGTGCTGAAGACGGAACCTCACAAAGCCGGTCAACAGTGGAAGTTTGCCGGAGCGTTTTATTATGCAACCACGGTCCTCACGACTATCGGCAAGTATCCAACAATGTATAAAATATTTTTTAGTTTTTTTAAATGCTCACAAATATTATTATTTCATGATGAATTAGGAATAATAATCTTAAAATAAAGTACAATCGAAGCATGATACCGCAGTGATCGGCACAGTTACCCTATCACAGGTCCGAACTCCGGGGCAAGTGCTTGCTCACGAGCTGCTGACGCTCGAGAACAATCAGTTGCTCAGGCCTGCCTTATCTCGACCCATTACAATAATCCATGGTAAAATTTCACTGCATTCGGTGAAATTAGTCAAGCAGTGAAATTCTCGCGAGTAGGGCTGTATTTGTTCTTTTTTCTTATCTACCGAGATAAGGCTCCGCTGAGCTCGGGGCACTGAGTGGTAGAGGAAGAGTTGGGGGGATGGGTCGTAGACATTTAACCGAGAGAATTTCAGTGAAATTGAACCGTGAATTAGCCCCACTTAACATACTGTTGTCGTTTCACCAAATTAAATAATTGAAAAAAATAAATGACCTTCGATCCTGTAGCCCAGAACATACTGACAGAAGTCGCAAAAATGAAAAATCGACCGAGTATCTTGCATTCTTGTCCAACCAACATTGGTTCATTTTTACGATTCTTTCTATAACATTTTTGTTACACATCGTAAAAGTGTAAGACGTAAGATATTGCACGGTTACTCTGGAGACGGTGAGCAAAATGCAGGGTGCATAAAGTGTGCATTCCCTTCCTCTAAATATACGACGTATGTGAACACGTAGAATACCTTATTAGTTTACCCAGACACTTTACAGGGTGTACAAAAATTATGTGTAAAGACTACCACAGCTGGATTTTGTAGGGTGATTTTGTAGATTTTGCCAGCTGTGATACTCTTTACAGATGATTTTGTTACACCCTGCATGTATACATGCCACGTTAATCTAATTATTAAATTATCGAACGACGACTTATATCGGGTATACGATCGAACTTCCAGGTTACGGACATTCAACGCCGAACACCATAAGCGGTAAACTGTTCACGATGTTCTATGCGATCGTCGGAATCCCGCTAGGACTCGTAATGTTCCAGAGCATAGGAGAGCGTTTGAATAAATTCTCGTCCGTCGTAATACGGAACGTAAAGAAGCTTCTTAACTATAAGGATGTCCAGGTAATGCTAGGAATTCTATTAACCCTCGCATGCTCCGCATGAAATAGCGACTATGATATTGACTCTAATAAAATCCGAAACTCGAATGGTCCAGGATGTTTAACGAGGCTAATTGAGTATGCATTTTGCGATTTACCTGTAAATCCATTTGGTGGATTTAGAGACTTGCTTTTGCTGCTACGCTTAATCCTTCAAGTCGGTGAAAGTTAAGATTTCTCGAAATATTTCTCTAAATATTCTTACAATAATTCCATGTACGCTTTAACGAAGCTTCGAGAATCGATATCGTATCTGGATAATTAGACTGCAGGCGTTTATGTGAATTGAAATGATTAAATTGCCGAAATAAAAGTTTAATCGAGTCTGCGAAGTACAAAATAATATTACTTCACTTGCAAAAGATAGTGTTTCCAATAATACAATGGTATAAACAATTATTTCAAATACATAAACCAATCTAACAATATACTCTTCGGTATAACATAATGAATAAACAAAAAAAGATTAGCAGGACAATAATGACTCAATGAAAGAACTTTGTTGTTTTTAATTATTTTTTCATAAAACTTTTAACAACATTCGAATTTATCTGAAACATTTACATAAACATCTGCAGCGTGATAGTGTTAAGATGAATGTCCGTAAAAACTTTGTAATTTTCAGGCCTCAGAAATAAATCTTATCTGCGTGGTGACGACCTTGTCTTGCTTAACAATTGCGGGAGGTGCCGCGGCGTTCTCTAGGTACGAAGGGTGGTCATACTTCGATTCCATCTATTATTGTTTCATCACTCTAACAACCATCGGCTTCGGCGATATGGTTGCGCTGCAAAAGGATAACGCGCTGGACAACAAACCCGAGTACGTGATGTTCTCCCTGATATTTATTCTGTTCGGCTTGGCTATCGTCGCCGCCTCCCTCAATTTATTGGTCCTGAGATTCGTCACGATGAATACCGAGGACGAAAGGCGGGACGAGGCTGAAGCTCTACAGGTAAGCGCTATCATAAATCTCTCTCTTGTTAGCACATGCGAATAAATCATCCGGGAACTTATCGCACAGTGTTCGATGCTATAGGTATGGCATTATGTATATGTATAGTGATGAGATTGATATCAATACGATCGGTGGTACTCGATACAATCCGATACTGTAAAATTGCAGGTACTTGGTATCAATTATATCGATACAGATCGATACCAATACAATACCGTACCGAAGCCAAATGAAAGTATCGATACGTGTTCTACATTTACACATTCTCGAAAAGAATCGAGTGTAGATCACGAAAACGTTACTTTTTATGTTTTTATTGATATTATAATATTGATATGATATAATATCCTATAATAATGTAATACTTTTGCGGATTTTTATGCAAAATAAAATTTTTCGAAGTGAATTCTAAGAAATGGAATCTTTAGGTAACAATGTATTTTATCTTTCAGTAATCTTAACAAGTCGAAAATAATGTAACAACATTCTTAAATTCATCGAATGTATTTCCAGTTTTGTTCTCCTTTTATTCATTTTTACTATAAATGCATAAAATCCCCGCAGTCTAGTAATGACTTATTGTAGAAAGTAGAAAGGCATATCATATAAATAATCTCTTGTCCGATCATAGAAAATTGTAGAATATCTTCTTAGCCTTCACCGCGAAATTTGTTTCTTTTATCGATACTTTCGTTTCGATTTTGGGATTGACCACTGTGCATCTCTGCATTTGAGAAATAATATGCCAAACATTGTCCACGCGGCTTCATGAACCAACTCCGTTCATTTTCGCGAACCCTTTCCATCCCCTGAAAAGTTTCACCCGAATTTTCAATCAAAATGCGACACAAATTTTGGAATGTATCAAATACTGTACAAGTGGGAAGTTCCAACCCATTGTGACAATTGACAAAAAATTTGACGACATTGACCACGTAACTTCATCAACTAGTTCTCTTCATTTTCGAGAATATTCTGAAACATTTCACTCCAATCTTCAAGCAGAATTTGATCTTTTTAAGTATTTTCATTTGAAATATTTTCTATTTAAAGATTATCGATGACCTTCGAAAGACCTTGAACGCATTGTCTAACGCAGCTATTTAGGTGTTTTGTTTTTCGTAAGTCAGCCGGTATATTTATATAAATACAGTGCAATCTATATTCATGCTTACGGAATTTTTATCATAATAGATGTCCAAAGAAATATATTATTGAATAAGTAGATGTTTGCAAAGAGTGCCGGAATATTAATTCCTGCCGCAGTACATACACGGAACACCGGTGTAGCAGTAATAAAAACAGAAACGCTATAATCCAGGACATAAAGGGTTATTGCATCGGTTCCCCCAACACCCCCATCGCCCGCTACATCGAATCGATAGTAGAAAAAAAAATGCCCCTGCTACCCCCTTACGGTTGCAACGTGAAGCCGCGGGACTATTTGACAAAATCAAACGAAAAAACAACGAATTCGCGAGATCGTTTATTCGATGCGAGCAAAACAGCGAGTAAACACGCGTCCGCTGGAGTGGTCCTTATTTTCGAAGTTCCAACTTTGTTTTGCCGTATCTCCCTTAAAATGTGACCATTGGCGAGATAACGATGTGTACCTTTAGAGGTACATAATAGGCCAACTGGAATTCATGCCGCATTAAAAGTTAAAGTTTCAACAATCTTCAGATTACACGTAATTTTCACGTAATCGCGTTTCGAGCACACTCGATTGACGAGTGGCTCGTTATTCCCAGTTAACACTAAACCTACGACCACCGGTCAAAATCACCGGTTCCAGATTGTTTATTTTACAATTACTGAAATAATAAAAATGATTTCACGGCACGTATTATAATAGGAGCCGCATAAAATCATTTTCACAAGGGAATACGTACCAGTTGTTCGCAAGGCTCGGTGGGTTGATTTTTAAAAGATTAAACAATTGCGAAGCTTTTTAACTGAAATGCGGCACGTGTTCCCGTCATCCAATCGCTTTCAATTTCGGCGTACGTCAATTTCTCAGCCCAAGTGCCCTAATAAAAGTGGTTGGAGAATGTAATACAAGAAAATAGTTAAAAGAAATTTTTGAGCCCCGTGTCTAAGGACCACCCTAGCGGGCGTAACGAATCTAGAAAAAAAACTGAACGGTGGAGAGGCGAGGGAAAAAAGAGAATGAAGGAAAAATTGTTATGACGCAGGCTGCGCAAGGAGCAGTGCGCCTGGAGGGCGACGTAATAATGGCGAACGGCTCGATACTGTCGGGCCAAATAGGCATCCATGGTGACACGATATCGCTGGACGACGACACGTCGGTCTGCAACTGCCGCTGCAGCGGCTTCCAGAAGAAACGACGGAGACCACGTTTCACGGTCCGTCGCTCGCCCGGTAAGATCTCGCACCTGCTGCCGATGCAGCAGCTGTCGTCGTTGAATATGCGCAGCGAGCAATGCGCGCCCCCGCCCACGCCGTTGCTGCAACTTCCGCCGTTGTATCAACAACATCGAGCCAGCATCTGACGATCATCGACCGTCAGCATGATGCCGCAAGAACTGCCGCGACGGGTCTCTGTCTGAGACCATCTTTGAAGAAAATCGAAAAAAGCGAAAGCGAACGAACGAAAGTGCGAAAGTTAGAGCGACTGAGCCTGAGTGAGAGAGAAAGGGAGAGAGTGTGCGTGTGTGTATGAATGCATCTGAGAGATAGATATATAGAGTGAGCTTTTTGTCGGCTTCAACGAATTTAATCCTCAAGACCTCCCCTGTTTGGGGGATCAACCGTTCTCCAGACCGGAAGTCCCACGGGACCAGAACATTGGAGCCGTTTTCCCACTGACGATTGTCTCGTTTTGTTCGTCACGTTGTTTTGAAACCGCTTGCTTGTGTCTCTCTCGGCAGACGAGGCTTGATTTCGCGAGGTGTGTCGGTGTTGTCCGGAGTATAAATGTTTCCAATTGTTCGGTAGGCTAGCGATTAGGATCGTCGATCGGCTTCGTCGAGTTCCGATGTCGATCCGACTGTTGGAGGACTTCCGAAGTCACTCGAGGCTCCGTTTTAGCTTTTTAGATTGTAAGCGACCGTTGATCGGGGAGAAATTACATACCGGATCCCTTGTAACAGACTGTCTCGGTAGTGTGTCGTCCTTGTCGTCGAGTCATCGGATAGGTTTTTTATTGTACGGTAGCTGGGACACTGTCTTCTTCATGGTAGCGGTAGAGGTCATTAGAAATACATGAATAATATAGATTTTAGGCTTCCGCGGGCCGGTGTCATCGCGGTTGGCGCTGTTGAAGCTTTCAGTGGCAACGCTTCGCTCCGTCGGTATCGGACTGCGCGCGGGTCGTTATGCGAACGTTCATTGTGAAAGTATGTATGTACGCCAAGGAGTTCCAACTTGTTCCCCTCCGAGAACCGCAATGTCCCCACCATTAGTCGAACCTCTTCGACACGGGAACAGGGACGAAGTTTTACGGTAACGAATGAAGTCTAAGAGTGGGGCAAGTACTTAAGCGGGGAAGGAGCTGCGCGTGGCTCGCGAACAACATGTTGGAACTGCCCGATGTACACAAATGCTCCCGATTAGATAGGATTGACGTTCGATCGATTAAGACGCGTCACCAATTGGCGGTTATTGAATCAAGGCAGGGTACACAGCAATGATGATCGGGCCGCACGATCGGACGTGTGCCGTTCGATGTCCGACGAAGATGACTGTGGCCTCGACGAAACATTAGGCTCGTTTTCCCCACGAGGATACGGTCAACAGACGAAAACGTGACGACGACGACTGCACGAATAATCGTATATCCGTCACTTACACGAGCAATCATTTGATTCCGTTCGTTCTCTATCTTCGAATCATTCGGTACCCTCTTTGCCGAAATTGCAAAGACGAGTACGTGTAAATAATTGTCTGCATAGCATTCTAGTGAATTCCATCGCATTTAAAGTATTTTTCCGAGTAACTTCCGACTCTATCTTTAGACTCTAGGAGCCAGACTTCGCGGAAGCCGTCCAAAAGTTCGTGGAAATGAAACTTTAGGATCGTGAAGAAATATTTTCTGCTCGTCGGCGTGCGCTGAAGTATCTCAGGTGGCGAAATTTTCTTTCTCTTAGTTGAGCTGTTCCTCGTAACCAGCGAAGAACCGACGAGATTCTAGCCCGAACGGAGAGACCTGACATCGTCTTCGATATTCCTTTTTCTCTTCCGTGTCCCGGAGTTTCGATTAGTAGATCGGAAAGCCGCGGAGGAGAACGAACGTTCGAGAAATTATATCCTAATGAATCCCAAGTGCTTCCGATTGTTTCGAACACGATCTTCCAATGTTTTTGTGAGCGTGCCGAGAGCATTTCACGCGTTACGATACCTTGCATATATTTCTCGATCTCTTCCATTGACGTACAATATGATTTCATTGCAGGGAAGAAGAAATAGAATCTTGTCACGGGTGCGATGAACTGATCCTTAGAAGCAACTGTTCTGCATGTACAAAGATAAGGTCTGCTAGCGATCATGTGTTCCGTAGTCAAGAAGCATTGATTTCAAGAAAATGAAAACGAAACGGAGAGCGAGATGATTGTGCGTGCGTGTGCGTGTGCGTGCGCGTGTGCGTCAGAGGAAGAAACGATGATAGAGTGACCGAGTATATATGTGTTCGAGTGTGTGAAACCGAGAAAGGGAGAGAAAGGGAGAAAGAATGAAAGAGATGGAAAGAAAGAAGAAAGAGACAGAGAAAAAAAAATATACATATATATATCTGCGTTCACACTGCTAAAGAAAAGAGAGATATGTATAAACAAAATATATACACACCGAAAGACATATACATAAAATGAACACGACTTTTTCATTAAGAAGGCATTTTACAATTTGTATATATGAACTATAGATATTACACGTACGGATCTAGGTGTACGAATTAAGGTGTTTCGATCTTACGATGTGTATAAATACCATTACTTGCGAGACAACATTATATATAATTATATTATCATTGCGAGTGCGCGAGTACACGAGGGAATCCCCATCCTCGATTTTCCACTTATTACCGTTTAATTAATGATCCAGATCGTTTGAGAGATCGTGGCCGTAAACTACATAGGACACTAGCTACCAGATAGATCTCGCCACGCCCGGACGCTCGGTCAGGAAAAGATAAAAGTTTAATCATATAAATGAACAAAAAAAAATGGAAACTACAAATATATACATATAATGATTAAATATCTTAACGAAGATAAATAAAATCCAGGAAGAGAGAGAGTGAGAGCGAGAGAGAAGGAGAGAGAGAGAGAGAGAGAGAGAGAGAGAGAGAGAGAGAGAGAGAGAGAGAGAGAGAGAGAGAGAGAGGAGAGAGTGAGAGAGAGAGTGAAAGCCGTAGAGATCACACGAGAATTCAATTATCGGCCCCTGATCTTCTTTTGGTTTACAGTTTACCTACGGAAAGTCAATCCATCGAGACACAAAGCACCATAATTTCCGAATAGATTACGAGACGCGTCATACTATAGTCGAACACGAGCGGAACAATTCTCTTGCCTTTTATCGACAAGTAGAACGTATTCGAGTATTTTTAAGACATACACTGGATTGCACATACACGCGTAGCGTAAGTAGTGAAACTTCGTTTTGCTCACTCGGCCTTTCAACTATTTCAACATGGCCGCCAGGAAGGAACCGATGTGCAGACATATTTGGACATATTATGTTCAGTTATGGTTTTCATGGTTACTCGTCGCCGCGTCGGTCGCATCACTTTCGCCGTATGTATGTTCTTCGCAGACCCTTAAATCGATCGAAACTGTTGAACAGTCCCGGTACGAGAACGTCGCTGAAACGAGCTCACTCGCGAGCCAGGATGGCGTGCAAAATCACTAAACGCGATTTATCACAGTGATCGCCGAATCACGAACACGCTTGTGATTTTAACTTGATTCACGCCGGGATCGTGATTTTTAATCTCTCGAAAATTCTAAAATCTCTTTTTCGAAAGTTGCCAAGCAATTGCATTTTAAAGCTGAAGTCGTTGACGAAATTATTTCAATCGATCCCGCGTGTTTTGTGACAGCGCTGCGATCAAGCACAATTGCTTCGTGATTATCGTAGCGATAACAAATATTATAAAACACGTCGTACCTAGATAAAAGATTATTGGTTATTTTAGTCTCACGCGTGATAAAAAATTTAATTGAATCCTCACCTACCGGAACTTGGTCATTATAACTCGGCTATGAGTCAGCTACCCTACAGTCAGCTACCCCGAATTCAACTCCTGCTGCTATAGCATACTCGATTCAGTGTTTACTGCTGTAAAACGGGAATAGAAAACGATGACAGAAAAATAGCTCGAAAGAATTATAAACTTATTTTTATTATTTATTCGAGGATCTTTGTGCAAAATAAAAATTGTTCTTGATCGTTGCAACAGACGGAAGCCAAATAGGAATGAATAGGAATGTGCCTCTTTACCATTAATCGTGTCACGACCCACCAAATGGCCGGTTTCACATTTTTGATTCTACAGTTATTGAAATTACACCGAGATATACATATTATATTCCCATTAGAAATGATTAAATGAATTCCTTCATCCAAGCACACATTGTTATGAAAATCGCGAGAAATCTACGTAAATTCAGTCTTGTAATCTTTATGAGACAACGTACACCGGTCACATTCGTGCTCGGCACGGTTAATGTTAATAGTTTAAATATGTTACAAAGTAAAAAACAACGCATCGACATTCTCAAATTCTTTGTATCTTTTCAGTATTTCAAATTGCAGCCAGCCATTTTTATAATATTTGCATGAAATCCGCAGTCCAGTTAGTATAGATTTTTTGAAACTACCGTGTAGACTGCCAATTTCAACCATTAAGGGAAATTTATTAATTCACAATTAATCGAGCACAAGTTGCTTGTAATTGAAGAGAGCTGGAACGCAAGAATATTTCGTTAATACAGAATTTATTTAAGACTAAGTATGCGAGGTTCGTACCGGAACTGTTCTACAGAAAGACGGATATACAGTTTCATTAAACATTAAGCAAGTTATCGAAATGGACGTTTCGAGGTTTAAGGGTTAATGAAGACAATTAACTGCAACCGGAGTTGAGGAGAACGTGGCCACGTAAACGGAAGCATTCGCGATTGATCGAACCAGCCGTATTCGTTTCAACCGTACGGGAAGAAAAGAGATTCGATAAGTACACGCACTTATTACCATCACTACCATTATTACGTCTTCTAATTATTTGTCTTTTCATGAGAACTCGCTATAACACGATGAACGAATTACATTTGTAATATACTAGGGTAGAAAATAACAACGATCACGTCGATTGGAATGGACACTCTCACGATATTAAAAGACTAAAAGCGGTATGCGAGCATCACGAAAACACGAATTCGAGTTCGAATAATTCACGGGCGGATCAGAGTTGCGCGTTCTTTCGATCATCGTTATCGACAGATTTCCTTTTCACGCTCCTCCGCTACCGAACAACATGATTTCGAATTGTTTATAGAGGGCTGTCGGTGTATTGGTGGTGCAACCGAAATGAGGGGTGATTCTGCATTAAAAGATAAGCCGACAATTGTAGAATAAAAAGTTTAGTCAGACTTCACGTTAGCGAACCAACAATTTTTGTAACTCTCGAACCAGTGAATTCCTAACATTGAAACTTGGATTTTCGGTATTTTCTCTTAAGAAGTTACAAATTTTTGCTTTCGGCTTTGTTTTCGGGAAAAACATGGTTGAAAAGCTTATTCTACAATTTCGACGTGTTTTCCATGTAGAGTCATCCTCTTTGCGGTTGTACCACCGGTTACCGATCAGCCTGTATATCGGTTAGCAGTAACGAACGATAGCCCCCGTTTCAAAATTCCAAGTTACTAATTATATATATATATATATATAACTCCGTTTAAGATCGATTATCTACCCTCGCACCCTACCCGCTGCCACGCTTGCTCTTCGATTAAATATTCATTCCGTTGGATTCGAACGAGACGAGAAACTCCGAACGATCCGGTACGCAGTTTCTTTTCGATTCATTTCTCAAATGGACGTTGTGTAGCGTGTTAAGATAATACAAGGATTATACAAACGCGTGTTTAAGATAATACAAGGATTAAGAATTTTAGATAAAAATACCTTATATTTCCATGCAAGATTCCGTAAAGAATAAGTGAGCTTGTATAACCTTAAACCTTCGAAATCTAGGCGTTCCAGAAACGATTCTCCCTGATTTGTTCGACGATTTTTAGTATCATGCACACGTGTATAATGAAAACGCTTACGAAAAGATCGATCGAGGAAGAGAGTCGTTTTACGATTAAATACCAAGAGTTTGTCATTAAATCCATAAGTGATGTTGCATATCTGTCTATTCTACACCCGCATTTACAAACGACGAATCCACGGAGGGAATTAGAATCGCGCTTCTCCGTGGAGGACTTCTACCGAGAACCACGATCGAAGTATACAGACGTCGATGTTGTTGTCCGTGTATGCGATTCCGGATTAACAAATGGTACGAATGAAAATCATGTATCTGCATAGCGAGCAAAGTTGATCGAAGAAAAGAATCGCTTTACCATTAAGGCTAGCCGTGCACCACGGTTTTCCACCAGGCGGCGAATAGATTTTTATGCGTTTGTTGCACTGAAACCAGGAGGACAGGGGAAAAGAAACAATGAGCTGTCGCCTGGCGTTTTTCCCGCGGTGTGCTGCTGGCTTAAATAGACAGATATCGATGAGAAACAGGCAAGTATAAAAAGAACTTGTTTACACTAATTTATCGATTGCGAATGGTGTATATCGGAGCCCGTGGACTGGCGTGAATAAAAAGAAAAACAAACGGAAATATCCTGATATGTTCCAATTCAAAATGCAAGCTCAAAGAAATGTAACGAATTATATTAAAGTGCCATCGTTTTCTTATGCATGTTTCAATCCTTGTATTACTTTTGGGTGAACGGATCCGTTCAACTGTACAAAATGAGAAAAAGAGGACTCTCCCCTTCGTTTTGGCACAGGAATGGTCGAGCACAGATACAATCCGTGAAAACTTCATGACTAATAAGATAAATACATTAAGTACAAACATAGATAACTAGGGATCCATTTCCGCGGAACTTAACGAATAAGAACTAGTCGAAAGAGTGGCAAAACAGCGTGCCCAGAGTCGCCAGATGAGGGGAAAAAGTTAGCCCCTCTTTGCCAGCATCGGATTAGTCACGTGACATTGTGACACATGCACGACAGACGAAACGCGTCACGTGACGCAGAAGGGGAAGGTAGAGCGGGGACACGAGTCTTAATCTGGCAGCTCTGAGTATGCGTACACCATAAAGCTCTGGTGCGTTTAACAAGTTTGGATTCGGTTATGACGTCTGTGAGAGCTGATTTTGCGCGGGACATTGGTCGGTGAAATGCCACTCTTTAGCCCTTCGTTGTCTTGGTTTTCCTGCTTGGAAAATGACTATCATAAATGACGACGGCGGAGTATCAAGATCGTGGCTAGAGTAGCAGGTCTCATTACCTCTTCGGAAGGAATTCGATTCTGTTCGAAAGAGTAACCCACGTTGTCCTCCACTTTGTTCCCATATACTCTTTTCTAAACACCGTTCTGTACATTGTATTACGGATTCTATAGTTCCCGAAACAAATTCGTACGATAGCGAGAATCGATTCTAAACCTTGTATCGCACACGCAGTCCATTTGCCCGCGTTCTGTGCCTTCGGAGCGAAATTCCTCTGAGGCGAACTAGTGTTTCGAGATGAGCAAGTTGTAGATCAGAGTTGGTCAACTGATTGCTCGCGAGCTGCCGACGCTCGAGCCGTATAAAGCGGGGGTACCGGGGTTAGCGGCTCAAGCGTCGGCAGCCCGTGAGCGATCAGTTGCCTAGGCCTGTTATATACATATATAGTTTTCGTTGACAGAATGAGAAATTTCGTCAATAGACCATACTATTATAGCGGATAATCTGTAATCGGTGACGTCTTTTTGTCGGCTGATTTTAGGATCGCTTCGAGAAGCCGTTAAGAGCAATATCGTTCTCATCTTTTCTTATTGTCGGTCGGTGCATTCGTGTTTCTTTCTGTTCGTTTCGTGAACGGAAACGACGCTTCATGAATCGTTGAACGATCAATTTTAATTCGTTGTTGTTCGAGATAAGTGCAGTACAAATGGTCATGAAAGAAAACTCATCGTGAAGGCTTACACCCATCACCGGAAATCTTTCTATAACTTATGAATAATCATTATATTAATAAACTAGCAATGCGACTACAATTTGCATTCCACATCAGACTCGATAACATTGCAAGGATCATTTTTAACAGAAACTACCATTTCTAGAAACTGTATGATACAAGTAACAGAGAACTGATAAAATTTTACTAACGTTATTAAAAACTTTGCATATATAAATATAACGTATATCTATATATATACACATATATAGATAAATATCCAGTTCTTTGTTCGACGGGAAAAAACTACTACGACAAACATTTTACAAGTACGATTTTAAAAATAGCAGTTCAAATTACTACACTACAATCGCTCGAGACGTTAGGCGTGTGGTCTACACACGCGAGGAGATGATACCGTTTGTAGTCAGACGTGTGTGGTTCGTTCAGACAGTGATAGAATTGCGTTTTTCTGCCCATCCTTCTTCCATCAATGTTTCGTCATTTTAGCTTAATAAAGGAAAAAAAAGTAAACTAAATGAGATCTAATCGATATGGCGTGAGATGTACGAGATAATGCATAAAATTGTCAACGATCTTCGACCAACGCTAATTTAATTAATCTCGATATTGTTGGATAAGCGTGACGATGTTAAGATAAACAATCAAGTCATTCTGGTATTTACTATAGAGAAACGAGAGAAAAATTCTTGCTGGGTACCCGACACGAATTTCACATTTTCAACGATAATTATAAATCAAAATTTTTAAGCGATAATAATTCATCCATTAGCGCAAGGTAGTTTGATTAACAGTTACCGAGTTCTTCGAGATATATTTCGAATTTCGTTTTCCATGGGAAAAATTCGATAGAAGAATTTCAATAGCAATATCGATACAATCGGAGAAATGAGCAATTGGTACAGGTTTTCAAAGAGTTCAAGAGATTTTGCAAGAATTTTCACTCCATACGTCTCGTCTCCTCCGTTAGACAATTGAGTCGTTTCGATTTACATTTTGAATACACTGATTCACTTGAAAATTCGATAAACGATTAATCGGTCGTCTAAATTCAAAGAGACTCGGAATTCAAAGAGGGTGTCATTGTCGTATTCGAATCTATCGATCAATGTGTTTCTTATTTGAAATTTATAAAACTGTACTTTTTTCGTACGAACTTTTAACATTGAAGTATGCCAACGAGAGAAATGTGTTTGGACTAATAGTTGGTATAACAATGACACGTTCTTTCAGTACTGATTTCTAACGGAACAACAAAAAAGACAAAGGAACGTCAGAAAAAAGAAATGTGAAATAAAATGCATGTACGTATACACACATACACACGAATATATTCATTATTCAGCGGCGTGACCGCGAAATTTCAAACTTCCCGCATTTTTAACTTTGTATTAGTAGATTACGAACACGATGATTACCATTAATGTTATCTTACACGAATGTAAACAATAATATTTGTAATAGCTGTATATTTACAATTACGACAAAAAAAAACTCGAAAAAAAGATACGAGATTAAACGAAGAAACAATTTAGACACACATTCACGCAATTTTGCTATTATTGTTATAGCATAAAGTGTAAGTAAATAGTTACGAATTTAACAAATTAATTAACTATATATGAGCATCGAAGTAATACAGTCTTGTCGCGGTTTTACCGACAACGCAGCCTTTAAACTGCGATAGATCATGAATACGTCGAAAATGAAAACGTTGCAAAAATCGAAATGGAAAAGACGAACTGAACCTGGTGTACTAGATTTACCAAACCTTTTCAACGATTGATCTGCTAAACTAATTTCGATCGTTCTATTTAACAATTTCGTACGATTATCGTAATCGATTCTTACTTTACGAATTAAACGTTTCATTCGAAAGCTTAAATCGTTCTCCGACATTATTATCCGTATAATTTCGAAGACCACTGAAAGTTTGTTTGCAACACCGATAATTTGTAAAGAAACGACAACTGTATACAACAGAGAAATCAATTAAAACAGGCCTGGCCAACTGATTGCTCACGGGCTGTCGACGCTCGAGCCGTTTCCCCCACTACCGCACTCCGACTCGCGCGAGCGCGAGAGGGTTGTTTATTATTAATCAATTAATCGTGACTACAATAAATCAATAATCATAATTAATTTGGTATTCTGTAATTACGGAATGAATGATTAATGTTTTACTAAAATGAACGTTACACGTTATCACTAGACTGCGGATCTTTATGCAGAACAAAAATTGTTTGCATTAATTACAAGTCATAGGGACTAAATAGGAATTTATTTCTCTCTTCGGTGGTTTTACTAAACTGCAAGAAATGTATTCATACTCTTAAAATCTTGCAATATTTTTAGTATTTGAAATTACACCCATCCATTTTTGCCATAAGTGCATAAAATCCGCAGTCTAGTTATTATATATGTATGTATACGTAATATTGAATTAGAATTATTATAATTGTCATACATATAACTAAATTTTTCAGTTAGCCATAATCAAAAAAGTAATCGTGCAGTTGTGACCCGCGGTAGTGAGGGTAGCAGCTCGAGTGTCGACACCCCGTGAGCAATCAGTTGCTCGGAACTGAATTAGAGAATAAAATCGTGAAGAAGAGACAGAAAATTAACATATTTGAAACTGTATATAAGAGGAGGATTGACGAACGCTTTCTCTGATTAAAAGTATCCTACCGATGAAGTATCTTGTTCCCATAAATATGTAAAAATTACAATTTTGAGTTTTTAACTATTACTTGAAATTGACAGAAGGAGCGTATCGATACGAACAGATGCCTGGAAATACTATCACACTTGCGATAATCACGATTACTTGTAAGATACGAAACGAGGTACTCCGTGTGTTGGAGGAAAAACGAGAGAACGGAAATAAAAATCCCATCGGCTTGTACGGGTACAATTTTCTCGACTACCGAAAGAAAAGAGACCACATATCCCTTGTTTTCATGTATTATAAATAGAGCACCATCGTTGCAAGGGCCTTTAGAAGGTCCTGTCCTCCCCTTCCTCGAAAAAAAAATGCATTGAACACAAAAAAAAGAAACGAAAAGTAATGTTAAAACGAAATAAGAAGGAATAAACGATCGAAGAGAGATGATGCAAAAAATAAATAAATAAATAAATAAATAAAGAACATATAAACATGGTAACAGCATGTATGTGATCGAAATCGATTCTTAAATCTGCCTGCATACACCGCCACGTGTACCGACGTTTAAGTGGATCGTAATTTGTAAATTACTATGGACTTCCTAATTATATGCTGGTATATGATAATACATGTGCTCTGCCACAATAAAGCAGTTTTTTTTATCTAAAACGAAGTCCGTCATTTTTGTCCCGGTGAACCACCGACATTCTTCACATCCGATACAGCCAAATATTAATACGTTCGCTGATAAGCATAAGCAATTATGCAATCCGATCTACAATATTTTCCTAATTCATTTCGAAAAGAAAACTTTAGGTAATCCTTGGAATTCTTCAGGATGTTGAGCGTGTTAATATACGGAGGCTGTTCCTTTAAATTCCCTGTAGAAACTTCTGTTATGTTATTGTTTATTTCGCTTTGATGTTGCTTCAACCTATAAAGCTGATCGTTGCACAGATAGTTGCACAGATAGTGATTGTTCAGCAAACTGAACGTTGCACAGATATTCAGTTGTTAAACCAGAATTTCTTATTTTACAATTTTGGTGTACAGTTATTATTAATATGCTAAGATATTTAGTGAGATTTATTCAATTCTGTTACATAATAGCTTTTCGTAAAACAAAATCTTATCTTAATAATTGACAGACCTACTGATCGGAAACTTCATTGAACTACTTTCCTTCAAGTGATAATTCATGTTTGAGACAGTCAAAATTTATAAATAATTTGAAAGCTGTAGTGTTTAAAACTAGACATTTATGTAATACTGTCTAAAGAAAGAACGTTTAAAGAGGTTTCATGATATTTTTCGAAAAACAGCAAAGAATATTGGAGAGAGTATGGTGAATGGGTGCTTGTATAGCTGGTTGCCTACACAAGGATTAATCGCACCGTTAGTTTGCCTATACTTGACGACTCACTTCTTTTTTCTTTTCTAACAGGTAAATATTGTGAACAGGTAAATATTTAATTGTTATATCTCCGAAACGGATAGACTTTTTAAAATTTTTTTTTTGAATAATGCATTGTCATCCAGTTCTGAGCCATGTAACCGATTTCAAGTCTCTAGCTCATCAGGAAGTTAGTTTAAAATCAATTGCAAAATTTGCCACCGAACAGACAGACAAACAAACAAACAAACAAACAAACAAGAAAGCGAGCTAATAAAAACGTGGTAAAAAACATTTTTAATAAAATATTCTGTTTTAAGGTGAACGCACAACTTAAGATGGTCATAAATAATGGTAGACGTGCTTTCAAGATTTCAATAAATATGTTTTTATTATAAATATTATTCTAGTTGTTATATAAATATGTTTTTTTATTTTGGGAACGTAGCTTGTTCCATACCAGCACTCGATACAGAAATTTTAATGCGAATTCAATGCCTAACAAGAGACAACCATAAAACGCGAAATTTCATTTGACTAAGGGTGCAGCGTTGGTTGCACCATTTCTCGCAGGTTTTGCATTTGTAAGACCTCTTCCCGGTGTGAGTTTCCCGACGTTTCACCAGGTACTTTCTCGAGCTGAACGCTTTTCTGCAAAACTCGCAGATCTCCGGTTACTCGCCGGTGTACGTCGATAGATGTTCCCTGTGACAGTAACTATGTATAAAATGTCCGACCCCTCAGGTAGACCCTGTTGCCGAACGACTTGTGACCTAACCCAGACCTCTCGGGTGCAGAGCTTGTCGTCGCTTTGCACGTTCATGTGGGTCGCCCTCAGGTAGAAACCTGAATGAGGACGTAGTTTGCAATTAATGGTCTATTGATTGAACGTGGTGAACTGAAAAATCTTCGAAATCTTAAAGAGCATATCAGTGCATCCTGGATTTAGAGTACTTTATTATACACGAAAATAACGTGATAGTTGAAAAACGAAAAAGCGCTGACATACTGTTGACTTGCGTAATAAGAAGGCCACAGAAAGTCTTTCTATATGTTAAAATCTTGTCCAGTCATGTCGCGTCATAATCTAATAAGAATGGCAATATTCAAACTGCAAGAATAGTACTACTTTATTCCGGTACATTTCCACTTGTACAAAATAATTCCAAGTTCTTTATAATCGAAATAAACTGCGAAGAAATATCATAAACCTGCAAGACGGACCACCGATATTTGAAATATGAAATGGTATAAGATTGATGCAAATATTTCTCGCGAAACTCTGATTCGTGTTCCATCGAAGTTACAGTAGCCGTCAGTTTGATCATGCGTGACGCTGCTCGTACGCAAAGGTGGGAGTAATTGTTCATGAAAATTTGATAGGTTCGCATTAACTC
The DNA here is from genome assembly GCA_933228785.1 of Lasioglossum pauxillum. Lineage (NCBI taxonomy): Eukaryota > Metazoa > Arthropoda > Insecta > Hymenoptera > Halictidae > Lasioglossum > Lasioglossum pauxillum. The sequence goes on along the minus strand of OW121703.1, from coordinate 47,777,114 downwards.
GGCCGACCTCTTAAACACCTGGCCGATCAATCGGTACATATCAAAGATAAATCTACCACCGCGTATCGTTCGTTCGACCGTGAGTCATACTCCATATTTTCTATTGCTAATAGACAAGGAGCGATGTACATATAATGGAATCGGCGGCAATGATCGTAGCCATCTTGCAAAATTTCCAATTTAATACGAACACGGCAGAAGAATCGGATTGGCGAGAACATAGTTAATTCGATCGAATACTTCTAATACACCTGTGAAAGCTTAAGTTCCCCGTATAAGACAAATGATTTTCCATGTGACGCAACGAGTCCGTATTAAATAACGCTTTAATTCGGACACGAAAGGGGCCTTCGCAATATTCGAAACTTCATGTGTAAAAGCGGTTGGTTTCGAGTGCGACGTGATCGATACGCAACTGACCCACCGAGTAGTTCCGAAGGTATCCGTGGCGCGCCGAGGACGACCGAGTACGAACGGAATTGACCGAACCTCGGTGGGCAAACGACGCGTACAGAAGAACGCGAGGTCTTCTCCGGCTTGGGTTGAAACAACGTTCGCGTCTACGGGCGCGGCTTTGCGTCTCGAGCTGGCGTTTTACACGGTAAAATGTCCTCCCTCGATTATCTGGATTTGTGTCGGCTGTGTCTCGTGAAGGACCGTGTTTCGGTGCCGATTTTCGAGGGCGAGGGGAACGATCTGTTTCTGAAGATCGCCGCCTGTCTACCGGTCAAGGTAAGCCAACTACGCCATCGCATCGACAATGGCGATCCGCCATCTTGTGCATTTTCATAGCTACATCGCGTTTCCTGGGCCGTCCACGACTTTTCAACCTCCCAGTAGATATGCGTTCGGTTCTCTTTCTTTCGGAGATCGCCCTGTATACCGATGATATTCATGAAGCAAATTGAAAGTAGCCTGAATGTAGCGACATCGCAATAGCCCGTACACTCTGGTGTCGCAGTGTTTTCCTTTCCCTTTTCTTCTCACTAGACGGCCAATCTACCTCGCCCACGACGCCAACAATTATTCAGAATTTTGCCGCGCTTTTATACTTTTCTTCGAAAATTTCGTACGTTTCACCTCCCCCCGCCACCCTACCGGCTATTCTCTCGCTTTGTTATTTAGGGGTAATGATCGGCAATATTAATTTTCTTCGGACAATTACTCTAATTGAATAATCGTCCCCGTTTTCGACATCTTGCTTTCCATACCATTCTTTCTGTTATAAAATTATATACAGCTTGTGTGCTGATTTCTTTCAAATTGATTCTTTCATAGGCGTTTCTGGCTATACAATATATATATATATTTTTTTTAATCTCCTTTTATCGCAATCTACGTATTTAGAGTGATGTAGAACTCGTGTTCTATGATCTACTATTTTTTGAGATTATCTAACGAATAACATTGTTATTTACCAAAAATCAATTTTCATGTGTTTCGCCTATTTGCAAATTGGAGGGTGTACAGCGAAATATTTTTAGTTTCCGACTTACGCGTGGAACTTTATTTTTATTTGTGTTGTTTTTGTTGGTGCTTACAGGTTGCGAGAGAAGACAAGCTACCGAAGAAAATATGCGACGACTGTGTGTATAAAATAGAATTATTTTACGAATTTTGGAATACAACAGCGAACGCCGAGAAGAGACTGCTACAATGGCTTGGGGAAGTCAGTGTGGAAGGCGGCAAACAGGGTTATGTTTCCAATGTACTCAATCCGGTAATTGCTATTTTCATTTTCCATCGAATGCCTCCTTGACTGTCACTTGAGAAAAATAAAAAGCCCATATTGTCTATATATATATCTATGTATATGTATTTGTATGGAAAACATGAAAGTATAGATGCTCTTTTATTTGCAAGATGTTCAGTTCTGTGTTTGCCCTTAGTTACAATTAAATCTTGAAATAAAAATAATTTTGCAGTACACTTCGTAAGTTTCTTAATTTCATATTTAATTCTTTTTGCAGTTAGTTTTGCCATTGTAATATATTTCTAGAAAATTTCCGTTGTTTAGTTTGATGGTTCAACGTAGTAAAATTTTTAGAGGTTATACATCGCGTACATATATATTATATTATTCTTTTTTTACCATTTCTTTTAAACGTTTACTTGCAGAATGTGATGAAACAAGAACAGAGTACCGAGAACAGGTTAGATGGTGGTGTGATGCAGCAAGTGGGCGAGCATCAAAACAATATGGGCATGAGTATGATGGACAACATGGGCCTGGGTATCCCTATGATGATGTCTAATACTAATCAACAGCAACAACAAATAACCTCAGTTCCTATGGACACAAGTGGCAGTTCCGCGCAGAATGTTCAAGCAGTGCCTGGTCCAAGTTCGCAAGCTACGCATAACCAAATATCACAAAATCAAACCGGCTCGACACAGCAAGAAGATGAAGAAGAGAGTAGCGAAGACGAAGAGAATTCGGACGACGAGTGCGATGGAGACGAAGGTATATATCAAACTAACACAATTTTTTACTACTTCCCAGTTTTGTTTTCCAATATTTTGTATTTCAGAATAATTGAATTGCTATACTTAAGTATTATATTAAGAATATTTTGCATATACTGTAGGCCTACCTGTAAAAGAAGAGAGCGAAGAAGATCCGAACAGTAGAACCATAGAACCTACAACCTTTGTAAATGTTTCGTTGGCGTGTGACGAGGCGGGTCCTTCAGGATTACAACAACAGAAACTCACAGATATGCCTGAGATGTCAATACCACAACCAGCAGATGGGGATCCCAAAACTGGGTGAGTTTTTTTATCTTTGTTTGATACTTTTTCAGGGCCAAAGGTGTAAACTTGTTGTGGAGAACACATACACACACACACAAATATTCTTATCATGGCTGTATCTTAACATTTTGAAATTTAGCTTTATTTATTTCTATACACGATCAATTCATTATAGTTTCACAAAATTTATCAATGATATCTTCGCAATTGATGTTAGTTCAATTCATTGCTTAAATTGAGAATTTTATATTACATTGTTACAAAATAATTGAAGCGTCTGTAGATTTTTACTTTGTTTCAGTTACATGATATTTTAAAGAACAATAGATTTTGAAATTACCAGTATCAAATATTTTATAGTTTTTACCTTGAGAAAAGATACTCAAGAGTTATTCGTCTCGATTCAAGAACGTGAGGTGCAATGTATTCGTAAGGTAAGTTAGTACACACCCCACAACCATCTTTGGCCCTTTGTATTTTGCAGTTTGGTAGGTAACATCTCGGAACATAATAGACATAGACTATTTTCTTAGAAATTTCTCTCAACTAGAATTGTCACAGAGACAAATTCGCAATGCTGTAAAAATTAGTACGGAATACTCGATGAGCAGAAACAAAAACGTTCTAAACCAAATCGCAAAATACTTTCATATATTTTTACATGTAATAGCATATATTTTTACATGTAATAGCATGTATTCAGAGATCATTTCAATAAGATCTGCATTGCTAAAAACATGAAATTCATTTAACACCACAAAGGATTCGACCTCTTTAATGTTTATCTGACACTCCTATTGAAATGAATTCTACCCTAAATATTATTCATACGTGTACAATAAGTGAACAGAGGGATTCTGCTAATTGCACGCCTAATTATTAACACATGTGTCTTCCATTGCACGGTTCGACTGGTAATTTCATCTCATTGTGTACATGGTCGAAGATCGAATTACTCGATCCCTCTGTTCAGCCGAGAATCAGATGTTTACATGTTGTCAGTATCAATATCCCACGCTTACGTGAAGGCACAAAATGCCGCACACGGCCGAAAATTGGCCGCCGAAAAATCACAAACTAATAACTCTCGTAAAACTAACGTCACGATACGTAAGATCACTCGGTGCATCAGTCGCACCGAGTCCTGTACAATTCGTTTAAGAATACCGTTTCTTGTCGTCTTCGTGCTTTCCAATGCCTACGCTTTACATTATCGTCAGGACCACATAGTTACCATTAGCATATCGGTTAGTCTGTAAGTGCTGTCGTTCAGTTCACTACGTCGTAACGTAAAAGAAAAGCCCACTGACGGTGGCGCGCGTGTACGTTTATTAGCCATAATTTTGCTCACAAACGACTCGGTTTATGGCTAGTCTCATTCGTTGACGCCAACTCAACGTAGTAATAGAGTGTTTTGCGATTGAGAGAAAACGAGAAAAAAAACATGCATCATCATTTTAATATCGAAAAGGATATACGAAAACGAGTAAGATAACGAACGTAACGTGAACACACGAAGATATAATCGTCGCACGACAAACGAAGCACGAAGAGGACGTTTCATGTATTTTTCAAAAGGCGAGTATCCTATATTTTTGTATACTTACAAGATTGATTTTCATCGAGTAATCTATAAGCATAATGTATGGTTGATTTCCATGATTTTCTTTGTCATACGATGTCGCGTTTGTTCGTCGCGATTTCTCCGGTAGTCTTGGAATCGTCGTGCACGCTCCAGCATATTTTTTGCTGGAAATTTGCTGCGCCTCGAAACCGAGCGAACTTCGTTTTCGCGCACCGGATTGTGCAGCGATCATAATGATTTTTACGCTTCGACCACGACAATGGAACCGTTGTTGCATCGACCGTTTTTTTCTGAAATCGCGACCGATGTGTTTCCATAATAAGCCTGGCCGTGTTTACACGCCGATCAGAGTATTATTGTCGCCGATTTTCTGTACTTGATTTCGCATTTTTTTTCTTGCGCAGAGAGTACACTGTCAAGTGTTCGTTCGCGCGAGAATTGTTTTCACCGATCGCTGCGTGGCTCAGGAACATTTCACGTTTCCGTTGGAACCATTCGACGATAGAAACTGGAAACTGTTCCATTTCACCACTTTGCGATCGCGTTTCCATAACATTTGTTCGATGTTGCAATCGATACTCGCAATATCCGCGTTCACAGTCGCGCGACTGTGAACAGAACAATTTTTCATTTAACTTACGGAAAGAAAGAATCATGTATTTCCGAAGTTTGTGTTAAGACGAAGACGAAGAAGAGGTCCGCGCAGATTGGATTTCCTTTAAAAAGGTGAGGATCTGATTTTTATTATAACATATTGAATTTTGTTTTGATTACCTAATCTAGTAACTTCTAGCAAGGGTTTGCTTTCTTCTAACTTTCTTGCCTATACAAGTCTCGTAGCTTAACTATCTCCTTCTTTCTGTTGGTTTGCTGTAGAAACCTTTTCATTCCTCCCTTGGTTTCTGCGAATCTCTTTTCTCACGATTCCAGATACATCTGGAAGAACTAATGTAAGTCTAGAAGTAGAACACACGGTCCGTTTTTTTATTTCTTTCCATACACTCGCTATATTAATCCGTTTAACAAATAACAAATTCGTAAGGTATAGATTTATATACGTTATTTAGCAGCTTACGTATGTATATCTAGTAGCAATACGCGTATATAATATACATAATGAAGGACAAGACACTGTATCGTAGAAACGTAAAGGTATAGTGTAATAAAGGATCATGATCGATCTTCTGGAGCGGAATAGATGAATAAGACATATACACGTTGTTCCGTCGGTAACGGTGACGACAGAACTCTCCTAAGTTCGGTTCGCACGTGCTACTCTGGTCGCACTGAATCTTTGTTGTGTCTCAAGGATGAAGAGCACGACGCTCGAGCACTGTGCATGGTCGCACTTTGTAGGTAATCGCACATGCACACAAAACACGCGAAGACAGACCGTGGAAGAAGAGGTCAGCTCTCTTTTTCTCTCTCTCTCTCTCTATCTATCTCTCGCTCTTTCTCTTTCTTTCTGTCTTCATCTCCGCTTGATCTATCTTGTCACACCGCCGCCTTCTAGAGAACACCACAAAGATCACTCGAACTGAGTCAAAGGCAATGTTGTGTGTACGCTGTACGGTTGTCCTCCGATGCATTTTCGTTGGGTTTTGTCGATTTCAGGGAAGGCAGCGAGACGTTCGGCGGATTGTCGGGGATGCTGCGTCAGATACTGTCGCCGTCACCCGAGACCGGGGATCCCGGTCTATCCCTCAGTTGTACCCTGCTTCAGAACAGTTCGATGTTTACGAACCAATCGTCGATGATGCAGTCGACGTTCCAAACAGTCCCGTCCCACTTGCCATCCATTTGCTCCGACCAAAATCTGTTGGACCACGTGCAGATCGTCGTCGAGTCCCATCCGTGTCCCACCTGCGGCCTCGAATTCCGAAGCGCCCTAAAGCTGAACTACCATATGAGAACTAGCCACCTGGCGATGCCGGAATACGAGCACAACCTCGAGAACAACCCGGTGAGATACACGTGCGCCGTTTGCTCACGGAGTTTTTTCGCTCTGAGCCATCTGCGGATGCACGAGGTGACGCATACCGTCCCGGCGACATCTTGCGCGCCGATCTCGACGATATCGACCTCGCCGATGTCGAACGTCGAGAAAACGTTCGCCTGCGATCGCTGCCAAGCCAGTTTCCGGTATCGTACGCTCCTCGAGCGGCATCGAAGGATGCACGAAGTCGGCCAAGAGAAACCGTACTCCTGTCCCAGGTGTCTGATGCGGTTCGAGACGCGAAACCTGTACAATCATCACGCGAAAACCCACAAACCGGTGATCACCGGTAACGATAGAATCACCGACGCATCGTCCATGATGCCTTCGGGCGATCCGGTCGCTAGCAGTATCGCCGGGAACGTTGTAATCCCGTCGCAGAACAAGTCGATTGCTTCGTACCCATGCGACTCCTGCTCGAAACAGTTCGCTAGCATCGAATCCCTGACCACCCACAAGGCCGCGCATAGGTCCAGGTCCCTCGTCTGCGATGTTTGTGGCAAGGGGTTCACGCATCGCAAGTATTACGTGGTGCATCAGCGCATCCACACCGGGGAGAGACCGTATCTCTGTGCCATGTGTGGGAAATCGTTCACACAGGCGTCCACTCTTACCGTCCATCGTCGATATCACACTGGCGAACGGCCTTACACCTGCACGCTGTGCGGTAAAGGATTCGTTACCAGAACTATCATGCTGAACCACATGAAAAAGCATTGAGAACCACCGGGTGGATGGATAAAATACACCGGGGGAGTTTTGTTAATTGGTCGTTGAGTGCGTAGCAACGTGCCAGACGACGAGTCGCGTTCTGTTAAACGAAGGTTATTGATTTTTCTCGGTTGGAGTTTCTTGTCCATTGAACTTTTATCCGTTACTGCGATGTACAGTGGGTGATATTATTTTTATTATTATTATTCGTTCTCTCTAGTCGTTAGGGATAGATCGTTAGGTTAAGCTAGATGGAAAAGTAGAATGTTTTGTTTTCGATTTATCGTACTGAGGGAGATAGCACAGCAATTTCTAGTACTGGCCGGTACATGATAAATTTTGATTTAGATTTGAAGTCGTTCGCGTTACATCACGGTCGTCTCCATATGATATATTGCGTATATGCAGTAGCTTGATCGGATCAGCTGATCGGACTGATGTTCTGTCTGTATGCGATGTTGCCTCATCACATATTCCGGCCTGTACTAGAGGCGGCCGTGGAGATAGTCATTTTATTCTAGGAGGAGGTACTTTAAAGTTGTTTACTATTAGAGTGTCGTAAACTAAACAGCAAGTGAAAGGGAATTGTCAAAATTGGTTTTTCTTTGCAACTTTTGAACGACCGGTAAGCTTGCTGTACTTTTCTGTAATATCGAATTTGTTGATTGATGATTGGTATACACCGTGCTCATTTTAACTGGACTGGCTGAGACATCTTAAAACGGATTGATAATTTGAAAAATGTATTTCTAAAAGTTCATTGATATCAAGGGAGACATAATGTGGTGTAAATATTATTGAATGAAGTAGTAGGGAAGATTCAAAGTCAGGTTCGTTCTTTTAAAAGGAAGGATATTTTCTTGCAGTTACAATATTGTTGCGCTTTTTGAGACTAAAGGTCGATTTATACCAGGGGTTCCCAACCTTTCTCCTACATCGACCACTTTCAAAAGAATGATTTTCTTCATCGACCTCCTTATATTTTTCACTATAATATGCAGCATACAACATAATCATAATACTAATAATTGCACATAAAAAGCTTATAAATAACAATTTGACTTTTATATTATTATATTTATATATAATATATTAATATTAATATATTATATATATATATATATATAATACACATAATATTATATTTAAACGGATGTTATTATCTGATAATTACATTCCTTAATAAGTAAATAAAATTTTAAAACGGAGAAATTTATCATAGACCCCTGGAGATACTATAGATTCCGTCGACCTTCCGTCGACCCTCAAAGGGTCTACCTGGTCCCCGTTGGGAACCCCTGATTTATACTATCGGCACAGACACGGAACGGTTCCGTTCAGTATCAATCAAACATTCTTTAATGCATTTGCATATGGGTGTTAATACTATAGGTGAGAGAAGGGAGCACGAATTGAGGGAAAAAAGTTTCACTCACTGCCAGTACCGGACACATGAACGACAGAAACGAAACGCGTCACGTGACGCGGTGAATGCGTGGGAAATAGCGACGTAGAGGGGGAAGGTAGAGTGGGGACACAAGTCTTAATTTGGCGACTATAATCAGCACAGGCACGTATTGGAAACTAGCCGAAGAGAATTTTATTATACCGAATGGAACCGTTCCGTCTCTGAACGGATAGTATAAATCAGCCTTTATTCGACTAGGTGCTATTTGAAAATGTTGGTGAATTACAGAGAAAAATGATAAATGTGTGTATGAATGAACAATGAAATATTTCTTGAAAATATAAAAATAGAATTAGCAAAGCATCTACAAAATTGCCAATCAGTAGACAGGTAGGTATAATAGAAAATAATTATTTCATATCTAATTGTTTTCTAATAAATACTTCGTGGGAAGAGAAATTTTTTAACAATCGGATAGCTCGATTCCTAATTATTTTACAATTTTTCATAAAATAAAATATTGTGCAGAGTATCTCGTCAAATTCATGTCGAAATGATTAACGATAGTATGCCTAGGAGAATTAGCAAAAAATAATAGAATTATAAAATATATAACTTGATCTTAAGTTCTCTTGCGCTACATTATACGGCCTTTTATATCGGAAAACTTCTGCGAACATCTTTCCATCACATTTTCAGTCTTTTCTAAGATATTACAGCGAGTCTTGTTAAAACAGATGCACTGTATATTACAACATTTACTAGTTCATTGATTCTACATATAATATGCATGCAGTCACTGTGATAATGTTCGTACGTGAATATTCTATGTATGTAAAATGATAAGATACTCGAAATTATTTGAGCTTATATAGGACCTCGGGATTCAATTTAAAGACGTTACTTTTGAACGCGAAATTTCATACATCTATAGTTAGTACCTGTATAATGATACTAGGTTTGAAAATTAATGTGCCTAAAAAAAGATAAATTTTTTGAAAATTTTTGATCGAGTAGAGAGAAAGAGAAGGCGTAAGAGCCTCTTGAAGCAGAGAAACTAAATGATACTAGGATGTTAGAAGTTATTCGATGTTTACAAAACTATTGCTAGATTTGTAGGAAAAAGCCTTATCGTATAATTATTAACATAGTTTATGAGTATACGGATAGTTGAACAATTTTAACGATAGCGATCAATGGAAGTACTATAGACTAGCGATTTAGCAATATCAATGAATTCATGTGCCTCGAATTAATGTGAGTACAGGGTTGGTTAGATACTGCATACCGTATTCATAAAACGTAAGTATGAAGACGCTTAAATATTTCTATGTAATCCTCTAACACTAAGATTTCTGGTGTTGATATTATTAATTATAATTCGTTGCTAAGAAGTTGCAGAACAACAAAAAAAATATGTCACTCGTGAATGTAATGTTTCGTCGAATTAAAGTTTTCAATGTTATTAGACAGATATGTATATATGTTTCGCATTAGTAATTTCTAATTAAAAATAATTATGAGTACCATCGTTAGTAGAAAGTTGTGGCAAATATTATACTTGCAAGTAAAAACGTTTATCGATTCGTAAAGCTTACAGAAAAAAGTTACGTACGTGTAGAGAACTGTAGAATCGGAAAATTCAAATTGAATTTATGTTTTGTTCAGAAAACATTTGCATTTCATAGTCTTGGATATTTATTCTCGAAAATATCTTTTGAAACTCGTGTCCGGCATTATAAACGAGAGTGCCAATTTGTAGCAGAAAAAAGTCTTGATTCTGCACATATTTTGCGATAAATTTGTGCAATTAAAAGCAAGATGGCGGAGTTTCACACGTCTGGATCGTCGATAAAACAGTGGCTTGTGGGTAAGTGTTTAACGGAAAATTCATATTGCTAAGAATGATCGTATCACTCACTATTGATTACTGTATAGTTTGTTAAATATTTAACCATATTCTTTTTATAATAAAAATTACTATAATTTAATAGGGATGTTTTTATAACTATCGCCCATTCGTAGATAATATAAAATAAATATTTTAGTAACTACAGTAGACTACGGAAGTTTATGCTAATTTTCATTTCTCTATGCTACTTTGGAAAAGTTTCTCCGTTAAAAGGCAAATTATTTCAATGGAAAAGAATGGTCTCACTTGTCGAGACTAAAGTTCTATGTATTACACATTTGAGTGTGGCACGAGTGCATAAAATCCGCAGCCTAATTATGAATATTTACGTGCAGAAATTCAGTAACACTGCAGGTTAACAAATGTAATTAACGTAAGGCGGACTTGTAACTAAATTGACAGCGTTTTGCTCACAAACATAGCGAATAATAGTAAAATCTGCTTCGAAAAGGTTTGACTGACTGGGCACCTTCTTTCCATCATTGTACGGTAGAACATTGTTCGTTGCGCGAAAGGGGGCCGCAAATACGTGCAAAAATGTTATGCAACGAAAGAGACAACCAATCATATAGAGATTCGGATATCGATCTTTTTTTTTCTTCGTAGCCACCACGAGTTCTAGAATCTTGAATACCCGGTGGTAAGGTGTATCGTTAGTATGCAACGAACAAAGTTCTACTGTACTTCCGAATGGTATACTTCTTGTTTCAAGCAAATCATTGTAGCACCGACTCGTTAACAGTCTGAATATCGATAGCTAAGTATATAATCACAATGGAGAGTAAGTCGCGTAAGCGGAAAGAAGGAAGTGTGCGAACGCAAAATAAAAAGAAATACTGGAAAGCACCGAGGCACTTGATTAAACGTTTCCTCGTAGACGTTTACGGGTACTCGCTCACTCCGCCCTATAGAAATCTCGCTAAAGAATACATCCTCCGCGAATGGAAAAGACCGAATAAAGTATAAACAATAAAATCAGTGAAAAAATGCACGTTGATTGACCCCGGTTTGTGTCTCTCTTCTTTCCAGATATTTTGTGTCAAAGCTTGCGATGCTACCTCAGGGCCAGGAGCAATGCGAGATGACCGAGATTTTCGAACAGGAAGAAACAACAGAGGAGCTATTGATCACAGATCGCGTGCCGAAGGTCGAGGGCGACGAGATAATCATCGCCGAGAGTATCATACAGTGCAGTCTTTGCGGAGACAGCTTCGTGTCCGAACAGGCCCTCGAGATGCATCTAGAGATGCACGAGCACGGTAGCGTTCAGCTGTCGGAGGATCAACTAGTTTGCGAGCTGTGCGGCTGTAGTTTCGAGACGTGCGCTGCTCTGGAGGAGCATCAGCTGGAGCACGAATCGGACGAGGTGCATTCGGAGAGCCTGGTTGTTCAGCAGGAAGAGAGCAACGATTTCAAGTATCACTGCGAGATTTGTAGCACCAGCTTCTTCTCCTACAACAGTTACCAGGAGCACCAGACCAGTCAACATTCCCATGAAAAACCTTTTCAATGCGAGGTCTGCAACGCCACGTTCCGATACCGTCAAGGTCTCAGGCTGCACACCAAGCTGCATCAGCCGGGCTACGTGCCGCCGCAGAGGAAGCACCACTGTGAGCTCTGCAACAAACGTTTCTCAAGGAAACAGGTGCTGCTGGTGCACATGAGAACTCACGGGAACGTGGGTCCTCAGAATGAGTTCACGTGCCCCGTCTGCGGCAAGTCGGTGTCCAGCAAGACCTACCTGACCGTTCATCTGCGCAAGCACACCGGCGAAAAGCCGCACGTCTGCGATCACTGTGGCAAAGGCTTCACCGCGCAGAACTACCTTAGCGTGCACCGACGCACCCACACCGGCGAAAGACCGCACAAATGCACTCACTGCGACAAAAGGTTCACGCAAAGATCCACCCTGGTGGTGCACCTGAGAGGTCACACCGGCGACAGACCGTACCCTTGCCCCACCTGCCACAAATCGTTCGCCTCGAAGACGATGCTGAACTCTCACCTGAAAACTCATGCCAAGCAAAACGCTCGTCAGCAGCAGGAACAAGAGCAGGAGCAAGAGCAGGAACAGCAACTGCAGTTGCAACAGGAACTGGAGGTTCAGGAGCAGGACCAAGACCAACCGCTCGATACGGTAACTATATTGTTACCGAGCTAGAATATCTCGAGCGACAATCAAATGTTGGCATTGCACTCTGAAACGATGTAAGGTTTCACGTTCGAGTCGACGCGAAGACGCACAAGAGAGTTGTTTATGTTCAAGCGTGAATGCACTGTTATTTACAAGCGTAAATATGTCGTGAATGTGCGGAGAGGGATCAGGTGTTTTGCTACTTTGGACTGGCAGGCTGAATGCTGGTTCATTTTTATACGATAAGAAAATCACGGTACAGACCGATCTACGATGTTTGTTATCTTCTGTTGGCATTTGGCGCATTTGAATTTTTTATATCGTTCTTTGTGTACGATCCTATTTACGATATTGATATTGATATTACTTTGTCGATTAAAATTGTAATTCAATGCAAAGTTCGAGAACCGATGTAGCCACCGACTGTGGCGGTATTCATGTTTAGCATTCGAATGGAAGTATAGTGTGCTATACACATAAGTTCCTTGGTATTGTATTAATGTAGCGAGTCCTACGTTAGAACTTCTGTTACAGCGGACTTTAAAGAAGTTCAGATCTTTTTATATTTACTATTAAGTGATTAATAGAGCACGGTGATATATACGCGCGACCATTGAACGCGATACTTATGTACACTGTCACAATTCCATTCTCTGTTACCGTTTACGAGACAAATGATGCATTGATTTTTCTTTTTCCTGGTTCTTTCTTTCTTCGATCTTTTCGATTTGGAGATGAATTATGAATTGACTGAACGGAACTTGTGTATGTGTAACATTACGTGGTTCTCGATGACATTATAGTTTTTGGAATTTCGTGACTTATATCTTGTTAAACAATAAATCTTCACGACACATGCAGCCGTCCATGTTTTCCGAATACTTTGTACATCATTGTTTTTAAATACTCGAGTGCATTTTATACCGAAGGATGATTCAACGTGATTCGAGCTGCTCGAATTTTCCAGACATTTCTTTAAATTAGCCGATCTTAAATGCATTGCTAGTGCCTTAGTTGTAGTGCCTTGGTATACTCCACTTTGTCATTCGCTGGAATCAACTCGATAGAAGACAATTAATTAACGTCGTGACATATGCAAAGAAGACGATCAACTGTAAGAATCATAGATCTTTTTCATAATTATCATTTATGATTAGTCTAAGCGTAGATTTTTTTTTGCTTTAGAACCAGTACTTCAATTTGTGATAATTTCGAAACGATCATTCGGAACAATCATCAACGTGTATATTAGTTGTGTCGGCAGTTAAATTTTTGAAATTTACTGTTATCTTTATTCGTGTTCGATCGGAATTGTGCTTTTTCTAATTTATATTTGAAAACGCAATTTTGTGGAGCGTTGCCACAAAATTAAATTTTCTTCGGAGCTTTAATTTTGAGTAGATTTTTTAAAAATGGAGTTCTGCGAGTTGAATATGACTCGCTTCACTTTTTCAAAATCTTCGTCGTAGTTTTCGTAAAAATCAATTTTGAAAACATAATAAATTGTTAACTTTGAAGACGTTTTGCGCTTCAACGGTAATAGTGTCTAGTTTCGAACAATGTGATAGAAAAATGTTATCTGAAATGCGTAAATTTGTTTTATTTATGTATTTTGAACACTGAACACGTGCGTAGTTAATACTGCTTGTTTTGCATGTTGTTTATGTAAGATATTTAAGTAATTTTGTGCATTATTGCTCAAATTCTAAATTATTTATTTATTAATGAATTATCATAACTCAACATTATTTATTGATTTTTCATTGTGTTATCGCAGAACATACACATGCAAAAAGAAAGTTTTAAAATACAAATTAAAAAGATACTACTGTCTAGTCTATTATCGCACTATTAAATGAAGATAGAATGCTTTCGTTTCTAAAATAAATTGGAATATATCCGCAAAATATGATGAAATTAAACATTCTTTTTATTTTTTTAAATAAAACATTAAACTATATCACGTGTTCACCGATTACTGTTCAAGTATAAGACAATTTCAAGATTGAAATTTCCGATTTTTTCCCAAAAACTACACATGAAAATTAGAAAATCAAAACTTCTACTTAAAATTAAAAATCCGAAATATGCGTTTAACAGTGTAATCGGCATGCGTCTTGCTTTTCACGCTGTTCTCCTAAATCGTATATCTTGCAAGGCATCGAACGATACTTTTTATTGATATCCGTTTGTAATTAGTGTGATACATCGCTTTAATGAATTGACGAAAGAGATTTCTACGTATGAGAAGATAAATTGCAGATAATCTTCGAATATATATATATATATAGCAATACGAATGCAATGATAGCCGTAGGGAAGAAATGGTTTTGTACAATTCCTTGAAATCCGGGCTAGTAAAAATGAAATAAATACTCCATCAACAATACATAGTAACCTGCATTGTTTCCGTTCACTTGAGTTTACCTAGTTTGTCGATACACATTTGTGTTGTACGAGGGTTATTTGTTTTCTATTATTATATTCTATAATTATATACATATATATTTGTCAAATCAGTTAGAATCGTGCATAGATATACGCACTGATTTTCATTTGTCTGAGTCGAGCAATATAACAGAATCACTTTGTACGTATATTTGATAAGAATAAATAATTCAAGAATAGCACAGATGTAAATTGTATTTGTGTATGTATAAAGTGTTCTAACATACTCAGCACCGAGTAGTTACATGACTTAAGCTACGGACGACCAGTATTTTATGTTTGTTAAATATTACTATGGCATTAATAAAACTTAAAGCAATTCCTTTGTTATATATTTTCTTCAATTGAACGACACTATAGACTATAGATATCGCACGGCTCCGAAAGCCTCCGCAACTCAGCCGTGTGTTTTATATTTCATTTTCATTATTTGAAAACCGTTTCGCGAAGGAATCTGTCGAATCATAAGCGGAATCGTTTGCAGTGTGACGAGCATGATGCAGTAAGTAGTCATATTTCTCAGTATCAGCGCAACGTTTAGAACACAACTAAGTATTAACGTAATCGAACGTGACTACAGGAAATATTTTCATTTGAATACGGAAAACGGATGAGCTCTGAAACTGTTTAGATTAAAGTTATTCATTTATGGGATCATTGAACATTATACGGCTGTCTCGCGAGATACTAGAATACGTAAAGGTAGTTCAGAATGTTGAATTGAAAATTTCTAACAGATTTCTAAAATTGAAAATCACAATTTATTTGATTCTATTCCGATTTTATTGAGAATAATTTAACAATGAAAATCGTCACGTAAAACTGACAAGGTGACTCTTTATAAATTGTTGCATCAACAGTTCCTTTTCACACAGAAATTTTTACCCATAATCTCACGTTTTGAAGAAACGCGAAGAAATGAAAAATTGTCCAGTGTTCGAACCTGAGAGTACCCCGTTCATTTGCTCTAACATTTAATAATAAACAATAATAACATTTCTAACCGCGTGCGACATTGTATTCCGTTGTGCAACAAACTCTGAACCATCTCGCCAGTATCTCGGATGTTCATCGGTTGAACCCGCTAGCTTTACGTTAACACATTGTTGACCGAGGACGTCAATTGGCGTATTTCATTTTTCGATCGTCGATGACCATCTCTTGTTTTGTGAACGTTATTAACAGGTAATGCCAAATATCCGAATTTGTACAATTCTAATAGAAACCAAAGAACACTATTGCGTCGATTCAACAATGTGTTACAAGCTCGCAGATATCTACGTATTAAACCCGATATTTGCAGGCCCCGCGAATTTTTCCGAGCAGCGTGTCCGCTTCCACTTCGGCATATGTCTTGTTATCTGTTTGCAGATGCAACGTCGCGAAGCAGTCGTCCGCTGGGCCAAATCGATCTCATAAATCGTCAATGCCGAAAGCTAGAGTCTCGGTTAGCTCCGAAAACGTATCCAGTAAATCCTCGAACGTCCGGAAATCATTGCGCAATACCGAAAAGAGTTACTCGTGCGACGCGTGCCGGGAATCCTTTCCGAAGAAGATGCAGTTGTTCAAGCATTGGCGAACTCGTTGCAACGATTCGAGAATCGATTCGGCGAAAGATAGTCGGAAGGAGACCGGCCCGATCGAGTGTAACGTCTGCCACAAGATCTTCAAGAAGAAGAAGTACCTGAACGTCCACAAAACGCTGCACGGTGCGCCGCACGTCTGTCACGTGTGCGGCGCTAAATTGACTTCGGAGTACTACCTGAAGATCCACATCCGACGGCACAACAAAGAGTTCACCGAGTTCTGCGAGATCTGCAACAAAGGTTTCTACCTGAAGGCGACCCTGAGGACCCACATGAGCGTGCACAGCGACGACAAGCCCTGCACCTGCGAGGTCTGTCACAAGTCGTTCGGCAACAGGGTCTACCTGAGGAGTCACATGAAGATCCACAGCCAACCAGAGACCAGGAAGAGGTACAAGTGCGAGATCTGCGAGTTTCAGACGTTTTATAGTTACTGTTACAAGGAGCATCTGTCGACGCACACCGGCGAGAGCCAGGTCGCCTGCGAGGTATGCGGCAAGCTGATCAGAAGACAGTACATGAAGATACACATTCGGATACACACCGGCGAGAAACCGGAGATCTGCGAGTTTTGCGGGAAAGCGTTCAGCTCGAGGAAGTACCTGGTGAAACATCGGAGAACTCACACCGGGGAGAGGCCTTACAAATGCAAAATCTGCGAGAAACGATTCACCCAACGCGGCACCCTTAGCGCTCACTTGCGTCGACACGATAGCGTCAAATGATATTTCGCGTTTTATGGTTGCCTCTTGTCAGACATCGAATTCGCATTAAAATTTCCGTGTCGAGAGCTGGTTACTGTTTGAAACTATAATCAGTTTTACAATTATCGTCCTAGAAAATATAGTCTGCTCTTCTCTAACAAGGTTTTGATATAATACGGTGCAAAAGTTGCTACAGACCTCCTGTAATGTTGCTCTTGTACAATAGTATCCAAATAACATGATTTTTAAATCTAGCCTCTTTTTACTAATTTATGAATTCGGCTACCCTCGTATAACACGAATGTCTCCGTCACACTGTTTCGTTTCCACAACTCGTCCGTCTTAGATCAAGGCTTTACTGTAATCATGTAAGAAGGCATCCTGAGACAAGGCGTCTTTATAGAAGGGTTGACTATATTTAATGCGAAAATATATGGTTTCTTGGTGACTAAGAGACACTGACCGTATGTCAAATGGAGAACGATTTTTACAAATACTTCTGATGTAGATCATTAAGAAATTATACTTAGCTATTTTATAGCAGATACGTCACTGTACAAATTGTAATAAAGTTTGTAGACGGTACATGTAACAATCCTTTTTGAAATACTTCAGTAGTTCTTTAGGTTTTAATTTTACAAGATCACAAACTATTCTAAGGAACTTTGTCTGAAAACAGAATTTGAATTAATGATACGGAAAACATCAATTTCCTCCAATTAAGCTGCTTTATTTTCTTAACTTCTCTACGTAATGAAAGATACATTGGACCAGTTTGAAAAATAATAATGAAGAATTTGTCAATGTTATAACATTAAATGAAACATTAACAGTGGAAATACCGCATCGGATTTAATAATCCATGATGCAAAACTGCATGTTGTCGGAATCAAGCACGCCTAATGCCTAAGAAGAAAATATTGATCATTAACAATAAATATCCGCACAAACAAGTTATTCTAACTTGAACTGTATTTTCTTATTTTCGACTTTTGAATTTTGTATACGGCATTCCCCAGGTTGTTAAAAAAAATAATCGGTACAAAGTTTTAGCTCGATCGGACAATGGGAAAACGTGTATTGTATACATAATTAATTAAATGCTGAGATATTCGAGAAAAACGATTTTATGAGCGTTTAATTAATCACTTTAATGTTTAAGGGCCCGGGGCACGTTTTCCCGTTATCGGATCGAGATCAAACTTTGCACAGATTTTTTAAAATTATTTCGGACAATCCTGGGGAATGTCGTAAATAAAATTTTGAAAAACATTTTCTTCAAAAGCAAATAAAAGCCATCCTAGTAGTCGCGCATTTAATCCCTTGCCATGTAATATCGAGCCAGACTCGTAATATAAGAATTTATAAATACAAATTAATACAAAAATGACTAAACATTCTATCTTTCTGTGATTCACATTTAAGGATTGGCGCAAATATACGATGAATATAAATTTTTTCTCGTTTAGGGAACGAAGACAAAGAAATTCTAATCATAGTGAAAACGATAGTACGGCAAGGGGTTAGCGATCACTACCCTGTTCTCATTTTATCTTCGAAGGCCCCATTCGCTATTCAACCATGAACGAAAGTTCAGTCTGCAAGTTACCATCGCAATAAAATCAAACAATGCTCGAGTGATTCTCAAGAGCCATACTCGAACTGTGTTAATTATAAGAGTGGTATCGATTACCTTCGAATCTTAACCGGCGTTAGATCACCAGAGCGGAAGAGGAACTAGCAGAGTTCGTCTGTTAAACGGAAGAACTCGAAAGACAGCATCCCCTAAGACCACCTACTGCTTATAATCCCATTAAGCGTCCGTCCCGTAATTTCTGATTGACGAATTTTGTCGATTTCAGGTGCGAGGAGGTCAAGATCGAGTACACGAAAATAATCGAACCGATTAGCACGTTCGAGGGCGTGGAATTGATCAATTATCAGACCGAGGAGGTCTGTGTCGAAGAGTACGAGGAGATTAGTCACCAGGAAATAATCACGGAGACGTTAGAGTTCATTGAAGAAACGCAGATGGACGTGGAATCCGAACCCGAACCGGAACTTGAACCCGAACCGGAACTCGAACCTGAACCCGAACCAGAACTTGAACTAGAAGGAGAACTTGAATTAGAAGGGGAACTTAAATCAGTAACAGACTATCAATCGGAAGTAGACCTTGAATCAGAAACGGACCTACATCTAGAACTAGAAGCTGGATCAGAACCAGAAGCAGACATGAAATTAGTGTCAGAGTCAGAATCAGAGCCGGCGATAACGATTAAACCGTTTCACCATGATCGCGACCCGAACAGAAAGTGTTCGGTGATCTACGAGTGCGACATCTGCAAGAAGAGGATACGCAAGAAGACGCTCTTCCTGAGGCACCGGCAGAACCACGAGAGGAACGGCGATGAGATCGGGCACTGCGACGAGTGTGACAAGTCGTTCGCTGACGACGACAAGCTGAAGAAGCACATAATCAAGGTGCATCAGAAGGAGAGGCCGTATCAGTGCGTGCTTTGCAGCAAGCGCTTCAAGACCAAGGAGTTTCTGAAGACTCACCTGAAGCAACATAACAAGCGGTTCACATGCGACGTATGCGGAATATCGAAGGTGTCCGGCTACGACCTGCGGCTGCATAAGAAGAAGCATAACGAGGACTACGTGGCCCGCTGCGAGATGTGCGGCAAGGGCTTCTACACGAAGCAGACTCTGGAGAGACACTTGCTCACGCACACCGGCGAGAAGCCGTTCGTTTGCAGAATCTGCAAAACCGCTTACGCGAGCTCCGCGTATCTCGGCACGCACATGAAGTCGCACGGCGAACGGGAGAAGTTCAAATGCTCGATGTGCAACTTCGAGAGCTACTGGAAGGGCGCGTTGAAAGTGCACCTCAAGATACACAGCGGTGAGAACCTGATCAGCTGCGAGGTCTGCGGGAAATCGGTCTCCAGCAAGGCTTACCTGCAGGTTCACATGCGCATACACACAGGCGAGAAACCGCACGTGTGCGAGGTATGCGGGAAAGCCTTCAGCGTCAGGAAGTACTTGATAGTGCACCTCAGAACGCACACGGGAGAAAGACCCTACGGGTGCAAGGTATGCCAGAAGAGATTCACGCAACAGGGATCCCTGAACTCGCACATGAAGTCCCATATCGAAAGGAAGTGAACACGATTCTGACTGCGATGAACTTGTGGTTTGGTAATTGACGTTGAATGTTTGAGCATTGAGAACTGGCGGCTGGCTTTTCTATCTTGTCTTCGAGTATTGCGCAGGGTGTACTGAAAATAATGCAAGCTGAAGAAGTTTCACGGGAAAATATAATTTGAAAACGTACCAATTTTGTTCGTTTCGTTTGGTAGCTATCTAATAGTCCATTGAAATCAAATATGGTTAATTTAGGGTCTTTTGAGAAATTGTTAAATGACAATTCAGTTTCGTAAGCGTTTAACAAGCCTTAATTGTTGGTTACCACAGTTCTTTTTCATGATATTATTGTATAGATGATATTATTGTATATTTTGGGAAGACATTCAGTGTCACCAGTTGAGAGCCAAACGGCTTTCGCATATTCTCTTCCTTTTCCCCTTCCACTATACCATTCCAGCACCATGCGCGTACACTCCAACGTCCCCCACTAAGACCGTAGACCACGGTGCCCGTGCCGTAGACTGGACTGGTCATCGGAGAGGGGGTATACTTGTATTCCCCTCGATTTTGTCGACCTGGCGACACTGAATACATTAATTCGATCTGCATAAAGAGTACACATAATTTAATCGTTTAATAATGAATTTGTTAGAATATAAAATTGGTAGCCAACATGTTGGATAACTATTCTGTTGAATGTGATTATTTTGATTCGGTCTTTTTCCAAGTGATCCGAAGCTGCAATTTGTACGAGGAGAAGTGAATGCGTATTGCTGAGAAATTTTTTAACGCGATAACATCTATGTGCTTGCAATTTTCACATATTGCATACTTCGAATACGTATACATTGTTACTAAGCTGTATAAAGCGACTTTATATTAAGATCCTAATATTTAAGTTATTCATACGTTCATATAATACTTAAACTCTTAATCGTATAACCAGAAATTTTGCGATTACACATCAACGAAGAAAAATAACTTCATTGACATTCTAGTGATGTACGAAATAATGTAGAATATTTTTGCTATTTTTAAGAGTTATACTCAGTTCTTATTAAATAATTAAAATTATATTAGAATATTGAAGGAGATGTAACAGTTATCTGATCTACTAACTTGCAAAGTGCCATGATATACAGAAATTTATTAATTTCTATACGAAAAACATACTGTACAGATAATCATTTTGTATCTTTTTTGTAATTGAACTCTAATGATTGCACATGATCAGAAAATTTATGGAAATTTTCATTCAGGGAAAGAAATCTATGTGGATCCAAAATTAATTGTACAGTCTCTGAGATCATATAATTTTTTGAAATAATTAGCTCCTTCAATCATTATTTTATATATGTAGATTTTTATCAATTAAGGAACAGTCTGCTATTCTTAGAAAAGTTATTCATAAGTATCACATTTTTATTTATTAATTTTAAAGATTTTAATTAACTGACTTATACACGCCCCATTAACGTACAGTGTGACCGGCATGTATGTGAAAATAGAGAAAAGAGACGTTTTTATAGAAGTTTCATATTCTAATGTAAAATATCTGTCGTCGTGCACTATACGTACATATAACTATAACTAGACTGTGGATCTTTATGCCAAATAAAAATAGTCTGCATTGATTGTGGGAAACAGGAAGAAAATAAAAATCGATTTCATCCCTTGATGACTTTGTTACATTAAAAACAACGTTATAGTGTTCCTAAATTTTTCCAATTTATTACTGTTTTATGTTTCGCCCAATCACTTTCTTCATAAATGCATAAGGATTCGCAGTCTACATATAACTTTCATATAAACTTTACTCAAAAGTATTTACTCATTGATACAAACATGTCTGGCACGTATAATATATAGCAACAACAAAATCAAACAATTTTTCTATTTCTAACTGGATTTACCAGTAGAAGTCACATGAAAAAGGTGCGATTAATTATTTTTGAGTAACAGTGTTCATTAATTAATATTAATACGATACAGTTACGGCGCTTTTCATACCAATTAATGAAACGATTACGCATACTACGATATAGTCTGATAATTTCTTGGTTTTGTACATGTACATACATATTGTGTGGCCGAACATTTCTACGTCAGTGTCTCAAATACGTCACTTAGGATAATACAATAAACCTCTTACCATTATAATAACTAGACTGCGGATCTTCGTGCAAAATAAATTTTTTAAACGTCAGTTGCAGTCCATAGAAATTAAGTACAAATTTATTTTCCTCATTAATGATTCCAACATATTGCGACAATAATGTTTGGACATTCTTAAATTCTCTCAGTCTAACCAATGTTTTAAATTGCACCTTTTCATTTTTGGCATGAATGCATAAAATCCGCAGTCCGATAATAACGTTTCAAAATTCTGAACGTATACACTGCAATTATGTACGATAACAGCTTTGTCATATGCATTTAGCGTGTTACACGAAACTAGTACCAACGATTACGTGTAATAATTAATCCTCTAACGAAATCAATGTACAGACGTCTCGCCGTTTAATTAAGAAAGAAGTATAGTAATGTTACGAAAATAAAGCTAATGTTTTTATATTTTTTCATTTATCCATGGGTTAAATGTCAACACAATTCACGGTCTTTTATCGTGTGCGTGTGTGTGCGCGCGCGCGTGTGTGAGAGAGAGAGAGAGAGAGGTGGGGGGATGGCAGCAAGCTGTGTATAAGGAGTGTAACAGAATTGATTAAGGAAGCAGCTTTATTATATCCTCGTTCTTTCTAAGCAGCATTTTTATACAATCAGTGTGACGATGTGTCTTGAAATAGAAGCTGCACGGATGCCCCACGTGTCCGTTGCACCGTGAGAAGTCTGAGATAAGAATTCGAATTGTTCAGCAAGTCTTTTTCCACCGGAGCCATGTCGAACTACGCGGCATTCCGTTCCAGAAGAAAGAAGAGGACACCGGTAAAAAGCCACTGGCCGCTTCGTTTCCCCGTGTACGATCAGTGTATGCCACATGTAAATCGACCCGACCTATTTTTAATAAAAACAGATTCCACCCGCAAAATCGAAGTTGTCGTTGCATCTAGATCGATAGAGTAAGAATCGCTATTGACGAAGCTCTTTTTCTCGTTTTCTTCGCAGATCTAAAGAACCGGCAAGAGGACGAAGAAGTCGTTCGACCATCGAAAAGTTGGTTCTGACTACGATCAAGAACGAGAATATTCCCGCAAGATCCGTCGAGCTTTCGTCGCTGAGCTCGGAGGTGTTGGAGAGGCTCGATCAAGAAACGGAGGACGCGGAGAAGAGCTCTTCGTCGCCGGATCAATCCTCGCAGACATGCTATCAATGCAGAGTATGCGCGAAGCTGTTCCGGACGAAGAACCTCTACGAGGGTCACTTGGTTTCGCACAGCGACGCGCGTCCTTTCCAATGCGATATCTGCGAGAAGACTTTCAAGAGGACGAACACCTTGGCCGTCCATCGAAGGATCCACACTCGGGAGCGGAACTTCGTCTGCGACGTTTGCGGCCACGCGTTCGTGCAGGCCTCGCAGCTGACCATTCATCAGAGAAGACATTTCGACAAGTACACTAGGTACTGCGAGGTCTGCAAGAAAGGGTTCTTCACGAACGCCGAGCTGCACGGCCACATGAATGTGAAGCACGGCGCCAAGGAGCACGTCTGTCACTACTGCAACAAGTCGTTCCCGAACAACCATACATTGGTGAAGCACCTGATGGTCCACGACCCGAACTTCAAGCCCGTGAAGCACCAGTGCGAGTTCTGCGGCAAGACGTTCGTCTACAAGAACTCGCTGGTGTTCCACGTCAAGTCCCACATGGGCGAGAACAAACACGAGTGTCATCTGTGCGGCAAGTCGGTGTCCTCGAAGGGCTCCCTTCAGGATCACCTGAGGCTACACAGCGGCGAGAAACAGCTGATCTGCGACGTCTGCGGGAAGGCATTCATCAAGAGGAGCACGCTGGTCGTTCACAAGAGGATTCACACGGGGGAGAAGCCGTATACCTGCGACACCTGTGGAAAGTCGTTCACGCAGCACTCCACGCTGGTCATCCACAAACGTTATCACACGGGACAGAGACCCTATCAGTGCACCTGTTGCAATAAGTCGTTTGTTTCGAGGTCGTCCTTGAACGCGCACATCAAGGTGCACGCGGTGAACCCCGATCAATCGGACTGATGCCTTTTACACCTTTCGAGGGAATGTTGTGTGATAGTTGCGGTGCAACAAATGTTCAAGTATAAGATGCAAGAGAAATATCCGGGAAAAAGATTCATTCGAAATCGTTGTGCATTTAGAGCGTATTTAATTGTACAGAACGCAATAAAACGATAATGTGCTATTTAAAGATATTTATTTATTTTTAATATATTGGAACTGTGGTTCTCTTTGATATTGATTTAGAAGCATTTAGGTAGGGTTGGTCTTTTACCTGATCATTGGTTTATTAGAACGGCATATGACGAATGAGTTTCAACTCTGACTTTTTCGGAAGATTGTACATTTATGAAATATTCTTTTTACATTTTGTACTGGAACAGAGGAGAGGCATTGAACTCGGACTAATTTAAAGATACACTATTTTTAAACGAATTAAATGAAATACATATATCGAGGCTACGGTATTACCTGATTTTCAACGTTACACTGCGATTTTTACTGTACATTGATTGTAATTAATAGTCCTGTATAATTTAATCTCCATCCGAATTCCGACTAGTATAATCTAAACTTTATCAGATCAACAATATCGTGGCATGTTTGATGAAACAAAGTACGCTATATTGTTATCATTAGGCTGCGAATTTTCTGACTGTGTGACAGAAATGAGTAGCTGAAGTAGAAACGAAAATTGTTACTTTGCTAGTAGACAGCGGATTTTATGCATTTATGAGAAAAATGTGTAAGTGTAATTTGAAACAGTAAAAACATTAGAAGAATTTAAACATATTGTTATATCATTTTCATTCTATTAAACATATTAAGAAAGACTTCTCCAGTTCTTTGCAATTTAGGTGGACAACTTTTATTTTGCATAAAGATCCGCTGTCTAATTATACTGCTTTTGACAGCAATACTGCCGATTGAAGTGACAAGAGTTAATGCGTACAAGTTAGGACGAAATTTTCTAGCGTGTAAATGCGCAGTATTCTAAATGACTAAAGACACGGAAATATTGCTCATGAAGATTTCTAAATAAATTATAATAATCCCTGAAACAAACACGAATCTCCCTATAACGCGTATCATCTTCTGCGGGTGTCGAAACATTTTTTAAACAACACTCTTGCACTGCGATCAGTGTAATAGTGCATACAGTTTTCTATCGATATAAAACCACGATGTTTTTTCGCAACAAGAAAATCTTTATCACCTCTTAGCGCCAGAACGTGAGAGTACGACCACGTATAGTTTATAGTCTGCCCGTAAACTCTCCGCTCACTCGAGAACAACTGATCCGCGATACGTCGAAAGCCGTCCCGAGCCATCGTCTTATATCGAACGAAAACTGTAATATTTTCCCAAGACACTCCACCGACATGACGATTGTAATTGATTGTTAAATAAAGGGATTGCTTGACATCGTCGAAACGTGAATGCTGTGTTATTGGTAATGCGACACACTCCAGAAGACAACGCATTGTCTTCGCGACTAACATCCGCTACTTGACACGTTCAATTATACATGTAGTGTGCCTTTGTACTGTTTACCACCTTGATCAATCTTCTGTGCTCTCGAACGCAATCCACTCCCGCAAAGAAAGAAAGAAAAAAAGAAAGGACAATAATAATAGAACCGCAAAACACGCGGGCAGTATCTTGAACTTGTAGACCGTGCTTGATATATCGACTTCGCTTTCAGGTATACGATATTGTACAATTTCGCTGGACGATTTCGTGTCCGGGCGCAGAACGACTGCGATCGTACACCGAGGACATCCGATACTGATGTGCCCATTCGAATTTTTCTATTTCAGGTACAACCAGCTACAGTTTTCCGAAGAGTATTATCCGATGTTGACGAAGCTCGACCTGATGAAGAAGGACGCCGCCAATCCGGTGCCGAAAAGTCCCCAGATATCCGGTGCGGGCAATGTATCGTCGACGATGGCGGCGGATCCATCGGCGAGCCAGGAGCAAAGCTTCATAAAGCAGGAGGTGAACGACGAGGACGACGAGGAGGATCTGCCGTTGGCTTATCACTGTAAACTGTGCGGCGTATTCTTCGCGTCCCAGGCTTTGCTGGACAATCACGAGATCGAGCACAGAGGGAAGCGGAAGAACACGTGCGCCCAGTGCGGAAGAGTCTTCCGTACGTACGTGAACCTGAGGAAGCACATGAAGAAGCACGCGGGTAGAAAAGGCGGCCGGAAAGCCGGCAATACCTCGATGAACCGTTCGACGTCGTTGAAGGTGAAGAAGGAGAAGCCGGAGATCGAATTTCTCTGCAAGACCTGCAACAAGGTGTTCCGGCACAAGAGCAACTACCAGAAGCACTTGATGCGTCACACCGTCGGCGATCTGACGTGCAAACACTGCCCGAAGAAGTTCCGTCTGTTCCGCGACTTGACCAGGCACGAGAAAACCCACTTCTATCCGAGCTACATGTGCAAGGAGTGCGACTACGAGACCACGGTACTGGCAGCTCTGAGCATTCACATGCTGAGACATACCGACAAGGCGGACCTGCCGTTCAAGTGCAACGACTGCGACAAACGATTCCGCAAAGCGATCGATTTGCAGGAACACTACAATATCCATTCCGGAGACAAGCCTTTCGTCTGCCAGCTATGCGGCAGCGCTTTCTATCTGAGGCGACAGCTGTCCGCTCATTGCAGACGCATGCATCCCGAGATGAAGGCGAACAAGGTGACCAGCACCGCCTGCGACATCTGCGGCCGCGTGCTCGCCACGAAGAGGTCCCTGTTCCGTCACAAGGAGAGCCACAACCCGACCAAGCTCTATCTCTGCGACTATTGCGGCAAGAGTCTCAGCAGCGCCGAGCACCTGAAGAAACACCGGCGTATACACACCGGCGAGAAACCGTACGTCTGCGACATCTGCGGAAAAGGATTCACCGACTCCGAGAATCTGCGAATGCACAGGAGAGTGCACACTGGCGAGAAACCGTACAAGTGCGACCAGTGTCCGAAAGCGTTCTCGCAGAGGTCCACGCTGACCATTCACAGGAGAGGTCACACGGGTGAAAGGCCTTATGTCTGCCAGATCTGCAACCGCGGGTTCTCCTGCCAGGGCAACCTGACCGCCCATCAAAAGTCGACCTGCGTCTAAAATCAGCCGTGTTCGGAGTGCCTTCCCTACCGAAGGTGGAACTTTGATCGAACAGTAGCCAGCGAGCTGCGAACACGAACTGTCACGCGCGTGGTGATCGTTCTGGAAACTCTATTAACCACGTTGGTTCAGGTTACTATCGGCTCGCGATCGATACATTGTTCGAGGACATTGCGAATGAATGGATAAAGATTTTTTTAAATGTTTGACGATATCTGTTGGCGGTTTCGACATCGCTCGCTATTATGGTGCGACTAATTGTATAAGTTATTAATATTACGTGTTCCACGCTTTCCAAGAGCTTGTCCGCTGTTTTTCTTTTCTTTTTTCACTCACTTTTTTTGTCTTTCTCTTTCTCTCTGTTGTCCGTCTCTCTTAAGATATTGAATATCGGGCGAACTGTATGTCTTCATTCAGCGACAGAACGTTTTACAGCCTGTTTTTTCCTCAGAGAAATTAGTGATTCGGACAATGTTTCCACGGGAGTTGTTACTTTGTATTCCAAGCAGCGCGCGTTGACGTCATTGTAGCGAGATGAATGTGTTGTTATCGATTTTGCGCGACGGTTATTTCGAAATTTGATTCACTGAAACGGCGAATTTGTGTTAACCGTCGCTATTTTATTATTATGCGTTTAATAAAGCAAGTATGTGATGATCGATTTTAAAGTGGATTTGAAGGGTTCCGTCGGTTTTTACGTTCAATCGATATTCGAGAGTATTGTTCCCGTTCACGTCCTCGTCGAGAAGAGAGCACGGTTAGGCCGCGATACCGACGCTAATGTCGACAACTAAGAAGAGAAGCCACCACGAAACCTGAACGAGTGCGTATCGCGCGTTGAAACCTGACATTGTTGGTTGCAGATCCGCGGGGATCATAATTTGGAGCGCGATACTTGCAGACTTCGACATCGTGTAAGGTACTATACCTGCTCGATCGCGAGAAAAGCTTTGGATGAGCAGAGGTACGCTCGTATTCCGAATGAGAGGATAAAGAAGAAGTCGAGGAGGCGAGACGATCAGCAAGATTATTCGTGTGACCTTTGCAAGCGGATGTTCATGAACCGGGGTGCCAACGATCGCCACATGATCAAGCATAGCAACGGTCGTCCGCAGAGGTGCGATATATGCAACAAGTGGTTCAAACGTCGCGCGGGACTGGTCAATCATATCAGCCAGCACGGGAATGCCGTTTATGGCTGCGACTTGTGCACGTACACCACCAACAACAAGGTCTCGGTAATTGCTACCAGTGCGACTGGTCTTTCGTGTCCAACTACGAGCTGAATGACTCGTGTCGCATCGCAAGAGACCTCTTCCAGCACCTTTGTACCTCGGTAAACTCGGGATTGCGGTGGATAACGTGGACGCAGGACGTAGTTGAGAAGTATGGATCTCTGGAAAATAGTGTCACCGACAGGACCTCTGGGCTGTGCGCGTGTTTCGTGTGAGGGTTTGACGAACATACGGGATAGAGTCGAGCAATAGCGGGATTGAATCGAACAGGAAACGTTGTACGCTTCACAGATGTTGATAGTTCGACTGCGGATTTAAAAGAAGAATTGCCGGCGAGATTCTTTCCTTCGTAATTTCGACCAGCAACACGGCAGAATTTTCAAATTATTATTTCGCAGTTCGTTTCTGTCGCGAACGTATGAAATCCGCTCCGCGGTCTGTTGATAGTATTGTAACTTGTCGATAGAGGAAGATGGTATGAACGCAGCCTTTTGAGTGAATTGTGGGTCTTGAGGATGTTTTAGATTCGAGGAAGCTTAGTTTTTACACAGAACCGTGTTCTTTATCGGAGTCTCTAAATTCTGAGCTCCGAAGAAATATGTCACAGACAACTCAAAACCTGCAATCGCACACGCGATCTGTTGAATCGTTTGCCACTCGATGCGCGGGCCTGATGAAGAGATTAATCGCCATTGTCCGTTGCGATGCATGATAATTCCTATCATATTTTCCGCCGAGTTACTATTAATTATGGAGGTGATATTTTTTTAAATTTGATAAAGCCTGCTTCGCGCGTTCTAATTTTGAATTGTAACACGCGGTGGGGAAGGTAGGCGGCGTGCGTTGCAAACGTTTCTGTTCACTACATCGTTCACGATATTATTGTACATTGCATATTACCGTCTACGTTCGATTAGAACATCACCATTCGATAGGGTCCGGACACGGGTTCTCGACCGGTGTCGACCGATCGATGATCGATGTCCGGAGGTGTGTTCGTGTTAGATCAGGAGACAACGAGTACTGCTTCGGCATTGATAAACCATAAGTTTCGCTGTGTAACGCGCAAAAACGATTGGAAATGTACAGAGTTCGGTGTACTTAAATAAACGACAGCTGGGAATACGCAGTGAGCGCTCGAAACGGGGGAAGCAGTACGAGTTCGAAAGCCAATACGGATCGTTGATCGCGCATCACATTGAGAATTGTAAGAGAATTGTAAGCGAGAGTCCCGTCGGGAATTAAACGTCGTTTGCTCTGAACGCTGTGACATTTATCGATGTAAGTAGCATTAACTGTAAATTTCCATTAACTACAGAGACGACATTATTTCAGTGCAATGTTCAACAGATCCATCGCTTGTACTGAACTCTTCCTTTAATTAAATCCTTTTCAGGAATTGTTCAATTCTCATTACGTAACTTGTAATAATTATACATCCCCGTCACCTTGAATTATCCTCTCGTTTAACGGCTGAAAACTATGACACGTGTCTTGGGTAACGATAGTGTCGAACGACACGGAGACGACATTACGAATCATGTCCATTATTAGCTTTGTAGACTCGAGAATATCGAGCCTTTCTTGCGACTGACTAACCGGATGGATGTTTCAGGATGTCAACGATCGCGGATCCGCGTAACCCGGGGCAACCGCTTTTTGTAGACTGTAAGGGAGGCTCGAATATCGAATACCATGCAGAGGAATCGATCGATATCAAATCGCCGCCGATCTCCGACGAAGAGGTGGACGACGACGACTACTTGTACGCTGAGGAGGAGCTGGAGGACGAGGACCAGACCGACGTCGACAACGAGAGCCACATACGCATCACGGATTGTCACTCCTTGGTAAACGAGATCCACGACGATTCTTTGTCGAGCAAAATGATCACGGATGTCAGCAACCACTCCCCGATGGACACAGTCAAGGAAGATCCCCCCGCGAACAGAGTTCCGACGGTGGTGGTGCCAGTTATCAACCCGGAGACCAAAACGATCAAGAATACAGTGGTACCGGTTGAAATGATAGATGATACAGGGATGAACATAATCAAAAGCGTGCTGGTACCGATGCCGACTCAGGATGGGTCTGCGTGCTACGAGGTTAAGAAATTTTTAGTACCGATTCAACCGCGGCCGAGTTTGTCAGTTGAAACGCCGATTCGATCAGCTCCAAGCTTGCCGGTTAAAATGCCGATCCAACCAGCTCCAAGCTTGCCAGTTAAAATGCCGATCCAACCAGCTCCAAGCTTGCCGGTTAAAATGCCGATCCAACCGTCTTCGAGTTCGCCGGCTAAAGTCGCCATTGCACCACTCTCACGTTTGCGGGGTAAAGTCGCCATTCCATCGCTGTCACGTTGGCGGGCTAAAATGGCCATTCCACCACTGTCACGTATGCCGGCTAAAATCGCGATTCCACCGCTGCCACGTTTGCCGGCTAAAGTCGCGATTCCAAAACTGTCGAAAATACCGATCCAACCACCGCCAAAGTGCCCAGTTAAAATGCCGATTCAACCACCTCCAAGCATTCCGGTTAAAATTCAGATCCAACCAGCACCGAGTTTGCCAGTTCAAGCGCCGCCTAAGTTTCGAATGCCTACAATAGAACCGTTACCGATCGAGCTACCAGCCAAGCCAACGTCCAATCTACCGGATAATCCAACAACCAACCTATCGGTCATGTCATCGAACAAGGTGCGAAAAATATTACCGAAGCTGATGCCGATCGAGACAGTGGGAGAACCGTGCGTGGAAGAGGCGGAAGATCAGCTGGAAGAGGATCCTTTGAAAGATAAGAGAATCATAGGTGACGATCTCGACGCGATGGATAAGATGTTAGACGATCTGCGGAATACATGCCCGTTGTGCCAGTTGAGCTTCAACACGGAGCAGCAGATGGACAGGCATTTCCGTCGACGACACAAGAACCAGTTCCGCTGCAAGAAGTGCCATTTCAGTTATAATTCTCCCGAGGCCCTCGAGGACCACAAGAAAATCCACGACAAGGACACCTACGTAGAGTGCAACTTGTGCCATCGGAAGTATAAACGAATAAGCGGGCTGATGGCGCACCGAGTTCGAAAGCACACCACCGAAGATCCAAGATCGTTGCGCGATCAGGTCCCGGAAGAACGCGTTCCTAACTTCAACGCCGAGGACCCGGATAATACTTGGGGACGGCGTCAAGTGCTGGGAAGAAGCTATTCCTGCGAGAGGTGCAACAAAGTGTATCCGCGCAAGTCCTTCCTGATCGCTCACGAACGTATCGCCCATGGGATCGGAATCGATGACTCGAAACCGCTCCAGTGCAACATTTGCAACAAGACCTTCCAAAACAGGAAACAATACTACAAGCACGACAGATCGCACAGCAAGATGTATCTGTGCTCCCTGTGCGGCAAGGAGCTCAGGTCCGAAGCCTCCCTTCGGCTGCACAATATGCGACACAATGACGAGAGACCCTTCAAGTGTTCGGTCTGCGGCAAGTGTTTTACCGCCAAGGTCACGCTCAAAGTCCACGAGCTGATCCACAGTGGTCTGAGACCCTACATATGTGACATCTGCGGACAAAGCTTCACTCAACGAAGCAGCATGATGGTGCATCGCAAGAAACACCCTGGAAATCACCCCCCTCCGCCTCGCGTGAATTTGGTTAACATTCAGAAACGGTGAACGACTCCAGAATATCAAAGTTTGAAAGAGACTCAACGTATGATATCAACACGCGGTTTGCGTTATGTTTCTCGTGTCGATAAGCCATTCTGTTCTGACATTATTGTCACAGTTGCGAGTTATGTTCGTTAAGTGTTCGACGAGATGATTTTGCAGATGACATTTCATTGATTTCTGCCATCACGAGAAAACGGTTGTTCCCGATATCGTTTGCATGCTACTTCCTGTATTTTTTGTGGTCAATGTTTTTTTGTAACTATGCGGGCAGTGCGTTCTTACGAATATGGTATCACGATGGAGAGTGTAATGACATCAGAGCTATAATGTTTCTCTTCCATCGCGCTTCTTAATGTCGTCACACGCGAGGCCGTAAACCTGGAGGATGTACATGATCGAACGTATGAATAAATAATTTTTCCAAAATTTGCTGTTATTCAGCGATTCGAAGAAGAAGTGAACGGCTTCAACGAACTTCATGTTGTTGTAAAACAATGTATACAGATCCATCTAGTAGCAGTTCTTCAATGTAAGTAGCATCGACTGAGAATTTCTATGTACTAAGTTTCTATTACGGAATGGTGTTCTACGTGTATTTGCCGATACCTGTCTGCTAGCTTTCAGTTATACGTGTCTAGCAATTGTTCTTTATCCTTTTTTCGAACGCTACTGGATTCTTTTCATGTGACTGACTAAATGAATGGGTGTTTCAGGATGTCACCGGATGCTACTCAGAACCCAGCTCAACCACTTTTTATAGAATGTTCGGGGGTTCCCGCCTTTGATCAGGCCGATCGGTCCCAATTCCCAATGGACTGTGAAAGCAACAAGGCTAGTGGCCCCGAATGTATTCGGCTCGACAACAACGACGCGGATTTGTGCGTCAAACGTGAGATTAACGATGATTTGGATCTAGATGAAACGTCGAATTATGGTTCAATCTCAGCACATGACGAGCATTCACCGAAGGAGGACACCAAGAATCCCTTGCTGGACGGAATCAACGACGATTCCACGGAACAACAGCTCAGCGTAGAGGCAAAGCCTATCGAAATCGTGGACGAGACAAGATTGAACATAATCAAAAGCGTCCTGATTCCGGTCAGAGACCCAAACGGAGCTGTGTGCTACAAAGTTAAGAAACTCCCACTGCCGATCAGACGAGAGCTAACTTTGCCGCTGCAATGGGCAAAGAAGCAGAGTAAGGTAGACGATGGAAAAGACAAATCACGGAAGGACCAACACAAATGCAAGTTGTGCCAGAAAGTCTACAACACGCGAATGTTGTTGCTGCACCACATTCGTCGAATCCACAAGTGGTCGTACCGATGTGTCCACTGTCACCAGACCTACTATTCGAAAGCAGAGTACAACAAGCACGTGAGGATACACCAGCCAAATACGTATGTGGAATGTTCGCTCTGTCAGCACAGGTATAAATATATGGGCGGGCTCAGGAGGCACCACATCCGCGTGCACAGCAACATAGAGCCGAAGTTCATTTGCGACCACTGCGACAGACGTTTCAAGCTGAAGCTTGACTTGGCCGCGCACATCGAGAATGCTCACATGTTAGACGATCACCCCTGCAAATTCTGCGGCAAGTGTTACGCTTCCAAGAACACGCTCAAAGTACACGAGCTGAACCACAGTGGCCTGAGACCCTACATATGTGACATCTGCGGACGAAGCTACAAACATCGATGCACCATGATGGTGCATCACAAGAAACACCGTGGAAATCACCCCCCTCCGCCTCGCGTGAATTTCGTTAATATTCAGAAACGGTGAACG
Organism: Lasioglossum pauxillum; assembly: GCA_933228785.1. Lineage (NCBI taxonomy): Eukaryota > Metazoa > Arthropoda > Insecta > Hymenoptera > Halictidae > Lasioglossum > Lasioglossum pauxillum. Next base: position 47,742,726 of record OW121703.1, on the reverse strand, counting down.
ACTCCAGAATATCAAAGTTTGAAAGAGACTCAACGAATGATATCAACACGCGGTTTGTGTTATGTGTAACGTGTCATTGAGCCGTTTTCTTCTGTTATTATCGTCACAGTTGCGAGTTATATACATTAAGTGTTCGACGAGATGATTTTGCAGATGACATTTCATTGATTTCTGCAATCACGAGAAAACGGTTGTTCCCGATATAGTTTGCATGCAACTTCCTGTATTTTTGTAGTCAATGTTTTTTTGTAACTCTGCGGGCAGTGCGTTCTTACGAATATGGTATCACGATGGAGAGTGTAATGACATCGAAGCTATAATGTTTCTCTTCCATCGCGTATTCTTAATGTCGTCAGACGCGAGGCCGTAAACCTGGAGGATGTACATGATCGAACGTATGAATAAATAATTTTTACAAAAGTTGCTGTTAATCAGCGATTCGAAGAAGAAGTGAACGGCTTTAATGAATTTCGTGTTGTTGTAAAACAATGTATACAGATCCATCTAGTAGCAGTTCTTCAATGTAAGTAGCATCGACTGAGAATTTCTATGTACTTCGTTTCGATTTCGGAATAGTGTTCTACGTGTATTTGCCGATACCTGTCTGCTAGGTTTCCCTCCATTGCCATGTAAACGATAATAATCAATCGGCTTCGAATAAAACAAACTGTCGAGTAACGGCTTTACAGTTATACGGCTCTAGCAATTGTTTTTTATCCTTTTCTCGAACGCCACTGGATTCTTTTCATGTGACTGACTAAATGAATGGGTGTTTCAGAATGTCACCGGATGCTACTCAGAACCCAGCTCAACCACTTTTTATAGAATGTTCCGGGGTTCCAGCCTATGATCAGGACGATCGGTCCCAATCCCCAATGGACTGTGAAAGCAACAACGCTAGTGGCCCGGAATGTATTCGGCTCGACGACAACGACGCGGATTTGTGCGTCAAACGTGAGATTAACGATGATTTGGATCTAGATGAAACGTCGAATTATGGTTCAAACTCAGCACATGACGAGAATTCACCGAACGAGGACACCAAGTATGCCTTGCTGGACGGAATCAACGACGATGCCACGGAAGAACAGCTCAGCGTAGAGGCAAAGTCGGTTCTTGTGCCTGTGAGGGACCCAGTGACGAAACAGATTAAAAACGAATTGGTGCCTATCGAAATCATGGACGAGACAGGATTGAACATAATCAAAAGCGTCCTGATTCCGGTCAGAGATCCAAACGGAACTGTGTGCTACGAAGTTAAGAAAGTCCTTGTGCCGATCAGACCAGAGCTAACTTTGCCGCCGCAATGGGTGACTACATGGGCGAAGAAGCAGAGTAAGGTAGACGATGGAAAAGACAAATCGCGGAATGACCAACACAAATGCAAGTTGTGCCAGAAAGTCTACAACACGCGAATATTGTTGACCCAACACATTCGTAGAATCCACAAGTTGTCGTACCGATGTGTCCACTGTCACCAGACCTACGATTCGAAAGCAGAGTACAAGAAACACGTGAGGATACACCTGCCAGATCCGTATGTGGAATGTCCGCTCTGTCAGCAGAGGTATAAGCGTATAGGCGGGCTCAGGAGGCACCACATCCGCGTGCACAGCACCGTAGACCCGAAGTTCATTTGCGACCACTGCGGCAGACGTTTCAAGCTGAAGCCTGACTTGTCCCAGCACATCGAGAATTCTCACATGTTAGACGCTCACGCCTGCAAATTCTGCGGCAAGTGTTACACTTCCAAAAACACGCTCAAAGTACACGAGCTGAACCACAGTGGCCTGAGACCCTACATATGTGACATCTGCGGACAAAGCTTCACTCATCGAAGCAGCATGATGGTGCATCACAAGAAACACCCTGGAAATCACCCCCCTCCGCCTCGCGTGAATTTGGTTAATATTCAGAAACGGTGAACGACTCCAGAATATCAAAGTTTGAAAGAGACTCAACATATGATATCAACACGCTGTTTGCGTTATGTTTCTCGTGTCGATAAGCCGTTCTGTTCTGACATTATTGTCACAGTTGCGAGTTATGTTCGTTAAGTGTTCGACGAGATGATTTTGCAGATGACATTTCATTGATTTCTGCAATCACGAGAAAACGGTTGTTCCCGATATCGTTTGCATGCAACCTCCTGTATTTTTGTAGTCAATGTTTTTTTGTAACTCTGCGGGCAGTGCGTTCTTACGAATATGGTATCACGATGGAGAGTGCAATGACATCAACTATAATGTTTCTCTTCCATCGTATACAAACCCGGAAGATGTACATGATCGAACGTAATTGAATAAATAATTTATAGAAAATTTGGTGTTAATCAGTGATTCGAAGAAGAAGTGAACGGCTTTAATGAATTTCATGTTGTTGTAAGACGATGTATACAGATCCATCTAGTAGCAGTTCTTCAATGTAAGTAGCATCGACTGAGAATTTCTATGTACTAAGTTTCTATTTCGGAATAGTGTTCTACAAGTATTTGCCGATACCTGTCTGCTAGGTGTCTCTCCATTGACATGTAAACGATAATAATCAATCGGCTTCGAATAAAACAAACTGTCGAGTAACGGCTTTACAGTTATACGGGTCTAGCAATTGTTTTTTATCCTTTTCTCGAACGCCACTGGATTCTTTTCATGTGACTGACTAAACGAATGGGTGTTTCAGAATGTCACCGGATGCTGCTCAGAACCCAGCTCAACCACTTTTTATAGAATGTTCCGGGGTTCCAGCCTTTGATCAGGACGATCGGTCCCAATTCCTAATGAACTGTGAAAGCAACAAGGCTAGTGGCCCAGAATGTATTCGGCTCGACGACAACGACGCGGATTTGTTCGTCAAACGTGAGATTAACGACGATTTGGATCTAGATGGAACGTCGAATTATGGTTCAAACTCAACACATGACGAGAATTCACCGAAGGAGGACACCAAGTATCCCTTCCTGGACGGAATCAACGACGATTCCACGGAAGAACAGCTCAGCGTAGAGGCAAAGTCGGTTCTTGTGCCTGTGAGGGACCCAGTGACGAAACAGATTAAACACGAATTGGTGCCTATCGAAATCATGGACGAGACAGGATTGAACATAATCAAAAGCGTCCTGATTCCGGTCAGAGATCCAAACGGAACTGTGTGCTACGAAGTTAAGAAAGTCCTAGTGCCGATCAGACCAGAGCTAACTTTGCCGGAGCAATGGGTGACTAGATATGCGAAGAAGCAGAGTAAGATAGTCGATGGAAAAGACAAATCGCTGAATGACCAACACAAATGCAAGTTGTGCCAGAAAGTCTACAACACACGAATATTGTTGACCCAACACATTCGTAGAATCCACAAGTTGTCGTACCGATGTGTCCACTGTCACCAGACCTACGATTCGAAGGCAGAGTACAAGAACCACGTGAGGATACACCAGCCAGATACGTATGTGGAATGTCCGCTCTGTCAGCAGAGGTATAAGCGTATGAGCGGGCTGAAGAGGCACCACATCCGCGTGCACAGCAACATAGAGCCGAAGTTCATTTGCGACCACTGCGACAGACGTTTCAAGCTGAAGCTTGACTTGTCCCAGCACATCGAGAAATCTCACATGTACGTCGCTCACGCCTGCAAATTGTGCGGCAAGTGTTTTACTTCCAAGAACACGCTCAAAGTCCACGAGGTGGGCCACAGTGGCCTGAGGCCCTACATATGTGACATCTGCGGACAAAGCTTCACTCGACGGAGCTGCATGATGGTGCATCGCAAGAAACACCCCGGAAATCGTCCCCCTCCACCTCGCGTGGATTTGGTTAATATTCAGAAACGGTGAACGACTCCAGAATATCAAAGTTTGAAAGAGACTCAACGTATGATATCAACACGCGGTTTGCGTTATGTTTCTCGTGTCGATAAGCCGTTCTGTTCTGACATTATTGTCACAGTTGCGAGTTATGTTCGTTAAGTGTTCGACGAGATGATTTTGCAGATGACATTTCATTGATTTCTGCAATCACGAGAAAACGGTTGTTCCCGACATCGTTTGCATGCAACTTATTCTATTTTTGTAATCAATGTTGTTTGTAACTCTGCGGACAGGGCGTTCTCACGAATATGGTATCACGATGGAGAGTGTAATGACATCAGCTATAATGTTTCACTTCAATCGTGTACAAACCTGGAAGATCTACATGATCGAACGTAATTGAATAAATAATTCATACAAAATTTGGTGTTAATCAGCGATTCGAAGAAGAAGTGAACGGCTTTAATGAATTCCATGTTGTTGTAAGACAATGCATGCAGATCCATCTAGTAGCAGTTCTTCAATGTAAGTAGCATCGACTGAGAATTTCTATGTACTTCGTTTCGATTTCGGAATAGTGTTCTACGTGTATTTGCCGATACCTGTCTGCTAGCTTTCAGTTATACGTGTCTAGCAATTGTTCTTTATCCTTTTTTCGAACGCTACTGGATTCTTTTCATGTGACTGACTAAATGAATGGGTGTTTCAGGATGTCACCGGATGCTACTCAGAACCCAGCTCAACCACTTTTTATAGAATGTTCGGGGGTTCCAGCATTTGATTATTACGATCGGTCCCAATTCCCAATGAACTGTGAAAGCAACAAGGCTAGTGGCCCCGAATGTATTCGGCTCGACAACAACGACGCGGTTTTGTGCGTCAAACGTGAGATTAACGATGATTTGGATCTAGATGAAACGTCGAATTATGATTCAATCTTGGCACATGACGAGCATTCACCGAAGGAGGACACCAAGAATCCCTTGCTGGACGGAATCAACGACGGTTCCACGGAAGAACAGCTCAGCGGACAGGCAAGGTCGTTTCTGGTGCCTGTGAGGGACCCAGTAACGAAACAGATTAAACACGAATTGGTACCTATCGAAATCATGGACGAGACAGGATTGAACATAATCAAAAGCGTCCTGATTCCGGTCAGAGATCCAAACGGAGCTGTGTGCTACGAAATTAAGAAAGTCCTTGTGCCGATCATACCAGAGCTAACTTTCCCTAACTATGGAAATTACAAATCGCTGATGGACCTACACAAATGCAGGTTGTGCCAGAAAGTCTACAACAAGCGAAAATTGTTGAAGAGACACATTCGTAAAAGCCACGAGTGGTCGTACCAAAGTGTCGACTGTCACCAGACCTACGATTCGAAGGCAGACTACAAGAAACACGCGGAGACACACGAGGAAAATACGTATGTGGAATGTCCGCTCTGTCAGCAGAGGTATAAGCGTAAGAGCGGGCTCAAGAGGCACCAGACCCGCATGCACAAAAACATAGAGTTCATCTGCGACCACTGCGACAGACGTTTCAAGGTGAAGAGTAACTTGGACCTGCACATCGACAGGGTTCACAAGAACGACGCTCACGCCTGCAAATTGTGCGGCAAGTGTTTTCCTTCCACGAAAAAGCTCAGAGCCCACGAGCTGAACCACAATGCTGTGAGACCCTACATATGTGACATCTGCGGACTAAGTTACACTCAACGACGCAGCATGGTTGTGCATCGCAAGAAACACCCTGGAAATCGTCCCCCTCCGCCTCGCGTGAATTTGGTTAATATTCAGAAACGGTGAACGACTCCAGAATATCAAAGTTTGAAAGGGACTCAACGTATGATATCAACACGCGGTTTGTGTTATGTGTAACGTGTCATTGAGCCGTTTTCTTCTGTTATTATCGTCACAGTTGCGAGTTATATTCGTTAAGTGTTCGACGAGATGATTTTGCAGATGACATTTCATTGATTTCTACAATCACGAGAAAACGGTTGTTCCCGATATCGTTTGCATGCAACTTATTAACTTCCCGATTTTATAGGGAAGTTATTGTAATTACCCCGAAAATCGAAAATCGATTTTTTAGCTGATCTTCACGTTTCATAATCATTGGAGTCATTGTAGACTATTTTTATCAAAATGTTCGTGTGTGTGTGTGTGTGTGTGTGTGTGTGTGTGTGTGTGTGTGTGTGTGTGTGCGCGCGCGCGCGCGCGCACGTATGGCCGTTTCTATGTAACCAAATTTTTCGTTAACGTTTTCAGAAAAAGTAACAACGCGATCAGGATGATGAATGATGCAATCGATGTGCCCCGTCGTAACTTAGAGCTGATTAGATTTTGGTCCATATTGGTCAAGTAGTTTTTTTAGATTTTTACTTTTTTGTCGAAAAGAGTTGATTCTACAATGCAATTTATAAGGGAGGACGAAAATTTTCCACCAAAGAACCAAACGCAATTACATAAAAAATTTTCTTAATTTTTTTTTAGATTTAAAAAAAAATTTTTTTTAACTGATGCTAATGTTACCGCTTGGAATAATCGAAAGTTATTCCAATGAAAGAGTGAATTTGTCATCTCTATTCCCAAGAATACATTTTGGGAGAATATCGATGAAAGTACAAAAAAAAAAAACGATGTTAGCGATGTTGACGAAGGAGTAACGAATCGGCAAGTTCTTTGTGTGACTCTTGGAGAGTCACACACCAAATAAAAACATTAATAGCAGTAGGCCCTACTAGCCATGCGTATCACTAACCCTCTCGCAAGAGCAGTCCTACCCGCGAGCTCGCGAAGCGAGCGAGCAAAAACAACTCTACTCGCGAGCGAGCGAAGCGAGCGAGCAACAATAGCCCTCTAGTTGTATTTGTGTAATCAATGTTGTTTGTAACTCTGCGGACAGAGCGTTCTCACGAATATGGTATCACGATGGAGAGTGTAATGACATCAACTATAATGTTTCTCTTCCATCGTGTAGAAACCTGGGAGATGTACATGATCGAACGTAATTGAATAAATAATTTAAACAAAATTTGGTGTTAATCAGTGATTCGAAGAAGAAGTGAACGGCTTCAATGAATTTCATGTTGTTGTAAGACAATGTATACAGATCCATCTAGTAGCAGTTTTTCAATGTAAGTAGCATCGACTGAGAATTTCTATGTACTTCGTTTCGATTTCGGAATAGTGTTCTACATGTATTTGCCGATACCTGTCTGCTAGCTTTCAGTTATACGGGTCTAGCAATTGTTCTTTATCTTTTTTTCGAACGCCACGGGATTCTTTTCATGTGACTGACTAAATGAATGGGTGTTTCAGGATGTCACCGGATGCTACTCAGAATCCAGCTCAACCACTTTTTATAGAATGTTCGGGGGTTCCCGCCTTTGATCAGGACGATCGGTCCCAATTCCCAATGGACTGTGAAAGCAACAACGCTAGTGGCCCCGAATGTATTCGGCTCGACAACAACGACGCGGATTTGTGCGTCAAACGTGAGATTAACGATGATTTGGATCTAGATGAAACGTCGAATTATGGTTCAATCTCGGCACATGACGAGCATTCACCGAAGGAGGACATCAAGAATCCCTTGCTGGACGGAATCCACGACGATTCCACGGAAGAACAGCTCAGCGTAGAGGCAAAGTCGGTTCTTGTGCCTGTGAGGGACCCAGTGACGAAACAGATTAAACACGAAATGGTGCCTATCGAAATCATGGACGAGACAGGATTGAACATAATCAAAAGCGTCCTGATTCCGGTCAGAGATCTAAACGGAGCTGTGTGCTACGAAGTTAAGAAAGTCCTTGTGCCGATCAGACCAGAGCTAACTTTGCCGCACAAACCAAACGTAACTTTTCCGATCATACCAGACATAACTATGCCGCAGCAAAATGTGACTAAATGGGCGAAGAAGCAGAGTAAGGTACACGATGTAAATGACAAATCGCTGAATGACCAAAACAAATGCCAGTTGTGTCAGAAAGTCTACAACACGCAAAAATTGTTGAGCAAACACATTCGTAGAATCCACAAGTTGTCGTACCGATGTGTCTACTGTCACCAGACCTACGATTCGAAGGCAGACTACAAGAAACACGCGAGGACACACGAGGAAAATACGTATGTGGAATGTGCGCTCTGTCAGCAGAGGTATAAGCGTATGAGCGGGCTCAAGAGGCACCAGATCCGCATGCACAGCAACATAGAGCCAAAGTTCATCTGCGACCACTGCGACAATCGTTTCAAGCTGAAGTGTGACTTGGTCCTGCACATCGACAGGGTTCACACGCACGACGCTCACGCCTGCAAATTGTGCGGCAAGTGTTTCACTTCCACGAACACGCTCAGAGTCCACGAGCTGAGACACAGTGGTCTGAGACCCTACATATGTGACATATGCGGACAAAGTTACACTCGACGGAGCTGCATGATGGTGCATCACAAGAAACACCCTGGAAATCGTCCCCCACCGCCTCGCGTGAATTTGGTTAATATTGAGAAGCGGTGAACGACTCCAGAATATCAAAGTTTAAAAGAGACTCAATGTATGATATCAACACGCGGTTTGCGTTATGTTTCTCGTGTCGATAAGCCGTTCTGTTCTGCCATTATTGTCACAGTTGCGAGTTATGTTGGCTAAGTGTTCGACGAGATGATTTTGCAGATGACATTTCATTGATTTCTGCAATCACGAGAAAACGGTTGTTCCCGACATCGTTTGCATGCAACTTATTGTATTGTTGTAATCAATGTTGCTTGTAACTCTGCGGACAGGGCGTTCTCACGAATATGGTATCACGATGGAGAGTGTAATGACATCAGCTATAATGTTTCACTTCAATCGTGTACAAACCTGGAAGATCTACATGATCGAACGTAATTGAATAAATAATTCATACAAAATTTGGTGTTAATCAGTGATTCGAAGAAGAAGTGAACGGCTTTAATGAATTGCATGTTGTTGTAAGACAATGTATACACATCCATCTAGTAGCAGTTCTTCAATGTAAGTAGCATCGACTGAGAATTTCTATGTACTTCGTTTCGATTTCGGAATAGTGTTCTACGTGTATTTGCCGATACCTGTCTGCTAGCTTTCAGTTATACGTGTCTAGCAATTGTTCTTTATCCTTTTTTCGAACGTCACTGGATTCTTTTCATGTGACTGACTAAATGAATGGGTGTTTCAGGATGTCACCGGATGCTACTCAGAACCCAGCTCAACCACTTTTTATAGAATGTTCGGAGGTTCCAGCATTTGATCATTACGATCGGTCCCAATTCCCAATGGACTGTGAAAGCAACAACGCTAGTGGCCCCGAATGTATTCGGCTCGACAACAACGACGCGGATTTGTGCGTCAAACGTGAGATTAACGATGATTTGGATCTAGATGAAACGTCGAATTATGGTTCAAACTCAGCACATGACGAGAATTCACCGAAGGAGGACACCAAGTATCCCTTGCTGGACGGAATCAACGACGATTCCACGGAAGAACAGCTCAGCGTAGAGGCAAAGTCGGTTCTTGTGCCTGTGAGGGACCCAGTAACGAAACAGATTAAAAACGAATTGGTGCCTATCGAAATCATGGACGAGACAGGATTGAACATAATCAAAAGCGTCCTGATTCCGGTCACAGATCCAAACGGAACTATGTGCTACGAAGTTAAGAAAGTCCTAGTGCCGATCAGACCAGAGCTAACTTTGCCGAAGCAATGGGTGACTACATGGGCGAAGAAGAAGAGTAAGGTAGACGATGGAGAAGACAAATCGCTGATTGACCAACACAAATGCAGGTTGTGCCAGGAAGTCTACAACAAGCGAAAATTGTTGAAGAGACACATTCGTAGAAGCCACGAGTTGTCGTACCAAAGTGTCCACTGTCATCAGACCTACGATTCGAAGGCAGACTACAAGAAACACGCGAGGGCACACGAGGAAAATACGTATGTGGAATGTCCGCTCTGTCAGCAGAGGTATAAGCGTATGAGCGGGCTCAAGAGGCACCAGACCCGCATGCACAAAGAGGCAAAGTTCATCTGCGACCACTGCGACAGACGTTTCAAGGCGAAGAGTGGCTTGTACCTGCACATCGACAGGGTTCACATGAACGACCCTCAAGCCTGCAAATTGTGCCACAAGTGTTTTACTTCCATGAGAAAGCTCAGAGACCACGAGCGGAACCACATTGCTCTGAGACCCTACATATGTGACATATGCGGACTAAGTTACACTCAACGAAGCAGCATGGTTGTGCATCGCAAGAAACACCCTGGAAATCACCCGCCTCCGCCTTGCGGACTTGGTTAATATTCAGAAACGGTGAACGACTCCAGAATATCAAAGTTTGAAAGAGACTCAACGTATGATATCAACACGCGGTTTGTGTTATGTGTAACGTGTCATTGAGCCGTTTTCTTCTGTTATTATCGTCACAGTTGCGAGTTATATTCGTTAAGTGTTCGACGAGAGGATTTTGCAGATGACATTTCATTGATTTCTGCAATCACGAGAAAACGGTTGTTCCCGATATCGTTTGCATGCAACTTATTGTATTTGTGTAATCAATGTTGTTTGTAACTCTGCGGACAGGGCGTTCTCACGAATATGGTATCACGATGGAGAGTGCAATGACATCAACTACAATGTTTCTCTTCCATCGTGTACAAACCCGGAAGATGTACATGATCGAACGTAATTGAATAAATAATTTATAGAAAATTTGGTGTTAATCAGTGATTCGAACAAGAAGTGAACGGCTTTAATGAATTTCATGTTGTTGTAATACGATGTATACAGATCCATCTAGTAGCAGTTCTTCAATGTAAGTAGCATCGACTGAGAATTTCTATGAACTTCGTTTCGATTTCGGAACAGTGTTCAACAAGCATTTGCCGATGCCTATCTGCGAGGTTTCTCTCCATTGACATGTAAACGATAATAATCAATCGGCTTCGAATAAAACAAACTGTCGAGTAACGGCTTTACAGTTATACGGCTCTAGCGATTGTTCTTTATCCTTTTCTCGAACGCCATTGGATTCTTTTCATGTGACTGACTAAATGAATGGATGTTTCAGGATTTCGACGACCGCGGAAACCATACAGTACCCAGCGCAACCGCTTTTTGTAGAATGTAGCGGGCCGCCTCTTCTGGACCAAGATCAAATGTCGATTAAAATGAAGACATCCCCGATCACTGACTTCAAGGAAGAGCAGTGCATGCTGAGCGACACTGAATGCGAACACCCCATGACCGATGACGGCCTGTACCTGGGTGACTCGAGTTATCTTTCTTTCCCCAGTGATGTCACGCAGACCGAGGTCAGCAACGATTCTGTGAAATACGATGCAAGCAGCAAGCCAATATCGTCGTTACTCGTGCCGGTCAGGGACCCGGAAACGAAGATAATTAAGAACGTGTTAGTGCCGCAGGAAGTGCAGGACGAGTCTGGAATGAACCTAATCAAGAGCATCCTGATACCGGTCCAGGAGCCGGATGGAATGGTGACTTATGTGATCAAGAGCGTCATGGTTCCGATCAAACCCGAGAAGCAAGTGAAGCACCCTGTCCCTGTTCCTATCCCTGTCCCTGTCCCTGTCCCTGTCTCTGTCCCCATCAAGCAGACACCGCCCAAGCCAGATAAAATCGAAAAAAAAGAAAAGAAAAAGAAGACAAAGTTGAGCAAAAGGGTTATGGGCGATGAAAAAAAGGAGAAGGATATCAAAACCGAAGAAGCAGAGCAAGCAAAGTCTGTGGAGCGTAACGAAGAGGTTGACTTGATACTGGCAGACCTCCGAACCACCTGTCCGTTCTGTCAGAAGAGTTTCAAGAGCGTGCAGCAGGTGAACAAGCATGTTCGTAGGGAACATCAGCAACCATTCCGCTGCAAAAAGTGTCATTATAGTTATACAAAGGAGGAGGAGCTCGAGAAGCACATGGAGGTCCACGAGAAGGACACCTACCACAAGTGTCCCTTCTGTCACTCAAAGTACAAGAGAATGTCTGGATTGAGAGCTCATCAGATCCGCGAACACAGCAACGTGGATCCAGTGTGCCTCCGCGATCGCGTCAAGGAAGGCGTTATCATCGGTCCAGAGGACTCGCCGACTGGAAGCGCGGGAACGAGGATTTACGTCTGCCAGGTCTGCGGGAACCACTATGATCAGAAATCGTACCTGATCGCTCACAACCGCATCGCTCATGGCTATCAAAGGAACGAGGTTAGGCGCTTCAAGTGCCGTGTCTGCAAAAAGAAATTCACCTTTCAACACAGCCTCGAGAGTCATCTCTGCAACGAGCCAAGCTTCCTCTGTTCCCATTGCGGCAAGAAATTCAGTACCAATTACACTATGCTGCTGCACATGAGAAGCCACACTGGCGAACGACCGCATCAGTGCACAGTTTGCCAAAAATCGTTCTCCAGAGCAGTGTCGCTGAGGATCCACAAACTCACTCACACGGGCGAGAGGCCGTATATCTGTGATCTTTGCGGGCGAAGTTTCACTCAGAGGACCACCATGATGATTCATCGCAGGAAACACCCCGGAAATCATCCTCCGCCGCCTCCTTTGTTCCTCAGTAGGCGTATGAGCAACCTGCACGAAGAAAAAGAGTGACTCATTTCAATGAGCAACTGGAACGGGAGAACATTTGTAGATAGAAATGTACACTACCGTGAATAAGAGAGAGCATTTCGACACATTTAAAAATCCCCATAATCTACTTAAAATTGAACCAAATGAGTGTTCCTTGGTTACTTGCTTACCAAGGAGTTACTAATTTTTCTTGTTGGTAACTTGGCGATTGTTAAATGTGTTCAAATACTTGATAGCATACATGCAAGAAAAATATTGATAATCTTTAATATCTAGAGCTTCATGTGCAGTTTGTTTCTTTCAGTAGCATAAATTGCCTTTTGTAAGAATCGTTTAACAACGACAAAAACTAAACCGTATGAATCATCATAAATCATATTTCATTTACGTTTCGAAACAATCTTCCATTTTTCCCATTTACTAAAACTGGGAGAATGTATACGCTCCCATATAATTACATGAACCATTATAGAATAATTGTCAACCGAACTGTCTAACAGAAAAAATAGTGACAATATTGAGTTTCACGTCGATTGTAAGAGCATGGCGGTCCGTTAAAACGATCTCGAAACTGTACGTAGTTAAATGTAAGTGACTGTTTTACTTGTGTTGGCATTATGATAAAGCTGCTTCATTACTGACTGCAATTAAATTCTTTGACCTCAAATGTTTCCCTCGATTCTCAGCACGACGCTTTGTGCTATCCACTCGTCTCCTCCCCCGCTATGGCACGTGTTCAGCCAGTAACGATCATTACACACAGACGTCCAAGATATAGAATACAAAAATGGTTGTTGAAAATTACTGTTACATGTATCGGCCATTGTTTCTTTAAAACTGGCTTCTTGCGAGTCCTTTCTTGCGACTGACTAAATGAATGGGTGTTTCAGGATGTCACCGGATGCTACTCAGAACCCAGCTCAACCACTTTTTATAGTATGTTCCGGGGTTCCGGACATGGATCAGGACGATCGGTCCCAATCCCTAATGGACTATGAAAGCAACAACGCTAGTGGCCTCGAATGTGTTCGGCTCGATGGCAACGACGCGGATTGGTGCGGCAAACGTGAGATTAAGGATGATATGGATCTAGATAGATCGTCGATTTATGGTTCAAACTCAACATCCGACGACGAGCATTCATCGAAGGAGGACACCAACGATCCCTTGCTGAACGGAATCAACGACGATTCCACGGAAGAACAGCCCAATGTACAGTTGAGGTCGGTTCTGGTGCCTGTGAGGGACCCAGAGACGAAACAGATCAAACACGAATTGGTGCCTATCGAAATCATGGACGAGACAGGAATGAACATAATCAAAAGCGTCCTGATTCCGGTCAGAGATCCAAACGGAGCTGTGTGCTACGAAGTTAAGAAAGTCCTTGTGCCGATCAGACCAGAGCTAACTTTGCCGCACAAACCAGACGTAACTTTTCCGATCATACCAGACATAACTATGCCGCAGCAAAATGTGACTAAATGGGCGAAGAAGCAGAGTAAGGTACACGATGTAAAAGACAAATCGCTGAATGACAAAAAAAAATGCCAGTTTTGCCAGAAAGTCTACGACACGCAAGAATCGTTGAGCAAACACATTCATGGATTCCACGAGTTGTCGTACCGATGTGTCCACTGTCACCAGACCTACGATTCGAAGGCAGAGTACAAGAAACACGCGAGGACACACGAGGCAGATACGTATGTGGAATGCCCGTTCTGTCAGCAAAGGTACAAGCGTATGTGCGGGCTCAGGAGGCACCAGATCCGCATGCACAGCAACATAGAGCCAAAGTTCATCTGCGACCACTGCGACAATCGTTTCAAGCTGAAGAGTGACTTGGCCCTGCACATCGACAGGGTTCACATGAACGTCGCTCGCGCCTGCAAATTCTGCGGCAAGCTCGTCAGAAACGTGATGCTGTACGAGGGGCAGCACGAGTCGGATAAGAAGAGGACGGTCTTCCAGTACTTCAAGTGCCCTCTTTGCACGACCAAGACAGGATACGAGTGCGACAAGTGCAGCGCCGTGTTCCTCAAACCGTCGTCCTTGGCCGAGCACAAACACACGAAACACAAGCCTTCTATCCTCTGCACCATCTGCAAGAAGAGCTTCAAGTACAGAAACAACTTCTACCGGCACGTGCTCACGCACGGGGGCACCAGGCCGTACAAGTGCGACGTTTGTGACAAGGACTTCGCGACGAAGAGCTGTTACGTCAAGCACAGGAGAACGCACCCGGGAACGCTTCTATGTACACCAAATCGCACTATCGCCGCAATGGCTAGACGGATTTTACAGAACTATTAGTGAGAATGTATGTGTCGTGTGGAACGCTCGGTAAATGTTACAGTGTTTCGCGCATCGCTGTCGAACCATCGCTTTGTAGGATCATTGTTTAGAAAGGAAGGTATGTGACAACGACGAGTTGCATTTTCAGGATTGCCTTGGCGAATGTCGCATGGGTTGAGGCACGGCCTCTCTAGTACAGGCTGGAGCATGGTGAATTTCTCAGCGTTGTCTCAGTCCGGTTTGAAGTCGTTCGCGTTATATCACGGCGCATATGCAGTAGCTTGATTGGACTGATGTTCTGTCGGCGTGCGGTGTTGCCTCGTCACATGTTCTGGCCTATACCAGAGGTGACCGTGGCCGAGTTCAGGACTTAATTCCGAAATACAACTACATGGACTAGCTATAGCTGATAATAACTGGGCCGAATTATCACTTGATTGTTAACGAAGATATAACAAAATTGTAGAGCAAAACTTTTGATGGTTGAACAAGCTTCATCATGCGTAATTATGACTTTCTACGGAACTGATGCACTTCCACAGAAAATCACATTGCAGAATGAGAAAGGTCGTTAAACCGTGCAAAACTGCTCTACAACCTGTTTTTGTCTTAACGAACAACCACAGATTATAATTCCGCCCACTTACTAAATATACCTTGTATTGAAAACTGTTACACAGGGTGATTCATGCAACCGTAACAACCATACCTTTTCTTTGGTTGAAATTAGAAAAAAAAGTTAGGGGCGAAGGACGAATTTCTCACTTAGCAGTTGCACTATTATTTTAAAATAGAAACACTCGTTTTTTACATACATCTAATCCTCTTTAACATTCTATGTAAAAATGCACTTAGGTAAGACGGTCTTGAACAATTATAAGATAGTGAGGCATATTGAAAAAAAAAGATTTCCGTTAATCGTTTCGCTGGCACCGGATGGTCACGGACGTTGCCCGTTGCATTGTACGAACGATATTCTACCGCTATGTACGAACGAAACTTCGTCGCGAGCTCACTCGTCCGTGGTCATCGTACGAGCAATATCGAATCGCGAAATATCTCCTCGATGGTAACGAATCGGTTAAAGGCGGTGTGGATGGGGTGTTATGCGCTTCTTTCCCGAACGGTAAATACTACAATGAAATGTCGAAGAGAAATTTTTTCTTTCATCGTGTTAAAGTGTTTTTCGAACTTCGCGTTACGCTGTGAGAATATACATAAACGTTGTATCGTAACTCACAGATCAAAATTTGTTTCATTATTTGTACTATTAGGAATTAAACTGTAATACACGTGAGTTCCACGTTCGATGAAATTAAACACATTTTGCAAGAAGAACGTATGTCTCTAATATCTTGAAAAGGGAAGAATCGAATTTGTGCGGTGGTCAGTTCACGGGCTAAGAAAAATTATGTTCGTATCGGTTCTCTTTCAGTTTGTAGGAGTAGGACGCGTATTAAAGAGTATACAATTTCAATATATTGTATAACTTTACATTCTTCGCCATGTGTGTAAGTTGTCCGGCAAGGTTTCTTGTTCTTGAGCCAGCCAGAACGAAGAAATTCTCCTTTGGAGAGATTCGATACTCGAGGATGACCAAATCGGGGGAATATCATCACTTCACTGACGAGCCTTATCCTTGTTTCAGACTCGTATCGCAACACGACAAAAGGCTGTCTTCCAACAACAATTACCAATGCCTGGAAACAGCTTTGCAAATGTATCCATCGACAAAGAAAAGAGAGAGAGAGAGAGCAGCCAATGACGTATCTGTTCTCGGATCCATCGATGCGATTTGTAAAACAAGCGATACACGATACACACTGTACGCCGGAACCTTTAGCACCAAAACAAGATCTCTGCTAAAGACATCAATTCATACTAAACAGGAAAAGAGACATTCTCCGCAGAATCCACAGGTACAACATGAGAAGACTCAGCGATATCCAATCGTCGTGATACCTTGCGAAATGACAAGGACTTTAAGACAACCAAGGAGAAACCCAAAAAGCCCAAAAAGAGAAACGGTCGACGGGATTTTGAACATCGTCCGCACCACTTGTCCCTTCCGCGAGAAACAATTTAAGAATCCGAAGAAGGTGTACAAGTGCGAACTGGAGCAGCACAAGGTGAACCATCGGTCGGATTACTTCTTCAAGTGCAACTCTTGCAAGGCGAAGTACGTGAGGAAAAACAGTCCGAAGAGACACATCCTGTGCAGCGCGACATCATGTTCCCCTGCGATCACTGCGACCGCAACTTCAACGTGATGCTCGACTTGAAGCTGCACGTAAAAAACTGTCACCAATCACCGTTGCAGGTTTGTCGATTCTGCGGCAAAGAGGCGAAGAACCTGCAAATCCACGAGCGGAGACACGAGAAGAAAATGAAAGAATCCAAGTACGAGGACAAGTGCTTCCTGTGTACCAGGAAGTTCCTACACAGGTGTAGCTTGGATAATCACCGGATACGCCACGCGTCGATATACACCTGCTCAGATTGCGGAGGAAAGTGCGATGGCCCGAAGGAGCTAAGGTGTACAGCTGCATAGTGTTTTTTCTACTTATATTTCCAGAACTTTATATTCCGCCAATGTATTTACTCGAATAGTTGAATAGCAATGTTAATGGTAACTAATATATATATTAATTAAACTTTTAGGAAATAGTGCATAGAATACATAATTTACATTTGTAAACCGATGAAATAGAAATCTGATTGTTTTGACGACAGCACTATTTCAAATATCAATTTCTTGTCCGACAAACTCTGTATCCGTTTTAAATTTTACTTTTTATAGTTGACACGTTTGTAGAAACGTTGCATGTGTATAAATATCGAAACGGTACAATTTTTACATAAGTAGGTCAATAGATTTTCGAAATGTTACCATTTATCAAGAGGAAAATATAGACTGCTGATCCAACGACAATTATTATTTTATACATTTTTTATCATTTAGGCTATGAACACAGCGTAATCTTAGCCATAAGTACCACCATAGTCATCATCATATTTCATCCCTCGTGAACTGACGGTAATAGTATTTTTCTGTTCGATGCGATTCGATGTAAACCTAATACTGGTACGAACAACGTCCGCAGGACAGTTCTCTCTAAGATGTGAAGTTCTCGCGAAATTTCTGCTCGAATCACACCGGTGCATGCTCGTGTGCGGTTTATCAAAGCAAACCCCCATATCTTACCCGGCATTTCCACGACCATCGAACTGACTAGCTTTATGATTTTTTAGGTACAATGCGATAGACCCACTCGCTCCGACTTTTCTGATAGTAAAACTCGAAGACAATTACTTTCGGATACCGACCTCGTTGAGCATGTTCATGATGAAAGAGCCAGGACCGCCGGGCGAAGGGTCGAACGCTTCAACGGCGAAGGACGACACGACAACGACGTCCCCGTCGAAACCGACAGCAACGACGACGACGACGTCGACGGAGTCCTCTGAAATGGGCAAGGACAGCGGGGACCAGTTGGAGGACCTGGACGACACGCCGTTGGACTTCAGGAAAAAGCAGGAGGAGGAGAAGAAGAGGAAGAAGACGTCGTCGCCGTTGTTGCCCTTCGAGGAGCCGCCGAAGAAGAAGCACACCTGCGAGATCTGCTACGCGTCGTTCGACCGGAAGAGCAAGCACACCAGGCACATGTACAAGCACAGCAACTCTCGGCCGCACAAGTGCGCGATCTGTTCGAAAGGCTTCAAGACGAGCGCCCACTTGGCTAGGCACATGGAGATCCACGACGAGCCGGTCACCTGGCACACGTGCAGCCTCTGCGACTTCAAGGCGCGCACCAAGCCATACCTCAAGATTCACTATATCCGCAAGCACACGGAGGACTACAACTACAAGTGCGAGCAGTGCGGCAAAATGTTCAAGGTTCAGTCGGACTACACGACCCACGTAAAGGACCACGACACAGAGTCCTGCGTCTGCGACATCTGCGGCTCCTCGTACCCCAGCAAGAGCTCCCTGTACTTCCACAAGTATTACAAGCACAAAACGAAGGTGAAGAAGTTCCAGTGTCAGACTTGCAAGAAGAAGTTCAAGACCCAGAAGAATCTGGACAGCCATATGGAGCTGCACAAGATTAAGTACGTGTGCGAGCAATGCGGCATGGAGTTCAAGACCAAGTACGGCTTGACCAAACACCTCAGAACTCATTCCGGGGAGAAGTCCTACCTTTGCGCGATCTGCGGAAAAACGTTCGGCTGTCTCAGCTCCCAGAAGATTCATCTGCTGACCCACGTCGGCGAAAGACCTTACGTCTGCGACATCTGCGGGCAAAGTTTCACGCAGAGGTCGCCGATGATGCTGCACCGAAGAAAGCATCCCGGCGTGCACCCGGCCCCTCCGCCCATTAAGATCACCAATCTGCTTCACGGAGTGCAAGACAAGATCATTGTGAATAAGAGCAGCAAGTAACGAGCTGACCACCATCGCGAGAGTTACTTTTGTAAATTTTCTTTTTATCGTAACACGTTACCATCTGCGAGATCGAGGGATTCTCCGCTCGGTATCGCGTCCAGTTGTTGTTATATATTTTTTTTCTTTTTTTTTAGACGAGTTTAGAATGGTTTCTATTGTTTTCATTTTGTTGTGCGCGTGAGATCGAATAGTGATACGTAAGAATATGCTTCTTGATGACGAGTGTAACCGTTTCGAGCGACCGGTGAATTGACCAGGGCAATAGTTTGAACTACAGTTTGCATTTTTCATATTTTATACGGCCAGCACAAACCTGTAACACGTTAAAAATTTTCTATCGAGTTCAGAAAGCCAGTTCTTTTTCTGTATTTCGCAATTCGTGAACGTGCATTTTGTGGTACCAAACGACGGTTACAGTTTGTTTATAGTAGATCTTACGAACAGTCAGTCATTACTATTAATCGAATTGTTGTCTCGATTCGAACCGAGCGAAGTGAACATCGGTGGAATTTTTTCAAATTTAAATATTTATAAATTCAGTATTCTGTAAATGATAACCGTAACGTTTTTGTAATAGAGGAGCGTGTTGGAAGCTAAAAATCATGGTGATCTTCGATTTAGTAAGTATAATTTATAAACTTGTTGTAAATATGTATACTTTCCTTCAAAATTAGACATTTCACTGATAGGATGTATCAACCTTCCAATAATTGTGATGTAACAAGACGTTTCATTCGTTTCTTAAGTCTTCCATTCAACTTAATTTACCGCTTTAATTATCATCGTTGCGAAATCAATTGCCCGCTCGAGCTCGTTGCAACAATTCTGATTCATCTTGGACCAGCAATAAAGATTAACGAGCTTGAGCGTTCAATTCGTTTTGTTTCCAATATCGAAAACGAAATATCTCACGTTCGTTGCTTTTGTTGTGA
The DNA here is from genome assembly GCA_933228785.1 of Lasioglossum pauxillum. Taxonomy (NCBI): domain Eukaryota; kingdom Metazoa; phylum Arthropoda; class Insecta; order Hymenoptera; family Halictidae; genus Lasioglossum; species Lasioglossum pauxillum. The sequence continues at coordinate 47,722,642 of OW121703.1, read as the reverse complement.
GCTTCTATCGGTGCAAAAGCATATTTGTTGAAGTATGATGAACTCGATTTTCATTTAAGAATTCTTCAGAAAGAAGTCGATGACGGATAAGATCAGGAGTTGCGAGACGAAGTGGTAATACTTAGATATTGTATTGCGATTCGATGGTAGAGAAGAATCACTAATTCTTTCGTCGATCTGCGAAAAAATAGCTTTTACATATATACAGATATAAGGGTAATATAGAAGTGTAATATAAATATTCATATTCTTACGGAGAAAAGTTTATATCACCTGTAAATTTGAAGAAAGAAATATATGTATACATATACAATATTACGTCGAACATTTTAGTTCTTGCACGCTACGTTGTTAACATTGTATAAAGGACAAGCATTTCTTCCGATCGTGGGTAACCATAGCTGTCGATGTTCAATGAAGCAAATTCGTTCCCTGCGGGTCGAAAATAAAATGATTGGTATTTACAGCAAAGTTTCCATGGTTTTCTTTCTCTTGTCCATTTCTCTAAGATGCAGGGACAAATTCTGTTTTCTAAATCCGCTAGAAGATCATACATTATACGAATTAACAAACTTTCTTTTCATTTTTAGGACGAGAGGCTACGACCCTCTCCGCCGTTTTCTTACAACTTACAACACGAATCGTCAACGAATATTATTTGTTAACAAACGGGAAGCAAGTGAAACAGAAAGTAATGGACATCAGTGTTGTATGCCAGTTTTTTACTGGACCGTTGAAGGCAGTGAGAATAGTGATTTAGTCAGTGAGATGAACGGACGTCAGCGAGAACCTGAAACGGTGCAATTAACGACAGAATAGGATGCACCGTTGCATCCTCTGTTAACTTTGTCGTTTATTCAGTGAACGAATCATTTTCTCATTTCATGTGGGGAGTGTCTTCGACTGCCAACAATTCGTCAATTAAGAAGCAACTATTCATGAATTAAGTATGTGTCAAAACCATCGCGACACACATATTGCTGCCATACATTCAAGAAAGACTACTTGCTGCAGATGCACTTCGAGTCCCACACAGTTCGTGAAGCGATTCGACCGCTGGTTCCACGGTCAGGGGTGGTTGTACGAGTGCATCGAGAGCATGAAGAGTCAGAGTCCGATCAGTCCACGTTCAACTGCAAGTTCTATTAATTTATGACAAAAAATTAACCTGGTTTGAATAATTTATAATTCATTTTGCTCCGCGTAAAGTTCTACTTGATAAAAATAATGTTCACCATTTTTTTGAAAGAAATTGTCTCGTAAATATTGAAATAAAGCATGTTTCACTTCACAATGGTAAATTGCCACTTCCGTTATGCAAAGTGCTAAATTTGTGTGACCAGTGTTTTCATCGTTTTCACATGTCCCCGGCACGACGCTGGAAATCAATGTAAGTACCCTAACTCAAAGCAGAACGATATGTGTACCAGAATTCTATATTATTTTTGGGTTTTCTAGGCCGACGTTCTCGAAGATGCCGCTCTTGTGTCTTGTTGTAAATACAGCAGTTAACATGTACGTACATCAATATCATCTAATTAGCAATTAAAAATTGCATTGAAGTCGTTAGTTCTCACACTCTTAAACAACGCTTTTATTCTTCATTAACTCTGGACGAGAAATCACACAACTCTTTCAAGTAGCATAAGAAACACTGATGCGGTAGCAATAAGCCTCAAAGTAAAAGAAAAACGCAATTTACCCTGATCTTCGACCGCCTTTTGTCAATTAACCAGCGCCGTAGTCGTAAGTACTCGACACATCGGTGAACGAAATCGGTACAGTTTGTTTCATTCGGAACGTGCATTATCGAAGTTTCTGTTTCCAATGAAGAAGCGAAAAGATCTTCCGTGCTTGTAGATTTAAAATATACTTCCGGTTGTTTAGGTTGCAGAGACTGAAGAGAAGAGAGATGAGACGAAGAGTTCTAGTCAAAACGCCGTCGTCGCTGTCGGCTTCGTCGTCGAGAAGATCGAAGAACGCTGCGAAGAAGTCGATGAAAGAGAAGCTGAAGCAAAAGGAGAAGAAGAGATACGAAGAAACGCTGAAACTCGAGAAAATTTACTGCGACGTCTGCAAAACTACGGTCTTCGAACGGAATTACAAGAAACATTTGCTACGGCACAACTTTAAGGACTACCAATGCGACACGTGCTCCAAGAAGTACAAACATAAACGAGCATTGACCAAACACAAACTGACTATTCACGGAGACGCGCCTCTGCACAATTGCCAATACTGCGACTTCGTGACGGTCCACTTCTCCTACTTACGGGTAAGTCGACTTTACGTTTTACCGCATATCCTTGCTAAACGTTCAAAGTGTTGCGGCTTCAACCAAGTTCAGTTTGACTATGTCACGGATGATTCTGAATCTGCTTTATTTAAAAATGGATTTTACAAGTTACACGCTAAACGCATCGAGGGCTGAAAGTAACTGGAAAGGTTGTCTTATAAAAATATCAAAATTCTCTTCATTTTTATTCTAAATGAAAGCATTGTAAAATGCCAAATGAACGTTAACTATTAAATGAAAGTGGTAGGTTTAACGTTAGCTCCGATAAAAAGAAAACAATTTTTGAGACACCATTAGACATGGCAACCTTCCTTACTATCCTTACTACTAAAATCCAATTTACCTAGAAGAAAAATATTTTCCGTGTGCTGAAACTGATTTTCTTTCAACGTAATCAGCGTCGATTGTTTTTTAGACAACCCAACTACGATATGCCGTCCGTGGTGTTTACCTTGGCGATTTCTATTACAGGTCCACGTGATGCGCAAGCACAACAATACATTTCCGTTTTCCTGTCAGAAATGCGACCGCAGATTTCGCATAAGAGCCGACTACATGAAGCACATAGTGACCCACGACGGCGAGCCGTGCATCTGCGACGTGTGCGGCGCGAAAGTGCCGAATAAAATATCGCTGTACTTCCACAAGAACTACAATCACACGGTGAAGGACGCCAAGTTCCCGTGTACCATGTGCAACAAGAAGCTGCAGAGCCAGAAGAACCTGGACAGCCACATGCAACAGCACAGCCGGAAGTTCATCTGCGAGGAGTGCGGACTCGGACTGACCCGCAAGTCCGGCCTCAGAAAGCACATAAGGACGCATTCCGGCGAGAAATCGTTTTCGTGTCATATTTGCCAAAAGACGTTCGCCAGTGCGACGAGCAGAAAAGTACACCTTTTGACGCATTCCGGTGTTAGACCCTACGTATGCACGATTTGCGGACAAAGTTTCACCCAACGACCGGCCCTTTGCGTGCACTGGAAGAAGAAGCATCCAGATGCTACGGAATCGTTACCTTCCGTGTCCATAACTAACATTATCCACAGCGTCACGAAGAACGTTAAGTTGGACGACGCGTGAACAGCTTTAAGCGAAGGCTAGAGTGTGCGAGAACCCGGAAATGTATGTCGGGTACTTGAAAGTCAGGGCGGGTCGGAAAGCCACCGGGTCGAGAATCCGTTCCGACCCGAACGATTTTCGGGTTCCTGCACAGCTCTGGTAAAGACTGATCTACTATTGGTTGAATGAAATGCCACAGTACTCCTTGCACTTGTAAAACGTTGTACAATGTTTCCTAAGCGAGTAGTCTCGTGGATCCAATCTTGGGGTTTCCAATCCTGGAAACAAGTCTACCCCCATTAATGGTTTGACTTTTCACGGAGGTACTCAAATAGCTGTTCATCGCATTACCATTGGCCTATTCATTTAAGAGATACATTATACTAGGATGATCATGTTGAACGTCGTGCAAACAGAAGTGAAATAGGAATGTATTTCCTCCCTTGATGGGTTTAATAACTCGACAGTAGCATAACAGTATTTAAAAATTTGTTTTCTTATCGTTTTGTATCTAATGTACTCATTTGTATTAGATCTGCAATGACGTTCCGTGATTTAACATGAATTTAATTGTGAATGTATTTACAAGCGAAATCGTGTATGAGTTGAGCTTTAAACCGACGATGATTGTAAATTGTCGTAAATTGAGTCGTTTCGTTAAGTCTTTTACTAGATTTTCTGCTACGGAAAGAAACATACATTGTCTAGTCAATTATATAAGATCCATTTTGTTCAATTTCCTTTTCCAATTTATTTATGTAAAAGCATGTAAAACTCGAAAGTATCTCCTTTTAACGCTAGAACTACCGGATGGCGCAGAATTTCTTTCAGATATTTTCTTTTGCAATTGTTGAAATTGTAAAAATGTTTTCGTACAAGTTTTGAAATGAATTTCTTTACTGGAGCACACGTTGAAATAACAATTGTAATCTCGTCATTATTACGAAGCAACATATCTCAGTCTCATCTGGTAGTTGTAATGTTAAATGAACACAAGAATTTAGTTTACACCTAACATATTACATTTCTGGCAAGACGAGGAATAAGTTTAATATAATATGTCCCAAGTTCGAGAATGTCATTCATATTTGATTAATGCTCGCAGTTGGAAGGTGTATCGATTCATAGTTCGTTGTATATATGTAGCGACTAAAATGAAAATTGACTTTCATTTGATGAAAGAGTCATTGTGATTATTGTAAGAATATACGGAGATTATTATACAGTGACAAAGAAATTATTTATTGCGCGATATGTGCATTTGTACCTAGACTGACACAAAAACAAGTCGCTGACACGTTTCATTCATGTTTTAGGATATCAACGCAACATTTAACACGGAGGAATAAGCACACCCCCGATGAACGAGTTAGCGAACCGAAAGCTCCACGTAAAATCCCGACCATTCATCAGAGGAGAATAGCATTTCGAGTTTCAAAGAACCGGAAACGTAGCAAGTGCCCGAACACAAACGAACCAGAGAATCGTCCGAATCCTCGAGAAGAGAACCCAGTTCTCCAAAAGAGGGTACGAAGAGTCTCCGCGAGCCGGAAGCCAGTGTTGAACACGAGGAAGAACGGGTCGACGAAGAACAGCAGCTTGGACAGCTTGCGAAGCAATGAAAGCTCCGGCCAGCAAGAAGACCTATACAAGAAGCTTCACGACGGCTCCTACACCTGCGACATTTGCCAGACGGTGTTCGAGCAGAAGAGCAAGATCCTTAGACACATCACCAGCAAGCACAGTTTCCATCGGCCGTTCAAGTGCGCGACCTGCGACAAGACCTTCAAGTACAAATGCGACTTGAAGGCGCATAGACTCGTGCACCAGGACGTGGACTTGAGCCTCCTCCATTGTTGCGACAAGTGCGACTATCGTACGAAGACGAAGAACAACCTAAAGTCCCACTACATCAGACGGCACACCGACGACTACAAGTTCGCCTGCGAGCACTGCGGCAAGCGTTTCAAGATGGAATGGGACTTGAAGTTCCACATCGGCACGCACGGCACGTCTCAGCACATGTGCGACGTGTGCGGGAAATTTTACACGAGCAATTACTCCCTGTACAAGCACCGGAAGGTGGCTCATTTGAACGAGTACAAGTTCCACTGCACCGTTTGCAACAAACGACTCCTGACGCAAGAAAACCTGGACAATCACATGAAACAGCATAACAGAACGTACGAGTGCAAGGAGTGCGGCAAAGTGTTCGCTTCGAAAAGGTACCTGGCCACCCACGTGACCACGCACACCGGGGTCAAGCCGTACACCTGTCACATTTGCAAAAAGAACTTTCGCACGTCGCACATGAGAAACACGCATCTGCTGACCCACTCGGCTGAGAGGCCGCATATTTGTGATCTCTGTGGGCAGTCTTTCAAAAGGCGGTACTACATGATCGAGCACCGGAGGAAGCATCCCGATGCGCATTTGTCTTCGCCTCCTATACCTCTTGGGAAGAACAAAGGCGTCGTTGACAAGGGAGTAGACGGCGTGACCGAATCTCAAACAGATATTTCATAGTAACCCCGTGGAACTAGATTTTAAGCGCGTATTGTGATTCCCACTTTGACCTGACCGAGCTGAGCTTGTGTTTACTTATTGTTACATTTAGTTGTAGTTAGGCTGCGCAAATCCTCTAATAAAATTCTGTTTCCTTCGTGTGTCGTTTCAGTCTATTGGAAATGAAGTGAAACGGCGTTGGATTGCATAAAGCAGGTTGATGATAGCGGTGATTGTTACAAGAAAATGTCTAGGATATCCGTAAAAGCCGAACAGAGTTGAATATTTTGATCAACTTAATGGAAAATAAATGTTGACTTAGCAGTAGCGCCGAAATCTTCTCAGAATATTAATGACTTGGTCAGATTGAGACGGTTTCGGATATTTTCTTGTATCAAAGGAAGTGTCATAAATATATTTCGCGAATACTCATACCGTGATGAAATTTCATGTCTAAAGACATATCGTAGAATTTAATAACGCAGTATTTTACTTTTAGAAAGGTGCAAAGTATCGTGTACTTAATCTTTTAATTATCAACGGATTAACGTTTCTGTTCGATGGTATTATTATTGATATTTTTACTTCTGCCGTACCGTTGTTTCGTTTATAAGACCTTTCGTTTTTGTCGATTTAGGCACGTTTCGTATTTGTACGGACATCTTGCATATATTATTTATATGATTTGTACGTCCGTATAAAAGTTGGAATTTTAACCAGAATTTATACAACAGAGAAAATTACTGAAAACAGCAAATAAAAGCCATAGCAAGCTAAAGTGCAATCTATAAAACACACAGACATCCAAGTCAAACTGTAAACATGTATTTCGAATGTCTATAAAGACGCCTTAGATCTGGAGTAAGTAACCTATATGTACCCAGTCGTAATACTATGTTTTCCGAAATTAATTGTCTTTTTCCTATGTTTTAGAGAATTGGTCTGCGCCAAGGACGCCTCAATCATGGACACTTCCGGTCGATTCATCGTTAGGAAGGGCTCAACTTCGATGCAATTTCGCCGACCGAACGAATCCATCGACGGATCGCGTTCGTTGATGTCCACGTCAGGAGGTGTGGTTAAGTTCGAAGAAGATCAGAAAATATTTCTATCGTCCGTAAAACTCGAGCCGAACGAGGGCCAACATAGCGGTGGATGGAACTCGTACACCTGTGCCAAATGCCAGATGGAGTTCCCGATGGAAAGCATGCTGAATCGTCACAGAATATCGCATAATCTGATCTCATGGCTCCGTAAGAAGGGCCTAAGCAACGGGCCAGCTTCCCGATCGAAGTCAAAGAAACGAGAGAAACGAGTAGAGCCGGCGGCGAAACCGCCCGAAAAGCACAAGCACGCCTGCAGCTTCTGCGATTTCGGGAGCAGCAGAAGATCCGCGTTGACGGTTCACGTTCGGAAGAAGCACAAGTTGCCTTCGTCGAAGGAGGATACGTGTAAAGCCAGCAATCTCTGTGAAAGTCAGCCGAATTCAAGGAAACGCGCCAAGAGGAGCGGAAACGCGAAAACCAGGAGCTTCGAGTGCAACTTGTGCGACTTCGTGTGCAAAACGAACAAAACTTTAAATTCCCACATGATCCGGAATCATCAGGTGTCTGAGCTCAAAGAGACTGATTCGAAGCGAAGTGGAAAAGCGAAATGCGAGGATGTACCAGAAGTGTGTCTCGAAGAGTATAAAGAAGACGACGAAGAGCCCATTGTTGCTTACGCACCGGTGGAAGTGATATGCGAGGAGGAGCCTACTATAGTAACGATTCGCACGGGGAAGAAGGAATGCAAGAAACCCGCCGAGGAGCAGTGCAATCTCTGCGACTTCAAGTGCGCGAAGAAGAGCACGTTGTACTACCACAAGCGCCAGCACAAGGCGGAGGACCTGAATGAGATATTCTCCTGCAACGAGTGCCCTTTCAAGACCACCAAAAAGTCGTCGTTGTACTCGCACATCAAAAGGAAACACAGAGTAGCGAAACCCTGCACACCGGACGGCCTGCCGGAGCTGTTCTGCTGTAACCAGTGCGACTACAAGAACAAGAACAAGTACGAGCTGAAGATACACGTCGCCAGGAAACACACGGACGACTTTAAGTTCGCCTGCGAGATCTGCGGCAAGAAATTCAAGGTGAAAGGCGACATGACCAATCACATCCGCTTCAGTCACAAGGAGCAACCGGTGATTTGCGACGTCTGCGGGAAAACTTGCCTGAACAGCAACTCGCTGTACGTGCACCAGAAGTTCGCCCACTACAAGGCCAAGTACGAGTGCCAGGTCTGCAAGAGGCGGATGGTCACCCAGGAGAATCTGAACGAGCACATGGTCAGGCAGCACGAGAAAAGGGAGAACGTGGTCTGCGAGGAGTGCGGGAAAACCTTCTCGAGGAACAGCCGGCTGAAAGTACACATGAGGATCCACACTGGCGACAGACCTTACACCTGCACCATCTGCAGCAAATCGTTCGCTCGTCGGACAGCTTTGAAGCAACACTTGCTCATTCACACCGGAATCAGACCGTACGTCTGCGACATCTGCGGCAAGGCCTTCACGCAGAAGCCCGGACTGATCAGCCACAGAAAGTCCCATCCCGGATCGCACCCGCCACTGCCAAGAGTCCTGATCGACCACATACTCAACGACGTGATGAAGGAGCATTGAAGCGGACGACTCGCGTGGACACTGCGGGCGAACGAATCTCATCATTGCTACGAGAAAGAACTGTGACACGTGAAACTGTTCCTCGTTCGAATTTAAGTGGTGGAGGTTTGTTGGAACTCAACCTGATTTGGAATCTCAGTTGTCTCTTCATGTTCTAGTCATTTAGAAAATTGAAGTTCATGAAGACCCGTGCATTGGGAATAAATAAAGGGTTTCCCGCAAGACTGTTGGACTAATTAGAGAGAGAGAGAGAGAGAGAGAGAGAGAGAGAGAGAGAGAGAGAGAGCGCAGGGCTGCTTTCAAAAGATACGTGGCTTCTTTAGTTTGTTTATTTTGTCATAAAGTATGTGCGGTTTCATCAGCCTCCATGTGGAACGTCGTATTCGAAAATCTCGGAATAGAGGATGCGATCACGTCCCTTTTCATTAGTTGAGAATGCAAGAATTCTTTATGTTGGAAAAGTTTATGTAAGACAAATGATCTGATTTTTCTTACCGATCGATAACTCTATCTACAAGATACCAGTAGCGATAAAGATACGAAATTTTGATTTTATACTTAAATATCGAGATGACTTCGAGTATCCCGAGTAATGTATCATCTCGTGTAATTAATTGTCTATTTCATTTTGTTCTTCTAGCAGCTAAGAAAATGACTGTAAACAAATGTGCCCGTAGTTACTACGTTTCGTTTACCTTAACTCATTAACCATAGCTTTCTCCTAATTTGCAAATTGCGCTAACGTGCAACCATGCTCACGGAAACGCTAGGTTTCCTCGCGAAGGATCCTTCCACATCGGTTGACAATTTGTATCTCATTCTAGACTCTAATGATTTTTGTTATATTATTTGTAAGAGAAATATAACTTCCTCGTTTACATCGACGTTGTTAACGTTTATACAAATACAAGGACATCTTACCTGTCGAAAATCAGCAGAGAATCGTTGTTGAATTGTTTTATTTGTATGCGATAGTTAGAGTGTATATACAATGTATACGTGAAACAAGTATTCCGAGTTTTTCTGCAGTCATTTAATATATTATCTCTGACCGTAGGAAATGTTTCGTCGACGTTAATAATAATATAGACCTGCTAATTCCCTTTGTTGTCTGTTCACAACTCGCTAACATCAACAGTTAGCTCTCGAATGGACAGTATAAAAGAAACGAACATCGACGAAAAAAGATTGCAGAATTCGTAGGTGGCGTGGACTTGGGAACAAATAAAGCTCTTCCAATTCTGCGGAAGAGTGCACCGTGTAATCTGTAAAAGGGATTGCACCGAGCAATCGCGATCGCCAATGAAAACAAAAAAAAAACTCCCCTGCACCCCGAGCCGTTCGTAAAATACCTAACTGGCTGTTCTGTGATTTCCAGGACGCTAAACGAGGACGGCCGATTTATATACGGCAAGGAATCGATACCGATGCAACCGTGGCAAATCGTCGACGTTGAAGGTTGCCTCTACTATGCCTTCCTTCCAGCGAGTCAGCCGCCTAAGATCCCGGAACCGGAAAAGTTCTCGACGAAGTCGCCGAAGGAGGTGCTGAAGACGGATCCGGAAGAACTGGAAGAGCCGTGCATGATTCCAGCGGAGGAGGAGTTGTCACGGTCCACGGAGGATCTCAGCAAGGTGAAGATCAAGACCGAGGAGACGGACAACGCATCTTCGTTGAACGAAGAGCTTCGCAACGACGACAGCAAGGTGTACGCGTGCGAGGAGTGCAACATCTGCTTCCCGGTGATACAGATGCTGAAGCGTCACCGGAATGCGGTGCACGACCAGGCGCAACGGTACAAGTGCAAGGTCTGCTTCAAGATCTGCCGCAGCCTGGTCGCGTTCAAGATGCACGTGGCGCTCGAGCATAAAACGGAGGAGCAGGATGTGAAGGAGGAGTACAACTTGACGTACGCGTGCAACTTCTGCAACTACGAGAGTACGAACAAGTCGACCCTGCACTCGCACATCAGCAGAAAACACTCCAGCAAGTGCTTAGGCAGGAGGAAGGACAGCTACAGGTACACGACGGAACCGGAAGAGTACTCCTGCGACGTGTGCGAGTTCAAATGCCAGAATCGACGCAGGCTGAAGGAGCACCTCGAGCGGAAACACGCGTCCGAGTACAAGTACGACTGCGAGTATTGCGGTAAGAAGTTCAAAGTGAAAGGCGACATGAGGTTGCACGTCAGGTTCAAGCACAAGGAGGGCCCGATCGTTTGCGACGTCTGCGGCAAGACCTGCTCCAATAGCAACTCCCTGTACGTCCATCAGAAGTGGGCGCATTTCAAGCCGAAGTACGAGTGCGAGATCTGCAAACGACGGATGGTCACGCAGGAGAATCTCGATCAGCATATACTTCTGCAGCACGAAAGGCGGGAGAGCTTCGTGTGCGAGGAGTGCGGCAAGTCGTTCACGGAGAATCATCGGCTGAAACAGCACATGATGACGCATACCGGAGACAGACCGTACGCCTGCCACATTTGTGGGAAAGCGTTCGCTCGTCGCACAGCCTACAGGCAACATTTGCTCATCCACACGGGGAAACGTCCGTACATCTGTGATATCTGCGGCAAAACGTTCACGCAGAAGCCCGGCTTGATCTGCCACCGGAAGTCGCACCCTGGCGTGCACCCTCCGCTACCCGTTGTCCACATCGAGCACATTCTCAGCGACTTCATGAAGAAGGAATGATTTTGGCCGAACCACGCAGTAATGCCTTTCTAATAGCTCACCATCCGGGTTTTTACGATCAGAATCAAATTCATAGAGTTATTTCTTATCTTTGTATTAGCCTTGCCGGTACAGTTCGTTCAACGCTGATAAATTTGAAGTATTTGCAAAGAATCTATGGGTATCCACCTGTTGGTACAGTTGCGCTGTTTCTTCTTCTTTTCTATTTATCTGGAAATTTATTACATATATTTATTATATATATATATATATACGTATATATAACATCTTCAGATTTTTCTAATGTTTTTATTGCTTTGCATTCGACCTACTCATTTCCGGTCATAAATGCATAAAATTCGCAGTCCGCTAAACGCTATTTATAGACTGAAATATTTTTATACTTTATATCGATATGTTTAATACCGAGCATTGATTAATGTCCCTAAAACGTTTGAGCACCTTGTACCTCGAATACTTGAAATTTTATCATGTGCAGACTTTTGCGACTAACTGTACGTCAGCTAGCCTTCATAAATGATAATGTTATCGAACACAGTTTATTTTGAATTAACGAGTGACTCATGTGTGAATGGTTGTGTAGGTTTATACTTTTTACGAGTAGTTTGCAGAAACAGACTTTAAACTGTTACCTGTTCCTTCTTTGATTATTTTATTACTTGAAGAATGGTGCATCACTGTAGGTGGTATGGGCTTATGAATGAAGGTGTTGTATTGTCAGTGTCTGGTAACGCGTGACGCGGGACAGTCCCCGGGTGGGGATGGGGGGGGGAGGCAAGGAGCGAAGTTTACCGTCACACGATGCGATGATGCGGTACACTTGAAGCAGTAGTGGTAATTTTCTCAGCTAATAGCGAGAATGCGTGTGACTGAACTGCGTGCGCCTGACCAATCGGACTTTTCTGCGAATTGAGTTCGCATTCTTCCCAAGTAGCACGTTGGGAGACATCGACGATACGTGTAAGATAGTATTTCAATTTTCATTGAAAAACATTGACCATTCCGTTGATATCGTTCTCGCCAAAAACCAGTTGATTGCATAATCATTTTTATTTTCACTAGTTTACAGAGTTGATCTTCGAACATTTTTCTACCGTGCACATTCATCGTTTGCTTAGTTATTAACAATGTTCTGTTGTGAGATTATGAACTATTAGAGAGGCATTGCTCTTGTTAAAGTGGACTTTCAATGGTGCTCGTTCGAAGCACAGCTTTTGCATAAAAACTCTTCGAGATTCTATCTTTTAATGATGTTAGACTGGTGTAAGTATGAGGAAGTTTTAGGGGAAGTGCGTTCTTCCTTGATTTGTTATAGGAATATAGTTCTTTTACTTACATTCATATATCTGTATGTTACAGTGAATACGTAAGGGAAGGCGGCAGAAAATTTGTAACGGGCATTGTTCACGGAATGCAATATATTTTTAGTTATTGAACTTGTTTAAATTTTAGTTACTCGCGTCGCGATGTTTCTTTACGGGCACTAGTACGCGCGCACGGATCCCGTGTGTCGATGGAAAGTAATTTCATAGGGTTATACTTAAACAATGTAATTTAAACGAATTACTTAGGACGTGGCTTAAAATCCGCTGTAATATATATATAGTATACAAGGGGAGAATCGGGGAAAATATTTTGATCACAAACACTTCGGAGGATAGCATATTTTTATTAAAATATTGTTTAATCGACGATTCGTACTTTTAGTTGTCGACGATAGTTCGGAATAAAACGATTTACTATGCCAACGAATATGTGCTCTCATTTGTACAATACAATTAACTCGAAAACTCAACAGATTACTTTTACTTTCGTACTCTGAAAGACAGATCCAAAACATTAGTTTTAATTACATTTTAAGAATGATCTCTGTAACAGAAATAATGATTTGATAATGAAACCTTGTTGAATTATAATATGCCTTTGTTAAACTACAGGTAAGTGGTACACGCATTTTCGTCTAAATTGATCCGATTCAGAGGATCGATTTAACGTTCGGTGAACATTATTTATGTAAACATACGCTATATTTAAATATAGTAAGCATTTCTATCCCCATGTTTCAGGAAGCTCGGTATTACCCGTCTCGGGAAAGTGTTAACGGCAAGCTCATCTTTAACGATTAATCAATACCGCGCGTCCTTCAAATGCCATAAAGAGAAACGTTTGCCTCTATTATGGGGGTTTGTCACATCATTCCACACCATTGACGGCGCAGTTAAAAATACATCGCATAATGTAATTTTTCAACGAGTCCGCCACGAATGCAACCGGGATTGCGAGAATCCGAATGACTTTTCGTTGGTAACAAAATTCGCTGAAGGATCGATCAACAATCGATCTTAACAAACTAAATTTTACAAGCATCGTCACATTTGTACTTCTATTATTCACGATATGAATCTAAACGAGTTAAACACTCGTTTGTACTATATCCTAGTCAACTTATAAATTGCTTTATCGCAATGATAACATGTTATCTTCTCGTACGAAACTCGTGACTATTTACTCCAAATGTAAGTAATTACCAATATCCGATATAGCAATCTAACCCTGGAACCCTAATAAACGCGAGCTTCTTTCCTGTTTTAGGCAGGGACCAGCTTCCGCGAGGATGCTCCCCGAAGACGAGGACTTGAAAGTAATACGAGAAGAAGATTCTGACTCGTTCAGCTGCGACGTTTGCAAGAAGCAGTTCAAAAGGAAGTACATCCTACAACGACACAAGCTGATACACGAGACTCGGGAGAAGAAGCTGTCTACCGAAGACTCTTTGAGCGTGAAGCTACCCTGTCCGAAACAGGCGCCTCTCTCTTGCTTGATCTGCGACTTCCGTTGCAGCAGGAGGTCCAGCATGATCGCTCATCTAGCCCAGGATCACGACGGATCAGAGGAGAGCAAGTCCACCACCAGCGAACTGAAATTCGCCTGCGTGATCTGCGGGCTGATCTGCTCGCGCAAGGAGACGCTGAGGTCTCATTTCGTGCGCAAGCATACGCAACACTTCGAGTTCCCTTGCAAACAGTGCGGCAAACAGTTCAAAGTGAAGGGTGACCTGACGACGCACGTTCGGCTGAATCATCGGGAGCCCCCGGTGATGTGCGACGTATGCGGGAAGACCTGTCGCAACAGCCATAGCCTGTACACCCATCAGAAGCACGCTCATTACAAAGCAAAGTTCGAGTGTCCGGTCTGCCACAGGCGACTGGTCACCAAGGAGAATCTGGACCAGCACGTTCTCACCCAGCACGAGAAGAAGGAGAAGTGCGTGTGCGAGGAGTGCGGCAAGACCTTCTTCGAGAACTACGACTTCAGGAAGCACATGCGAATTCACACCGGTGACAAGCCGTACAAATGCACGGTCTGCGCCAGGGCTTTCACCACTCACAGCAGTATGAGCCAGCACCTGCTTCTGCACACAGGAGAGAGGATCTACGTCTGCGACGTTTGCGGGAAGTCCTTCGCTCAGAAGGCTGGCCTCATTTGCCATAGGAAGATACATTCCGGAACGCTGCCGCCTCTACCGGTCATGCATATCGATCACATCTTGAAGGAGTTCACGAGCAAATGAATCGCGTGCTCGGAACGCGCGCGTGTGTAGAATGAACGGCGGGCTGCACGAGTTGTGAACGTGTACAGACTCGAAATGCTTGTTGAAGTTCTGTCGTCCGAATGAAAAATTAACCCTTTGAAATATTGTTATTCTCGAATAATACAACAAACATTTGCATTAGTCGCAACATCTGTTCCTTGACGTATATTTTATTTCTCAGCACATTATCTCTTTCACGCGGAAATCATTCCAACTCTCTCGCAATGATTACGAGACGGGAGTCTCGTAAAGATTCATCTGACAATCATCTCACACATATTATCTTACGAGACTGGTTAACAAAAGCGTTTTACGAGCAATACTTTCCGTACAGGACAATGAACAGAGTTTCGATAGTGTCTAGAACTGATGCCAAGAGATTCCTGACAAAGATCGCTGAATGGTCTGTCGGCGATTGTGTACTTGTAAGATATGTAACGCTCTCGCCGTGTGATCGGAATAAAGTATTATTTGTCCCATCGACAACACACGTGTAATTCAGAGTAGTCGACCATCACCCAGCCATCGCTTCACCCTGATTACTCTCTCACTGTAAAGCACACCTTACGACTAATCCGGTACAGTAGTGTCCTCCAGTTTTCCAATCTGCAAGAGACTAAGCTCGTTGTGGCCTTGACTTGTGACCGCTAACCACGAAACTCTCTCTTTTTCTCACCTTCTCTCTAACCAGCCTCCGCGTAACAACGTTTCGCGAGGGTGTTCGCGACGACCTTTCACGGTTTCCGCAGCACGTAAGAATAAGAAACGTCCCGCTTGAAACCGCTTCTTGCAGTTCGGCGCCGCGTCGCGTCGCGTCGCAACCCCCGGTCGCTAACTTAATTAACGCTGTCGATCGGTGATGTTTCAGGTACGACGCCGAGAGCCTGAGCTCGCGCGGCATCTTTCTCTACGACAAGGAGTCGGTGGTTATGAGAAAATGGCAGATCCTGGAGTTCGACGGGAAGCCGTACTACGCGTTTGTACCTGAAGACGACGCGCCGCTGCCGGACGTAGAGATACTGGAGCAGATGGACGAGCCGGAGGTCGAAGAGGAGAAGCACCACTTCATCAAGGTCGAGAACCTCTACAACGACGACGAGTTGCCGTACGACTCGTCCGACGAGAAGTTGTACGAGGACGAGGACCACCTGTTGAACGGAACGTCCGAGCAAAGAGACGAGGAGGAAGAGGAGGAGGAGGAGGAGGAGGAGGAGGTGGACGTGAAGCCGATCATCTTGAACGGCTCGATCGAGGACGAGCACGATAAGATCGGGGATTTGTATCAGGTGAAGGTTCACGGTAGTATGGTGACTATCGAGAAGCTGATGTCCACCGAGGCGGACGAGAAGAAGATGGACTACGAGCAGGTCGTTGACGATCCGGATTACATCGTGCAGGAAGAGCTGGAGCAGCTGGAGGAGATCGAAGACGTGGATCAGGCGGAGCAATCGGACCACGTGGAGCAGATCGAGTACCTGGAGGAGGACATCTTGGAAGCGGCGAATAATCTCGGGACGCCGACGAGGAGCCGCAGGAAGATCTCGAGGAACTCGGGCGGGGCGTTGAAGTGCAAAGTTTGCTCGGAGATGTTCAGCTCGGCGATCTCGTTCCGGAAGCACGTTGCCTGGACGCACAAGAAGAAGGTTTGCATACAAGAGGACGGCGCGTACATTTGCGCGGTCTGCGACTACAGGACCCTGAAGAAGAGCCTGTTCGCGTCGCATCTCGAGAGGAAGCACGAGACCTGGTCGAGGAAACGGCCGAACAATATGCTGTTCCCGTGCGCCACCTGCGGGTTCGTCTGCAGGTCGAAGCACTCGTTGCAGTCGCACTTCATCAGGAAGCACACCGACCGGTACGAGCACCAGTGCAAGTTCTGCTCGAAGAAGTTCAAGGTGAAGGGCGACCTGACGAACCACGTGCGGTTCCACCACAAGGAGAGGCCGATCAACTGCGACGTGTGCGGTAAACTGTGCCAGAACAGCGGCTCGCTGTACGTCCATCAAAAGTGGGCGCACTACAAGCCCAAATACGAGTGCCACATATGCAAGCGACGCATGGTCACGCAGGAGAATCTTGATCAGCACCTGTTGACGCAGCACGAGAAGAGGGAGAAGATCGTGTGCGCGGAGTGCGGAAAAACGTTCACCAAGAAGGACTCGTTCAAGAGGCACATGGCCGTCCATACTGGATGCAAGCCACATTCCTGCCTGATTTGCAACAAGCCCTTCGCGAGGAGGTCCCAGTTGCGTCAACACCTGTTGATACACACCGGGAAAAGACCATTCGTCTGCGACATCTGCGGCAAAGCGTTCACGCAGAAACCGGGCCTCATCTGCCACAGGAAGACCCATCCCGGGCCCCATCCACCGTTACCCGTCATGCCTATCGCTGACATCGTCAAAGAGTTCACGGAAGGATACGTTCAGGAAATCAGCGCGCGCGAGAACGAGGAAAGGATCGAAGAGGAAACGTAGAGTCCTCCTCCGTCTATGGAAATACATTGTTTCGGATTTAATATCGATCAAGGTTTCTCGTCGGTTCGAGAAAGACGGTGATTAACATGCTCGTCGCTGTCATTTGTTTCGAGCAGTCGTGTTCGGTCGGAGAATTTTTCCAAACTTTCCCCCCAAATACTGTACGACATTATTGAAAACATGTTTTCGTATTTGAAATGGGGTTTGCGTTTCAAAAAGTACCGCGTAACATTTTGCCTGATAACGTGTAACGCTTGAAAAGGCTCTGTTGCTGACCTTGAATGGCGGGGACCATAGCTGGGTACTAGTTTATCTGTAACACCGCGTAATAGATCGACACATTATAAATATATTAACGTATCCGTTAATATCCGTTAATATCTCATATAGGAAAACATATTTTTAGTAAAGTCTTATATACAATTTTTAATATAAACATTTTTCCAACGAAACACTTCCGTTCGGCCTCGCGATTGAACACGACCTCTTAATTAGTCTTCGTTCCTGTAAAATATTTCAAAAATGTACCGACAATTTGATTTTCCAGCACCATGTCTTCGAGCAACAATACGTATACAATTAACCTGTCTGTCTCCAGATGAAATAGAAGATTGCGATTCTCAGAAATAAATGACGAATATGTTAATTATCTCTTGAATGATTTGAATTCCTTTGCATATCGATACGGTTATTGCGTAACGACTTCCGGTAGTGTGGAATGTTGGTTGTAAACTTCGATCGTGGAGTCCTACTTGTCGCGTCTAAATGAACGATCAATATCTACTCGTTGTTGAAGAATTAATAATAATTGAGAATATCATTTTACTTCGTGGTCTTTTATTGAATTTTTCTTCGAGCCAGTGACTATTTCTTTTGATAAAGAAATCTAAATTCTTCATTTGTTTTTGAATTCCTACCCAAGCAATTTGTCATGAATCGTATTCGGATCAAAAGAAGAACACAAGTGTTCTGATAATAGATAATAGAAACCATGAAGACTGATGGTTCAATTAAATATTTATGTATGAAACGCCTTTGTGTTCGTTAAATTGTACAAAATTTTCAAATGTATAGAAGCTTACATTAAATCGGAACCGAGATTTTGTTTCGACAGCAAATTATACTATACTTCTGTTAGCCCTCGTATGTTCCTCACTTCGACGGGTTTCAATTACGCGAGTATCGAGAGACTTAAAGATTTATTCAATTAACAGATTAACATTAAACTCGATGTTTCCAGTTCAAACTTTCCGGTTCTTTTCGAAAACAGATTATCGTACACGATATTTGCTGAAATTTAGAAACCAAGCTTCAGCAACAAGTATAAATAACTCTCTGTTGATCTTATTGTTTGTTAAAGAGGACGGAGATGTCTCGAATAGTGGACGCGAACAGAATTTCAGAGCAATCTGTATACCATCTAGATCTAATGATCGAAAACGCGGAATAGCAAACAATAATTATTTTTAGACGTATTGCATATAATTGTAAGTATAGCGTAAGATGTATAATATAATAACAGCCTTGTAAATTTAAGACGTACAGATAAAGGGAAATATACTGTTACGAATAATCCACGGCACTTCGCGTCGCACGTCGCGGCATTTTCAATTGGAACGCCTCATTTACAAGACTTTAGAATAATTTACAGTAATTCACGATACTTGTTTAATGTCTCGATCGTGCGTGCGATTCGTGGATGCAACTAGTTGGCTGAACATCACCCGAGGAAACCAAAAGTCATCCACTTTTTACGATGTAATCCTAGAGATTTTTACGAGAAAATCCAGCAAATCGAAGTTTTAATCTTAGAAATCCACTAGTTCAAAATTTCTGCGTGTTTCACGGGTCGCGTGTCGTCTTTAAACACGCATAACTTTTGAACCAGAGGATGCCTAAGATTGGAACTTGGATTTTCGGAATTTTCTTGTCAAAATCTACAGGCTTACATTCTAAAAACTTAAAAACAATTGTTGGTTTCCTCGGGTGAAGCCAAACTGTCGCTGCAACAATACTGTCTCTTCGAACTGTCCTCTCGACGAACCTACAAAGTCTACGAGCCAAGTTTAGCCTCAGATCTATTGAACAGTTTTATCGTTGACGAGAATTCTAATTGATATTATGCGGAAGAAAAGGTGTCCTACATAACTCTCGGAGAACTGAATTTTCCGAACAATGTACCATTGTAACTCATGTAGCATAAAATTGCACACCTCTGTAACGACCAACATTCTGAAAATCTAAATCGATTGAATCCAACGTAAAACGTCGCTACTGAAATAAATGCTACTTTTGCTTGTGGACACGACAAACGCGTGTTTCGGCGATCAGAATATAAATTACATAAACACCAAGAGCAATCGCAACGTCATCGGTGGCACAGTTGTGCAACGTTCAATGAACTCTTTCGCTCTGTGAATTTGTTATTATCTGTACACTGTGACGCGCACGGGGTGATTTAGGAGAAGCCTGTCGGATTTAAAAGCGCAGAGTACTTCCTAGGACAGGCGAAATCGTTTTCGATTAATTCGTCCACCGATCACTCCGCAAATTGTACCGATTCAACTTGAAAATTTGACACTTCCTCTCTCGATCACCCTGATAACGTAACGCCTGTTTTCTTTGCGAGCTAGTCCTCCCAAGAATAACCGTACCGTAACCATAAGACAGCATATCCCCTATAAAAACAATGGAAAAAGAAGCTCACGTGGATGGAAGCGCACACCTACGACGGCTATTTTTCTAAAATCAATACCCTAGCGCAATACCTTCGTAACGACACGTAAATGCTGTGTATAGCTTTGAGTTTGAAATAAATATTTTTACTGAGTTCGATCTTCTGAACTGTCCCCACCCCGAAACGTACACGAACCATGCTAATCAATGTTGAAACCAGTTGAATCGCTGTCAAGATCGATCGATCTTGAGACCGATAGTTACGTCGGGGGACTGCGAGAGTTCCCGAGAGAACGAAAAGTATTAGAACACCCAGATAAGTATGTCTGCTGTATTACACCCTGCCGCAGAAACGATAATAATCTCTGACTTTTCATCATTTGCAGGCTGCGAGTGTGTCGGATCGTTTAAAGCTACGTAAAGGTACGAACTTAGGTTATCCTACGAAACACAAGTTTTTGAGCATCGTTTCCAGTCGATGAACGATTCTCTCCTCTCTCTAGTGATCTACGCAAGTTTAGGTTTCCTGCGGACGATCCCGCCTCTTCGACCGTTAATTACTAAGACGTCCTCGTTCGCTGACGAATCGATCGTAACCCGAGCCGTAAATTGTCTGTTTTAGGATCCTGGATCCCTTGAGCGAAGAGTACAAGAGCGTGGGATACACGGACTGGATCGACAAAGAGAACTTCGAGTCGGTGATGGTGTGCCGAGAGGAGTACAACGGGGACAAGACGACGGAACAACCATTGTCTTCGGCGAGTGGTGTCGATCGGCGAACAAAGAAAAGAGCGGTAACGAGCCGGCTGGAGTGCCACCACTGTCGCCGCAAGTTCTCGAAGAAGAGCAACCTCGCGGAGCACTTGAAGAAGCACCGGCACAGCTGCGCGGACTGCCCGAAGACGTTCCGGCTTCGTCGATACCTGGCCTCGCACGTCGAGAAGATCCACAGACAACAGGTGTACGACTGCAGCGTGTGCGAGTACAAGAGCAACAACAAGGGCACGCTGAAGAACCACTACATACGGCTGCACACGAGCAACTACAACTTCGCCTGCGACGTCTGCGGGAAACAGTTCAAGATCAAGAAGGCCCTGAACCACCACGTCAAACAGAACCACAGCGACGCGCCGCCGATCGTCTGCGACGTGTGCGGACACTTCAGCAAGAACCTCCACGCGCTGAAGGCCCACATGAAGTACAGACACTACAAACCGGAGTTCATCTGCCGGATCTGCCGCAGAGGCATGACCACGCAGGAGAATCTCGAGCAGCATCTGACATGGCACGAGACCAGGGAGAAGGTACTCTGCCCGACTTGCGGCAAAAGGTTTCGGGGCCGTGATCTTGACTCTCACATGAGGGTGCACACCGGAGTGAAACCGTTCCCCTGTCCGGTCTGCGGGAAATCGTTCCGCAGGCAGACCGCGCAGGAACAGCACGTCCTCATTCATACCGGGAAGAGGCCGTACATTTGCGATATTTGCGGACAGGC
This sequence comes from Lasioglossum pauxillum, assembly GCA_933228785.1. NCBI lineage: Eukaryota > Metazoa > Arthropoda > Insecta > Hymenoptera > Halictidae > Lasioglossum > Lasioglossum pauxillum. Next base: position 47,701,181 of record OW121703.1, on the reverse strand, counting down.
TTTCGCGCAGAAACCTGGATTGATTTGCCATAGGAAGAGACACCCCGGACCGCTACCACCTCTACCCGTTGTGTCTATCAAGAACATAGTGACGGAGTTCACCAAGGAATATACTATGAAAAATACGATGATCAAAATCGAATAATTGATACCACTCTGGTCGAAACGGTCCTGACAGTCGCACCAACGATATTTCGTGTTTCAGCTTTCTTCCAAGTCGACGGTATCTAGAGATCGTGGTTTTGAACGTGTGTTAATAACACGTGTACTATTTCACGTGTATTGGAATACACGTGCATTAATGCATCTTCATTTTAATTTCTATAATTTTTAGAACGTTCATATTAATTTATTCCGCGGTTGATGGTGCAATAATAAATTTCATTATTGCCGAATCTTTAAGCAGACATTTAACATTTCATTAGAATTCGAAGCCTGCAACTGTGAACGAAAGACGTGGAAAGAAATTTGATACACCTATATTCTGCTTTCGAAAATTAGTAACTGTATCCTCAACATTAATACGAATTAAAATGCGAATGCGTTGGTACACGTGTATTTAAATATACGTGAAACAGTACACGCGTACCCCTGTACTTAAAATGACACGTACTAAAGTTTGATGGTATCCCCTTTGAAGTACTGCAATGTCCCGATAGAGCTTCGAGACCGGAATGTCACTCATATCGTGTGCAGACACTCTTCTCTGATCTCTTATGGCTGGCATCGAACGTAGAATACGATACAGTTTTATTCCGATATAAGACGATGGTGCTCGTGACCGGATTTCTTCGGATGAGGGTACCTATGCAGCTTTATTCTTGAGGCGGCTGAGCCCCACCGTCATTTGTAATATTGTACACCCATATAAGAAAAATGTTCAATGATTTTTATCACCGAATCAACATAAAGAATGATTATTAAATGTTGCAATCCAAAAGCTCTCTGTTACTTACAATTAGATGGTAATCAATTTCGCTTTCGTATGTTTGTACTTTTTTGAAAAATGTTCGCCATAGTCGAAATTCTTTCGGAGAGATCGCTCGTGTTACAACGACAATAGCGTTTCCATTACGTTTTCTTTAACAAGTTATTATATGAAGTATGCAATCTACATACATACATTTTAGGGATATGCATTTTTGCTATATGTTCTTTTTCGAATGTCTAAATATTGTTATAAGCATACGAATTTTTGTAAATCTTCCGAGACTTTGAACAATATTTTTATCGATAACATTTCGAACATTTTTTGAAAATATTGTTTGTACTTTTTATTGTACTATGAATTTTCTAATAAAACCAGGATTTTAATTAATCTGCAACTTCTGCAACGTGTGAAACAACTGATCGATCCTTACCCCGTATACACGTCTATACAAATATCATAATATGTATAATTTATCTAGCGTTACACGAGGACAAACATAATATTTCTGTAATTAAATAATTATATAATCAGCGCAGAATACGATAACAAGTCCGCTGTACTTTCTGCAACAACTATTTCGAACACAAACAGTATTCTCTCCCTACAATTGTACTTTGCCAACAAATTGCAAGGACAGCCTCGCTTCGGTCTCGCCTATGCCGGAAAAGGGGGATTGCGACGAGCAAGAGGAAGAGACCAAGGCAGAAGCGAGGTTCGGTTAACGAACCGATCGCAGCACACTGTTCGCAGGTCTTTGCAACCGTCTACAGAATTCTCTCCGTAACTGTCGAAAAGATCTTTACTCTTCCTTATCCAATCGTTTACAAGGAATGTAGTACCTTTTCTGGAACTATCGCTCGGCAGACTGGGTAGATACGACAGTGACGGAGAAAATACTGTATGCGAAACTCATAGGAAGGGAGTACTGTATCAACCGCTAACATACACCCGCACACGCACGAGTATTGTCTTACGACTACACTCTCGATAACTAGAATCCCACTGTTCGATACCAATGAATTTATAAGCTCTCGAGAAATGTCCTCCCTCCGCTAAACGTACTTCAAGTAAGTAAGCTCCTCATCTAGAACGACATCCTGTAACTGAAGAGCCAGCCTTCTAATCAGTCCGAATTCGATCTGTTTTAGTTTCGAGGCGGTGAATCCTCTGGAGGACACGGGACCCATGGAGGAGTTCTGCGACGTGAAAATTGTGAGCACATTACCTTTGATATAAACGTTTCTATAAATCCATCAACCGAGAAACTAATTGAGAAATTCATTCCGCGTCCTGTTCTCGCGCACCGCGTAGGATCTCGAGGAAATCACGCCGGAGAACTTTCGAGAGAAGAGATCGACGCCCAGATCCCTGGCATGCGACCATTGCGGCAAGCGGTTCGAGCGGAAAATGCCGTTGATAATGCACATCAAGGAGCACGTGAACCAGTGTAGGTTCTGCGAGCGGCGCTTCACGAGGGCCAAGGACTTGAGGGTGCACGTCACCGAGCTACACGGCCCGTTGATCTATCCGTGTCATATGTGCGACTTCAAGACCACGAACAAGTGGATCCTGAAGGATCACATCGTTCGCAGACACACGACCAGCTACCCGCACACGTGCACCGTCTGTCAGAAGAAGTTCAAGCTGAAGAACGACCTGAAGCAGCACACCAATCAGATGCACGGCGACGGCCCTGCCGTCATATGCTCCGTCTGCGGGCATTCTTACAAAAGCGTACCTGCTCTCAGGCGTCACATGAGGTACAGCCACAACAAGCATCCCTTCGAGTGCAGCATATGCAAACGCTGTCTGTCCACTCAGAAGAGTCTGGATCAGCACACGCTCTGGCACAAGGAGAGAGAAAGGGTCGTGTGTCCAACCTGCGGGAAGATACTTCGTGGTCGCACTATAGAAGGACACATGCGGGTGCACACCGGCCTCAAGCCTTATCCGTGTCCCATTTGCGGAAGGTCCTTCACCAGACAAACCGCCATGGAACAACACGTTCTTATACACACTGGCAAAAGGCCATACATCTGCGACGTCTGCGGACAGGCGTTCGCGCAAAAGCCTGGACTCATCTGCCACCGAAAACGACATCCGGGTCCACTGCCGCCTCTACCTGTAGTCTCCGTCAAAAACATCGTGACCGAGTTCACCAAGGAATACATCATGAAGAACTCGGCTATCGAGTAACTTGCCAACGACACTCCGCGAGTGTGTCGATACGTCCGGAGTTCATCGACTTTCTCGTTTCACCCTTGACGCTCGAGTGGTGACTCGGAGTCGCCGTTAAAAATTGCTGCAGTACTATTATTCGAAATATTGTTTACATTATTCAATGCGTTGGTATCTAATCGATTACTAAACATTTAAGCGTTGTACGAGGTATTATAGCAATTTCATGTCCATTAAATGAAAACAATCATATACAATGGAATTATTTTAGATTCGAGGAAATGTTTAATTTTCGAGTTCAAATAGCTCCGAGTGCAAAGGGTTAATAATACGCTGCAGACCTGGACACCTCTGAAATCAAATTATTTGAAATATTATTGGCGTGTTGAGGCAGGGTGAGTCAACTAACGTTTGTACCTCAAATATATTCGTTGTTTTCGAAGATACGTTAAATGACTTGAGGACAAAGTTGAATGGTAAAATGAGGCTCGTATGATGAAGATCTACAACGATTTTCCCTTCATTACGAATTTAGTGACTATAATTATTCGAGGTGAGGGACAGAGAGTACGTATAAGATTACGTACCCGCCTTATTCAATGAAAAATAATAATACAATATATATATAAAAATATATATGCCAGGGAGCTTCGCCCCTGTTCGCTTCGCCACTCGGAGTTTTTGTGTGACACAGAACTATTTTATATAATAGAAAGATGTATAATAACAATAATAAAAGTCCGCCAAGAAGGAGTCTTTCTTTAAGAATTCTGTAATTTTTTTCTTTACAGTTATCCCGAAAAATTTCCTAGAAGAGTAAGGAAAATGTATATAACATTTTTTTTTTTCAATTATTTATTTAAGGTCGCATCAACATCAAGGTCATTAGCGACCACAAGAATTATAATATGTGAGTTACAAATTTAGATTCTTATACTTAGAACTAATTACAATTACAAGTACATTGTGGAAAGATCAATTAGCAGCTATTATATATAATGATTACAGAGTGTGATACATATTGATGGATTTTAGAAATGTTATGACTAGGTATACAACATTTTTGTCCTCAAGACATTTAATGTAAAACTAGAAAAATGTTCGAGGTACAAACAGTAGGTGACTCAATTTACATGGTGACACCGAAAGTATTAAATCTAAATGGATTAAAGTAATCCATGAACGTTGACGGAAGATGAGATCATGATTTATTACTAATGAATTATTAGTAAACTATGAAGATACTAGAAGAATACAAGAGTGTTATCATATTGTTTTCGACTTATCGAAATTATTGGACGAAGAGATACATTTTCACCTAACTTGCATTTCCTATGATCGGCTCAAAAAATGTTCATATTGCATAAAATCCACGCTCTATTAGGAAATATATATTATAAAAAGATCGATGTAATCTAGATCTTATAAAAGTCTGTATAGGAAAGTGTTGTTTAGAATAATCATTTTGACAACAGATTTCGAAGTCATTCAAATCGACGATGGGTCCCCTGTTGTAAATAATTACCAAATTATTTAGTGGCGCTTATGCCTTCCAGATGGACGCTAAATTACCGATTTTGGCTTCACGAAAATATTAAAAATACGAATGGAATGCACGTATGCGTTCGTTGAACGTTCCGAAGTCATTGCAAGATCAAATAAATGAATTTGTCATTCATATTTTTCGAAATGTTTGTACGTTTTGTTGCCCCAGCCCAGGGCTCCCCAAATATGTATATAAAAGAACGAAAATTTGTCACTGCATCTTTCTGTTTGTTCGTTTAAAGAAGGTCATTTTCAGGGAGCGGGGGGCTGAATAATTTTTTATCTGCGAAAGGTGCATAGGCCAAATAAGCATTGGTAACCTGGCCTCTATTATTGAAATCCAACGCAAGTATATTTTAAAGTCTAATGCAGAAGTGATATGTAAGTGTCTATTTTAAAACTAATCTGGGATCGATGTAGAAACAATAATACAGGTTAAAAAATTTTCCACCCATAACCATTTACAACCTCTGCTACGTAGGCTTACAAAGTTGGTATTTCTCTGTATAACGAGATAAGTTTCTGTAATGCTTTATTTAAAAAAATGTACTTTAAATATCAGACTAAATTTGTATATGTACGTTTATAAATACTTCATCAATAAACTAGGCCTACGAGATCAAAAGAAGGGTCAGCATCGTGCATGACGTTTCGGGTCAGCAATCTCTTCTTTTATAAATAGGTGGAAATTTTAACGGTGAAAAGGGATCGAACGAAGCAGTGTTATGAGTAAGATCAATGTAGTATTCGGTTTAATTGTATAATCCACAATTCTTCATCAACAATTTGAAAACTGTACTTAATATTAATTAAAGAGCACAAATTAAATATTAAAGTGTTATTTTGGAATGAACAGCATCGTTCTCTAAAAGCATTACCAATCTCGAAAGCCAAAAAGTTGGACGCTTTTGAGAATATCATGTATTTGTTTCTCACTCGAAAATGTATTGAAAATGTACATGTTTTTCCAAGTGTAAACGAACAATATGAGTACTATCAATAAATAATTCGTTTTTCTTTTACTGACGTCAACCTTATTTTTCAATGGCGCAATAACAGTTTGAGTTCGTTTTTTAATCAACGTGCATATTCATGCAACGTTGTTCGTATTATAACAATCACAATTGTATCTAAATAGTATTATACTTACAACTTGAATGATGCTAGAAACAATAATAAAAATAAAACATAAATAAAATGAGACGAGTTACGAGAGTCACCATGTAGTCTCGTTTCGTCATTCAGGCTCTGACTATAGCATTTCCCCCACTAGGGTACTTGTCCCTATTAGCGAGTTCATCTCATTAAAAAAGCTAAAGAACGTCTATTCAACAGAATTTAATAATTTACACTATATGTATAAGCTGTACATTATATCATAAAACTGTTGAATTATCTGAAAAAACAGTGAAATAAGCAGTTGATAAGCGTCTTTGTCCACTAATCCAATTTTTACTTTCAAGCAGTTCACATACCAATAAGTGTATTTATTAAGAAAAGCAATAATTTTAAAGAGGACATCAGTTTTGAAGGGAGCAGTGTTTAGACAAGCGCTTTAATTGGAGGCACACAACTATGAACGATTTTATTGTGAAATATTAAAAGAAAGAGTGAGAACCAATATAAATTTCAAACAGATCAAATTCAAATCAAATAATTAATTCATGAATCAACAAGTTAGCTTTACGGCACAGTAATTGGGACAAGTACCCTGTTAAGTGTGTACAAGGGCGGACGCTCTCAAGTGTGCACTACTGTAATGACAATGAGTCTACGTGTTCGTTAATGCTCCCAATATCCCTATACACGTTTAGTACCTCGCCGTTAAAGTATTCCAAGTAAGTAAGCTCTCAATCTAAACCTACACGTGACCTCTCTATGTGCATCGCATTCTAACAAGACCGAATTTGCTATGTTTTAGTTCCCCGCTGGACCCTTTAGGGGACGTTCCAAGTATGCACGAGTTCTCCCAGTTCAAAATCGAGAATGTGTACACGTTAGTGGACGACAAGGGATCGGTCGGGCATAGGCCACCGGAAGGAGAAACGATGAACGTCGCTAATCATCTTGTCAAAGACGAAGCTGCGAGAAGCCAAGTTGTACCGGGACCGTACATCGGGAAAGGCCGCAGGCCTCTGTACTGTGATCGTTGCGGCAAAGTGTTTTACCGGAAGTCGCACATACTGAAGCACATACTGTCGTACAAATATACGTGCAGCACCTGCGACAAGCCGTTCCGACTGAAGAGAGAGTTGATCGTGCACTCCGAAGCAGAGCACGGGCATCTAGAGCTGACGGAGCTGTACACGTGCATCGACTGCAGCTACAAGACCTCGATGAAGAGCACGTTGAGAACCCACATTCTTCGGCATCACAGCACCGAGTACTCGTACTTCTGCAAGATTTGCGAGAGGGGGTTCAAGGTGAAGAGCGACATGAACCAGCACATGAGGCTGATGCACCGCGCCGATCGTGTCGTCAAGTGCAACATCTGCAACGCCACGTTCAACAACGACACGGCCATGCAGGTTCACATGAGGAGCATCCACAACAGCTTCTACTATCAATGCGTACAATGCAGGCGGTACATGGCTTCGCCGGAGAGCCTCGAGCAACACAAGCAATGGCACCTGGAGCAGAAGAGCTCGAGCGTGACATGCCCGAAGTGTGGCAAAGTACTTCGAGGTCGTTCGCTTGTGGCGCACCTGCGAGTGCATACCGGCCAGAAACCTTTCACCTGTCCGATCTGCGGGAAATCCTTCCGCAGGCTCAGTCCCATGGAGAGACACGTTGTCATACATACCGGCAAAAAGCCGTACGTCTGCGACGTTTGCGGACAAATGTTCTCGCAAAGGCCCGCCCTGCTCTGCCACAGGGAACGACATCCTGGACCACTGCCGCCGCTGCCAGTAGTGTCCATTAAAAACATAGTTAAAGACATTATCGTGGCGTACAGCTGCGTGAAACACGAGTCCGTCGAGATCGATGGATAAATTCATTCTCTGCGGCAATCGCGCCGACCATTCAGTCGTACCACGAGTCGTGTCGTTTTTTTCACGAAAACTATCAATTAGGGATGTGCATGTACGCGCTGGCTACCGCCCGACAAAGTCTATTTGACAAGGCAGTAGGAGATCAATGTTTATAGCAAGAAATTTCTATAAAAATACGGCATAAATAAAGCATGGACGATTACAAACGCGAAACGCGATAAGAAACGGCACGGCTTATGGGATACTTTTATAGTCAATTTTGAGTTGATTTGATTTGACACGGAAAGTCCTAAAGGGTTCCATATACATACATAAAATATTCATCGATATGATGAAAATGATAAAAATAAAATAAATCCTGGAAGAAAAAAGATACGAACGTCGGAATGTTTTCGTTAGAAGAGAACTATTTTCAAGATCGTACCTAAACGACAAAGATACTCTGTAATAGGAAAATTATCGTGATTATAATAGAAAAGTATCGACATTCCGTAGGATATTTCTTGTTTAATTCATAGTTGGAACACTTCGAATTCAGTTGTAGGGATAATATAATTGAAGTGGCGACTAGTTTTATCGAATACGCGTATACATATATTTAATATTTACTAATTCTAAATAGATACTTTGTCGAGTCTGGTCAAAAAGGAAATTCTGGCTTAAGCTGTCTAATGCTCTCCTCTCGGCTTTGATCTTAATTCTTTGACTCTGGCTATGATTCCGACTGGTCCCCAGCCCAAATTCAGAGTCGCCAAATAAGGGGAATTTAGTCGAATTGAGGGGAAAATGTTACCCTCTCTTTCTGCCAGTACCGCATTAGCACATCACGTGACCGGGCTGTGACGGAAGCGTCGTAGATGGGGAAGGTATAGCGGGGACACAAATCTTTATTTGGCGACCCTCCCCAACCTCGACCCCAGAATAACACACACGCATATTCGTACACGCATTCGCACCTGTTGCGTAGAAATTCATTTCAATATCAATTTTTTTTAGATCTTTCCAATTCACTTTAAAAGTATTATTTTGTGTGTGTTTTTAAGTGGTAACATATACACTTCGTTGTAAGACTCATTCGCGTAGCACTGTAAATAATGAACACATCACTTTTAATCAGAATTAGAGGTCCCCCTTTTATGAACCCGAATTTAAGGATACCGTATTTTTGTCTACGTCTACGCTACTTCATTTTCTGATAAATGCCCACCAAAAAATTCGGCGTTTCTAAGACTTTTCGTTCCAATTGTGAAACGAACAAAGTTCTTGCGCTATGTACCAATTCTTGTGTGCTCGAAAGTGTATTACGAAGTTAATAAATATATAAATGTTTTTGAAGAGCGAAAATAATAATAGATGTTTCTCACTGCTATATTAGCAAGTCCCATTTCCTTATGCTCCAGACGCGTTGTGAAACATTTATTTTATTTTGTGCTAAGTATTCCTAATTCTATCGGCATCGTGATCAAATCTAAATTTTATTTCCATCATATTTCGAAACAAATACGAACTATCAAAATGATAAACTTTTGCTTGCGAAAAGGTTTGCCCGTTAAGGGTTACTTTTTCGAATTAGCCACGCACACACCAGATAACACGCAAACTTTTATTCGTGCAGTATTGAAAAATAAATAAGCACTACGCAATTTACTCACGTGTGTTTAATATTAACAGTTAGGGACGTTCTATACGTATACAAGGTGCTACTTTTATCTTACATCGTTTAATATCTCCGCCATTTTTTCTAATGCAGAAATTGTTTGATTCGGAACGACAAATATTGCGATACACGATCTTCTTTTCCTTTCGAGGTGATTTTTTCGAGTTTTAGAAGTCATGAACATTTTTTTATATCTTGTACGATTGTAACACACTTCAAGACGAGTCCAACGATCTGCATCGTCGTGATATTCGAATGACCTTGAACTAACAAAATCACAATAGTTTACATTATTCTTTGTGTTCTGTACGAAATTGTAAAATGTTTTTATGTAAACAATGAAATGTATAACGAGGTAGAATTATACGGAACAATCTTTCAAAAGATGACTCTGAAAGAAGAAATATCACAATACTCGTTCTTCCGAATCGAATGACTTTGTCCATGGACATTCGTGTGCATCGACAAAAATAACGGAGCTATTAGAGAGCGCAACTACCTCTAATTAATGCTTTCCATAATCACTCATGCTCACGCCACGTAAACCGTAACTGCTTAGTATTCATAAGATCTAAACGTTTCTGAAACTATCAGGTGAAATATTCCAAGTAAGTAAGTTCTTCGGCTAGACTGCGGTTTTTATGCATTTATAGGAAAAATGGGTGAGCGTGACGTCAAGGCATTGGAAAGATTACACATTTCTTATTATTCAACGAAACCGTTGAAGCGAGAAATAAATTCCTCCTTGGTGTTCTTACGTCTTGCGATTCATGCAAACGATTTTGATTTTGCATAAAGATCTGCAGTCTAATGATTACGTTCTATGCCCTAAGCGTCACGTTTTAACGAGATCGCATTTGGTCTGTTTTAGTTTACTGAACGATCCTCTGGTGGATCCTCTGATGGATCCGGACAACAAACAAGCTGTAGCGAAGCGATTGGCTCGCTTCCCTTTGCGAAAATTCAAAGTAGAAGACACCGATGACGATGGGCCATCGCTGAATCAAATCGTGCCGGCGTCATCAAAGATGTCATTAAAGATGCCATTAAAGATGTCATCGAAGATGTCACGAAAGATAATGTTCGACGAACCCCTCGATTGCCATCACTGCAGCAAAGAGTTCTATCGCAAGAGTTTGTTGGCGGTGCACGTAAAAACGTGTGAGCAACATCTACGGGAGATCTACGATCAGGAGATCCGAATGTGGTACAACGGGAAGATACGGATCGACAAGAAATGCGAGCCGGTGGCGTATCGGTGCACGATCTGCGAGTACAAGGGCACGGACAAGTTGACGGTGACGAACCACGTGATCAGCGATCACAGCAGCACCTTGCCCTACGAATGCACGATATGCAACAAGGGTTTCAAGCGGAAGAACGACCTGAGGGATCACACCTATATGAGGCACAACGATGCGCTGTGCACCAGTTGCAAAATTTGCGGAAAAGTTTTCAAAAATGCTCCAGCTGTGAAGGCACACGTGAGGAGCGCGCACAACAATCCAGACTTCAAGTGCAGAATATGCAAACGTAGCATGTTCACCGAGTTCAACTTGGAGCAGCATATGCTTTGGCACGAGAAGGTGAACGAGGTGGCGTGTCCTTTGTGTGGCATGACTTTTAAACGGAAAAGGCATCTCGCGGGCCATATGAACAAGCACGAGGAGCACTTGGCGCAGTACCCCTGTCCCATGTGTGGCAGGTCTTTTACACGGAAAAGACATCTCGCGGGCCACATGAACGAGCACAAGGACTTCAAACCGTACTCCTGTCCATTCTGCGGCAAAGGCTTCCGCAGGAGAACCGCTCAGGAGCAACACATACTCATACACACCAGCTTGAGACCGTATGTCTGTAACATTTGCGGATTGGCATACACTCATTTGTCGAGTTTGAGCACTCACAGAAAGATACATCCCGGACCACTGCCGCCATTACCCACGATATCCCTGAGGGAGATCATTATGAACTACATTCAAGAATTGCAGGCAGTAGCTAGGCAGCAGAGTCAGGAGAATCCAGAAAGAGAGGATGGTGGGGGTCTACTACAACCGAAACAGGAAGTGATGGACTAATCCAGGATTCGAAACAGTTCCTAAATACGTGTTTGAAACTGTTACGTAGAGATTTTGATGGAAAGAGTTTAGATTGCGGATCCTTATGCGGAATAAAAATTGTTCTGCATCAATTGCAAGAAAAGATTGATTTGTTCTCTTAGTAATTTTAATACGTTGAACATGTTCTTCTATCTTTTCTTTATTTCATAAATGCATAAAATCCACAGTCTAGTTGTAAGGTGCATTTATTCTGAACAAGTGTTACGAAAATCAAACGAACTTGGATTATTTTAGTTTCAGTTACGGTTCTTAAATCATCAGTTTTTTTTATCAATTCTACAACTGTTGTATTTAGGTTCTATCTAAAGTCGTTATGAAATCGATTATTTGTGACTGCATACTATACGGAATATGTAGATGGATACGAATATTATGAATACGGATCCTAGCTTGTCAAGGTATTAAGAACAGTAGTCGAAAGTGATGTCATCATTCTATCGAAAGATGTAATAGAAATTTCAGATACAATTGCGCAGTTAAACAATGTATCTCTTTCGTATTCTTCAAGAAATAAACAATTACCTTATATACATATATATACATATATATACAATACAGGGTAAGGCCTTTAAAACAGATAACCTGAATAACTCGCTTGCTTTTGAAAATAACAGAAAACGCATCAGACCAACTTACTTACAAGGGAGGTTCCGCAAATTTTAGCATGATATAGAACTTAGAGAAATATTTGACACGTATTTTTTTATAGCTGCCGACATTCATGGTAAGGGGATGAAGATAACCCCGAAAGTTGGGGTGAAAAATCCATTTCCATACCGTTCCATTTCAAAAGACAATTGACTTCGTATCTCTTTGACATCTCCTCTTCGATACTAAGTGAGCTTGATTTGATACGTTTCCTTCTATTTCCAAAAGCAAGCGAGTTATTCGGGTTACCCGTTTTAAATGCCTCGCCCGATATACAGGATTTTTAAACTGCCACGACGAGCAAGGCAGCTCGAGCTTTTTGGCCCATCGCGAGGTATTCCCACTGAAACCACTAAATACAGTTCAGATTATATCGTGTTTAGCGTCATCTTAATCAGAAGAATGCTAAACATCCCCGAAGAAGATATTTGCATTTTATATAACGATTACTACGAACAATACAATACTTATGTTACCAATAATTTGAAGCTGTGCATGGTGGTGGACCTCCTTGAACTATATAGGGAGTAGTCGGGAAGAGAATTGAGAAAAATTAACGTAAACATCTGCAGTCTCTGAGCACATTCTGCGCCGTTCACAGTCTTAGAAATTTCAATGCCGGCCGTGTTTCAGAATGCGAAGGTCAACGTCCCGAGCGATCCACGAGTGCGTGAAATGCGGCGCCTGTTTCTGCCACACGAGAAAGCTCGTCGAGCACCTGAAGAACTTGCACGGGATCGACAAGGCGTTCAGCTGCGACGAGTGCGGCAAAACGTTCAGGAGCCCGATGAACATCGCTCGTCACAAGCTGATCCACACGGGTCTGAAACGATTCGCTTGCGATCTCTGCGATTACAGATCGAACCAGAAATCGAACCTCGAGTGTCATCGGCGGAGACACTCGAAGGAGTACTCGTTCGAGTGCAAGGAATGCGGTAAAGGGTTTTTCCTGAGAACGGAGTACTCGGAGCACGTGAACGTTCACACGAGGAAGGAAGTGTACCGATGCGAGCACTGCAGCAAGTCTTATCCGTATAAGAAGAATCTGATGGCGCATCTGAGGCTGCAGCACGCAAACGTTTTGCCCGTCGATCCGACGAAGAGCGAGGCGGGGCACAAGCACGTATGCACGATTTGTTTGAAGAGCTTCGCCCAGAAACTGTTGCTCGGAAGACACCTGAAGAAACAACACGGTTTGTGCGAGAAGAGCGAGCATCTGTGCGACCTATGCGGCGCGGTGCTGTCCTCGAAGAGGAGGCTGATGGCGCACAGGCGCGGCCACGTGAACGAGAAGGTCGCGATGTGCAATCTGTGCGGCAAACAGTTCGCCAGCAAGGAGAACCTCACCATTCATCAGCGGATACACACCGGCGAGAAGCCCCACGTCTGCGCGCAGTGCGGCAGAGGCTTCACGCAGAGAACCTCTTTGATCTTGCATCTCAGGTACCATTCCGGAGAACGGACCTATCAATGCGACGATTGCGGAAAGGGATTCGTCTCCGGCAGCTTCCTCAAGAAGCACCGCAAGATACACGAGAAATCGCAGCTCGAGGCCTTACGAAACAGATGATAAAGTATGCCGAGCGACAGTTCTGGAAGAGGTGCCGCAGTCTTTGTAGTGTGCCGAGCGTAGAGAAAGATAGCGATTAAACAAGAAAGAGATTATTCATTATGGTCGTAACTATGTATATCATGTTTCGCGTCATTTTAATTACAAAACACTTCTATGGCGATTGCACACCTGTTCGTTCCTCGCTCGTTCAGCTGATCTCGGCCCACCGACTTCTTGAAAAAATTAGTCTCATCGGTACTCGATCTCTCGGCTCGCAGTCTCGGTCTCGAGCGTGTTTATCGTGTTTTTAATAATGTTTTGACGATTTAATTAATTCATTTACCTAATAATTAAAGAACGCCCAAAGAAATTTAGGAATTTAAGGAATGTGAAAAAGTATTCTTAGTGTCTATGATATCATTTGTGTATTACTATTGTTAATAAAGGTATGGCATAGTAATTCTTAAGAAGTCAATCCTCTTTTATCCATCATAAACCGTGCGGATAATTCTTATAGAGCTATTAAACCTTTGGGTGCCGGGAGCCGATATATCGGCTCCTGCTACACTGGCGAGAAGTGCCAGAGCCGATATATCGGCCCGCGCCTCGTAGCGCTTTACTATTCGCATTGCGGGAGAAAAAAAAACTAGTGTCATTGTTTAGTTCTGTATTTCATCTATAATACGCAGCTTTTTGAATCATGTAAATATCGTTTCTCGTTTGGTTTTTATAAGCATTTTCCCGAACCCTTGTAAAACTGTGAAATTCGGCCGGTTTTTCTCGCATAGGCACCTCTATTTCGCCCGGCACTAAATGGGTTAAATCCTGTTCCCTTTTTATTCTTTCCAAATCTGATCCAAAAATTGTAATGTTACACGATTGATTATGGTTAATTTTTTCGAATAAAATGTGACGCCATATTTGTATACTCGCATTTACAAAAGCATCGAAAGGTTCTTCCACGTATTTTCAACGAGAATGTGTACATAATATTTCATTGCCACTATCTAAAGCTAAAGCATTCATGATGCTTTTTGTAAATGTGCATCATTATCAATGAAAGATCCCTAATTCCAGCCACTGGATCACTGATCCTGTCAAGCACGAGGATTGCGACGAATTCAGAATCAAGAGCCTTGACGTTCTTCTGGATCCAGAACAGAAGTAAGTTTTATTTTATAGAAATTAGAAACGTATTAGTTGCCAGCTATACATTTTCGCTGCATAACGTGTCACTATATCGTTAACGGATAAAAAGTTATAGTCAATTTTCAAAAGACAATGTTTTCGACAACGACAAATTTTTCCGTATAAATTGGGACATCCCGAAAACTCTAAAAAGTAAGTGTTGCACAGTGGTAATGTTTCGATTTTAGGTGGACAAAATTATTTTTGAATAATTTATATCCTCTTGATACTTGATAATTACTATTATGACACTTATTTTTTTGTTATAAAGGAATTGAACATAAAAATGATAACAAACGGATATTTTTCTTATATTTATATATTTCTGACTTATAGAAAATGAATATAAGAAAATGACTTTAATATGACCACTCTTTTTAAAAATTATAATTACAGTAACTTAATTACATATAATATTCGTATTACAAACTATAATTAAGCGATCAAATCGGACCGGATTTCTCAATAAGTAGCAGGTTGTAGCAGCTAGTTTTTCTTCGACATTGTTAGGTAATTCATATAGATAAAATATACAAAAATATTGCAGCTTGAGTATGCTCGAGTCAAAGTATAATCTTACTTTATTAACTCATTCATAAAAGAAACGCTTTTGATTATAGTTTATTTTATTTACTTCCTCCTTTTAGTTTTAAACGAAAACGAGAAAATATAAATTAGTTTAATATGTACTTACTTTTCATTTTTCAATGCACGACACAAAAATTCACCGCAGTTTCGGAACATTCAACTAGTTGTTAATGGATAAAAAATGGAAATAATGAGATATAATGTTAGAATTATTTGGTTCGGTATGTCTAATAATATATTTTCTCAAATATGTTTTTCAATAATTGAGAAAAATTATTTTTGTCCAGCTAGAATTAGACATTTTACCACTGTGTGTTGTAAGTAAAATTTTTGTTGCACTTTTAAACTACATTAAATTTCCAGCAAATTAGATATATTTACCTTCAACGATAGATGAAAAATTTTCAGTTGAATACGAATCAATAAGTAACACGGAAACTTTTTTAGAATACGAATCGTTGCTTCTGACGCTTGTGAAAAGTTTATTTATAAACAGAAAAAAAGTTGACAATCATCCCAACTTATACGTTGTCACAACCTTTACGCCTGGCTCTTACACAACTCTGCTCTAAAGAGCGTTAGAACAATCGTTTAAAATAATTCAAAACTGTTTGAAACATAGCAGATTCGAGGGTAACGAGAAAGTGTGCGACCTTTGTCAAGAGAAGTTTCACTTCGCGACCAGGCTGGTAGCTCACTTGAGGATCGTCCACGGTATCCATAGGCCTTTCAAGTGTTCCACCTGCGAGAAAACATACCCGCAACAATTTATGCTGAACGCTCACGTGAAGAAATCCCACACACCGAAAACAACCCCTTGCGGCCAGTGCAGTTTCATGGGGGTGAACGTGATCGACGTGGAAAGGCATACAAAGCGGCATCACAGAGACGTCAAGTACACCTGTGAAATCTGTAGCGAGAATTTCGTTGACAAAGACTCGCTGATGACGCACACGACCATGCACAACTTTATGCAGTATCAACAGTGCAACGCTTGCGGTACCACATTCGATGACGTGTACAGGTATTTACCTCTTTAGATTAATTACAGTTTTTCTTTCGATAAAATGTTCCTCTTTGGTGGAAAGAAACATTATCTTTTCATTATTGCGCGAAATCTTTTAAGAGATAGAACTTGAAAAATACATTCGCGACAGCTGCACGGAGCCGCTGGATTAAGATTGCAGAAAGATTGTAGAAAAGGGTCTCTGGATCGGTGGACATTCGTAAAAGAAACTAACTTGCCGCAAAATTGTTTATACCAAAGAAAATTGTTGTTAAAGTTTGTTTTTACATCAATACCTTCCACTCATTGCGAAGAGAAAGAGTTTGAGAAGAGCCACATGTTGCAAATAAATAGTTATTGAGATATAAGCTGCTAAAGTTTTTGCAAAATTTCAGTCCACACGACCGTGTCGATGAGACAGACCATGACCGTGTGCGCGCCTTTATTTATTCATTATCTGAATGGGCAGGGAGACAATGACTTGGTACGGGCCTAGCAACGAATGTCCCTTTAAATTTCGTTTGTCTCGAGGCACGCGCACGATTATGTCCCGTCTCATCGACACGGTCGGCTAGACTGTAGTAATAAAAATGAAAAATGCATGAAAAATCAATATTAAGTATGTGTACACAAATGGAACAGTATATTTTTTTACCATCTTTTTGACATTCGTATAACTTTGAGGAAAAATAATGATGTTGGAGCGAGAAAGACGTAGAAGTTTAAAACTTGCGTGTTTCAACGAAAACAGCCTCCTAAGCTATAAATATTGACGTGGCCTAATCAATCGCATTGATGTGTAGTCTGAAGGAGCACAATCGACTCTATCATTACGACCCGGCGGCCTTGATGCAGGAGAAGATCGACGAGGGAGGCCAACAGTCTTCGATGCACAAGTGCGACGTTTGTGGGAAAGTCTACAAATACAAGTCGGTGCTGAAACAGCACAAGGTGAAGGCACACGGTGACACGCCTAATTACGAGAGGCGCCGTTACCTGTGCGCCCTTTGCGGCAAAGAATTGAAAACCGCGAAGGGTCTCGAGATCCACAATCGTTCGCACACAGGCGAGAAACCGTACACTTGCGAGGTGTGCGGCAAGTGTTTCGCTTGCGAGACTCTGCTCAGAACACACAACGTGACTCACACAGGCGAACGGAAGTACTCGTGCGATCAGTGCGGCAAAGCCTTCACTCAGAGATCGACGTTGGTGGTTCACAAACGCTATCACACCGGCGAACGACCCTACGTTTGCACCCGCTGCGGGAAAGGATTCGTCACGAGGACCGTCTTGAACACCCATATGAAGTCCTGTCGCTGAGAAAGAGCACTGCTGTGTTTTGATGCTTTCGTCCGTAAGTCATATCATTTTCATAAATAAACTAAACCGCGTCTGCACTGTTCTCGATAGTCCTCCTCTAGCACATTTCTGTATATAATAATTGCAAAATCGAGATAAAGTTACGGAAATATTAGGTGTATAAATTAATTCGTGGCCTTCGCAATCAATTAACCCTTTGCACCTAATATAACATTCCTAATATTTTTAGTGTTTTATTTGAAATTTACTTCAAAGGACAGTTCCTTGACTGCTACTTATTTTAAACAATTTTGTTCACTAATTATATTAAATACACCTCTCAAACTTTGTTGTAATTTATATTTGTTTTAATTGTATAATCAATTTTTAAATTCTTCCAATGTTTATACTGCATTGTGTGTCTTCTACATATTTTTGTCATAAATGCTTAAAACCTGCAGTCTAGTCATCACTTTGATCACCTTGATGTCTCGATGTTGCAATGTTTATGCATACAGATATAAATTGTAATTTTACAAGATTTTTACAGAATCAGTGCAATTCCTGCGTACGAATTTGTTATCCATCCAAGATAGATCAAATTAGCGATTCAAAAGGAATCGCTTTAAAAAGCTTTCATTGTTAATTTCGCTAGAGCGTAAATTTAGCAATTTCCTATAATAACATGTATGATTATTTGTTAGCTTAGAAGCGAGAAAAGCGAGAGTTTAAACGATACCATTGTTAGGAACGGTGGTAAATTTAATTTCTTTGTTTCGTCGGGCCTGGGCAACCGGCCTGTACTAAAGTATATCCCACGAGAAAGTAACCCCGCGGAAAGACCAATTTTCGTTCGTCCTTGCGCATCTTCGTCCTAATTGGTTCAAGAAAGTGAGGAGTGGGTAATAGAGTGAGAGATGATTGGCTCGCTGCGCCACCACCACTTTCTAAGCTGCGCGAAACAGGGTTACTCACTCGTGAGGGATATACTTTAGGTACACTAGAGGTAGAGTATATACTCTACCCAGTGTCGCCAGTTGAGGGGAGTCACGGTGAAAAAATGTACCCCCTCTCTGATGACCAGAGCGGCAGAGGAGTTCAGGAGTAGGGTAATATGTGACACGTTGCGCGTGCGCGACGAGAATTTAGTGGGGCGAATGGAAGACACGTTGCGCGTGCGTGATGAGGACGCAACAAGACATGACATTTCGCAGGTGTTAGGTTATTGCAGCGTATCGTAGTTATGAAATGAATCATACGAATCGTTCTGCAGAACGATATTATTGTATGTTATATGAGATGTGATATGAGTAGAGTTCATTAATATGTTCATTAATATATATATTAATATTCACCGTCAATAATCAATAGTTGTTGCCCTTTACCATCCTTTCCCATAGCGTATATACATATATAGCTGATAGACTATATTTTCCTACAATTTTATTGTATTATGTACCCATAATATATTTATTACATTCAGTATTCAGTTCTACAATTTCTTTCATCTTCCCTATACCAAACTTTTTAATATATAGTACTATAGATTTCAACATTTTTTTCAATATTCATACTCCGCTTCACAACTGAAACTCCCATGTTACAATTCATTTCATTTATAATAAAGAAAGTTCATAATCTGCAGAACGATTCGTAGATACGCTGCAATAACCTAAAACCTGCAAAATGTCATGTCATTGTTGCGTCCTCATCACGCACGCGCAACGTGTCTTCCATTCGCCCCACTAAATTCTCGTCGCGCACGCGCAACGTGTCACATATTACCCTACTCCTGAACTCCTCTGCCGCTCTGGTCATCAGAGAGGGGGTACCTTGTATTCCCCTCGAGTAACCGTTCGGTTACTAACTGGCGACACTGACTCTACCTCTTTACAGAGGTACTTTACAGGAAGATATTACTATCTATAGAATTATGAGCGGCTTATCTACGATAAGTTGACAGTGCTAAGATTTCTTGTGTTATAGGTATACAATATATCGTACGTAAACAGTATCATCGAAAGCAGAGGAGATTGTCAATTGTTCATTAACTCATTAGTTGAAGCTTGCAATATACATTTGCAATTATTGCAATCGCAATACCGTCCTTGATTATAGTGTCCAGGTACTGGTCTTTATAAATCCAGTTCCTTCGATATCGGAACTTCGCTACGCTCTTTTCTAAGAAAGTAAAGAAAATAATTTTGAGTATTCTCCTAAAGATAATATCATCGTGATTTCAATCTCGATTTAGTCCCGATATCCAACATATATTGGATATTCTTAAATTAGGTGGATATTTTACAAATGATATTAATAACATAATGTGATAATCTAGATATTTAGATTTTTTACTTTTTTATACACGGTTTTTATACTCTATTTATTAGAATAAAAATTTGCAAAACTACACTCGTCGAAGACTGCGTCTTAAAGTTGACGGAGCGACTAACAATTTTCATCAGACCCAGGGATAATATTGTAACAGCTTTTAGAAAATTATTTAAGGCTTTTCTAGATGTTTCTATAAATTGTTACAGTGGAACTATTTTATAACGCTGTATTTATTATCACGGAAATAACGTCGGTGCGATTGTTAACGATTCTATGTCGAATAAAAAAAGGAATCCCGTAATACAGTGAATTTATTACCTAATTATAATTATAATTTCCCCTTATTGCCCGAAAACGCAACGCTATTAACGAGTTAGTTACTCGCGGTTAGACAAAAGGATAGACTTTTTCGGACAAAATTTAATTATAAAACTAAATTTGTAGAATGAAAAAGTAACAATTGTACCAACAGTGGCAGATAATATTTTTATTGTTGGCTGTGGTATTGTGAGATGTCAGATACATGGATACCGGTCGTGAACAGCCAAAATAGTCCAAACACACATTAATAGAACACTAGAACCGAGGCCGGATCTTCAATGCGAAAATCCACTCCTTGTTCCACCATCTTGTGGTCGTATTGGTAGTTGATGTCGTTCAAAATTACGCGATTCCGGCTGTTAACGTTGCGGGGCTTCACGTGAATCGTACGAAAACCTACGGTAAATTTTCATAAAAACGATACAATAATTAATGACATACGGAAAAAGTTTTAGGTAGGTTTCACAGAGGTTTAAATGTACAGGGTGAATCTACACCGCTGGATCGGTGGACATTCGTGAAAGAAACTAACTTGCCGTAAAATTGTTTATACCAAAGAAAATTCGTAAATAGAAACTTTTCGAAACGAGAGAGTTTATTTCGATCCCTAGTATGCACGTGTATGTCTATTTATTATAAACAAATATTTCCTACTTACGGGTCTTGCTTTCAGCTTGGAGCTGACATATGTCCCGCAAAGTATCGAGATTCCTCAGTATACCGTCGTACTGCAATCTTGTTAAGTGCTTACAATGTACCAACATGCAGATCAACAGGTCATCCAACATTTCACGATTATTTCTCAGTTGCAACATTACTTCCGCTACGGTGACAGATAAAATATTTTAGACACTCGTTATTATTGCGTTACATACTATTTTTAAAGGAATTAAACATTTGTTCCTGTACAAGATATTGGATAAAGATGGATGAAAATTTTAAATGATTTCAAATATTTATAGTGACTCTTTGCGACGACATTCTTTCATAATAATTGATTAAACTTCATGATCGAATAAAATATTCAACCTTCAGTTAAGGTTCAATTAAAGAAATTCTTATTCAATAAAATAATTACTTCAATGCAAAATAAATATTTGCTAGTAAAATCGACACCTTTGTTTATGCTTGAAACACTAAAGGCTATAGCCGGGTTTGATAGTGAAATTCGCCCCCGGCGGGATTTTAATCGTGCTTGGACCATTCGATAGCCTACCCAAAAAAACCCCTCTCTGCCAAGTTTCAGCCCCCTATCTCATCTGTAAGGGTAGTTATTGAGAAAAAACGAAAAATCAGTTTTTGGCCCATTTTCCCTATTTATTGACAATTAAAAATTCTGAAAAAAATCTGGCACATTTCGGATACCGAGCCACATATTAGGTATCATTTCCAGATTTTTCTGCTGCAAGCTCTGCTTGTGAAAAATGAAAAACACGAAAAAAATCGAAAAAATGCAGGTTTTATATAGAAATCTAAAAGGTGCTACTCCAGATTTAATTTAGCAATGAGGTATTACCGTAAGTATTATGCTCAATTTTTTTCAGATTTTTGTGAGTGGTGCGTCATAGTTAAAAAAAATAAAAACCGCTTTTTTCGGCGTTTTTCCTAAGTTATACTTATATTTCCTGAATCATAAAAATATATTATGTGATATTAAACGTTCCTACGTTCAGAAAAACATCTCCCAGACTTTAAAACTTGCCTAATACGAAATACGAAAATAATACCATGTATATATATTCGAATATTTCGAAGAGAATTTCAACAGCGCCGGTTGGTGCAGTGGCTATGGTCTCCATCTGCGGAACCGCTGAAGACTTTTTGGACCGGGTACGAGTTCCGATCAGGTCAATTTTTTTTTCTAAGTTTTTTAAGATTATTTTTCTAAGATTATTGTTGAACCATTGTAAAAAAACTTACTTGAACTATATTTAGACTATCTTAAAATATTTTTTCGGAAAAATATTCTTGGAGTACTATCGGCCTCTAGTCATTTACGGACTGTATTACAGCTCTACTTTACATTTTTTACGTGGATTTGTGCATCGACTTGATTTTTTATCTTTACTGGCCGAAAATACTCCAAGAATATTTTTCCGAAAAAATATTTTAAGATAGTTTTTTTTAACTATGACGCACCACTCACAAAAATCTGAAAAAAATTGAGCATAATACTTACGGTAATACCTCATTGCTAAATTAAATCTGGAGTAGCACCTTTTAGATTTCTATATAAAACCTGCATTTTTTCGATTTTTTTCGTGTTTTTCATTTTTCACAAGCAGAGCTTGCAGCAGAAAAATCTGGAAATGATACCTAATATGTGGCTCGGTATCCGAAATGTGCCAGATTTTTTTCAGAATTTTTAATTGTCAATAAATAGGGAAAATGGGCCAAAAACTGATTTTTCGTTTTTTCTCAATAACTACCCTTACAGATGAGATAGGGGGCTGAAACTTGGCAGAGAGGGGTTTTTTTGGGTAGGCTATCGAATGGTCCAAGCACGATTAAAATCCCGCCGGGGGCGAATTTCACTATCAAACCCGGCTATAGCCTTTGAAGTTTTCACGTTAAGTATTAAAAGCTAAAACGTTCGGAAGAATGTTCCACGGTACATCGCGGAAGTGTACGCGAAACATTTAAAGTTTGAAGACAGCATATTACATAAGTATTGAGAGAAATGTATCATGTACCTAGCGTGTTGGTGTAATGGGTGATAAGCAATCCAACGGTGCTTCGGAAATTACGCGATCTACTCTGATCCCACACGTGTCCGCTGAACATTTGAAACCTAGCCAATGGCACGCTTGGTAGCAGCAAATAGCACATATCCTCGTAATGGGAGATATTAACTAGAAATTAAACTTGAAAATTATTTAGCTTATCATACGTGACAGCGTCGATTTCTTTGCGTAATATTCTTTACGCGAATAAAAAGAAAACTCGGTATGTCAAACGCGAACGGACTTGTTGCAGAACATTATACATAATTCTGTATGATTTCGTACCTATAGTGTAGGAGACTGTTAGGTCGGGGCACACAATGGCCAAATTGTGCCAAGCCGTGTCCGTGACTGTATGGTGTCTGGAGTCGGAGTCTCGCACAGATATGTGCAAAATTTTCAGCAATTTTGGCGCGGCGTTCGCCAAAGCGTTCAGCGTTTGATCCGACAGAGCTGGATAATCGAGCCTGAGGACGGTCAACGCGCGAAACCGGCCGAGCATCCGCAAATATCTGAAAGTTTATTTTCGAGAAGTTGGTGAATTCGTTCCTTGATTGAACCTTGAAATACTCTTCCAACAAGCATGTCAAACATTTCCAGTACACCGCGGTTTTCTAAAATATCCTCGAACTGCGAATCATTTAATAATTTATAGGCTGACCCAATACTTTAAGTAAGATTAAAGTATTTCATTCCATGCCAGATTATTATGATAAAATATTTTATTTTCTGTCGGATTGTAAAATAGAAATATTTTATTTCATGATTTAGATTCTTAAAATGCAAACATTTTATTTCGTGTATTTGAAATATTTATTTCGCCAAATATCGCCCACCTCTTTTCGAAGAGCACGATGCAAACGTTCAGATCGTAACTTTTACGAAAGGTTAATTATTCAGCGTTAATTATAAATTAATTATTGTACCTGGAATTGCTGTGAGGTGCTTGCCATTCTCGGAACGCGCCGCGAAGGTCTAAATATGTCAAATGTTCACTCGAACCCCTGGAAACGCTCGCCAGAAGCCGCAGCACGTCGCTCACACCGAGGTTCGCATTTAGCAAACTCAACGTTTCCAAGTTGTGCTGACAGCTGCGTAATCGTATCGATTATGTAGAACACGAGCAATTGAAGCTAACTAATCAAGTTAGACTCGCTGTCTACCAAGTCAGCAGCCAGATCTTCTCTAAGCAGATTTCGTCAAACGTAAGCATTATACGACTGCGAGCAAACACTGTTAATTCGGTCGCAAAATCTGCCTCGTAAGAAGCTTCCAACAAATCTGACGCTGAACTAAATTAATTTAGAATTTTTCTGTATAAACAGTGTAAACCTTGTCGTTCGAGTTGTGATAAGAAAGTCGAGACTTTGTATCGAGAATACTGAAATCAAATAAAGCCCGAAAAAATCAACGTATGATTAAGGAATGAAGTATATAATTATCTTGATAAATAATGAGTATTGTCAAAAACGCTCGGACATGGGTCAGCTTATTTTTGCTCTAAATTCACCAGAAAAAGTTCAATTAAAATCGACGACCACTCCTCTCCTTATTAGATCAAGGCTTTACTGTTGCGCGTTCAAACAATAATAGAGTGTATAGAAAATGCAGATGAATTACCCTAAAAAGTTTGCAAGGGCGTAAAGGAGCTTCCCTCTGTTCCCCCATTTGCAACTGAAGATCCAGTCGGTGAGTATCAATTTTTTCAGTTGGACATTTTTGGCTCGAATAACCGTAAGGAAATCGGTACCAGCTTCGGCTTGAATGTTGCGAGTTAGGCGCGCCTCTCTTGGCAGAATGTATGGTCGTGACCAAGCAAGCTCCAGGATACGCATATGCTGTCCATATTTCGCCTAGATACGTTAATTGGGTACAATATTATTTCGAGAGTAACACCTATTTGTTGTTGATAAAATAAACATAGCCGTCTGAAACAGGCCTGGGCAAATGGCGGCTCGCGAGCGACAGACGACCCCACCAAACTGCTGTGGAGAGGAGGAGTTTGTCGCAGTCTCGCGAGAAATGACAAATTTTCAAAATAGAGTGACTTACGATGTAATGTTTTTTTAAGGTATATTAACAATGACACGAAATAATTAAAAGAAATTGCTAACATAAATTCTGTTCGAACTTCGACGTACAATTTACGGGAAACAAATAGTGGCACTCAACGCCGGACGGTTTCAAAATAGTCAGGAAATTAAATACAGTACGACGTCGATTTTATCTGTGAATCTCTGATGTCCGAAAGCAACGCTATTTATTGCACGAACCAATAACGATTGAATCTAGCATTGCGATTAAATAACAGTTCCATTGTACGAAATCTCATGTTGCTCTGTTTAGTTCGGATAAAGAAGGTGCCACTGTTACGATTCGCGAATACTTATTTCAACAGACACGCGGTTGGAGTGTCGATTCGCTGGTAAGTGTAGACATTACGCACGGCTAGTTCTCCCGCCAATGGAAAGTCACCCCGTAGATCACGATCGATGAGGACCGTGACGGAACGCCAAAGAACTGGCGACGAAAGTGCACGGTTCCATGACTGACAAATTTGCGCGACGTTGGCACGATCCTCGCGATCGAGGTGACTGAATATCTGCGTCAGTATCAGCTCCGGCAGCTGATCCCACATCTCCCAGTTTCAGCTTGGCCCGTCTTCATTTCTACGTGGCTGAGGTAGCTGTTGCAACCTCGTTCAGGTTTCTTTGACAGCTTTCCCCCTCGTCAATATCGAGTCGATCGTCAGTCGAAGCTCGCGATCAACTGCACCAGTTCACATGGAACTAGATCAGTGAAGTGCACACCGAATCGCAATTACCGGCATTTATTTCATCCATTTCATCATTTTTAAAAGTCCTATAGATCATGGATAAAGACTTTTCTACGGATCCCTCAATAGCAACAACAATCTCAATTGCGAACCAACAAGTCACCCAGTAACGTCATCTAATCATTTCGTTCGGGGTTGTATCGTTAAAGGAGATTTTTAAGCTTCTTTTTGTCCATATAGTATATGGCTATAGTCATCATTTGTTTACTCGAATAAAGATTATCGTACTTTGTCAGCACATGAACGAAGACTGAACAGCAGCTACTTATAGCGTTACAGTCGTCGTTTACGGGAATGTCATAAAGATTCGGAACAAGTCTAAACTCAGAGGCATCAAGAGTCCAATCATTCATGTTACACATGGAAAGAATGACTAGCACAAAGGCGAAATAAGCAGGCAGACGTTAATCATCGTATGACGCATACGCCGGATCATACGATTAGCATAACCCTACGATACTGAGGTGTAAGACTATATACTTTAATGGTAAAGACACGCTTCTTCGACGGAAACGATATCTGCGTTTGACGTAATATATTTACAAATTCATATGAACAGGAAGCGTTCGAGAGAAGCACGCATTAAATATCGACACGTATTACAGTTATGTAAAGGTGGGATCTCCTTCAATCTCCTTTGCGCGTCTGGACGCAGCTTGACGCGTTTTGTTATCCTTTTGTAATAACAATTTGAGTGGATACTCTTATGCTTTCACTATAAGCTCCTAAAAACTCATTTTCCTCGGTTTGCTAATTCAGCTATTATAATGTAATGAAAAAAATGTTGACGCTTTATTTTACACGGCTGTAAAACCAACAATTTCTAAGATTTCGAAAAAATTCTTTGAGATACGTTTGCTTATATGTATATCATTACAGATTGCAACATATCCAAATGATGTGTCCCTTTTTAAAAGAAACATTTTTCGCCTTGGACTTTTTCTTATTAGAACAACGGAGATATTTTGATTTTCTTATTTTTCCTTCTTTATATGCGTGCGATCTTTAGTAGAATGAAAGTGTTACACAATTATCTTTGTCCGTCCGTGTTAATAATATCCAAAGCGTATACAATTGTCGCAAGAACTTCTTTGTTATAAATTTTAAATGATTGCCAGATCAATTTTTGGCGTGCGCCAATTTCACTCTGGTTGTTTGCCAAGTAGTTCGCGCAGTTGATTTTAATTAAGAAAACGCGTGTGCTCGTCGAGAAAAGCACAGAAACTTGGAATGTAACAATAAGGAACCGAGATATTCCATGAAATTGCTCATCTTCGCAGACCTTTGCTATCTCTCACGCCTACTCTCAACATTTTCATTGTACTTTGACCTATTTCTGGCACTCCTCCAATTCTTTCTCGTCTTGAGTTTCTGAATTTTGAGTCCTCTTTACCCACTCGAGTTCGTTTTAAGCCTCCGAGCTTGTGATTTTGAACCTCTCTTCGCCCTCTTGGCTTCCTTTCAAGCCTTCGAGCCCACTTTATACTACATACTAAGTACCTATCCATGGATCTTTAAGTCGTTCTCTCTTGCTTCGGTATTTCTGTATTGTGTTTGCATATACAGGGTGGCCCACATAACTCTGAACAGCTCAATATCTCCGTTACTTTTCGTTGTACAAAAAAACTTCGTAGGACAAAGTTACACTGTTTGAAGGGCCACATATAACGGTGCAAGGGAAACAAAATTTCAAGGTCATTTTTATGAGATTTCAAGGTTATCGATGTTTTTTTTAATGGAATGAGGTATTTTTTAATACATCAATCGATGCAGCTGGACATTCTTTATAAAAAAGTACTAACCTATGTATGTCGAAAAGTTAGTAGTTCAGGAGATATTTCAATTTAAATAACTCCAAAATACCATTACTGTCGTACTAAGGCGTTAGTGTTTACTTACTTGTGTAACGCCTTAGTACGACAGTAATGGTATTTTGGAGTTATTTAAATTGAAATATCTCCTGAACTACTAACTTTTCGACATACATAGGTTAGTACTTTTTTATAAAGAATGTCCAGCTGCATCGATTGATGTATTAAAAAATACCTCATTCCATTTAAAAAAACATCGATAACCTTGAAATCTCATAAAAATGACCTTGAAATTTTGTTTCCCTTGCACCGTTATATGTGGCCCTTCAAACAGTGTAACTTTGTCCTACGAAGTTTTTTTGTACAACGAAAAGTAACGGAGATATTGAGCTGTTCAGAGTTATGTGGGCCACCCTGTATATTTATAAACCCGCTATATAGGTATAGCAGAAAATCGCCTAACTTTTTTAAAATTGGTCCAAATGACTTGAATATTTTTAGGATTTTAGACCGCCTAGCTTGCTAGAGAATTGGCAAACAAAAACTTGTTTAGATTGCAATTGGTAGAAATAAAAAAAAATGTTTAAATCGAAGTTTTCTGAACTTTTCGATCTTAACACGTAACGGTAATTTAAAAAATGCGTTTTGTAGATTTCGGTGATATATACGCATAATAAAAATTTTATCAAAATCGGTCAACATTGCAATGAGCTACATACGTTTAAAGAGGAGATCATAAGGGTGAAAGTCGCAGATTTTCAGCACTTTGCCCACAACCTGGTGGATGAAGCCGGGTCCACAAGTATATATATATACCAATACCAGGAAGGAGTTGCAAAATGCATAGATTGGTAATCTAATGGACTTGAACGCCAGAAATCTGTAGTACCGACGCATTAAAAAATGTACCGATTCCCAACGACCCCTATTTGAGGATCACGTAAACGCGGAAAGATGGCGCGGTAACAGGCAAGAAGTTGCGCGTGCAGAATGAATCTCGGTGGTCAGGTGGTCAGTATGCGAAGCGCATTTAGTGCATGTGTACTGGCCGGGTATACGAAACCGAGAGTGTAACGCAGTTTATAACGCACGCAGTGTCAAGGACTAAACTGACCACGGATCACAGTAGCTGCCACGCAGCGATATCGTACACCTCTTGGGAAACAAATACGTCGTCGAATAGTTGCATAATCGTCTGATCTAGGTCTTTGACCCTGAATCTAGCTTGCCCACGTGCCGCATGAGCGCGGAAAAGAACGCACGAGATCACGGTGTAGAACGTGATCAACACTACGTTCGTTGCCAATTCTTTCAAGAATATTACGCTCATCGATGAAAAGCTACCAGTCACCGTTGCCAAAACGAAAGAATGAAGGAAGAAGAGGATAAGGTGTTGGACAAGGAACAGTGGAAGCTCGAAGCTCAGGCTGTCATCAATGACGTAAAGCAACATGTAGCTGACATCAAGTTGTCGGAGAAATTGCGAAGCACAAATCAGTTTATTTATTTGAACTTGACCACGTTGGAGGGACGGAGATTCTGCATCGAGTTGTCCGGCGCTGGATTCTCCATCGTTGGTAATCAACACGACGATACGTCAAACGTGGGAACCGAACACTTTGAAACGCCCTATAGTTTATTAGACTTTGTCAGTCCTTTGTACCGAAATTCTTTTGGCAATTCCCTTCTTGACAAGCTTCAGCAGTTGAGTGACGAATAGTGAAGCAACGTAATGGAAGTTTTCAAGGACCCTGTTAAGCTCGTCGAAATTCTAGATATAGGCAGAGAGGAAATTTCCTCTCTGTTATAGATAATAACGGTGTTCGTTTATTTAGGTTACCGAATAATTTATAGAAACAGTCTCGTGTTAGATATGTCGTAATCAATGCTCCGATGTTTCCACGTGCCTCGACGCAAACCGTTGAATAACATCAAGGAAGTTTTCCGAATAAATTATATATGTTAAGCACAGCATCTTCGGAATTTGTCGGGAAATAAACCTCGTGACATTTTGTAAATCGTGTTATTTGTGTGAAAATTATTTCTGTGGTTGTGTGTATTGGAAATAATATTTTGATTACACGCACGGTAGGAATTGTTACAATCGCGTGTTTTGAATTTGCCCGGTTCCATGTCCATAGATACGGCAGTGGGATACCGACGAATCGCAGGCTACTAGAAAATATCCCTAGGAATCGAAAGATCACTCCGGTGCAAGTGGTAATATCGATTGTGTTTACCCCCTCTTCCGCGTTCGTTGCTCCATGCCTCGTTTGGCGTATTCCACTGTCCAGTTGTGAAGTAACGAAGCGGTTTCGGCGAATGTGTCGCATCGTGTGCGCGTTCTATTGTGTTTTTGAATGAGTTTATCATCGATCAAGTACGTGAGAACCTCACGGTACACTACAGTGGCTAATATTGCAGTGGTTAGTGCGACGATGTCGAATGGTGAGCGATGACACGCCCGTGAAAAACGATAACGACGGTGTGTGTGATCCTTTGATTGACCAGAAACATCAGAAACTCGGACGAAACGGAATAACCGCGAGAGAAGGAACCCTTATTTCTGAATTTCTGTGACACCGACACCGAATGAAACATGCTTCAACCACGAGCTCCGTGCACCCGACGGTAACGAAGGTAAAGTGTCACGAATTCTTCTATAAATCGTGTGCCAGCGCACCGTTGAATTCTTGACAGATCGTTTGTTTTTATTCGTCATCCATACCCTCCCCACGATGTTATCGCGAGAGGGGTGGGACAATCGGTTCCAATACCTTCTTTGAACCCACACAATCACGAATGATATCGTATGCACGGAAACAAGTTGCGATAGTAACGTAATATCACAGATTGCTGAATATTGTCACTCGTCGGTCAATGTATACTACATAGAGGTGGGCACTATTTGGCCAAATAAATATTTCGAATGCCATTTAACCCTTTGCACTCCTTTGTCGAGTGTGACTCGATATCGGAGAAGGAGAAATGTAAATAAAACGGGTTTTTATATGTATTTGGTTTTTCCTTTATGTATTTAATTCGTATTTTTTAGAGATGAAAACAAATACAAGTTCCACAAAAATAAATTACAACAAAGTTTCAGAGCTATGTTTAATATAATTAGTAAACAGTGAATAGCATTGTTTAAAATAAGTAGCAGTCAAGGAACTATGTGAAAACACTTAAAATAGTAGGGAGTTTGTTGGCAACAAAATCGAAAAATAATTTGGAGTGCAAAGGGTTAATATTTTAGATTTTATTTTGTTCCTGAACAGAAACTATTTAGTATTTAAAATACTATTTCACCCAGCTCTGATGTATACCTATGATAATTTATACACCCGTACTTTAAATTCTGCTGTTAATGTTTCTTTTTCATCGTTGAAACATGTTTCCGTTTAGATAAAATTTATTGTTTCAGGACATACCATTCTACGAGATTTCTTTCTTTCTGTTTTACTTTTTTACTTCATAACTCGACGAACGAGCACTGTTATTTTTGTTGCAAATACACAGTTTACATAACAGTAGTGTATAGAAATATTTGTGTCATTCAGTTCAAACGTTCTTAGACGACATTTTTATGCACGCATCATATTTACATTTATTATCTTTTTTTTTTAAACCATTATCAATGAATTATGGAGTATGTATGAATTGAAGAATGTATAATTGAATGAACCTGTTATCGAATATTTAACAAATGCAGTGTTGTAAAATGTAATTTTTAAAAATTACTACATTTCTACAATAAATGGTATATATTTGCAGTAATTTTGATGATTTTAATTATTGCAAATGTTTGCATATTTATCATTGTTTTTGATTATTTTAAAAAAATTGTCGAACATTTCAGAATTGCAATTACAACTGTTGTTGGGTATCACATATTTTGTCTGTATATTGTATTAGTCACAGTTAAGAAGCACTGTCGCTGGTCTAATTATAATAATCAGAATGATTCATCGGTTAAAGGATTGGGTTAAAGGTGATAGAATGCGAATGATTACATCTTGAATCTTTTCTCCGGACTCTCTGCTAATAGGACAAGTCATTTCTTAATCTAATCTTTTATTTATTATCTTAATTAAGGGTGAGCATTGAAATTTACTATGTATGATGTATTATATCGATGATGGTACTGTAATATTGTAAGTTTGCAAATCTTGAACATTGATCAATAAATACTTTCTTTAACACTAAATAATATTTTTAATAGAAGGAATACATTCACTTTTACTCAGAATGTTCTATATAGTATTTTTAGACAAGAAGTATAATTCATATATATACACAAGGTTCAGATTAGATAATATCACCCATAGAGAAAATTGTAGCTTAAAATAGATATACATACGAAGGCAAACATAATGACTCTATTTGTTCTGTAACAGCAAAAGTACTTCTTATTTGTTACCCACATATACTTGTATGATAATAGTGATAATAGTAATGGAAAAATTGATTAATTAATTTTATAATACAAAGTTTTGCGAAACTTCCGAAAACCGGTCACCGGTTGAAAAACGGTGTTTACGAGAAGGATTTTTGGCGATTCGAAAATTATGACTTAAAAGTTTCAAAAACCAAAAGTTTTTCTCGCAAATATTGTTTTTGTTTTAAAAAACCCTGTTTTTAGAATTACAACTAAATCGAAGCATAAAAGTTTTAAAAATTACAAGGAGTTACACTGAAATGGTAAAAACATTCTTCGCAAAATTTGGTTTTTGTGTAAATCATTGTTTTTAAATGTTGTAAAACGAAGCTATTTGAAGAATTTCAGCCAAATCGGGCATGTTTGGATTTTGGAAGTATAGCTCAAAGTTTTTATATAATTATTTCGAACACGGAAGAACGTTGAGACAAATTTTGATAACACTTGATAAAAATGTGCTTTTAGGAGTATGATAAGACATGATAGAGTGCTCTTGATAGAGTGCAGTTATCCAAGTATTATACTATGAAGGCTAAATTCATACACTGTGCTAAATACTACCAAATTGTAACTTCATTTATTTCTTCCATTACAAGTTATAAATTCAGCGAAAAAACGGACTCCAAACATATTCAGTTGTAGAATAGAATGGATCACATATATATATATATATATATAATGATAGTGTAACTGTGTTGTTCTGGTAGACAAATGAAAACTTTTTCAGAATAAAGGAATGGCTAGTTTGATGGTAACTGCATCAAGTAAGAATAGTTCTCGCAGTACATCACCCAACAGAGGAAATACATTCACCTCGCATCAACAATTGTCAGCTACTTTGGATCATCCGCCAAAAGCACGTAATGCTTCACTGTAAGACTTCGTTACCTATATTTGGATACACCATATAAATATTCGTATTTAATGTACACATTCAAATTAAAAGTACATTTTTAAACACTATTTTGTTGAAGAATAAAACACATACAGGGTGTCTAGTTTGAAGGTTCGCACTCAATTATTTTTCAAACTATAGCTCGTTGTTTCGCTACATGCTTACTTAAATACTAACTAAACAGCGGATTTGATGCAATTATGACAAAAATGAATAGGTGCAATTGAAGACAGTAATGATCTTAGAAGAATTTAAAAATACTATTATATTATTTTCAAGCTATTAAACATATGAAGAAAGAAAATAAATTTGTATTTCGCTCCAGTTTGTTACAATTTAGGTAGACAATTTTTATTTTGCATGAAGATTCGCTGTCTAATAATAAATGAACAGAGAACATAAGAAAACACATCCACCTAGACAAGATTAGTTACCACCATAAGATGTCTACCCAAAACAAAGTTTTATTTGAAATATCTTTTACAGCGAGCTATAGTTTGGGAAATAGTTGCATGTGAAACTTGAAATTGGACAACCTGCATAATGTACTTTTACACATTTTTATAAGACAAATATTTAACTAGACAATGGTATAGAATTGAATGCGATGATTTGCAGTTCCCAAACAGGGGAGGGTAGTACAGGCAGTGGAAGTAGCGGTGGCGGAGGTAGTATCGCCATGAAAGGTAGTAGACAAAAATCACCAGGAACCGTGATTCGGATAGGAGATGCTATGGATGAAGCAACTACCAATTTAATCACTGCCGAACCAGATGAGTTTGTGCCAAACATTCACCCACCTACCGACGACGAAGGAGTATGTAATGCATGTTATAAAATAATTTTACGTCTATGTATGTTTTAGCCTTTTCCTTTTGTTTTCAAATAATATGTTTGCGATCTGGGTATTTTCACATTATACGTTTAAAAATATAAAATCAATAATACTAATCTTGCAAACAGAAGTTTTATGTAATGCGAAGCTGCTTATGTAACATGATGATGTTGTGTACGCTGTGACAATTACACTGTAATGCAAGGTCATCAACCACAACTGTATAATCAGGGTTATAGGTTAAGAAATGAAATAGCTATTTGCATAATGTTCTAAGTGGTCTTGAAGCTGGCGAATTCGATCTTCAAGACGTCAAAGTATAGTCTCAAACTAGGCGCTATGTATATTATTGTACACGTGGAATGAGTTTTATTCTTTCTAATTCATTCGTTACGGTGTTTAATGTTTACAAGTGTTATGCGCGAACTGAGAAGGAATATTTTAATATAAATGTCGTTTAATTTACAGGAACAGTATCACGCGACGCAATCGTTCCTGTCGAATGGATCCTCTGAATTAATAACCGATGATGTTGATTCAAATTCTGCTCGTGTTTCTCAAGCTATTGAGCATATTCAAAGCAAAATTGCTAACACACGAGAGCTGATAAGAATAGAACAAACCACGCGTGATGGTAATTTTCAGTAATTAACAGTTGTCTAGTACAGCATCAATGTTGACCACAAAGTAGAACATTTGGACAACTCGTTGAAATTATGATAATACGACTCGAGGTAGAAAGAGGTAGAAGGGTATTTATTAATATGCATTTTCTTTCAGAAAATGTAAATGAATATCTAAAATTAGCTGCCAATGCAGACAAGCAACAGCTTATTCGACTTAAGTCAGTATTCGAAAAAAAGAATCAAAAGTCAGCGCACAGTATTTCTCAATTGCAAAAGAAATTGGATAGTTATACAAAGAAGTTAAAAAATTACGAGTTAAATGGAGCACCCGCAAGTCATAGACAACCTAGGGAAGTACTCCGTGATATGGGACAGGGGCTTAAGTAAGTGCAACCCTTCTTTATTCGTTGGCACGTAAAATATTAGTGTAGTAGTATAATAGTAAAAAGTATGTATTCGTGAGAGCTATTACACAGTTCAGCTACTTTAAATATAGTTGCTAATGTTAATATTTCTCGGTACTAGAAATGATATACTATAGATCAGTAATTAGGCTGCTTATGGCAATCACTTAATTGATAATATTCCTCTCTATAAAACATATAATACATAACAATTATGATTTAATAATAAATTTCTACCACATTTTGTATACAAATTATTAGGTTGGATACAAACGCTTTTTCCTGAATACTTTTCTTTTTTAAATTCGATTTTTATTCCGATAAATATAGAGATTCATTTCTTCTTTCATCTAATTTAAGAATCACTTACAGAAACGTGGGTGGCAATATTAGGGATGGAATCACTGGTTTTTCAGGGTGAGTGTTGATGTGAAAATAGATTTTATTAATACCACTTGGGAGTATTCCTCCATATCGCGTGCGCTATTGCAAATCTGCTCGTAAAAATTAGCAACTTGCAGAGAAGATAGGCAGTATACCAACAATAGTTGCGCTGTACTCGTATCTAATATAGTTTTGTATTAGTATTATGTATCTAGAATTTTTCAATAGACTGAGACATTGAAAGATGACATATGAAACATGTAGTAACTTCTTAAGAGAGAATTAACCTTTTCTCTTAAGAGACTTTCTATTATTTTAGTTTCATTTGATTGTTTTAGGACTGTTATGTCAAAGCCACGGGAATTTGCACACCTAATAAAAAACAAATTTGGTAGTGCTGATAATATAAACACATTATCACGTGAGTAACTTTTATAATAAATACGTCAGTTAACTAACACGAGATCGCATACTTCCAAATTCGTGTTTTGTTGTTTAACTTATAAATACAATTTAATAACAAATGTATTGTTCGAATACATTTCATTTTGTGTTTTAAACTGCACTGTCACTGGCACAAGTGCTTTATGCCAACAAATCTCAATTTTACAAGCAATAATGTGCACACTTTTGATTTATTTACCATATACATTTATGAAAGAAAATGATCCACAAATATATCGTGCGCTTATCATAAGTATATGGTACATATAATGTGTAAATACACAGTGAATGTAATGTACGTCAGTCTTGTCTTAATTAATTTCTTATTAATAATTGATGGATAAATATTATTCAATTTTCTTGCGCTGTCATGGCAGTTGAGAGTAGTAAGTAACATTTTTGGCTCAATTACTACATATATACTCTTCTATATACCTCCACATATACTTTATTATGTTCCTTACCCTTAAATATAAATTGTAAATATTCTATTAGATTGGTAAGAAAGTTCTTGCGGTTTTTATTATAAAATCAAAATAACAAAAACCGTAAGAACTTTCTTTTCAACCTAATATTCCATGTTATATGTACAATACCTATGTTAATTCTTCTAATATAAACTTGGACACCTAAATACATAATACTGCCACCAATTGTCTATTTTAAACAATTCATGGAACAGATATACTTATATATACCTACATTTAAGCTACACAACCATTTTTATATCCGATTGTTAAATTCATACATTACGAACACAATATTTTTATTATTTTTATTATGATTTTGTGTGATTCACTAATTTTGCTTTATATTTAGTGGCTTCCATAAATTAAAAATTTTGCTTTTATTAAATGTTCGTTATCCAATACACATAAAATACATGTTTAAAATGTATTTTCGGAAGTCGAAGCGATACAAGGAAAACGATTTTTGACCATATTGGTGTTTTGGAACTCATTACATATACACAAGCAAAACTGTACCTAAATTTGATACTAACAACTCTTCGTAAGGCTATACTCAGTTCTATAGGACTACAAGAACATTTCATTGCGAAGAATTAAAAACTAAACACGGTAGTTGTTAAAACAAAGGCGAATAATTTAGTATTGGATAACATTCTAACATGCGACGTCTGTGTCTCTGCAGATGGCTCGACTTTTTATGTAAACGATACACCGCGTGCAGGTAATGGAGATAACGCTAGTGTTGAAGATGATAAAGCACACCATGGATCAGCTACGCTTCCCGGTGGATGTAGTTTGGGATCGACTCATAGTGCAGCGGCAATGAAATTTCCATCGGAGGAAGGTTCCGAGTGCTCTAGTGTTACAAGTGAAAGTGGACCCGGAAGTAGAGGACAGGCACATACATGCGACAGTAACAATGCTGGACTTAGTCTTAAATCTATATTCCTGGAGCTACAAGAGTACAGAGAAAATTTGGATAGGATGAGGGAAAAATTGGAGGGTTTAAAGGTTTGTTTGTCTTTCTTTAATATAAATCAGGGATTTAAAACTGGTGTGATTGCTCACATCAGAAGTATACGAGGGTTAAACAGTTAGTTCGGTTTCAATAAATCACTGTTGATTTTGTTATTAAATAATTTTAGACTTTGCAACAAGAGGTGACCTTTCTTTCCCAAGCATTGCAAGAGGAACGTTTCCGAAGTGAGCGTCTAGAAGAACAAATTAATGATCTAACCGAGTTGCATCAAAATGAAGTAGAAAATTTGAAGCAAACCATAACGGACACGGAGGAAAAAGTGCAATACCAAAGCGAAGACCGGTTAAGAGACATACACGAAATGTTGGAGAGTTGTCAAACAAAAATTTGTAGAATGGAACACCAACAACACCAACAGTATGTCACTCATGAAGGTTTAGATAATAGCAATGCGAGGGCATTAGATGTAAAACTCATAAACATAGTATTAACAGTGTTGCAAGTTATTCTACTTGTTGTTGCAACATGTGCTGGTATAATGACGCCTTTTCTAAGGACCAGGTATAGTTATTTTGTTATTACAAATAATCTTTCTCTTTTTCCAGTTAAGTTAAGATATATTAATGTGCGTGTGACATTGTGCATCGTTAATTCACGGAATTATAAAACGTAACAATAGAGACACAACAATTATCGAATAAAAGTTAAGAATTCATAATAATAATTAGTATTGTTTATGCATTCGTATCACGTCATCGTTGCTGCTGTTCTCCATTCTCATGTTATTCATAGATTCGCAAACTCTTCGTTACGTAACAATGCCATTTCGACTTTTGTGTTTGTTCATTCATTGTTTTATTTTGTTTTCACATCTCTGTTGCAGCTGTAATAAGCCTCATTGTTTCATGTGCAGGGTGCGCATATTAACGACAACGATTGTTGTATTGGGCATAGTGTTCGTGCTCAATCAATGGCCTGAGGTTCACGACGTAGGCAGTCACCTCATGCGCCATCTTGTTCAGATGCTCACCGACATGATTAGACGTTAAGTAGCATCGTAAGTAAATTATTATCGTGCTAATACTTAACGAAGAGAGAAAACCGAACATAAAAGTAATTTTTCAAGCAACAAGTAAGAAGGTATTATACAATACATATCATAGATAATTCTAAAACGATTCGATTTCTTCGATTTTGAATTTCAATTAAATCTAATCGACTTCGAGAGATACAGCGAATACATGAGATTTATTTTAGGGTGGTATACTTAAATTTACTATACCCTGTGATGAAGAAAAGTTGTACACAATGATCAACATTTTGGATCCGTTTATCAGTGCTGTAGTTTTGGAGCAATAATAGCAGGTATATGCGCAGACGACGACTTTATTATACCTATACTAGGAGCTAACGATGTAGTGAGGTGGTGAACCCAGCAGGACTAAACAAAGAGCTTCTTTTATCGACTCATCGCAGCCTAAGATCTTTGAATCTAGGACTGTTTAGTAATTCAAAAAACTACTTGTAAGGCTGGTATGAGAAGGAAATTAATTTAAAAGGGGAGCTTCTTTGTACAGCACTGGGCGAAGTGTCGCTTTCCTAATGTCATGGTTCCCCCCTTATTGATCGTCGGATCCAAACGATTGATTATGGTCTTGCTAGGTTACTACCTCACTATATCATTACTTCCAGGTATACCTCGAACTCGATCGTATTCACCATTACTGTACTAGGTCGGATGAGTGATGAAGACTATTTGATACTGTTGACAGAATTACCATTTAAAAACAAAAAAAAGCATATTTTGCTGTGCAAAAGTGTTTCTCTTATTGTTAGAAGAAAACATATTTCTTAGGGAAGAAAAATGTAAAAGTGTCTTTCATCCTTCATAAATTTCATTTCCATCTCCCTATATTTGTCTCGTGAATTTTGTTCAAAAAGAAAGAAGAGAACGAACGTTTAGAGCAATAATTGCATGCGTGCAAGTTAGCTCGAAGTGTTTATAATTTGTATCAAAATGAAATAACTGTTATGGAACATAAAGGGGACAAAAAAGTAGAAAATGCTGTACACTGATATCGCTTGATTACATATATGGCAGATCGTTAGGAGAATTTACTCGGATAATAGTAATGTCAAGTAACGAATCACGTTCACCTTTTCCATAAGTCATTAATTAAAAGAAAATTAGATGAATTTATTGAACAAGTGAGTGCACTCGCTAAATATTAGAGAAAGAAGTGTTTTATCGTCGGTGTCTGTGGATGGTGCCTTCATTGAAATTAAAATGAATACGTTTCGTATTATAGTGAAAACGTGTCATTTACAAAATACACGATTCTAAACGAAATGTTAATATAATTAAAAACGTCCATTTATTAAACGATAGTGTAAATTAAGAAAACAGAACGATACTAACATTCAATGTAGGTGTTCTTCAGTCTGGACTTGTAGCCTCTGTATACGTCATTCGCAAACTTACTCATCATTCACAAAAACTTAAAAACTGTTTGGAGTATAAACAAAAAGTGTGTATATACAACAGCAAATATCAAAAGAGGACCAACATACTCCCTTCCTCTTACCATTTAATTTTCATTTTTATTCGTGTATGATGTAAAAGTGATGCGTGATAGAAAATAAACGAACATTTGGCTTTATAGTGCTCACGAGTGCTTCGAACCACCACAGACCACAGACACAAGCATGCGCATACATTATAACGGATATAAAGAAATGAACCATGACAGATATTGAAATGAGAGAAAGACTGATGGACTACATCGCTGTTACAATTGTGAATAATTTAGTATTGGTGACAATTTTATGTTGCTAACCGGCCGAGATATTAAAACAAGTTGAAGAAATGTAAGAAAAAGAAAAAAAATAAACAAAGCAGAACAACAATCGCAAAAATGTACAATTGTAATGCGGAGAAAGAAAACAAAGTTATTTTTAATTTAATATAATAGTGCTCAAATCTGTGAGTGTTTAAAATTAAGTCATTGGTCTACGTGAACCTCTTTTTTTTATAGTATCGCCGCTATTTAAGAGCAGAGTGTAGCTTATTTTTTATTATGTTCTCTAGTTTTTGTCTTTGTAGCTTTATCGTAATTTGATTCCTTTTTTTATTGCCTAATATATTTATACATACATGCATATACATACGGAATCATCTTTAAGTTTTACAAAAAAATTATTTATAATTTTTATTAAGTTCGCGGAACTAGATTTTCTGTTATTTATAAATGTTGGACTATGCAAAGTTATTGTTTGATTGATCGGAGGGAAATACAAAAAAAAAACGATATTCAGTCTAATAATGAAAGGTATAACTAAAACGAGATTTCTATAGCAACGTTTTCTACTTCTTTGCTTGTTGTTCACGATGATCAAAATCATTTCTAATAGAAGAAACATTTCATATAAAAAAGATTTTCTATTCGTTAAATGAGAAATTTTTGAAAAAGGGAAATTTCAGCCTATATATGGTTGTGTATAAGTGCATCAAGCAATTGCGTGTTTTCTCAAATCGCTTAAGTATATTTTTCATTTCTTCTAGTTGATTTTCTTTATCGCCGTATCATAAGAATCTTTCTAATTTTGTTACGACAAAGAAACGTTTCTTTCGAATGATCCACTTGCGTTCCTAATTTAAACACATTGCTGTGACTATGATAAGTTTATACGTAAGTGGTAGAAATTTACAAATTAGTTTCTGGGATCAATGTAATGGCGGACGGAAATTTGTGAAATAGGTATATATGTATATTGTCGACGAAAGATATGTATAACAATAATCCGTTGTTGATCCTATCGAAACGTTTTAGGTTGTTTAAATCAAACTGTCTAATTAAGTATTCGTTCGCTTGTTGTTGTATAAATGACAAACTAGACAAAATATATAGGGTGTTGAATGTCGCGCTATATTTACAATGCTTGACTGTCTTTTTGGTTGATTGTTCATGTATCGAAATTTGCTAGTATTTATCTGTACAACGAACGGAGAAATTCTATTTATACTGATAATTCTATGTATGTATACACGTATACAGAGTGTCTCATCTTATTTTATCACTTAAAATATTTTCTGTTACTCTCGGAATTTTATGAAAATGTTTTCTAAAGAAATTCCATAGGTCCATGCGACCGACATGTAATAACTAAATAGACTACGAATCTTTATGCAATTATGGCTTTTAAAAATTTTCAAATAATACTAGAATATAAAACGAGACAGAATTTGGTACGATTCTAATTTATTTCAGATCTAAAAAGACGTTTCTAATCTTAAAATTCGTTTACAAAAATTGAAAATTGCATAAACATCCGCGATCTAGTAATAACGGTAACATGTGATTCTGTTAACACTTTACCTACCGGAAGTCTATTAATTGATTTCTAATGACTTTGTTATATCTAAAAGAAGTTCAAGCATTTTCTTCTGAACAAAAATTCTATCAGTACTGAAAAATGAATTAAGAAGCTCAACAAGTCATGCTGGTACTTGAGTAAAGTGTTATGAAATATTAAGTATTAGATACAATAGCCGTTTTGGAGATAATTATTAATACCGCTTTGTATCTGTTCACCTCCTGTTGCGAGTTCAGTCTAATTAGTTTCAGCCAGTGTGGAATTGCATTTAATTATGAACCATGGAATTATTATCAGAGTAAAATACAACAACGAAAAAAGGCTTGAAATGGGCCAAATGTTAGTATGTCGAAAGATTTTTCGATAAATACTCACCGTCCATGTGTATCTTTCGAAGTCTTTGCAAAGAAACTGAACGAAGCAGAGTGTTTCAAGCGAAAAACAATAACGACTATGTATTATGTAGAATGTAGATAGAAAACCGACTTATTTTTCTTAAAATAAAACAACGCGTTACGTATTTGTTATCTGAACCATGTACAATGTGTATTGAATTGTACGATGAACAGTTTAAACGCGTCCTTTGAGTTTAGAAACATAATGGAAACTGTTTACGACACTTGCAACAAGGTGTAAAGAATTTAGAGTTGTAGGTCATTAAAAGTTTATCTCCAAAGTGGCTGTGTTTAGAGAAAAATAAAATATAGACGAAATAATAATGCAACTTCTGTAAGAAACATTTTGAAAATACAATAGCAAAAATATTTCAGGTGATAGATATTGTTGAAACACCTTGTACGTAGATTTATACACATAGATATATGTATCTAAGCAAACAATCGAAGAAAAACATAAAATGTAAGAGTTGTACGTCCTGATTGACTGTTTATAGCTTTGTATCAAATAAGTTAGACACCCTATATGTATTGTATAGAAATAGATCCATGGTGCTTTGTAAGATACACATGTATATAATCCAATACAAGAAGTAACGTCCCGTTTATCGGAAGTTTTGAATGAAT
Organism: Lasioglossum pauxillum; assembly: GCA_933228785.1. Taxonomy (NCBI): domain Eukaryota; kingdom Metazoa; phylum Arthropoda; class Insecta; order Hymenoptera; family Halictidae; genus Lasioglossum; species Lasioglossum pauxillum. Next base: position 47,658,580 of record OW121703.1, on the reverse strand, counting down.
TCGCTACGATCGCGACCGAAGCTACATCAAATGAATGATAAGCTTGGCAGAAAGGGGCGGTACGTGATTCAAATAAACGTGTTGCGGCATAAACTTGACGGTCCGCGTTGTAAAATATTGCTCGTGTAGCGCACGATTTCTTTTCCGGTATTTTCCACGATGTCTTTTATGATTACAGTTTTTTTGGGAGGATGCCTCGGCGTGTATATATATGTTTACGCCTTTTGTAAATGTTGTTTACTATCGTTCGGCTATTTTTATCAGGGTTAGAGGCTGACGAAATAATTTTAGGTCGATGTTGATGGCGTTTAAAATTTTACAATTTCATCCACCGATTTGTACGCAATTTTGCTAAAAAGTAGCTCTTATAAAAATATTTTACGTGTATCTTGTTTTTTCATTGGTCCTCGTTTATACTGGAAATGTGTGTGAGAACAGCCTTCGAAAGTTAGAGATTTCAATATTGTAAATCATTCAATTGGACACTGGACTAGAGATTTAATAAAAAGAGTATCAATAATATTTTCCATGATTGTACAGTCATTGTCAGAAAGGAAATAATCGTTGCTAGCTGATGCATTAAATGTATCACCGAAACAAATCTGTTTTCCCAGCTGAATTACTTGTTTAACAAATATGCAAAACATTCCTCTAGGTATAGTATGTAGCTTCCAAGATGCTCGATCAAATGTATGTTCATTGTTCCAACACTGTTTTGACTCTTTCTACATAAGCGATAACCGACAAAACAAGAACATAAAATATTTTTGTAACAACTGCTTTCTATCAGAGTTACATAAAAATAAATTGGCGAATGTCACTTTGATAGGTTTTCTTGTTAGCAGTATGTACCAGGATTTTGATCACGATTGATGAGTAGTCAGCGGATCTTTGTGCAAAATAACAATCATCTTTTTTTCCTGGATTGCAACCTTCTGTCTTAATATGTTTAATAGATTGAAAACAATATAACAGTATTTTTTAATTCTTCTAGTGTTTTTACTGTTTTAAATTACACCTACTTATTTTTCTGATAAATGCATAAAATCCACTGTTTAATAATGAGCTTCTTCAAACAGATTTGGAATACGTGGTGATCGGATGTCTGGTTAGCTCAAGATTATGTTGAATTGCTAGAAAATATTTTCGTCGGCCTTCTGGTTACTGAATTTTGAAAAGCAGAACGTTATGTTGTCGGAAAGAAGAAAAGACCTCCAAGGAGATCGTAAAAAGAACTGCGAGACCCGATGGACTACCATCGGACTACCGATTTAGCGAGGGCCCCTATACCTGCACGCTTACAACAATATATTTATACAATAACAATGTTTGGACGTAGCGAATGTGAAGCGATGTAAAAAGAAAAAGCAAACTAAAAGAGAAAAAGCGAACGAGTCACAAGCGTCTACACCGACAGGAGATCGCGTATGTATATGTGAAACAACGATGGACGTATTTTGTATCTTACATTGTTACATTTTTCTGTAAGTTTCTCTCTTTATCGCGACTATTTACAATTTTATATGTATTTTATATTTACCGAAGTTCAACGGAGGAACGCACGACGTATGCTTAAAATAAGTTCATGACAAGCTAATGTGTTACGATCCTGAAATCCTCACAATCGATGTAATCATTAAATTCACTATCCTAATAATGTTAGGGGCCCCTAGCTTATAGTGTAGAAAGAAAAGAAACAGCGTAACGAAGTAAAATATATCGTCATCGATGCCTTGCATAGGTAGTTAATGTCAAATTATAGATTAAATATTTGTCGTCAATTGTAGAACGATGTAGGTCAATATGATCATCGATTGTAACTGAAGTTATCACACTAGACGCATACACACCGGGTATACGTATGTAATAGCTGTATAACAAGTCAGTGTAATGATGTATTTAAAGGCAAAAATATGTTTATGTCCATTTTTAAAAGGTGTAAAAAAAATAAGAATGGCATACGCGCGTGTAACACTCGTACAATGTTATTGCTGCTAAGAGACCATTGCAAGTCAAGTATTGATTTGGCAGCCCTTATAATTGACGTTATTATTTAATACCGTTTCGAAATAAAAATAATTTTTACTAAACTCGACCATGTTTTCCACTAAGTAGGACTTCCCTTACTTGCTAATGAAATATAGAACGAAAACCTTCCCTGCAAGCGAAAGGACCCAGACAGCACAGCCTGCCCGAGCCCACCGCCGGCCCAAACCTCCCGAGGCCCGTGACCGGCAGGTTACTACCTAACACAATGCTTGGATCGGCTCGAGGCTGATTCCGTTGGATCCGTGCCTGCTTCTTATGCGCGCAATGGCCCGGAAATAGCCAGGCATGGGCTCGAGCCCACAGCCTGACGGCCGTGCCAGATTTCAGCTAGATTTCAGCCAGAGTCTAATGTGGCCAATCAGTGCTTCGATTGAGCCCAACTTTTCTCGCGCATGCGCGTCACAGTGCGGGTCGCATGGAAATGAGGATTGCAAGGGTGCGGGATTCACGTTCTGATTTCTTAATAATACAAAAATTTGATATTTCAGTAGTCAATAACGCTAGATAAAAGATCAATCTAGGCCGTGATCGCCCTCGAAACTCCTATTTTTACATTTACGAGTCGTAATTTGCATCATACGGAAGCATACAACTGCGCATGTAGCTATTTTCATAACATATATAATGCAAATTACGCCTCGTATAGGAAAAAAAAAGACTTTTGAGGGTGTTTGCTGCCTAGATTGATCTTTTATCTGGCGTTTTTGACTACTGAAAAACCCCTTGTTTGTATTATCACGAAATGAGAACGCAAATGCCGCACCCTTGCAATCTTGTAAATGGGCTGAAATCTAGCTGAAATCTGGCACGGCCGTCAGGCGAGCCCATGCCTGGCTATTTCCGGGCCATGGCGCGCATAAAAAGCAGGCTGAAATCGAGCCGGTGTGCTGTCTGGGCGTATTCGTTACTACTTTCAGTCTCCTTTTCTGAACATTAAGAAATGAAAATATGATAAACGTGAATGGGTATATGATGTGTATTTAAAAATAACTTCAAAGTTGACTGTAAAGTTTTTGTATTTTATACCGAGAGGGTTTGTGAATAGTAATATTACAATCATCACAAATTCACAGATAATGTAATCATTTCATTTATAGTAATAATATATCACAATTTCTACTTTGTGTAGTGCTGAAAGCTGTTTAATTTTAAAGAGCATCGCTGGGACGCCACTGACGAGATATAATCACTTTTTTTAAAATAGTATTCCTTGAATAATAAAACGTAGCTATCAGCCTTTGATTTATTAAATAATATTTTAACATTTTGCTAGTATTAATAAGAAAATATTTCGTTTTCCTTATCATAATCATGTTTTTTGTATTATAGTCGGTAAAAGCTGCATTATCTATTTCTCCAATAATATTTGTAACAATGCTTTGATATATGTAAAATGTGAATTGTAAATATGTTCTGTCTTAGAACTGTTTATGCGTTAACTTAACTGAATCTCTTTTTTTTAAATAAATATGATTCTTGTTGTCTTACGAGTGTGATACGCGTGTGATCGCATTTCTTAGAAATACATTAAAAATTAAATTAAAAATCGTTTTATTCCAATGATATTGTTAACTTGATCAAATAGTTGAGCTCTTCATTAAAATAAACACAAGTATTGTTTGTATCATAGATTTCTACATTAAGAAGCATTTGAATATGCATCATTGGGAAAATTGATTATTATAAGTAAAAGACTATAATATCATAGACTGAAGCGGTTATAACGTACGTATTTCTTTCGTAACTTATTTTTAAGTTGTTGACTACATAGTTATAGCTACACGTGTACATATGTATGTATAAATATATTTATAATATACTTTATGTATACATACATATACGTGTATACACGTTTTGTGGCTCAGCAACCGTTCATCTCCAAACATATTGTAGGACAATACAAAAGGTAGATACAGTAAATATTCGATGGACACGAGGGCCTTGGGGAGGTTCGTTTGCACAGTTCGTAAGAGAGACACTATTTAAACAATGACCGCGTGCGGCCGAAGCGCAGCAAAAAATAGCGTAATGAATGAAACCTGTTTGTTTTTACTTATTTTTAATGAACTTCTACCAACTTATTTGTGGCATTTTTCTGATTAAAATCACACCAAACAAGAATTTCTTTTGCATTCAACGTGTAACACCTTGCGTCTATAGAATGTTTACTGTAATTTAAAAGTATCGACATAATTCGGTAAGATCTTTATACCGATATAAAAAGGAAATATAAGTGATTGTTCAATTTCACTTCTCTTCACATGTTTGTGTGTAATTTTAGAAAACATATCTTTACCCCTCACAAAGAATTCTCGAAAATATATTCTTTGTATACAGTTTTAAACGTATATGCTACAGTAAAGGAATACATTATGGTGACTAAAGCCGCTTCTTGTAAAATGCAGACTCAATGTTTTCTTTTCTCTCATCTGCCTGTATCAACTTCAACATTGTCAGTACTTTCCTTTTGTTCATTTTCGAAGGTTCAATCAGCGGTAATCTGAATTCCCTCTTGCGAATTTCGGAGCACGATTTCAGTTGGTAACACATTTTTCACTTCATTTTGACGAGGAACTGGTTCTTCTTTTTTCACAGGTTGCACAGTGGCGTGATGTTTCTTCTTGTGACACATCATGGTTGATCTGGATACAAACGTTTTACCGCAAGCGTCGCATTCGTACGGTCGTTCTCCGGTGTGCAGTCTCTTGTGAATAGCCATCGGAGTAAACTGTGTAAACGTTTTTCCACAGATATCGCATCTGTAAGGTCGTTCTCCCGTGTGCAATCTTCTGTGACATCGCAATGCGGCTCTTCTAGCAAACACCTTTCCACACATATCACATTTAAAGCTTTTCTCCCCGGTATGCATTGTCGAATGGATTTTGAGGTCGACTCGCGTTAAAAATCCTTTGCCGCAAACCTCGCACAAGTATGGTTTCTCGCCAGTGTGGATGCGCAGATGCGTGTTAAGATAACTTTTACTAACGAACATCTTATTGCATACCACACATGGATATTGTCGGTTATCCATACCCGAATGTATTTTTTGATGACTTTTACAAAGTCCTTTAGTTATGAAACCTCTACCACAAATTTCACACACATACGGTTTAACACCGAGATGTCTGTTTTGGTGGTCTAGTAAAGATTGTTTCGTTTTGAAATGTTGCCCACACGTGTTGCATGGAAACGGCTTCAAGTCTGAATGTACTCTTTGGTGAAGAACAAGATAGCTTTTCGATTGGAAACCTTTGCCACATGTAGAACAATTGTAATCAAACTGTCCCGTATGAGTAGCCGTGTGTTGCGCAAGCCCTATTTTACTTCTAAATGCTTTTTCACAAGTCACACACTGAAATGGCTTTTCACCGGTATGTTTTCGCATATGCTCTTGCAATTTGTAATTTGTCCTATACTGTTTCCCACAGTGGGTACAAACTTTCGGTGTCCATCTTTGTCTCACTGGCGCTTGTTTCTTTTCATTCGTGTTCACACCATTTTGAGACGGTGACAATTCTGATTCCTTGTCGTGTACTTCACTGCAGAGCGTTTTACTTTTATGTGTATCACAAGTTTCTTTATGTACATTCAACGCGTCTATGTTCGTATAATATAAACCGCACGAGCAGCAAACAAAGTACTGCTCGAAATGTGTTACCATATTACTTGATCCTAAAATAGCTTCGTTACAAAATGGACACACATACCAATGAGAACCTGTTTCATCGATTGTTGGATTATTTAATGTAGATTCTAACAATGAATTTTTCGCGTCTTTCGTATATTCCACTAATATTTCTGAGCTTCCACTTGTTACTTGACTTGTCGACGCTAAAGTCTCTGTTTGAGTGGTTGTATGCGTAGAAGTTTCAGTCTCCGCAACACGTGCCTCTTCTATATCGCTATCAGCTTCTGAGCGAGTCGGAGGAAAATCACTGTGCGATGTCTGTGGATTAAAATTGTTATATAAATTTTATTGTTCGAGTCTATTTTCTCGAGAAGTTATTATTATATTGTTCCGTCTTACATTGTTTTCCAATACATTTGTAGATTCCTCCACATTTAATCTTTCTTGCAATCTATGATATTCTTCCTTTATCGGTACAGACTCAAATTTTACATTTTCACAATAATGAACTATTTGCTGTCCTCTATCCTGATCTTCCGGTGTTATCGAAGTCACATAATTTATTCCTAATTGACCCAAATGATCGCTCACTGTTAAATTTCCGACTACAGTCATATCTCCTTCTAGATGTACAGCTATTTGATGATTGGAAACCTACAAGATCATTATATAAATAAGTTGTAGAGGCATAAATACTAATTGAAATATTATGTTGTTACTTTCAAAATTATTAACAACTCAAATTTAGTTCTTTAGTGTCATTTCAGTAAGCACAATGTAGCCATATACGGTTCTGTCTCGAGAAACGGCACCAATGATTGTTTCGAGAGGATAGGAGAAATTTCTATCCCCTTCTTCTTATAAAGTTATCTATTTGACGCTGCTTATTACCAGAACAAGAGGATACATTATATTTTATCATTTTCCAATAAAAGATATCGTTTTAACTCCAAGCTACTGCTGTTTCTTGAGACGCAACTGTAGAGTTTTCTGGTGTATTTACTTCTCGTATGTGTTCGTTGACCATTCTGACTGTATCTCCATCTAAACAGTCGATACCTGTAACCTCGATACCGGCATCCTGTTGTCCTATTTGATCTTGCGTAACAACCTGTTCGCCACCTGCCAGGTCCATTTCATCCATAACTTGCATCGTGTGTATAGTAGTTTCGGTTGTCTCCTGAGAATTTTGTACGTTATCCATATTACTTTGTATTCTATCTATGTCCCTTTGAATTCTGTTCATTTCTTCAACTTCATCCAAATCATGCTTTGTTATGCGAACAACGTCTTCTTTAGCAATAGCCTTTAACATTTCCATGAACATTCCTTCTGTATGCAAGCATTTCTCACGAAAATCAAACAACTGGTCCAATTTATACGCGCAATCCTCACAGACCACTTTCGGCAACTGATCGCTCATAGACACCTGAAAACAATTAGTTAGATATCAACACAATACTGTTTTCTGTTAAGATATTTATGAACTAGTACGGTAGTCTTCGTTTAAACTGCATGTAATCAAAAGTAATAGCTAGGATGATCATTGTTATAAGATCATGGAACCTTGCACCAATTTTCGTTCTCTATTTATAGTTAAATTAGGAAGAGGGGGTGAGGACAGAACACTGAAGACTGCAGTGAAATCGGACCTCTATCTTTATACATGGTTTTACCTGCACTGGCAAACACGCGGCTATTTTTTTGTCAATATTACGCATTTGATCACCGGCTTCGAAGATCGGTAATCCCATGAGAATACCAGTCTTGGTCGCACATAAACGACACAAATAATCAAATTCCTCGACGACCGCCATGTCAACAGAGCAGGGGAGATCTTAGAGATCTTGTCGCCAGACCGAACGAACGGCCTAAGGCACGATCAAAATGTGTTTAGCTTAAAAAATCCAACAGGACCGTTCTTTTATGGACTTTAACGGACTCGTTATGCATTACGAGGTTCCCTAATCCGACGCCAGTAGATCGTTAGCTCAAAATTCGTCTACTTCGGAGATATGCATTATCCAGAAATATTTGTCAAACGAGCCTGCGTTCACAACATCGAGGATCCTCTTCAATCCTCTTGCAATCAACCGTGTGGTACGTGGTGGTACATACATACATACTACATGTACATACCCCTAGCTAACGAAACAGTTTGCGCTTTGCGCTGCTCTCTTTCCATCTAAAAAGAATATGTTGCGTAGATGGCGCACTGAACACACTTTTCATCTTAGACCTTAGACCATATATACTTATAGACCCGGCATAGGTATAACAGGATTTGCAGCCGAGTTCCACTGTGCCAGTGAACATTCTTGTTATAAATGTATAAATGTACAATAAAAACATGTATGAATCTACAAATAATAATTGTAATAAACATTGTAATAAAAATACGTATATTTGCGTATTAATTTATTGAACCACCAATTTTTCCCGATCCCCGACTTGCCGTAAAGTTACAATATGTACTGTTTTCCGGAGAATTGCAGAAATAGCAAAACTTTCAAAACAAAAATTTTCGACCGTCTGACTTGTCGTCGAGTTGTACTACTGAATTTCGAATACCTCTTTCGACATTATAATATAAAAAGAAAATATTAGGAGAACATGATGTCGCAGGAGGTGGCATGAATTTCAGTAGTGCAGGTCAGCGATAAGTCAGACGGTCGAAAATTGAGAAAGTATTAGGAGAACATGATGTCGAAGGAGGTATTCGAAATTCAGTAGTACAACTCAACGTCAAGCTGGACGGCCGATAATGTCCGACACGTCAGTAGTGAAATTCAATTTTTGAGGATGGAGAATGAAGAACACATTAACTGTGCTAACTATTATTCTTTATTTTTCAACGACAAAATTACAACTTGTTTTATTTCTATATACATAACAATTTTAACTGTGTAACTATATGTTGAGTGTGAAAAATACATTGGGTGATTGGTCTACTCTTATACCTCGTCTGTGGTCTAAGGTAGGGCCAGAGAATTAAATTATGTTGTCATACGTAGAGGGCGCATGAAAATATTTGATTTTTTAGCAACGTCGGTATTTCAGATCGCAAGCCACGAACTGTACACGGTGGTTAACCTCTTAGCTTGCTCGTCTTAGCTTATTCCACGTCTGTAGGTTTACATAATTTTCAGATTTTCATGTAACAAAGGAAGGAACAAATAACATTGCAAAGTAATCTAAATATATATTACGCTATGGCTTTAATCCGGTTAGTACTCTGTGATACTTTTTACACATAATAAGACTGAAACTTGATTCATAATGATGTTCTCAGGTTCACGGTGAAAGCTACCATGGTCGGTGGTGTTGTGTATTACACCTGTCAAGAAGGATTATGGTCAAAATCGGAAGAAACAGCTAAATTATATGAAAAATTATATAATAATATTGCTCCATATGTCAAACACAATGTTTCACCGGAAATAATTTATGAGGTAATGGAATATTTATTTCATGATTGTATGTCATATTTATACAATTACTTTTGATTATATACTTTCTGCGATAAATTTCAGATATAATGTTTCATTCATAATATTACTTATTAAATATTTTTTATTTAGGTTAATCGTCTACCAAATGTCGACTGCATGATAAATTGTTCAAAATCATATTGGAACAAAGGTGTTATGACTTCAGTGAGATTTATTTCTAACCTACCTAATCATGTATGTGATGGAGCAACCAATCTTTCCGAAACTATACAAAAATATTTGAAAGAACAAAGTCAATAGATTAAAAATTAAATTTTCCCCGATAGTCAGCTTTTATTTAAATTGTATAGTGTACAGTGTATTTATTTTATATACCAATACTTTTACAATATTTAGATCTATTTCTCTGTACACATAAAATGCTCCAATGTAAAGTGCTCTTTATAAGAGTTTATGTGTTCATATGTTACTAATAAAGGTATTTGAGATTAAAATGTCATACATTTATTAACTTCCCGATTTTATAGGGAAGTTATTGTAATTACCCCGAAAATCGAAAATCGATTTTTTAGCAAATCTTCACGTTTCATGGTCATTGCAGTCATTTTAGACTATTTTCAGCAAAATGTTCGTATGTGTGTGTGTGTGTGTGTGTGTGTGTGTGTGCGTATGGCCGTTTCTATGTAATCAAATTTTTCGTTAACGTTTTCAGAAAAAGTAACAACGCGATCAGGATGATGAATGATGCAATCGATGTGCCCCGCTGTAACTTAGAGCTGATTAGATTTTGGTCCATATTGGTCAAGTAGTTTTTTAGATTTTTACTTTTTTTTCGAAAAGAGTTGATTCTTCAATGCAATTTATAAGGGAGGACGAAAATTTTCCACCAAAGAACCAAACGCAATTACATAAAAAATATTTTTCTTAATTTTTTTTTTAACTGATGCTAATGTTACCGCTTGGAATAATCGAAAGTTATTCCAATGCAACAGTGAATTTATCATCTCTACTCCCAAGAATATCTTTGGGAGAATATCGATGAAATTACAAAAAAAAAACGATGTTAGCGATGTTGGCGAAGGAGTAACGAATCGGGAAGTTCTTTGTGTGACTCTTGGAGAGTCACACACCAAATAAAAAACATTAATATCAGTAGCCATGCGTATCACTAACCCTCTCGCAAGAGCAGTCCTACCCGCGAGCTCGCGAAGCGAGCGAGCAATAACAACCTTACTCGCGAGCGAGCGAAGCGAGCGAGCAACAATAGCCCTCTAGTTTATTGATCTATTCACTGTGATCGTTTCTCAAAGAATAGTCGTGGCTGGTGGCGACGTTGCCGTGGTGTCGGCGTCGGTCAGTACATGTGTAATTACAACATTCGTGGAGCTTGCATAATATTTCTAAATAATTTTTAACCATAACAATTTTCAGTAAATTCTGCCAGAAATTAATTGGTTATTATTTATTCCCTGATACATTATATTTACATTTATTGATGAAATTTAGTTCCGAATCTACCGCTAGATGGAGCTGTTACCCCGTACTGCTCTGTCGGTAACATTTGGCTAACAGTTTTGCCGCTGCATGAAATGGCGCTGTACGGACGTTTCTGCTGTAATGAATATCCAATATTTTTCATTTTTCATGAATAAATTATCTTTTTTGTTCTTTATTAACAAGCTTTATTTAGATCTTATTGTACAAGAATCTTACTTTACTGAGGCTAATCGCCGCGCATGCGTGTGAAATCTGTTCTTCTATGGCGTCTATGGCGTCTATGGATGTGATTTGTGATGCGTTCAGTTCGTTGATTTGTGCGTGCACGTTCTATTATGAAAAACAGAGAAAAATATTGTAAAAATTAAGCAAATGAGAAAATACTAACATGCCTGCCCAAGAAGTTGCAGTGGTGCAGTTACCGGTGACCGAGGGTGAAGAAAATAATGCACCTTCATCACAACCGATCGTGGGGATTATTTACCCTCCACCGGAGGTTAGGAGTATCCTTTGGCAAACTGCTACATATATGTGTATTTTATTAACATTGATACAATTTTTATTTTGAGGTTACTTATTAGTGACACTTATAATGAGAGAATAGTTTTCATTGACAAAAATACGTATTTAAATTCTTATAATTTATCAATTGTGTATAAAACGTGTTTTTAATCTTTTATTTATATATATTTTATATTATGGAAAAATAAACCGTGTGTAATGTAATATCCTTATGTAAAAAAATTTTAGATGAAATGAGATACTTACATGGAGACTCTACTACGAGATACCCACTGATTTTATTCGTCTTTATGTATATGTTGTACAGTTCTAGATGTCCTATGTAATATCACCTTTTAACACTAACAATACCAGGTACAAAATGTGTTGGATATACACTACTGTGCAAAAAAAAGAAGCAGCCAATATAATTATAAGATATAATGACAAACAATAATCTTTATGTAGAAATTATATCGAACAATGATTGATTTATTGCATTTAAAGTATTAGATAATCCGCAATAACAGATGGTTTGTACGCCGACATTCACATTGTTTTCCTGATATAAAAATTTAGATATCGTTGACAAGACTGCAAGTTTTGTGGCTCGAAATGGACCAGAATTCGAGTCGAGGATCAGACAAAATGAACTTGGAAATCCAAAGTTCAACTTCTTGAATTTTGGTGATCCATATCATGCATATTATCAGCACAAAGTAAAAGAGTTTAAAGAAGGAAAGGGTCAAGAGCCAGCTATAGGACAAGGTCTTGGGAAAGCTGTTAACCTTGCCGCTCATCAGAAGCAGCAAGAAATTTTAAAACAAGTGGAACAACCATTTGTTCCAAAAGATCCTCCTACCGAATTTGAATTTATCGCTGATCCACCTTCTATCTCGGCATTGGATTTGTAAGTTACTAGATTATATATTTGCTACGTTATTTATTTATCTATTTAATTATGCTATTGTGATAATCCTTCTGAACTTTTTTTGTCCATATTGTGCAGCTTTGTACTTATATAAACTAGTAGTACAATCATGATTCCTTCCATTTATGTAGGACCCTTTTTATTTTAAAATTTCTTTACATCTTCAAAAGGAAATTCCAGATTAGATGCCATTGCATATCATTCATTCATTGCAATTATGCTATTAAGTACTACTGAACTATACAATTTAATTATTTTGTTACCATTATTTCAGAGATATCGTAAAACTGACAGCACAATTTGTAGCTCGTAACGGTCGTCAATTTTTAACAAATTTAATGAACAGAGAACAAAGAAACTTTCAATTTGACTTCTTACGACCACAACATTCATTGTTCCAATATTTTACTAAACTCTTGGAACAATATACAAAGGTGAAACGAGAATTCCTCCAAATAATCTGTACATATTCTTCAAGTATCTCTTTAAACAAATCTGAATTTGTAGGTATTAATTCCACCTAAAGATCAATTACCCCGCCTTCGTAATGAAGCAGCAAATATGGATAAAATATTGGAACAAGTTAAATATCGTGCTGAATGGTTAAAGTACCAAGAAGCTCAGAGACGTAAGGAAGAAGAGGAGTTAGAACGCGAACGAGTAGCCTATGCTCAAATCGATTGGCACGATTTTGTTGTAGTGGAAACTGTTGATTATCAACAGTTTGAGGTTGGCAATTTTCCAGCACCAACAACACCGGACGAAGTTGGTGCTCGAGTACTCATGCAGGTAATAATGTGCGGCTACATTTTAGTACAGCAATGTCCGACTGTAAGTCATTTCTCGGTTCTGAGTTGTGACTTAGATATGAGCGGGACACTATTGGCTTCAAAGACTTCAAAGACTGCGCCAAACGTAGAAAAGAACAGCGAAGTTCGAGAGGCCTCGGTTGCCGAGAAGTGTAAACATAACTAATCCAATAACAAAACTTCTTTATTTTTCATTATTTTTTTATGGGACTACTTCTAACGTATGCCCCCCAGTGGAATGGGCAGCGTAGGGACATACACAGTCAAGCTTTCAGCAAGACTTACAGTCGCGGAAACGTTACTGTATTATTTTTTCCTCTTTCAATTTCTTATTCGCAATAAAAACGCTGGCTAACAATAACGTGAACACCCTGTATCGTACTTGTGTCATTGGATCTTTTGTCACATCACTGTTTTCTTAAATTTTTAGGAAAGAATAGAGGAAGGTGAAGATGTAGAGATGCAGATCGACAGTGAAGGAGACGATGAAATGCAAAATCGTACGGATGGTGAAAAGGACCGCGCGAAGGATAATAATCAAGTAAATATACTGTTTCGCTCTGTCTGCCTAGAAAATTAGTAACAATCAATCATCGTTACCATTTTATTTTTAAGGTACAAGATATGGAAGAAGATTCAAGCGATGAAGATGATGTATCACCTCCGGGCGATACTCATAAATCTAAAGAATCGAAACCACGCGACAGTAATAGTATGCAGCCCCCGCCGTTGCCTCCTACTCCAGGAAATGTAGTGGTGAAGAAAGGCTATGATCCTAAGCAGCATGGTAAGTAATAGATAACATTTATTATGATTGAACAGCAGATTTTATGCATTTACGATTAAAATACTGTTATATTATTTTGGATCTATTAACCCTTAGCACTAAATTATTCAAAATATTCTTTACGTTATTAAATATATCGGTATCTAATCAATTACTAATAGGGATTGGAAATATTCTAGGTCGGAAAAAATGTTTCATTTTCGAGTTAAAACAGCTCCGAGTGCAAAGGGTTAAATATATCAAGAAAGAAACTAAATATCTATTTTACTTCAGTTTGTTGCAATTCAGACAAAACGTTTTTATGTTGTATAAAGACCCGTTTTCTAATTATGTTATACAAGTACTGTAATTTCCATTATATAACGAACATGTCAATTTCCGTAGCAAGTAAAACTGTGCGTCCTGTTGCTCCTGACGAGTACTTGATATCTCCAATTACTGGAGAACGTATACCAGCGAGTAAAGTTCAAGAACATATGCGTATTGGATTATTGGATCCACGATGGGTGGAACAACGAGATAAACATCTCGATAAGTTGGCACAAGAAACAGTATTCGCTCCTGGTACTGCGATTGAAGCCAGTTTGAAACAACTAGCCGAAAGACGTACCGATATTTTTGGTGTTGGTGACGAAGAAACTGCTATCGGTAAGAAAATTGGAGAGGAAGACAAGAAGAAGGATGACAAAGTTACATGGGATGGACACACGTCGAGTGTTGAAGCAGCAACCAGAGCTGCCAGAGCAAATATTACTCTGGAGGATCAGATTCATCAAATACACAAAGTTAAAGGGCTTCTTCCTGACGAGGAAAAAGAGAAAATTGGACCGAAACCAGCTAACCGCGCAGCAGAATTATCACATATGGCGGCAGCTGCTTCGAAACCTCAGGCTACGTTGAAAGCACCTCCTAAACCACCAGCACCGAAACCAGTACCGGTTCCAACGCAACCACCGCCACCGCCAACAATGAGTATGCCTACTATGGGTATTCCTCAGCCGATGATGGCGCAAGCGCCGATGATGATGATGGCCCCGATGCCTCCCATACGACCACCGCCACTTATGAGTAAGTAAAATGTCGAATTATATTCAATATATTCAAAATGTTATTCTCAAACAGTCAAAAATACGTCATTCCGTGTTGTATTTCTCACTTCTCTTTTATTCGATTCTAGCACCTGCAATGTCACCATTTATGCCAACTCCACCACCTATGCAACCACCAATGGCATCCGCTGTAAGTATATGTATTGTAAAATAGTATTTAGTGGAGGTGTGCGAGAACCCGAACGTGCTCGGGAATCCCGATATACATACATATTCGAGAACCTGTCCCGACTAGGGATGGCGTGAATTGCTACTTTTGTCACGGTGATTTTTCACAGTGATCACACACCTTTGCTATTTGGCTATTGTATAGAAATTACCATATTTTTTCATCTTTCAGATGGGATTGAAACACCCATCTGAACCTATGGAAGAAGAGCCCCAAACTAAGAAATTGAGAACAGAAGATTCTTTGATACCTGAACAGCAATTCTTGGCTAGGAATAAGGTATTGCATTGCTTATTAAAAGCAGGCATTCCAATTTTTCTACAGATGTACTCTAAAATGATATATTTCAATATTACAGGGCCCTGTACAGTTGAATATAGCTGTACCAATGATGACGGAGAAAGCAGAATGGAAGTTGAACGGACAGACATTAAACATTACTCTGCAAGTGAGCGATACTGTGGCGACAATGAAGGCTCTTATACATGAGCAAACAGGCATGCCTCCCGGTAAACAAAAGTTGCAATACGAGGTAAGATCAGTTATATTATATATTTTTTGGATTTCTCTGCTTATATCTTATATTGTATTCAATAATAATTATTTCCTTTTTTAGGGAATGTTTTTCAAAGACAGCAACACTCTTGCATATTATAACTTGACATCTGGTAATGTAATTAATCTTTTACCAAAGGAAAGAGGTGGCAGGAAGAAGTAAAACCAAACAATATGAATTGCACATTCTCTATGGTTTTACATTACTGCTGCATATGAAAATTAATTTAACCTGTACTACATATATTGAACGGGAATATTGTAGCCTGTTATTAGGCACTGTAATCATTCAAGATACATAAATAAACACACGATTAATTAAATTAATTCCACTTTTTACATTATATTTTTCGTCGTTTTCTATAATTGTAATAAATTACAATTTAATAAATTAATGAAATACAATAATATCCATATATGTATATATAGTTTTTCATTTAAAAAATTGCACTTATAGTTTTATCTTGTACTTAGACTTATAAGGCGTTAACGATTTAGAATCAATTAGATAATGGAGTAGTGAGACATTGAAAATGCAATTGCAAAATATAGTCTGTACATTTCTATCGCGATTCTTTTTAGTAACTTTTTAAAAACACTTTTCTATTTTTACATAAAAATAATTCCAACAACTTCACGTATAAATATTTCTAATATTGGTAATATCAGCTTATTACAACTGATTGAAACATCAGCACGTTTAATTGTAAAAGCCAGCTTCTAAAAATCGTTTAAAAAATGGCGTAAAAAACTCGGCGTAGGTCAGTTAAAACAAACATTAACTGCACAATTAATTCTTTATCTTCTACTTGTAAGTATTATGCAAGATGAAGGCCCCTTGGAACAACTGCTTTCCCTGTGGTGTATGTACAAGTCTACATACATTAATTTGTACTTGATTTCTTCATGATTTGTTCCACTATCTTTCGATAACGGGCAACCATGGATCTGTATATCTAAGAACAATACAGTCAAAGATGAAGATAGTTTTGTTCGATGCTATACTGAATGTATTAATAATTGCATTGTCAGTAGACTGCGAATCTGTATGCATTTATAGCAAAATTGAGTACTGAAATTCGAAATTGTTGAAAAAATTTAGAAATTGAAGATGACAATCTATAGAGAAGAAATAACATTCGATTTAGTTTCTGTTTCTTGCAATTTTTATTTTGCATAAAGATCCGCAGTCTAATTATGAGTGTAATCTTCAGGGGTTTGCAGGATTTGCAAAAACCAACGCAAGTCTTGATCTTTTTGAAACTGATTCACAGAAAGAATACTGAAGATAGTGCCCACGTAAAACAAATAATAAATTAACATGGTTAATCGAGGAAATTTTAATGAGTTCCTTTAACCCCTATAGAATAACCCTTCAATTCCTCTTAGCTTCTGTTACTTACTGAATCTGCATCGTCATAGGGACGACAGACACATGTTGGCTCAGGCAGGCAGCGTGTTATCTCATCAAAATTACTTTCGTGTCGTAATAGAGCATACTTTGCCAGGTAGGCTGCACCCATCATAGCTGAATTAGCTACGTCCTATACATTTCAATTCGAAATTTTAATAATACGAAAGGTAAAATAATAGTTTGTAATATAAACATTAAAAAAAGCTATTATTACCAATATGTACACTGGCGAATTGAAAACGTCGGAAAGTACTTGCAAAATAGCTTTATTTGCCGAGGCACCTCCCGTTGCAATAATTCGAGTGTTCGGACCTACAAATCATTGGTAACATATATTATTCTTAATAGTTTGAAAGATAATTAAAATTATTGCATCTTTCCGGAAACAGCTTGAATTCGAATTAAGTAGGCTGGACAAAGTTATCTCCAATATTTCTAATAAATAATCAACATCATTTTCCGGAACACGTAGTTCACAGAAGTAAAAGATCTTCTTTGGGAAACGAAAAATTTGTGTTGTATCGTTCTTACCAATAACGAAACCAAAATCCTCCGCATGCGCTCTTTTCGCAACAAATTGACCCTCGATCAGAGCTCTTACTTCGACCTCTTTCGAGCTGTATCGTGATATCTCGTCATTGGCTTTATTGAATCTATGGTCACCGATGATGAAAGGCAAAATTTCTTGTGCGTCAAAATATACACCTAAATTTCCAAAATTACCGCGGGGAGTACTCTCCAGTAACTCGTTAAAAATTTGCCAAGAACCTTGTGCCGCACTATCGCGTATTCTTTCACGCGTCAGAGATCCATTTTTAAAACTAAAAATTTCCAATTACATTATCTTTGAAACAGGATTGGGCATTATTGTAAGTATATTGAAACGATTTGAAAAATATTTCAAATAATTCATTATTTCAAATGATTATTTGTCGTCCGATTTCAAATAAAATGTGCCCAACCCTGTTTTGAAAATCATTTACGCATTCATCGTATCTATGTATTTAGTCTCCTGCTCGACTTTTCTTTTCCTTAAAAAATTCTGTTTCGTACTTATATATATTTATTTCTTCGGTACAATTAATTATTTATTTGTGATCCATTTATTCCACAAGTCGTTAAATAATCCTTTGAATATAACAAGTTATAGGAAACATTTCTGTCGATGCTTTCTATTATTGCATTACGAAACATAAAGAAATAAAGAAGTAATGAAATTCGACTTACCACAGCAGCGCCATAAAAGCATTGTCGTCAATGGGATTAGAAAATACGTGGCCCTCCAACACGGTTTTCGGTTTGTTTAACCACAAAAACAAAGTATCGCTTGTACCTAAGCTACAGGCGATATCTCCTTCGTTTAGTCTCATCCCTGTAAGTTATTAAATAAGCGTATTACTTGTTGAATTCCATAAAAATTCGTCATAATTTTAATGACTAGAGAATATTGCCCAAGGCTGGATAATGGATTCGAGACTTGTCGCCAGAAGTAGAAGCAATGCATATAAATTAATGCTGTCAGTTGGACAAAAAAGGAGAATGTTCGTGCGAAAACTGTGGAATTACCTCTCTGTCGAGTGTACGCTTACCAATTAGAGAACCAGAATTGTCCCCCGTGAAAGCAATTATCCTGCATGCCTCATCGAAGCCGAATCTCTCTACGAAATAATTCGAAATCGGACCGATGTTGCTACTCGAGGGAACAGGTACACCGAGTTTTTCTCTTAAGTTTGGACCGCAAGCCTGCACAAATAACAATTTATTATCAATAAATTTCAACAACCTGATTTTCACTTGGATTTAATACGATGCAAAAAAAGTCAAAGGAGCAATAACTACGATGAACTTTTAATTTCATTAATTGCAACTGTTTCACCTTATTGATAGTGATATTTTTTGCTTCAAATCATAAACCTCATGTTCGAAGAATTTGTTCGAAGCAATAGTATTAATTGTTGAAAGAAAAAGAACGTACAGTAAAGTCTTGATCTAGCAATAAGTCGGACCCTGCGGCCAGCGCTCCGACATAGATCCTGTAGGGATACTATTTTTGTTAATTAAACCACTAAATACAGTTGAAACGATATCGTGTTAAGTTGGCGAAAGTCCCATAAAAATAATGTTTTGTAATTGGAGTAGTGTGGTTCACTCCGATATACCCGTTCGAGCTTCTTATTCCCTCGCAGGGTAAGTCCCCCAGTGGAGGGGGTGGGCGAACTGACCAAGATAGTACAGTTCCATCTGGCTTACAATTAGATTAAGACTTTACACTGTGGTCGTTGAAAGAAAAAAAGAACGTACTAATAAGATCGTGCAGTCAATTTTTAATGTTTAGCATTAAATAATTTCGTTGAAGAATAGATAGGTGGTCGAAAACTCGCGTTTGACAGCGCGTAAGGAAATAGGACATCAATATAATTTACCTCTAACAGTACATCATCCCAGTCTTTCGTGTGAACGTTCATTAAGTTCATTCCAGATCCATCGGACCAGTCGATGGGTGCGAAATCACCCAAAAACAAGGACGCAAGAAAACTACTGATTAATGAGATTCTCTGAAAGTTGTAGGAAAAACGATTAGATATGGAGCATACAATAGTAAACGTCTACTTGATGGCAAAGGATGCAGATTAGTAATGAAAACCGGTAGAATTATATGAACACGTGTAATATTATTGTAAAGATGCATTTACAAATAGAAATCAGAACAGTGCCTAATGCAGCAACGCAATTGTTATTTTAAAAAAGTCGAATTAGTAGCTGATAAGATAACGAGCATCATTTATGTTCCTATTGGTGCGTTATTATTTCGTATCGTTAATTAGTTTCAGTGACACAATTTCAAGCAACTAATGATTTCTACCGCGTCCGTCTCCGATACAGGCCGGAACATGTGATGTGGCAACGCCGCATACAGAGAGAATATCAGTCCGATCAAGCTACTGCATATGCGTTCAAATCTTACAATTAGGCCGTATACTTACACACCCGGATTCAGATAACATGCCGTGTTCCAAGATTACTTCATCTACCAGACGACAGATGTGGGCAAAATCCTATAGTCTGTTGCGAAATCGTAGTACCGCGAAGCTAAAGTGTTAGAGGGGAAAGGAGAATTCTTTTGAGAACGAAATTTCTTTGCAAGAACCATTTTTAGAAGTCTAGACTAAGAAAACTAGGTACACTGAATAAAACTAAAATTGAATTATATGATTATTTGAATTTAGGTATAAGGTATAAAAAAACACACTGACCGATTGAAAATTGTGATAAAATACTATTAAATGGAAACAAAATAAATTAATTTAAAGAGCCGCACTCAAGTAATCAAAGAACCGCATGCGGCTCGCGAGCCGCAGTTTGCCGACCACTGTACTATGCCTATGCTAGGTCTATATCGGTCTATATCGGTCTAAATCGAACTAAGATAGCGTTGCCAAATTTACCATGTTTCAGTCTGTATTAGAGAACGTCGCGTCGTGCTTTTATTCTCAAGAATAGTATAGAACTCTCCAATAGACACGAATTACAATGGCACATTCAAGACGGACAGTTATTGCTTCGATTACTCGTGTTAATGCAGCAATTGTCGGAAGCCACGTAAAATTCATACAAATCTGAACCAACATATCTACACATATCTCGAATACCTCGATCGATTGTCGTTCTCATTTTTTCAATGAAGCCAGGAGTGTTTTAGTAGATATACCTCAGTGTTACTGTAGGCTTCGGACCTCCTGCGTGCTATTTTTGCTATTTGTGGTCCTGAGAATCTCTCGTACGCCCGAGATCCCGTTATCTCCGCTAATTTCTGCAACCAGGTTCGGCGATGCCGCAATCAGAATAATTAATTACCTCATTAATTAATTATGAATCAGTCTCACTAATTCCTGCCACTTTTTTTTTGGTCACACGTCACGCTAAATTACCATGTACATGATTCCGTGTGATTTTACCTAAATAGACTCTAGCCGAAACAAGATTTTATCGAAACATTGAGACGAAAATAGGAAATGAGGCGATGACGAGTCAACAACCCCCGGCAATTCGAAAGTCTTACCAAAGGAAATACCCACCTGAGGACCACCCACGATCTCTTCCAAGATTTTGCATTCCTTGGTGGTGCTGGAATCTATCCATACAGGTGACGGCGTCACCGAGAATGACGTGACGAGTTGCTCGTGTAAGAATTTCGCGGGATCCAGTTGCCGCAAGTGATTTCGACTGCCCTTGCCCCAGTAAACTGTACCATGTTGCTGTAAAATTACGAGCAAAGATAACATTATCGTCGGGTCTTTTAAAGTGTGGCTAAATCTTTCTTTATAAGGGTTGAGGATTGCGAAATTTACGTCGGTACTGACCCGAACAAAGTAGTCAGCCTCGAGAAAAATTCACGTCTCGTAATATTTTAATAACGATTAATCACATGAGAAATTAATGCGACATGATATTAAAATTTAACCCTTTGCACTCGGAGCTATTTTAACTCAAAAATTAAACATTTCTTCGACCTAGAATATCTCCATTTTTTATAACTTTTTTCAAAGTTTACTAATTAATTAGATGCTATTTTATACAATTTTAAAATTTATAGTGGCGCCTATCTCTCTCTAGTCACCACTCGAGTGCTAAGGGTTGATATTTACAACGATGACGATGACTACAGACATTGTCACAAAAATGTTCTTGGATGTGAGTAAACCTCCATTTTTATATTAATATTTTCTTTATAAATGCCAGGTTTTATCATTGCAGTCAGTTTGATCGTTCACTTTTAATTACACGCGTATAGTACGTGCAATCTGAAAAATTTTTAATTTAGTGTTTCAGGCACAGACAAAGGTGCGGACTGCTCTAGCAAATACTTATTTTGCATTAAAGTAGTTATTTTATTGAACAAAAATATATTTATGTTGGAGTCACATAAAGTTCCATGTAACCATAGTTATGTAGCAAGTGGAGAGCGAGTAACCGAAGATTAATGGAAATATTTTTCACATTGAAAATATGAATAATTACAACGATAGACACGTAGTGTAGATATAAAAAGGTTGGAAAAACAATGACTGATTAATGTCATTCAGTTTTTAGAGTTTCGTTGTCGATGTGAGTTTTTTTACCTGTGCGCATCCGGAAATAGCAGCCACTTTGCTGAAATCAACGCCGCAGACACGTAATTTATCAAGAATCATGTCCAAAGCTTTAACCCACATCAAAGTGGGAGCGACCACCACGTGTGGCTCTTCTTTTTTCTGAATGACTCCTCCGTATGTTCTAAAAATGATGGAACTTACTTAATAACAATTCATCTGGCGACACTGAAATTATCTAATATTTCGTCAAAATACGGACGAAACAACGCATTATTCGTTGATAGCAAAGAAAACTACAAAATGAAGATGACAATTTTGTAATGCAATCAAGAAGCTCATGGACAGTACACGTTGATTGCAATGGTGCTTACTGTGATCGATAAGTTTATTTAGCGAAAAGTTGTGGTTGTTGAACGCTACTGTTAAAAAATCGTACACATTTCATAATATTAGACGATAGCATAAGTTCGCGCCCGATTTTCATAGATATCGCAAACTGTACTGCACGGCGGCGTGTAAAACAAGAAAATTATATGTATAGTCACCATTCTTTTCTACTATTTTATTAATTTTTATTAATTGATTAATACAGCTGTATCTTTTAAAATTTAACCATTGAATTTCATTTTCAAATCGGGCACACACGTATGCAATCGTCCGATAGAGTAAACGTACCTAAACTCCGGCAGATCATTGTCGAATTGTACGCTGGTTTCGCAGAGAACGGTGAGATCATTATCGACGACTACTGCTTTCAACTACAACGGTCAAAAATATCTGTTAATCACTGTTTGCGTCATTATGTCCGTTCAACAGGCGATCTTTGATTTATTAGCCTCCGGTCAAATAAATTACATGCAACGAGGCGGCTCGACGAGAAAAACAAATCTGCCTATAGTGGTCGATCGAACCGGCTACCTGTACAATATTCGAAATTTAATTCGAAATTCGAAATTCGGAACGTTGCTTTCGAGACCACCGAATGAATATGCAAACAAGATCCGTGATGCTGTGCATGCAGTTCCTTACGTGCCGCTAAATATGCAATCGTTTATATTTAATCAAATAAGAAACACGAGATAGCGACGTCCGTAATCTTCGTCGTTATGCTAAACCATTGATCTTTTTTAATCGATGAGCTATGCTCGGCTCAACAGAATTAATTGAACGAAAACCATGTCCTGCGAGAATCGATTACTTCCTAGTTTAATTACACTGTCCAACAAATTCAAACTTTTTTTTTACTTTTCGATTCTTACTATGCGATTCTTATAGAGCTTTCCCTCGCTGATTCCGAATCTGTTTTTAATTTTTTCCCTAGATGCATAGTTTTTGAGAAATTTGAGTTTGAAAAAATGGCCTATTTTTCAACTTTGAACAAATATTGTGATGTTATTATAAAAGATATTGAATTGATCTTTACATAAAAAGACTCTCTAGACTTTCCCGAATCCAGGGATGTGCAATATTAATGCATTATGATTGTTTAAACATGTTTAAATAATGATTAAAGACGGAGAGACACCACTTTTGCACCAATTTTTGCGGATATTTCTCAATTTATCTCAAAAAATAAGGGTCTAGCGGAAAATCGAACTACACCACGCGCTAGAGCAGACTTTTATCTTGAGAAACCACCCTTTCAACTTTCCAAAGTCGACGTTTTTACCGAGCCAGAATGCAAAATATCATCGCGGAACACGAGTCGCCGCCAGTGGTGCTCTGCATCGCTGTTACGCCGCGCCGCGCCATATGCCGTCGAACGACCGCGCTAGTGGCAGAGCACCACTGGCGGCGACTCGTGTTCCGCGATGATATTTTGCATTCTGGCTCGGTAAAAACGTCGACTTTGGAAAGTTGAAAGGGTGGTTTCTCAAGATAAAAGTCTGCTCTAGCGCGTGGTGTAGTTCGATTTTCCGATAGACCCTGATTTTTTGAGATAAATTGAGAAATATCCGCAGAAATTGGTGCAAAAGCGGTGTCTCTCCGTCTTTAACCATTATTTAAACATGTTTAAACAATCATAATGCATTAATATTGAATATCACTGGATTCGGGAAAGTCTAGAGAATCTTTTTATGTAAAGAACAATACAATATCTTTTATAATAACATCACAATCTTTGTTCAAAGTTGAAAAATAGGTCATTTTTTCAAACTCAAATTTCTCAAAAACTATGCGTCTAGGAAAAAAATTAAAAACAGATTCGAAATCAGCGCGAAAAACTCTATAAGAATCGCATAGTGAGAATCGAAAAGATTTTTGGCTGTTGGACAGTGTTATTTTAGCACCTGTCACCTCCTAACTATGCACTAATAGTTTGTTTTGACTTTCGAACGGCATATGCACGATCCACGTTCAAACGTGATTCTGGTTTAGCTTTGAGCTTCTCAATGATTCTTTTATTTTTTAAATGAAAACATCTTTAGGCGCGCCGCGTACAAAATTGCAGAGCAGCGAATCAGTCTGAGCCGTCACGCTCAGAGATGAAACGCTATGCGTTAGCACAGAGGTGTATATTTTTGAAATTAGATAAAACACATATTACAAGGTTAAAAATAAATTATCGTCATGCGAAAGCATCGAAGGCACGTTCTACGAAAGAAAATATTTATTAATTACATTATCTTTTCTCTGCTCGCATTCGTGTTTCCATGTCACAAAAATAGCTTTTTTGCGCATATTCTTTTTGTGCTCGGTGTTATCATCGTGTTAGATAATTGTGACCCTGCGCGAAGAAGTTAATGCTACGAAACGTATACTTATATTAATCGTCAGCGATATGTTTTCCGTTTTCGAAGATGGAGGCGAATTACAATAAGTTACATCGACAACAGTAATCCTTGACAGTTTCGCTAAAATTGTGAACATACGTGGAAATAAAAATTATTCATACACAATAATAATGCATAGTTAAAAAGGAACATTTTCACAAATACACTCGAAAACAGAAGATTAGGCAATGAACTAAGCTCGATGCACGTAATAAAGTTAAAGCAAACGATTGTCACTATTTGCTAAAATAGATAAGACAACACGTTCCGTAGCACACATTGAAATTCACGGAAATGTATTTTATATGTCTAAGTAAGTTGTAATACATGTGGAAAGTTTCATCGAAATCGATCAAGGCTGTTATGAGGTATAATTGATTGGAAATAGGAAAAATTGTAAGAATCTGCGCTTTAAATGAATCGCAAACCCTAAATCGACGATTTTTACATCTTACATACAGTTTCATTCAAGCCCTGCCTCGATTAGCATGTCTTCCGTCGCAAAAAGAATTCTCAGCGAAAAGAAATTTCGTGATTTAAAAGGAAAGCGTGTTCAGCAGCGCGCACGCGCGGTAGCCGATGCGCGGTCCAACCGGTGACTCTGACTCTGACCGAATGCTGTTAAACGCAAAAGGATAAACTACTGTCCGGAAAAACGAATGTCAACTTCCTTCGCGTTACCGTTGTAGAACCACGCGAACTATTTCCGGGCAATAAGTAAAGCTGAGCGAAGCGAATGGAACAGAGTCAGAGATAGAAATAAATATTGGAAGGCGAAGGAGGAACAAGGGAAATGAGTCTTGAATGGCCGAGATTGTCATCCATGACACGCGACAACCGTAAAGCTTTTTTGTTCGATGAGAAATCGTGTCGTAGACTGCTCCCTCGAAAAAAAGCATTGGACAGATGCGATGAGAAACGGACCAACGATTGATGCGATTTGTTATCAGAGAGATTTACCTGCTGCGTGCTCAGATCGAGCCCTAAGTATGTCGCGTTCGATGCTGCGCTCATATTTTATTCGTCGACCGACTCACAATACGACGAAATCGAGACACGAGTGGGTTGTCTGGCGAAGATGCAACGGCAACAACAAGTTTGAATAACGTGTACACTTCACCGCGTGACCGTAGACCGGTTCGATAGTCGGGAAACTAACGTACGAACGATCTAACCCGTATACAGCTTGCGTTCATCCTCGTTGCGATCCGAGGCATCGTTACGCGCTGTTTCGTCTACATACGTGACGGCACTATCAGCCTAAACGGGAGTAATCTTATCGTTATTATTAATATGTAACGCAGCACATTGCGTAAAGCAGATTGATCCGCGGAGTCAAAGTTACATGCCGGTTAAATTCACGATATTTCCTTGATATTTCCGTACAATCGAATCGCTCTTGCCTCGCAACGTAGAGGTTAAGTTCCCGTCGATACTGCTTTTTACAGGCTGCTCTCTTGGGTTTCTTTACCGGCTGATACCGCGGCATTATTGTTCCACGAGGACACGTTACCAGTGTTACCACTGGGGCTGTGCGAGTACCCGCAAATGCGAGCCGAGCTAACAAGGGAACATATTCAGATGCGAAAATCGGATTTTGATGAAACTTTGGGACCTTATAGTACTTTGAAAAATATTTGACACGTATTTTTTTTTATCGGCAACCATCCACTCTGAAGGGGTGAAAACAACCCTCAAAGTTGAGGGTCAAAACCATATTTTTTGAGATATCTCGGAAACCAGAGGTCCAAAAATTTGAATTTTTTTTTAAATTGTGTGTTTTTCAATGGGGAATGTAGCCGCGTAAAAAAATTTTAACAAAAGTTTTTTGTTTAAACAATATATTAAAAATTTGATTTTTTTTTGCAGTTTCTCGTATTTATTGTTAGTTCATTTTAATGTAAACTTGGGTGTGTGATCTTTGATCCAAAATAGGGGATACATGTTTCAGGATTTTCTTTTTTTTTGCCATTTAACAATAATTATGCATAATGGAAGATAGTCTTGCACCTGGCGTGTAAAGGAATTCTGGCTTGTTTTATCGAAATATAAGCATTTAGTATGAACATATATAGTATTTTAAACAATACCACTGGATTATATGTCGTTTGTTATTTTATCAGTAGCTAAAGAAGGTGGCGCAGGTAGCAGCGTGACGCGGTGCTAATTACCGCGGCGGAGTAAGGGTACCGATTTGTATGTAAAGCCAATTCGTCTGCGATTTTCTGCTGTATAATTTTTTAAAAAATTCAAATTTTTTGGACCTCTGGTTTCCGAGATATCTCAAAAAATATGGTTTTGACCCCCAACTTTGAGGGTTGTTTTCACCCCTTCAGAGTGGATGGTTGCCGATAAAAAAAAATACGTGTCAAATATTTTTCAAAGTACTATAAGCTCCCAAAGTTTCATCAAAATCCGATTTTCGCATCTGAATATGTTCCCTTGTAAGCTCGAGTCGAGTACTCGCAATCGATGCGAGTACTCGACTCGGCTCGCATTTTGCGGGTACTCGCACAGCCCCACTAACAGCACCACAAAAGTGGTGTGTTGCGGAGGAGCGAAAATATGACAACGAGCCTGACACGAAAGGAGACAACGGAAGATTTTTAAGGTTCTCAGGATTTTAGATATACATACAAGGTGTCACTATACACATACAGGGTGTTTGCGAAATCGTGGTACAACCGGCAACGGAATGCTTCCTCACATAAAATCTAGTTGAAAATAAGGAATATAGTTTTTTCATGCGGGGGTTCATTTTCGGGAAAATCGAGATTGAAAATTCGCTAGGTACGCGTGTAAAAGGTTGAATTTGATTTGCAAAAGGGTGAAATTGATTTGCAAAAATGTGAAATTTGACTTGTGCAAAAGGGTGAATTTGGAGTGCAAAACCTATATGTATAAGTAACGTTTGCACCACAATATTTCCCTCTATCGGTATCAATCCCATCGCTAATGGTGGTTGTAGTTATTGGTCCACCTTGTATATCAATCAAGGCATTACCGTACTTGGAATTTCTGTCTGAAAGTTTCGGCATGTAATCTCTATGCGTGCTACTATTGGTGGAAGTAAAAAAGGAACGGATATTTTGAAGTTGGTAAACCGGATTCCCCCCTGAATAAAGTTAGCCGGTGCACGGGTTTGTTTGCGTAGTCGATGACGACGCTCGTCGCGACCGTGCGAAGGATGAAGCGAGAAAGAGGGAAGGGAGGTTGCGAAGAGGGTGCCAGGGGGTCTGGCCCAAGCCTGTTTGTCGGTCCCGTTGCCCTATAATCGTGGTATACGGATAATGGTCCGAGTTAAACGACGCCAGGATGGACCGACACTGGCGTGGCCGCGTGGGGAAGATGAGGAAAGCGATCAGAGGGAACAACGCATCGGAGCCGCCAGCAACGGCGTCGAGACGGAGCAGTTTCGGACGCCCCGGCTCGCTTCTTCGGCGAAAAGGACCGGACCGGACCGGCTCGACGCAACCAATCGAGCGAAACTTTCGCTGGCTCGACTCCGTCGTTTGGCAAAGCTTTTCTTTCAATATTTCTTTCGCGACCCTACCCCATCGAGAGCCGCGCAATGATTTCTGACTCCGCAGAGCCTGAAATATAATTACCTAAAAAGCCGGCCGACTAAAGCGTCTCCGCGCAGCGGAAAACTCCGGGAAGAGGGAGTTGGAAAGTAGGGACGTTGTTGTTTGTCGACGATTCCTGTTAACGTTCCCGAGGGGAAATTTATTACCCAAGGTAGAATATTTTAATATAAACAAATGGAGTCAGCTTATGACACCCCTCGCCCAAGAGAGCCTCTTGCCAAGAACGGAACCTCCATTCTGTTATAAGTGCCAGAGACTAAGCGGGTTAGTTTTTTTAACGCGACAGGTCTCGAAATCGTATGCTGATTGCGTGAATTTGAATTAGATCGACCTAGAAAACAGCGGGCGTCGCGGCTTGGTTTAGGGAAGCTTTCGTTTCATGAAAAAATGCAATCAAGTTCAGAAACAAAC
Source organism: Lasioglossum pauxillum (assembly GCA_933228785.1). Classification (NCBI taxonomy): domain Eukaryota; kingdom Metazoa; phylum Arthropoda; class Insecta; order Hymenoptera; family Halictidae; genus Lasioglossum; species Lasioglossum pauxillum. Next base: position 47,629,814 of record OW121703.1, on the reverse strand, counting down.
TCGGTTAGATCTACATACTTCCAGACGCGAGGGACCAGATCACACAATTATTATCATACACATATCGCTTTTAATACGTTCTCTGCCGAACAATCACCCCCCAAAAATCCAATAAAATCCGATTAATTTGGTCATTGTAAACAAAACTGCAGAGTCTAACTCCAGCGATTACTTCCTGATCCCCTTTGGATCCTACGGATGTAAATGAAGTTTGGTTTAAGCCAGTAGTCGGCAAACTGCGGCTCTTCTACTAAATAGATCTAAAAATAATGCTAATTACGCCTCGTAAACGTAAAAATAGGGTTTTTGAGGGCGATTGCGGCCTAGATCGATCTTTTATCTAGCGCTTTTGAAGGCGCAAATTAAAAGGCGCATCCCGCACCCTTGCAATCCTGGAAACGAGAGTCTACCCCCTTAGAACTGTATCTTCTCGAATTTCGATGGTAATAGCAAGAAATAATAGTAGAAGCGACGGCATCGATGAGCAAAAGTGTCGATGAATCAGCGGCCGATTTACATTTGCGGAGCCAAGGTAGGGGCGTCATCGTTCACCTGTAACAGTGAGTTGAATGCGTGTTTAACGGGCGTCGGCAGTGTTACGTGTCAATGGACAGGAGCCAATGTTTTCAACATCGACAAACAAGGGGGCGGAGAGACCGGCGAGCGACAGTCGGACTGGAAATTTTTTGGGGCGAATGGAGTTTCATTATCTAAACACATCGTCGTCGAATATATCGACATGGCGGCAGCGGCGGCGTCGGCGGCGTCGGCTAGAGGGGAAAAAAGAGCGGGGAAAGGGTGGCAGTGGTGCAGGAGCGACGGATGGCGTCGGCGACAGGGAGCAGAGCCATGTCGTCGCCGTCGAACGGACGACGTAACGACGGCCGCTCTCCCGTGCAGACGGACGACGAAACGTGGAGTGAGACGGAAAGGGAGAAAGAGACAGCCGGGCGCCGATTCCAGCGACCGGCCGGCGCTAACCTCGACGCCAACCTCGACGCCAACCGTGGAGCGTCGCCGACACCGTCGCCGCCACTGGCGACCGACGACACGGTGAAGACGACGACGCCGACCACGACGACGACGACAACGACGTCGTCGACGACGACCACGACGTCGGACCAATGCAAGAATACTTCTTCTGTTGGCATCGTGGCACCGTCACGGCGGGGGTGGGACATTGCTCATCGGTCGCCAAGCCGGAGGGCGCCCCGCCCTAGCCTCACCCATCCTCCTTACACCAACACACGTTCGCCTTGGTACTGTCAGCTGAAATTCGCGGTCCAGGATACATCGATAGCATCGTGTTTTGTCCACGAATTATTATTAATCCGGGCTGACTGTAACTCGATGCCACTCTGGCTTACCACAACCCTCCAAAACCGATACATTTCCGATTGGTCCCGAGAACTTTCCGCCACAAAACACGTCCCCTTTCCTGGCGGATCACGGTTTAATAAGGCAAATGTACATAACTAGACTGCGGATGTTTATGCAATTTTCAATTTTTGTAGGCAGATCTTAAGAAAGTGGTATCATGTAAAATGTTATTTTCTGTGATATGTAGTAGACTTTGTAGTTCTGAAATGAATAAACATCGTACTAAATTCTGTGGAATTTTATATTCTACCATTTTGATTCCGAGGACTTCAAATTAATTTGTACACATAATATCACGTCAAGACAGCGAAGAAGACTTGGTATAATGGCCTCAATTAGACTAGAATGAATACTTGATAAAAATGTTTGCTTTCGTGTACCGTGAATAACTAGACATAAATGAAAGATTGCTTCGGTCTGGAGAATTTAGAAGAACAAGGCAAATATGAAGAAAAATATGTTGCTTGAAATGAATTAAATATCCCTCGTCCGGTGCCACAGAGTCTGTATCTCGTCCCCCCTTGTTACCAAACCAGTACGCTCTCGATTGATCATAAGACGTTTGTTCTGGAGAATGGTGCTTGGTTTTATGGTTCTGCAGGACTCCTATAATATCACTTCAATCGAGAGAAGTGTTTTTCAAATCTATTCATGTACTTCGAAATAACTTCGCGGAAGATGCTTGAAGAATAATAACAGATCGGTGAACTTTTACGATCGAAGACTATTGCGACTTGTTGTGTAAAACATGTATACAAAGTTTATCCAGTACATTCTTTTCTAATGACAATTGGTAAAAGAGTCAATTGGCATTTGTACTCGGGGCTATTTTAACTCGAAAATTAAACATTTTTTCCGAACTGGAACAATTCCATTCCATAAGATCTTATTTTTATTTTATGGATATAAAATTGACATATCACCTCATACAATACTTAAATGTTTGGTAATTGATTAGGCACCTACTTATTTAATAATGTAAACAATATTTTTGCGGCGACTCGGAGTCACCACTCGAGTTCTAAGGGGTAACATGTAACATATGCATGCATTGAAGAAGGTGGCACGAAAATACAGTAAAGCAAAACGGAAACCGTAGGATCTACGAAAAACGAATATCCCCTCCGCCTAAAAATGTATTAAATGTTGTATAAATGAACAAATAGGAAACCTTAGAAGCGTTCCTCCGAACTATCTCACATCGAATATATGATATTTTACAAGTGAACATCGCGCGTTCACCACGATCGAATTGATCGAGCGTTGAAAAAATTCCAGCGTTGCTCGACGGTGATTTGGATCATGGCGTAGTCGCAGAGAGGGCCTTCGGATTCCCAACGATAACTCATTTTTTTTGGCGGACAGAAAGGACGGTTGTGTGCGTATAGAGATTCTCCCTCTCTCGGTATCCATGTTTTAACCCATGCCAGCGCCTACCCTCGCATATCCACGAAAAGTAGAAGCGACCATTGGGGCGGAAGATGACTACGACGGCTCCAGCGTGGGGCGCCAAGTGTTTTGATGCTTGTTATGCGAAGGGGAACTTGATAAACAACGGGTTGGAGAACGAAGCCGGACCTGGGTCGTCACAATCACCTTCCACCCACACTTAAAACCGACATCCGACCGACTGGCTGCGATTGTGTCATTACATGAGAATTGATATCTCGATGCTATAACATCCTTCTTCCTTCGCTTGGTGTACCGTCGCGTCGTATCGGCAGGAGAGCGCTCATAAAATAGAATCGCTAACTCATGTTGATTGCCTGACGACAAATTGAAACCAACGGCACCGATGCGAACGCAATAATCTGAAAAATCGGAAAACATGAACCGCATATTGCCAAGGGTTCGCTGCTGTTAAAATTTTACGAAGCGTTTATCACTCATGAATCACTGGCGAACTGTAACTTCGAACAAATCCTGTTCGATTCAATTATATGTTCTCTCGGATAACAGTTTAATAATACACGACGTAGAGTTGAAATATGACAAATGGACAGTAACATTCGCCGTGCTGTTACCAACATATGATGGAGTCCCGGTCGTCTTTTGACATCAAGAAAGCAAGTAATATTAAAGATCCCCTCGTATTTCGGATGATTAAGACTCGTTGGATAATTTATAATGTTGCATACCGCTGTTACGGAATTAGGTACACTAATGATCCTTCTCGTCCCGTTTCAGCCCCATCGCTATCATTATCCGCGTCCCGTTCTTGCGGACCGCCCAAAAGAACGACATTTAAATGCATGTGTCCGACAGAAATAGTGTTCGACTTTTAACGAAACGAGCAAACACACGTCCAGTATTTATACACGTGTTTACCGAGAGCACGAAAGCAAACGAAATTAGATCGCGTCGAATCAGATTAGAAAAATGGGCGACCGATTAACGTTTTAATATTTAAACTATTCAGCGAGCTATTGAACCGAGTTCGTGAGACATTGGATTGGGAATGACTCTGTAAAATTTCTTTCTTTAATCGACGATGTTCGGAAATTCCTGATCTCAGTGAATTTATAAGTACAAAGCCATTAACATTTTATCAAAATGATGTCAGGTCTTTAATCCTTTTCAAATTCATCGGATGGAGAATGTAAAAGAAACGTCATATCTCATTTTCAAAAAATTTCGTAAAATTGTTTATGTGTTACGTGTTACCGATTACGAACACGAACTTGTCTCGCCCTTTTCATTGATTTAGCTGGGCAAAAGTTGATTTCAAAAATTTTTGAGAATTATTGGAGAACTATTGGAGACCATATAGGCATACAATACATCGATATGAATGTTCTCCTTTCTTAGGAAATTACAAACTGCAATTCTAATCACTGAAACCGTGAAATAAATCGTAGTGCAAGGGGTGAACTTATAAATACTGCAGAATAAAAAGATCAAAACATTATTCTTCGTTATTTATTTCAAAAAAAACCTGAGCGTCCGGCCATAGGGGAACTCCCCTACTCAACACACGTTGCGTTCGAAGTCCGTTGATTCGAACTCGGACGTCGAGGATCAGTAACGGGTATCTCGGTCGATATGCGAATTCGTAATCGGTCCGATACCGTCCGAATTTCCCGTCGACGGGGAACGGCATAAACAGTTCGGTGGAGGAAACTCCGGCGTGTTTACGGCAATGACGACCGTCGATTATACTGTGCTTTACATCGACTGGGAAAGGATCGGCGCGGCGGGGGATTCGGCGGGTGATTCGGCGGGGGATTCGGCGCGGATGGAGCCGCATAGCATAAATGGAATTGTTTATCCCCGGGTTGGGAGCAAGAAAAGTCCCCGGTATACGGTTAGTCGTTCGGCTTGACTCGGTCAAGCACCTTGGTGTGTACCATTCCGGGCGTATTCTCCTCGTTGGCCATGCATGAGCATACACATACGTCTCCTCCCCGTTTTCGTTCTTTCTCTTTCGGCCGGTGCCGTGCCGGCACCCTTTCTGGTGCACCGGCACACTGCTACAGCTACATAGCAACACAGCTGCACACGGACAGGCCACGCGTCACATGGAAGCGGGGGCCGAGCCAAGGGGGTAGCCACACGTACAGAAGGGGGACACGCACACAGGCTCCGTGGAATGGCGTCAAGATCCGCGTCGCCACGTTACTGGCGCGCCGCTGCCGTGTCGCCGCGAATTCGCGCCGGACGAGGCCGCCCTTAGGCAACAGACAACCACAGGGGTGAACAGACAGGCTCCAGTCGTCCTCTCTATACCATGCTACATATTGCGTGGTCGTCGGGCTCGCGGCCAGTCGACGTTCGACGATCGACGCAGTCGGTCTACGATTGTTTATTCCAATTCCTTCTTGCCTTTTGGCTCGAGCGATCCCCTCGAACCGTTACACAACCACCGCTTCCACTTTCGACTCCGAAATCCGATGGTCGTCAACACGTCCCGATCGATCTCCCGCAGAATCGCCAGCGACTCGTTTGAAATTCCCGCGCGACTCCGCAACAACGAGCTATCGCGCGGTGCGGCGCGGCGGTTCGGTTACTCTCCACGCTAGCTGGGCAACATTATTTTTTCACTGGATGTCTTATTTTTTCTTTCTTTTCGAACAATTTATCGCACTTTTGTCGATGTAATTTTGGCTTTGATCGAATTATATTGTTCCTCCTCTTTTGGAGTTCCTTGTCCCGAACTGGCTTATGTTAGGAAAGTTTTTCAATGTTTTTTAAATGTTATACATATGTACATTATGTATAGTATACACATTACACATACAGTGTGTATACACATAATGTATATACATTAAGAAATCCAAGACGTATGGTCCAATATTAAAAAAGTTATCGTCGTTGTAAGAGTGTCCGAATATTAATCCTTAGCACTCGAGTGTGTGGTCATTACTAAAAATTGCTGTGCCACTATTCAAAATATTGTTTACATTATTAAATATGTTGGTATCTAATCAATAGACAGCGGATTGTATGCATTTATAAAAAAAATGAGTAGGTGTAATATAAAACATTGAAAACATTGAAAACATTCGACGAATTCCAAAATACTTTTGCATAAGGATCGCTGTCTACTAATCAATTACTAAACATTTAAGTATTGTACGAGGTATTACATCAATTTCATGTTAGAGTTATTCTAGATCGCGGAAGAAATATTCAATTTTCGAGTTAAAATAGCTCCGAGTGCAAAGGGTTAGTAAGAGTCACTGTATACGTGAATGTATTCTTGTATTCAATTTGATCACATTTCGTCACGTTTTACTTTTGATGTGCATATTTGACTATAGATTGCGGAGAACATTGCATCCTAACTGAAGCTCGGATACGACGCATGTGCGACAATTGACCAATAGTGGAATGTCGGCGCTGCAACAGGTAAGAAATGATGAGAGTTAAGTGATATCATGTGAATAGCAAACCACGTGGACACAAGGCAGACGTGTGAAGTATCGTTGCAGGCCGGCGGAACTAGATTAGAAAATCAAATAAGTAGAGTCAAATTTTTTCGATCCATAATTTACTATTTTCATATCAATATTTCTTTATTCTATCTATTAACCCTTCGCACTGCTTTGTCGAGTGTGTGACTCGACATTAGAGAAAGAAAATTGTAAATTAAACGGGTTTTTATATCTATTGATTCTTCCTTTACAAATATAAGTTTCACAAATATAAATCACAATAAAGCTTGAGGGATATATCTAATATAATTAGTAGACAAAATTGTTTAAAATAAGTAGCAGTACGGGAACAATCCTTTGAAGTTTGCAAATAAAACGCTTAAAATAGTACGGAATTATTGACAACAAAATTGAAAAATAATTCGGAGTGCAAACGGTTGATAATTATACTTCTGCTTGTAGCATATCTTTATCCATTAATTCTTCGAAATTTTCATGTAAATAATTGTAGCTACTATTGTATTTTATTAATAATCATCAGAATTATTTACATTCGCGTTATTTTTACATTTCTATGTATTCCATGTACGTCGCACGCGCACGTCAAACAAATTTAATCATAGAATAATTAAATGCACAGAAAAGATATCGCTCTCCGGTTTGTGAAATTACGTTATTTACGTTACTGCATTACGTTATTTATATCCATGATCTACGCGCGAGTGTATGCAGATATGCATCGAAACCTTCGACATTATCATGACAGTAACATTGACATTGCGCTGCGTTCATCTTGTGTACACATACATGAAACCACAGTCTGATAAATGATGTTGAACGAAAGCGATTCATTGCCTGTGATCCAGTAATGTTATTGAAAGGGGACTCGTGATTTTTTAAAATTCAAATACGTATTAGCATATCTTTATCTTACTAACTTTGCTAACTTTTGTTCAGAGATGACACGTTTCTTCAACTATTTCAATACAATTACATTCGAAATCAACTAGCAAAGTTTCAATTTCCTATTCCAGCAAATAAACATTAATTAACACTAATTAGACAACGGATCTTCATGCGAAAAAATGTATCTACCGTTCTAAATTACATCAAGCCGTAAACGCATAAAATCCGCTGTCTATTAATAATGTATGTTTAACAGAGACATGAATTTTGTCCAGCCTTTTGCGATTCTGGCCCAGCGTGGGGCGTTAGCGGATGGCGAGAGCGGTGCTTCGGAAATCCGTGCTGCAAATAATTCCAACGGCACCTCGACTTCAAATGCAGTCGGTGAAGCCTCCTTTCAAATATTAAATTCCCCGTGTCGATGTGCACGATTTCATATGCATGCGCCTTGGTTATGCGTGCTCTCCACGGAGTCCCGCCTCTCGTCAACCAGCCAGTGTGCATGAATAAAGATGGTGCTGGTTTTGCTGGCAACATCGTTCGAAAAGCGGCAGAGGACACGCATAAGAACATACGCATGGCGATAGAAATCCTATTCTCGTAGCCCTTAAACGATATTCAATTTGGACAATGAAACCTGCAAACGTTGCGTATACCAGAGTTAGTAAGAATAAATCTGTGATCATGATCACAATTAGTAATCACTAGACTGCGGATTTTATGCAGTTATGACAAAAATGATTAAGTATGTAAAACACAAGATAGTGAAAATATCAGACGATTTAAAAAACACAATTATATTACCTGGGGCTTAATAAAATCCGGGTACCCGGCTGCATTTCTTTCAACAACTTGTTAATTTTCCTCTAAAAATATTACAGAATTACTCTGAATGTCCATTTATTGCTCGCTAATATATTAATTTAAACATTTTGGGTGGCTACATAAAGCTAAATTCAATTTTAAGAAAGTCCTATTCTATTTCGAAGGGCGTACAAAGAGTTTTAAAGAGTTTTCTGATCGACTGTAGACACGAAGCTACAGCTACGTCCTCGCTGAAGCAACATGGAGCAACTTTTCGCCTCTTGTTGCCTTCCTCTTCTTCTTTTATTCGGTAGAACAAGAAGAAGGCAAGAGGAGGCGACAAAAAGTTGCTCGATGTTGCTTCGGTGCGGACATAGCTTGACACTTTGCCTACCGAAAGCCTATTAATAGGATTCTCAATAATTGTGCTGTAAAGAAAGCATAGAAATTGTCTATCACCTCTAGAAATCTTAAATGAAAGAATTAAATGACGTTCTTGAGGGTGACTTGTTACTTCACAATGAAAAATCATAGATTTTTCAAAATTATGCAATAATCACCGGTCGGCAAAGTGTTAACGACCAAGTTTGGAATTGAATCGACAACGTCCAGAGAGAGAGAGAGAGAGAGAGAGAGAGAGAGAGAGAGAAAGAGAGAGAGGAATGCAGCGAAGAATAATCGAAATTTACAGCAGAACGCTTACGAGCGAATCGTATAATGCGGCAAACATGGCCAAAGAGAAATGATGGGCGAACGCGAGAGAGCAAGAAAGTGAGAGGGGAGAGGGAGGGAGAGAGAAAGAGGAAAAGAAACGAAGAGAGGGTGCACGAGTGACGGGGCGGGAGAGGGGAACGGGACGGACAGGCGCCTACGGCGTGGATCCGAGTGGCGCCACCGCTAACGTAAGCGTCAGCGTTAGCGCCGGTCGCGCGTCCGGAGTCCGGACCGGCCGATATTATCCAGGAAGTTACGAGCCGCACCTGTCCCATCATACCTCTCCCACCCATCGGGCCACGTCGTCCTCGTCGCTGCTTTTACACAGGGCCGTCGCAACGCGTGGCCGCAGGTGCTCGACGCAGCCACGCCACGCCATGTAATGCCACGGCACGACGAGCCACGCCGATTATCAGCAACGCTCGCGCCATCCCGAAGTAGAGTCTTCCGGTCGTCGCGGTCTCACGTCCGGCCCGTAAAAAGTACCGGATACAAGGTCGAGAGAACCGAAATTCGTGGTACCCAGACAGAGGCGGTCCGGGAGGAAACGCCGCGACGCGAATGTGCGTTTGGAAGCCTGTTTTCTCGACAAAATTCGCATACTCGAAAATTATAAGCGATACGTACACATACGGCGACTTGGAAGTTCTTTTTATTAATCTGATGGCATTCTGTAATTTATTTTGCATTATTTGTGGTAACCAGGCTGCGGATCTTCATGTCGAATAAAAATTGTTTGAGTCGATTGCAATAAATAGAAACCAACTAGACTAACTAGAGTGTTCTTTCTTCTTTTAATAATTTTAATAGATGAGAAATGTTCAATTTTCAAAATGTTTCTACAATTTTGAGTTTCATCTATTCAATTTTGCTATAAATGCATAAAGATCTGCAGAGTTAATATAATAATTTCAAAACTTTTTAGAACTGTCAAAGAAACTTTGCATTACTTGCGGGATGGCGTAATCATTGTTTGAAATGAGAGTATAAAGGAATAATTGGTCTGGCTAAAGTGTAAAATGAAAATGAACGAAAATTGTGGGAGGATAATCCGAGTTCTCTTCGATTTAGGTGCGAATGATAGTCCTTGGTTTATCGTTCGACCGGGTTTCGCCGTGGAGACGCGGAAGATCGAAAGTAGGTGGTGCAGGTTTGCGGTTCCATTTGGGGATGTAAAAGTTTCTAAAAGCGGTCCCAACCGGAAAAATAAATGTCCCACCTTGTTTTACGACAAAGAATTAAGTAGGGATAGGCGCCAGCGATGTAGACGATTACGCACGGTCCGGTGAGCATGGCTAACGTGTCTCCCACAGGGGACAACCGGGTTTTTCCATTCGCAAACGGATGTCGTTAAGACTTTCGAATTTCCATAAATGTGTGAAAACGCGGCGACGCGACAGGTGACTAGACCTCGTCTAAGAAACTGGACACGGGAAGCGACTACATATATTAATTATCTTGTTGAATTATTCAGCCTGGCCAGACTACTGCCCATTGTTATTCGAAACCGGGGATTCAAAACTTCCTTGGTTGATGTTAGATTCGTACTATCAGGTTGTCCCGAATGTTCCTTTTACAATGTACCCGTTTAATAAGTTTAGATAACACGAGGATATAGGACAGACAACACAGCGCAATCATCTGTTTGCAAAATTAATATTTTGTTTATTTTCCTAAGCTTCCTCTTACCTAACACCTCATTTGTTTTCTTAAAAAGTTAATCCGATGGTCGTTTCGACGGGCGTTTCAAAGCCAACGTCCCGGTTCATCGGAGGTCCATCGGTAGACGGTCACCAGTGGACCAAGAATAGCATGAAATGCCTGCGCGATTCGCGGAAGATGAATTATAGCGGAATCGTGAGTAGCCGCTTCGAAGAACGACGGTGATCGCTCTCGTCGTCGTGGTTGGAATTTGGAGCGTTGACAGCGGCGCCGTCGGAGATTCGAGCGTCGTTCAAAGAAGAGTATCGCGTCTTTACATTGCACGATATGATAAAAAAGAAAAAGAGAAGGAGGAGGAGGAGGAAGAAGAAGACGACTAAGAAGAAGAAGAAGAAGAAGACGAAGACCGACAAGCATTCCGCCTCGTACGCGTCTATCGCGAATACCTCGACTATTCGTGTTCGTCTCTTTGCGCATTGTCGCCGCGACACATCGATCGAATGTTGTAATAATCGATTGTCGGATAATGAGCATTGCGCAATAAGCGGAGAAGCGTGGAATGAATTGTTCCGAATGTTTCTCGTGCAACGTCCACAATCCGATCCGGCGACTACCGGTGCCATCGACGCGATATGTTAAGACTGGCGCCATGCTCCGGCACCGTAGCGCATGGAACGCGAATAATTTTCGTGTTTGGAAATAGAACAAAGCAAAAGCACGATGCGTGTCCGCGCCGACCTGTCCTGGTACATAGTAGCTATGCTCTCGCGCAAGCCGTTACGGAATGGGCATTCGCCACGGGCTTATAATATTGAGAATTTCCTCGGGAGAACGTATAATCTGCGGAGCGCCGAACGAAGGCCCGGGCACCTCGGAATACCGCCGGCACGTTTCTGTTTGTTTAGGTATGTTAATTATATCGTAAAACGCGGCGAGCATCCGCGCGCACCGTACTGCTCCGACACTTTCTGTACGTATTTTACACGTATTCTTCGGACCCCTTTATATGGCGGGAGAACACGTGTAAACTGCCAGCTTGATATTTCAATGGGACATTAAATTCGATGAAAGTAATTGCCATTTAATACTGCTTTTTAAGATTACGACTTTCTGACGGCTTTTACGGATTAATGGCTGTGAGTGGACGGCGGATGTTTATGCAGATTCATATTTTTATGGGAAACGGATGAAGCAATGAGGCCTGGCTAGAAATATGCTTTACGATTCCACGATTCTAAGAATGTATCGTATGCAACGGTGCGTATACAAAAAAGTATTTACACACTACATTTCCGATTATCGAAACAATTGTTGATATATAAATATTATTGTGATAATTTCGTAAAAATGAATTAACCCAACCATAAACCTGAACTCATTTTAACGTTTGAATATTCTACTTTCGCCTTTCGCACAACATTATTCACTTTCCTCTAAAATATTTTTACATGATGTGAAAGATGAAAATGAAAAATTCTATAAATTGAAACATTTTTTAGGAGGGTAGTTTTCATAAATATTTATACAGCGTATGTAATGTCAATCTTTTCCAAATCAATTTCACCCTTTTCCAAATCATTGGAAGGACTTTAGGTTGAGGAGTGGGAAACTGTCAAAGAAATCCCTCTTCTTATTGTCTTCGGTCGTCAATGGCATGATTTATGGATGTATACCTGCTCGTACATTCGGTGGGTCTGTCGCACGTGTTGTCCATCTGTCGGGGTTGTTTTTTTGTAGGTGGACACGTAGAAGAGATATGAAGGTCATCGGTATTTTTTAAAATGGGATCTCATGTTTCTTCCTGCACCGATCGATGAAGCTTCATATTCCCTATAAAAAAGTATTAATCTATTAATATCGAACTAGCATTACTTAAGGAGATATTTTATTTTGAATGTTTTTCTGTTTAGAGCGCCCGCCAATAAACGCTTTTGGTGCCAAGGTACCATCCGCATACTAATTTTATTAATCAATTTTTTTGTACTAAAAAATATTTGTTTACTGTTTAATTAGCCAATAAAATATCCCTGAACATTCGAAAGTATGTATTGAATACTTTTTTTATAAAGAATTCCTAAAATTCGCATTAATTTTAATAATTTACTCCAGGATTCGCGTCAAGAATGTCGGTTAACGTGTTTTTTTTTCAACCACGGAATATTAATGCTAAAAATTTCTACAAAATTGCCGTGATTTAACCAGTATACTAATCATTAAAAACTTATATTTGTTTTTAACTAAAAAATAAGACAATTAAATGAATAAAGGAAGAACCAAATGCATATAAAAACACGTTTCATTTACATTTTCCTTTATCCGATGTCGAGTCGCAGTCGACAAAGGAGTGCAAAGCGTTAAGGTTCTTTGTATCTTTGGGAACAAAAAAAATCACCCGCCGTACCATGGCTGGTAAATATGGAGGCTGGGGCATCATTATAGTGGGTCAAAAAATCAGGAACAAGCAATGAAGTGTGAGCAGGTGCATCATCGTGGTGCAAAAGCCATGAAACAGTACCAAAACACATGTAACCTCCTCGAAAGCTGACAATAGACTAAACATCGAATACGACACAATCAATGTACAAATACTTCTCAAACATGTTTACACGAGAAAAAAATTAACGTGAATCGAGCAAATACAACCCGCGAAATTACAAAATTCCCGTTTTTTTCAACAGACCTCGTATCTCCGCTTGGAAAAGGAGATTTCGTCGGTACGAACCTATTTGTATATTCGCTATTTGTTTCTGCATAGATAAGACGATTTGTATCGATATCATGCTCTGGAAGCTCATATACATGTATAAATCAGTGTCTCGACGCATTAAAGCACGCTTTTTTTCCTGTCGGCGTCGCGTTCGTTTTCTTTTGCAACGTCTAGACGCGTTATTTCACCGTCGGAACCCTCTCCGAAATGATATAGAATTTAGGAAGTTATTTAGTTATGTATGTCTGGCGTCCTGAGCTGGCTAGTAATCAGGCGCCTGGCCTCCGCAAACTGTCCGTTGTTCTCTCTCTTTCTCTCTTCCTCTCCCTTTCTCCATATCTCTCTCTTTCTCTCTCTCTCCGACTCTCTCCTTCTCCTCGCGGCGCCTTCTTTCTCTCTTTCTCACCTTTCGCATGCTCTGATTTCGTCTCGTTCCATCGTTCGTTCATTCGGTAAAGCCCGGTAAATTCTCCAGGGCCGTCCACGTTCTTGGTGCCTCGGTGTCTTGGTCCAATTAAGTGTTCATCAGGATGCCCTTCGCTCAACTTATATATTTCAATGTATAGGGTGTTCCGCAAGAAATACAGCGAGGAGTGGGGGAGCTTCCCTAGTGCCGGACGCTGAAGCTTTCTCTAAAATAAATCCAGAAATATAATACTTTATTTTGCATCATTCATAAATAGACAGCGGATCTTTATGCGAAATATAAGTTCTCTACTTGAATTGCAACAAACTCTCAATATCCACTTTTGGAAAATCTATCCGCGAAGATGCGGAATTTCTTTTTTTCTGGCGCAAACATGCGCAAGATTGAGTATTAAATCATTGTTGTAGATATATTCACACATATTTTCCATGTAAAACAAGCATGTTGTTCGATGCTGTTTTTTTTATTTAAGCTGAAAGTCGGGTAACATCGTTTTTCTTTATGAATTTACAATTTCAATATTTAGTCATCAAGAAACAATTTTCAATGACAGAAATAGGTATGTTTCAAAGTGTACATACATGTTTAATACAGTATGAAGAAATAAGCATACGAATGAAGGAAAACTCAACTAAATATTATTATTATTATAATTTAGCATTGTTAAAATTAATCTTTGAAGTTAACTTTTATATTTCCTTATAGTTTTAACTATTACTTAATTTAATGACATCACCACTCAGGAATAACAAAATTCTTTACTTCGAAAAATTGTATTAGGTTGGCAACTAAGTTCGCGACCTCCACATTTTCTCAAACAAAGTAATTTGTATACAGGGTGGCCCACATAACTCTGAACAGCTCAATATCTCCGTTACTTTTCGTTGTACAAAAAAACTTCGTAGGACGAAGTTACACTGTTTGAAGGGCCACATATAACGGTGTAAGGGAAACAAAATTTCAAGGTCATTTTTATGAGATTTTAAGGTTATCGATGTTTTTTTAAATGGAATGAGGTATTTTTTAATACATCAATCGATGCAGCTGGACATTCTTTATAAAAAAGTACTAACCTATGTATGTCGAAAAGTTAGTAGTTCAGGAGATATTTCAATTTAAATAACTCCAAAATACCATTACTGTCGTACTAAGGCGTTAGTGTTTACTTACTTGTGTAACGTCTTAGTACAACAGTAATGATATTTTGGAGTTATTTAAATTGAAATATCTCCTGAACTACTAACTTTTCGACATACATAGGTTAGTACTTTTTTATAAAGAATGTCCAGCTGCATCGATTGATGTATTAAAAAATACCTCATTCCATTTAAAAAAACATCGATAACCATGAAATCTCATAAAAATGACCTTGAAATTTTTTTTCCCTTACACCGTTATATGTGGCCCTTCAAACAGTATAACTTTGTCCTCCGAAGTTTTTTTGTACAACGAAAAGTAACGGAGATATTGAGCTGTTCAGAGTTATGTGGGCCACCCTGTATATGTTTTAAGCACGAGTATTTTATATCAAATTACTCGCAAAATTCAGTGCTTTCGAGTGATAGACAGTTCAAAAGGAATGGTCACCGAATGAAATTATAATGATACAATAAAAGAATTACGAAAAGGTCGCGAATTTAGTTGTTAACCAAATATTTTGGCTGGTTTTTGGACATGTTTACACACGTACGCATTCGTAAGGGATCGGTATGAGAAAGAGTATTCACCGGCTTTATAGAGCCTGCCCCAGGGGTAAGGATTGCAGCATACATGTTCATCAATGATCAGGAAGGTATTCCTGCCTTTACAATTTCAATATTTACTCATCAAACTGCACAGATTTAACACAATATGAATTTTAAATAAACATAACGGTTCACAGTATTCGAATGAAGGAGACGTGAACTAAAGATATAATTTAGCAATGTTCAAATTAATTTTTGTTTCTAATAGTTTGAACTATTATCTAACGATATCATCACTCGGATGAACAAAATTCTTTGCTTCGAAAAATAGTACTTTGGCTAGGTTTTCGGCATGTTTGCAGAGTGTTGCAGAGTGTGCGGCGGCTGCGACGGCGCCTCTCGCGGCGATCGCCGCAGACAACGACTTGGCGGCGACGGCCATGTTTAACAATCTCCCTTGTGTGTTTAGTATGCTGCGGTCGGTGTATCGGCGCGCCGAGACGAGACGGACGGGACGAGACGAGCGACGGCGGCGACGGAACGAGGAGGTGGAGGAAGAGGCGGTGGAAATCGGTGTGTGCGCTCATGACGGAGACCTCGTGCGTACCAGTCGCGTCGTCGAGCGGAGCCGAGCCGAGTCGAGTCGTGTTACGGCCGTAATCGCAGTTGTTCTTCGCAACAGTTTGCCCCGTGACTACGTCAGTATATCTGCGCGCGCGTGGAGACGAGTACGAGACCAGTATACGAGTAGAGGAGAGTTCGTCGAAACAGTCGAAAAGATTCGAGCGAACGGGACCGATCGCCCGGCCACGCGTCACGAACTTTTTCATCCGCTGTCGGAGAATTTATTATAACTCCGCGAGTTATATGTCCGTGCGCGCCGCTCCTCCCGTACTCTCTTCTTCTCTATTTTTTTCCCTCTCGTCGTGTGTATTTTGTTGATTCTCTCGCACGCCAGTTCGCGAAACCTCTCTCTCATACACACACACACACACAAATACACACTCTCTCTTTATCTTCTGTCTATCCGTCTGTCTGTTGGTTTCGCGTTTTATCCCTCCTACAGTTAGTGTCTCCTACGCGTTCTCGCTCGCTCTCCGGGCAGCGATTTCAAGAATGTGACAGTGCGCGTCCTCGCGGTCGCCTCGCGCGAATAAGCCCGCAGGCCGGCGACGGCGATGGGTGACGAGCGACAAGTGTGTTACGGTGTATAGTGAGAAAACAGTGAGCTAGAAAGAACGGGAGAGATAGAGAAAGAGAGAGAGAGAGAACGAGAAAGAAAGAAAGAGAACAAGACAGACGATGCAAGCGGAAAATGTCACTCGGTGATACGCGCATACGGATGACGGGGAGTGATCGACGCGACAATCTCGGGTTTGAGGTTAAAGTGTCGTCGTCGTCTTCGTCGTCGTTGTTATTGTTGTTGCTGTTGTTGTTATGCGGTGCCGGCGCGCCGGCATTGGCCACCGCTCGGGCAAAGGAGTATCAAAAACGAGACCGGCACCATCCTCGTGTCCTACGGGGCATAGACGCGAGAGATTCGAAAGACACTGATCAAGCGGTGTGGTACACCGTGGCCGGCAGAGTAATCTCCTAAGGAAAGATACACACGCACACCCGCCGACAAGACAGAGCTACTTTGATTCCCGAAACCACTCACGGGATCGTGTGTATTCTCTGTGGTAATATAAACGTGTGCGCGCGCGTTTGTAAGCTTGTTTGCGTGTGGCGGGTCGCGAGGTTAAGGCGCCGCCTGTCGATACAGAACGTCGGAGAAAAGTCAAGAACCGGTGTTGTGTGAGCGCCACCGATCCATGCTGCTGGCACATCCGGAGCGGATAAGTGTATCGTGATACCATTAGTGCGCGAGTTCGGAACCTCGCCGTCGACCGTTGACATCTATGGACGATCGAAGCCTTCGTGCCTTTTCGTTGTTCGCTATTATGCGTTGTACTCTGAACGTCGTCGTCGTCGTCGAGCAGATTTTCTGGCTGTGCTGACGACTGTCTCGTTGGACGAACAGTGTCGAGAAACAGTTCTCCAGATCATTGTCACGGTGGTGTCGTGTGCGCGAGGATCATCTCGAGATATTGGACACGGTCGGTGACTGAATCCCCACGGTTTGTTGTACGGGGATCAACGCGCGCACGCTACTGGCATCCACCAATCGACTGGCCAGTTTCTGTGTACGGCGGCACATAGGTAAATAAAGAGTTCAAGGTTACCAGACGGAACCGACCTAGCCTCGTTTACGCGTTTGAAAAAGATATCGGCACGAACTACGCCACGAGGGTAGAAGGTATCCCGTTAGTCCACATTAATCCGGTGTCTCTTGCCAAGCGGCTCGTAATTTCGGATTATTCTTGTTCCCGAGAGAGAGAGAGAGAAGGAGGAGGAGGAGGAGGAGAAGGAGAAGGAAAAAGGGAACGACGAGGAAACACGACAGTGTTCAACGAGTGGTGATCGTCCGAAAAGACTCTTGTCGTGAAGCAGGAGGACGTCTGCGATAGGGAACTGTCACACTATTTCGAGACCGTGATCCACAAAGTGCGCGAGCTACACGGAGTGTGTAAATAAATATACGGCGCTGGCCCTGTCAGAAGCCTCCGGGGAGACTGTCGTGGTTCGGTCTGTGATTCGGTTTGGTTCGGTTCGGTCGTCGTATGTGTGTTTGTTTTCTCGTTGACAGTGTACACAGGACGACGACGGTGTATGTAAAACATTTTTACGAAACTGTAACGGGGGAGGAAAACTGTGGGAACCAGGGCAGAGGAGCCGGGATCACCGGTGTTCGCGGCGCGGCGCGGCGGTGTCCGTTACAGGTACACCGATTCCCCCGAATATTTCTGATTATTTTCCGCGCGGCTACGTTAAAAAGTACTGGCCCCCAAATGCGCGTACCGCAAATCCTGTTTCATGTTCATGTTCTGGAGCAAACGGACGGCGCTCACTAGACGTCTCCTAAAGGCCAAGGTCCGTGGAGAGCATGAAACCGAGTGTGAAGCTCAAGAGGATTCGTCACGTATTCATCGCGCAAGCAACACGAACAGCACCGACAACGACACGAGCAACGTGACGGCAACGACGGGCCAAACAACCAGAGGAGCGCGTGGAGCGTCGTCAAGAGGTGCAGTCGGCGACGGTGGTGGAGGAAGGGGCGGTGGAGGCGGAGGAGGTGGAGTTGGTGGTCGTATCTCGTCGAGTAGACTGCATCAAGGTTGCTGCGGCGGAGATCAGAGTCAGGACGATGACGAGGATCCCGTTCGTTTATTGAGGTGCAAGGAGCTCCTGAAATCGCTCAAGGAAAATCAGCTAGACATGTTGCTCACCGCCGTCGAGAGCTGCGGCGCCGATCTTGGCTCGTGCGTTCTCGTACCCCGCCAGCATCCGGAGGATGCCTACGATCATCCGGACCAACAGCAACAATACTATCGTTCCCATCGGTTCAATTACAACCATCGTCACCACCATTATCATCACGCCAATCATCACCACCACTACCATTCGCGGCATCATCGTAGACACCATCGTTCGTCCTCGTTGGAGAACGACCACGACGACGACGAAGACGACGATGACTATCAAAACTCGGGCTCGGAGGACTCGTGCACATCGCCGATCAGGCCGGAAAGGTGCAGGGTACCCGTTCGAGGCTCGCTCGATAACGCGCCGATCGATCCTCACCTGCTCTGCTGCCAGATTTGGCGGTGGCCAGATCTCACACACTCGTCCGAGCTCAAGAGACTTCCTGTCTGCCATTCCGCTAAAGACCCTGTATACATATGCTGCAATCCTTACCACTGGGGCAGGCTCTGCAAACCCGGTGGGTACTCTTTCTCATACCGATTATATATTATATAAGAATATAAAAACATTTTTCATCTTTAGTTAATCTAATTATTAAACTAGAGGGCTATTGTTGCTCGCTCGCTTCGCGAGCTCGCGAGTAGGGTTGTTGTTGCTCGCGGGCAGGACTGCTCTTGCGAGAATTTTAGTGGTACGCAATCCTAGTATAGGGCCCACAGCTATTAATGTCTTTCATTTTGTGTGTGACTCTCCACGAGCCACACAAAGAACTTCCCGATTCATTAGTTGCTGTATATTATTATTATTATTTATTAAGTGTACGTTTTAAGAATATTATACGTTTTCAGGGAAATTCAATAGTTTTCTACTTATCAAAATGTTTGCTATATGGCGTCGCATTAAACCAATATCGTATGCTCGTTGCTCGCTTGGTTCCTTGTTATAGCATACTAATGTTGCAAAATAAATTGTCTTAATTAGTTTTTCGCAAACGAAACAACTCATCAATATTCGGGGTTGCAGTATTGATCTTGGTTTTCTTCGATACTGTTAATTTAAATTGTCCCGAAATATATAAACCGCGCTCAATTTTGAAACTCTGCTCAGTGCTACATACAACATTTGTAAAGTTGGCCTTTCTGATGTTTTAAAATCCAAACATACTTTCTCGTATGTTTTTTATCCCTGACTTTTATGAATCGTAATCGCTTCAGCAGGAACCACTGGAAATTGACTACGTGTGATTTGATATTTTTCCTCACTCGACATATTTACTTGATTCGATATTTTTATTATTGGTGTTAAATTTTGATCAATATTTCCATTTTTCATATAATCACGATAACGAGTTCTTACTTTCACTCCTACTCTGGCCAATTGAAAATCTAATCACAATATAGACGGAATTTTAGTATTTTCTTGAAAAGTAATAAATTTTAATATTCCGCATGTGTGCTCCATTAACCAATCCGTTTCCAACATCACTGTTATTAATAATTATCATATAGTTCATATTAATTTTCAATTTAATCTCAGTTAATAATTCGTTTTGAACTGATTGTTTTTTTAAAGATTGTAATATAAATTTTTTTTTGTACTTTCATCGATATTCTTTGAAAATGTATTCTCGGGAGTAGAGATGATTAACTCACTCTTGCATTGGGATAATTTTCGATTATTGTAAGCGGAAACATCATCTTAAGGTACCAAAAAAGATTTAAAAAAAAATTTTTTTTTCTAATTTTAAAAAAATCGAAAAAAAATTTTTTGTGTAATTACGTTTGTTTCTTCGGTGGAAACTTTCCGTTCTCTCGTATAAATTGCATTGTTGAATGAACTTCTTTCGAAAAAAACTAAAAAAACTAAAAAACTACTTGACCAAAATGGACCAAAATCTAATCAGCTCTAAGTTACAGCGGGGCACATCGATTGCATCATTCATCATTCCGATCGCGTTGTTACTTTTTCTGAAAACGTTAACGAAAAATTTGATACCATAGAAACGGACATACGCACACACACACACACATACCGACATTTTGATAAAAATAGTCTAAAATGACTCCAATGACCATGAAACGTGAAGATCTGCTAAAAAATCGATTTTCGATTTTCGGGGTAATTACAATAACTTCCCTATAAAATCGGGAAGTTAATTAACTTCCCTCGTACTGTTACATACTGGTAATTTCCCTCTTATCGCAAAGAACATACTATTTGATAGGGCCAGTATGTACAACGTACAGATAAAGCAAGATTGACAAATATATGAAGGAGAAGCAAATAGGATAGAATGCAAGACAGATGTATGTATCTCGGACTTCAGAAGTTGCCATAATTCGATCTTCTCGTATCTAATTAATAACGCGAAACTTTATCAAGCGGAACGAAACATACTTTTCTTTCACTGGTTGATTTCGTGCTACCGATAACACGTCGAATTCAGTGACGGAATGTTAGACAGAGTTAACATGTAGCAGCGATAGCTGCAGATAAATTTTAATTCGATTGCGTGAAAGTTTCAACTGTTCCGGTTATTTTATTCTAGTTTTATTCTACATTAAGATTCTTAAACTAACATTTCGAATCTCGTCTTAGTAAATTTATCAGTGCAAACATAAATATGCCAAAAGTATCGACACTTGCGTAATTTATTGCTTACCGAGAACGTAAATTAATGTAAGTTTTCTACTCTCCTAGAAACAAGGGTAGTGCAACATGCTTGAATACTAATGGTGTAATTTAGCAGTAGAACTATCAATCACTCTAAAGCCTAAACGTGGTGACTACAGTCATTCGGATATTAGACGATTATTATTACAACAAGGTCGCAGATCATTAGGAAAATTTGTATTTCCATTGGGTACTTTATCGAAATTAACACGAGGCAACCAGTTTTAAGTAACAACTAGACGGCGGATTGTCTGCATTTATGGCGACAACGAGTAGGTGCAATTTAAAACTTTCAATCCTAGTAAACATATGAAGAAAGAAAATAAATTTCCATTTCACTCAAGTTTGTTGCAATACTGGTAAAAAAATGTTATTATATCAATTTCAGTGAAATTTTCAGCATGTGTATAACATATATGAATCTACAAAACACATATTTCAAATTTCCGTTACAAGTCCAAATAAAAAAGTTGCAAAAAGCAACTTCCACTATCTTTTCCGTGATTCAGTCTAAACGCGAATTTTCCAAAATTGTCATTATATATATACTAGTAAACTAATACATATCTATCTTGGCAAAAAACTAAAGTCGCTTGGTAGAAAAAAGTTCGTCTGATTTAAAGTGTGTGCCATAAATTATGAGACCCACCGTGTACCTACCTGGATGAGTGTCGCAACGCAGACCCGAACCTGCGACACTTAAACGGACAATACCGTACCTGTAACCAGCAAGGCCATTATTTGAGATTGCAGTGCGTCAGGTGTCGCCTTCGTAAATTCCGGGGACAACCAATCCATAAAGTCGCGTAAATTACCTGGCGAACGCGCCGTAAATATCGGAATCCAATAAAGCAAACCGCAGGTACATAAAACAATAATAGGTTATTGTCAGCGGCGGGTATTGTTCGCGATTACATTGTAAACTGCCACCGAGCACAGTGCTTTGAAAAGCCCCTTTTTCCGGACAAAATTCCGTTACTCGATAATTATAGACGATATGAAAAAATGATTCAGACGAAAATTGTAGGGTATAGAAGAGAGTACACGATAATTGTATTTGTTTGATTCATCCCCTTTTTTATCGCATACATATATCTCACTTGCAATTTGCAAAGGGTTAACAAATATTTCGGAATCGTTATTAATTCATGATAATTATTTAGCAGTACGTTCTGACATTGTAATAACCTCGTAAAGCTCTGTAGAGATTAGAATCGAAATTTTTGGTAGAAACCTATATTTTTGATTACGCATTCTTGAAGGTAACACCAAGACATTTTCGCGTAATCTATTATCGAGATATAAGCGTTCAAAGTTGATGTGCCGACATTAGCATTATGCAGTGTTCATCGCTAAGTTGTTCAATTGGACTTCGACCGCCATTATTCTCCTGTATGCCTTATAATTTTCTTTCGTAAACAGTTAATAGAAGTATATTAGGCCGTTGCATATGGAATGTCCGATTCATAACAGGAACTCTAAACAAACATATAATTTTCTCTGAATAATACTTATTGATTAACACCTTGCCGTATCATTTTCTTTACACTTACAGTGATTGCAACAACGTCTTTATCCCCAAAAATATCGGAGTCTTCTTTTGAAAAGAAAATTAATATTTTTTGTATGGATAAATATTGATTACAACGAGCCAAATTTTATTTCATCTAAAAAGAAACACATGACCTCGTGAACGTTGACATCGTTGTAATCGGCATATGTATTCTGTCATAAAGTATGACGAGTTTTTCGATGAAGCAAGTTCAATGGTTTTTGTCCATCGCGAATGCACTGTGCCAGGTAGCGAGGAAGAATTCCTCGCGATCAGGTAGACCGAAACCAAACCGTACGCAGAATCGGAGAAACACGTGGGACAAACTGTACACAGAGCTCTCCCGGGTGAGAGAGGAGGAGGGGGTCCGCGCGCGGTTAAATCACAGCGGTCGTTTACTCCTCGAGGTGTCGAACCTCCGGCGTCGATCCGGTGGCGAGGGAATAATTTAGCGACGTGAAAGGCTGGGATATTGTAACGGCAGCGTGTCCGCGACCAAATGCTAATCGTCACCTGCACACACCTCGCTAACGAGCCCAAACGCTCGGGTCACCGTAGAACCGTAATTTATTACCGATAGGCTAGGAGGATTAGCTGTGGTGTCCAGCTGGTCAGGCTCCTAGGTAAATGGGCAGTATGTACACAAGCCCGTAGACTGAATAAAGTCGGCGCGGATGGCGTTTTCAATGCGGCCCGTACACTCTTTCCGCGTGAAACGCACGCTCTTGTTTTCTGCAACAAATGGAACAAGAGCGGAATAGTGAATGGTACCGGTACGTGTGAACGTTGTTGATTACTTTCGGTAGCAGTACACCGAATGCCTGTTGTGATCAATTTGGCGGAATCCGGACGTTTTACGGTACTACGAATATTTAGAACTTCGGGCACATTTTCTGTATTATTTTCTCGATACGATCAGGAAACCACTGATTCTACAATTTCTACAATTCAATGAGATTGTATTCGCGTTTACGAGGCAAACAAAATTGTCAATCATTCTCATATTTTTATAATCTCAGGATATGAAAAAATATTCTTCATATGTATATGGTAAAAATAAGAGCATTTTTCTTCTACCGCGATCATCAAAGGATTGTTGTTCATTAACAATTAAGTCGACAATAATAGACTTGTCAAATTAGAATTGAAATATACCGGACAGACATTTCTCTTTTGAATTGGTAGTCGAGGGCTAGCAGGTAGACTATCTATCGTTCCATCATGACAGCGACACCTTTTACAGCTTCGAATGGTGTTCCTAGAAACCCCGTAGCAGGTACATACTATGTATTATCTTCCAAATCGAAGATTATCTACACCCATCGTTCCTATTCCAACCATGTACTTTCTTGCCAGGAGATATAGTATCTCATTCAGGGAAATGTTCTCTTCTTGCATTTCGACCTTTTGAGAACATTGTACAACACACGTTTGGACTTCTAACTTTGAGCAAGCATTTCGAATCGATTTTCGTCAGCTCGAAACAAACCTGTACATTCCTTCAGTTTCTATCTGTACTTAGTTTTCGGAAAATCTTGCATGAAACTGTTCTATATACATACATACAGTCTCTCCCGAACAAGCCAATACAGTTTAATCTTTGCGACTACGGAAATACGCTTAAACAACAGTTAAAGTACAAAAGGACAGCATAGCAATATTTACGGATATTTGTAAATCTATTTTAAGAACTATATATGTGTGAGAAAAAATTTAATTAGACGATAGTTTGCGATAGAGCAAACCTTCGACCTACGAAAGACGTCGGCAAAGTTACAAATCATGTTTCGTTTTCGAAACGCGAACGAAATGGTTTCGCAAGTCGCGTCGCGCGGGCAGTGGTACTCAATGTTAGCGTGATGATCGTCTTTGGCGTTAATCTAATTCGTTATTTCTAATCAATTACTAAACATTTAAGTATTCATCACATTAAGTATTCATCACATACATAAAATGAAAAAAATCATATAGAATGGAATTATTGTAGATCGAAAGAAATGTTTAATTGTCAAAACAAATGTGCAAAGGGTTAGCAAATATTTCGAAATCGTTATTAATTCATGATAATTATACAGCAGTAGGTTCTGCAATGAAACAAAACTATGTAGTAGGTACTGAAGGAAGCTTTCTTATCGGGTGAATTGCAAGGAGGGAATCGTTTGTACATTCACATTAGATTCATGCACGAATCTAACTTGCAAATATCTGAATAATTATTAATAATTAGTCGGAGTCGTACCGAGCGACCCGATCCTCGCACTGTCTCGTAATCAGCCAGTCCATTTGGCGACATGCATTCAACCACAAAAAACTGTCTCGTCCTATCGACTGCGGGAGAGAAAGAGAGACCGAACGAGAGGCGCCAGCAAAATGCGTCTTTACGTAACCCCGACGATCATTTAACCCGATGCTGCCCAACTTGAGTGGAGTACAGGTCGTGTAAAAACGAGGCGAAGTTAACGTTCATGAATCATCGCGTCGCTCGGCGTCGAAGAATTGGTCGCATGATTTTTAATCGCCGACCAGTCTGATTTATTTCACAGGAAACACTGATTAATTCGGTTTTGAGGGAGGGAGTTCCCCTAGTCCTGGGCACTTAAGGTTTTTCTTAAACAAATACTTTATTTCGTTCATTCTGCGTTATATGTAAATTGATAATACTGGAAACCGAATTCAAAATTATCAAAATTTCCGTAATAGTTAATTCAAGTTAACATTGTACTGTGAGTATATGATTTTTAGAAATCATGGCGCGTCCCCTAGTACCGGACGTTATAAACATTACTACATACGTACATATGTAGCTACGGCACTGATTCCGGACCAGCTAGCAGTTCCACCCTGCAGGTATTGTGTAGCAGCAAACAATGATACGACTGGCGAGCTGATTCAGTAAATAAATATTCAAGAAAAACATGATCGAATTCGACGTTGTCATTCCCGAAAAAGGGAAGTGAAACCGGTAGGAGGTTTGCGCCTGTCGCGTTACCATACTCGTGCGTACGTTGCTGGCATAATACGAGAAATCTGTTTGTCTGTTATCTGAATTAAATCGACGTAGGTTGATATATGCAGTGGCATGCCCGACTGGATAAAAAAAAAAGAAGAAGAAAAATCTAGGAGAGAACGCTCTGAAAAGATTGTCGTGACATTTAGGCGTGAAGCAATAGAAAAGATATTGACGCAGCGGAGGCGATAAATCGAGTTCACGAGATTGGACAAATATGATCGTGGAAGCATTACTCTAATCGTTTTTTATGGGCACCGAGGAAACCTCTCGATATCTCGAAATACCGTTCGGCGATATGTATTAATTTTCGAAATTTCACGCGGCGCCCAATCTCCCGGCGCGGCGCGACTCTGAGCGGCGACGGGGATTCGTCACAGGCCGGCGCGCCGCAATGATCGATAATCTCGATCGTCGGCAATTTCGTGGGACGTAAACATCGGTGCGCGAATCAGATTCTTGGAAAACTTTGTTCAATAAGGTTCAACAAAATTCGCGTACAAAAAGATACAGTCGGTGTCGAAAAGATAGAACAACCTGCTAATTCATCAATAGAATTTATTTATTAGATTGTTGCATAGAAAATGTCTGATTTTAGATCGCAAATGTTATGAAGCGTTTCGATCAAGGAATATTATCACTATACTGCGGATCTTTGTGTGAAATAAAAATTTTAAACTTGGGGAGCAGGTGTGCAATCGCCATAGAAGTTTTACTTCGGTCGTGAAGTTTTATACGTACAGTATTGGTCTGTTGTTTTAATTGTTTTCCGCCTTGATCGCCTTGAGAAACGAATTGTACTATGCTTAATCGTTCGTGAAGATATTTATGTGCACAATATATGTAATCTTTCTGTCTGTAAATGCATGTGCACTATTGTACACTGTGCGGGGCAAGATTGTGCCAACTCATTATGATATACGTGGCGACCTATCAGGATAAATGAGACAAGTTTAGAGCACACTGCTCTAAAAATATTTTTTCTCCGTTCGAAAATAAGCACCATTGTGGCGCTAATCCGAACGCGTCTCTCGAACTGCTATAACCACGATGCTAAATAAAACTCTCGAGAACTCGAAAACAAATGATACATATATATATTTGTACATTTCAACGCTCCCGCGACTTTATGTAAAGTTATACTCGAAGTAATGTGTCGTTATCGGTTCGTGTGGGTGCGAGCAGGCTAATTGCGTGTTTCGTTTCGTTGTAAAGTGTCACCTAAACGTCCGTATTTATCAGTTGTTATCGGAAATGAAGTTTCTTATGAACACGCGATCATGCCAAATTAGGGTATGTATCCGAGCCAAATTTGTACGTAGCAGAAGGTTTTACAAATATGTTTACTTATGTAAATATTTCAACAAAATGATTTAAAGATATAATCTAAACGTCTAGTAAAATAATAATATCATTCTTCCATAAAACGCTTACGCATATTATTATTTCATGATAAATAGACTCTGCGGATCTTTATGCATTTACAGTAAAATTGACTAGATGAAATTCAAATAATTAAGGGAAGGAATAACGTTCAATTTAGTTTTTATTCCTTCCAATCGATGCAGACAATTTTTATTTTGCATAAAGATCCGCAGTCTAATGATAAATTAGGACTAATCTACCACAGTAATCGGTACAGCTACCCTATTCCATTGAAAATATCTAGGGTGGGACGCGTTACGCGGTCGGCACCTAGTAGATCAGGACGTCGGATTCACGGATGGAATTCAACGGGCCGAAAAATCTCCATATAG
Organism: Lasioglossum pauxillum; assembly: GCA_933228785.1. Lineage (NCBI taxonomy): Eukaryota > Metazoa > Arthropoda > Insecta > Hymenoptera > Halictidae > Lasioglossum > Lasioglossum pauxillum. The sequence continues at coordinate 47,602,360 of OW121703.1, read as the reverse complement.
GAAAATCATGAGCTCCTTCGAATTCCACGCTGCGGTTTCCATGTCTAATAATAGCGTGGGGCTGGTCGCGCCAGCTCGCCGATGCATCCGCGCTGAGGAGGCCGGAGACGCATTTGGGGAAACAGAATGAGAAATAACGCGAGAAGAATGTCGTCCGTGGAACGAATGAATAGACGACGCGTTAAGAAAGAGAATCAACAGAGCGAGAGTGGTGCACGGTCGTCGGTGGAGCCGCCGTCGCCGTCTCTCCGTCTCCCCGTCGCCGTCGTCGCCGCGACGTCGGGGATCCGAGGGAGCGAGAAAGAAAGAAGGAAAGAAAGAGACAGAGAAGCATGCTTATATACTACATACATACACATATACAAGGAGAAAAGAGCGACAAAAGTGGATCGAAAAGCAGAAAGAATCGTCGCCACGCGGGGTGGTTGTTCGACTCGGCGCGGCGGGGGATGGAAAATGCCGGTCGCCGGCATTTACCAATAGTCGCACGATCGAAGTTATGGCCAGAAGGAAATGAATCTAAAAATAAAGCGTATATTGGGCGAGTCGCGGCCTGCCAAGGAGAAGGAAAGAGAGCAAGAGACGGCGGAGACCGACGAGGCAAAATACATAGAAGAGAAAGAGGCGCACCAGCAGAAATCAGCGAGCGAGAGAGGGCTAGGGAGAGATAGAGCGAGATATAGAAAGAGAGAGAGAGAAAAGAAAGACCGAGCCGAATATTACGGGTAGGGAAACGGAAGCGGGGGAGAGGGACACGGTCTGAGGACGGGGCGCCGTGAAACATGTGCGGTTCGGTTGGGTCGAGGGGCAAGAGGAGCCAACGGAGCGCATTGGCGCGGGAGAGACGGGACTGCCGAGCGTCGCTGGCGGGATAGGATGCCAAGGGGTAGGGTAGAGCCGGTGTGCGGACGGGGAGACGGGGGAACGGCCCGGCGCCGCTGCATGTCATTGCCGGCGCCAGCTAATTGTCGAGGCCAGTCGGCATTAGCCGACGAGCTGACCGAACCGAGTCGACTCGACTCGAGTCGAAACGAGTCGAACTGAACGCGCTTTCCTGCCCGCGTCGAGTGTTCGCCGCGCCGCGACGCACAGAGCGTTGAAAAGCCCGTTTTTTTTAACAAAATTCCATTATTCGAAAATTGTAGGTGATACGAAAAAATGTTTCAGACGAAAGTTGTAGGATACAGCAGAGAGTATACGATGATTGGCATTGCAGTAGCCCCGAAAAGTTCTGTAGAGATTACAGTTGAAATGTTCCACAGTTATAAAGGAAGAAGGTTCCACAAATATAAATTTCAACAAAGTTTGAGAGCTATACTTAATATACTCGGTGAACAAAATTGTTTAAAACAAGTACATAGCAGTCAAGGAATTATTTTTTGAAGGAAAAAATGAAACACGTAAGATAAGTAGGTAGTCGTTGGCAACAAAATTGGAAAATAATTCGAAGTGCAAAGGGTTAGTACTCGTTTCTTGGTTTCAATATCATTTCTTACCTTTGCAATAGATACCTAGGAACACAATGAACATGAGAGTTGATTTGTTGATTTTCGGCCACGCACTGTGCTCTGTGGTCAGTGCCTGCATCCACGATCACGCGCGCCGAATCAACGCCGTTGCGTTTTAGGTTTCTTCTCCTTCCTTACGACGTTTTCCTCCCCATTTAGGACCCCGAGAATAGAGCATGTTTCTTAGAAATGACGGGGATAGTGGCCCAACCCGTCGCATCCACAGGTAGTTTTCAGGAAGCGACTCGGCGGTATTTTCGTCGGTCCTATTGTCTACTCGACTGCCCCGAAATCAAGATAACCAGCCTCTCGGTATTTTTCGCCGGGACGCCGCGCCGTGGAATGCGTCTTGGAAAAGGGTTTCTAGACTCTTTTTCAGGGATCCACTGATGTGCAAATACTTTTTCTTTTTGCCGTGCATCCGCGATTACGGAAGGGAAGAAAAAATTAACGGTAAATTAATTTCGGCGCCAGCGAAATTCATGGCGCCTTTCATGGGGTTTACGAGCGTTGTTGAAGAGCAGTCGAATACGATTTTCTAACGGGTACATTATCACCGAGCATTTTACAACCGCAGAAAACGCGGCTGCGTGGCGTTCGTCGGCATTTATCGAAGGTGAATCGCATACTCGCGGTGGCGCCTGTTTTCGCAACGCGACACAGACGTGTGTTGTCTTTATCTGTTTTCGCGTTTGTCAGTACATATTCGGATATTGCGAAGCTGTTAATAATTCGTGCCGATAAATCGATTACTATCGGACAGACAATACCGTTACGCAAATTGCCGTGCTCGTATTACGTTTTTAGTCGTGGTCAGTTTATTCTGTAGTTATTACTAGACTGCGGATCTTTATGTATTTATGCATAACCGCAACAGAACATGGTTCTGTTGGTTTATTTCCCTTTTTCAATCGACGCAAACTGACCGTAGGTGCACACAACGATATGGTTGAAAACTTGATCTTAAAATAGATATGACGCTCCCATCCCTAAAAATAATTCATCACGATAAAGTACGTCAATTAGACGAGCCGTGCATTTTCGGATTTATTATCGGAAATTGCAATGTTATTTTCGACAAGAAAGTCCGTTTAAATGAGATGTAGATTGTACATACGTACATATACATTGCACAGTTCCTATTAATATCTGAAAGGTGACTACAGTTTCGACACGTTGGCACTCTGGTAATTCTTCAGGCCGATGTGAACATTCAATGGAGGAGGGACTTTATTTCGAAAAAGGGTGAGACAAGAAATTTCATTTATGGAATGCACTGTTTCGAGGCAACTGCAGTCACATTTCTGAAAGTATTACGGTAAACATTTCCCTAAGAGCGTTTTGAGGATGATCCCTGAAATCACCAAAAGTAACTTTTTCCTTTGCGAAAATGTTTTTCGTGGTCTGGTTAAAGAGTTATTAACGAAGAACACGGACCAACCAGAGCACAGGTCCCGCTAAGCGCGGCGTTGGCATTGAGCCGGAATCCGTCCGCAGTAGCCGCGCTCTGATTGGTTCATGTTTTTCGTTAGTATTTTTATGCTATAAATGCATAAAGCTAAATGCACTATGTATTTTGTGTACTACTTAAATCGTAATCAATCACGTCTAAGAAATATAAAATAGATTTTCTTTATTCAGCATTGTATTTACAGACCACAAAATTGCAGTAACATTTTTCGATGTTCCGTTGCATTGTTGCATGGTTGCACGCCGTCAGTAGTCACGAATCGCTGTAGGTTTCTGCACTTCATGTCTGTTTTGCAAACACAAATAATACTGGAAGTTTCACTTCAAACACACTAGGGACTGTGAAGTTCAAACGTGGTAGCGAAGACGCAGAAATATGTAAATTATTGTTAGCGGATTCTACAAATGGTGGACCACGGCTAATATTATCTTTGCAGCTACTTTGAACCATCGGTAAACAAATACTTAGAGACATTTCTAACCGTTAACGAACACGCTATTTTACCACGTTTTTATTAGCTCGCTTTTTTCTCTTGAACTTTGTTTTCTTTTGGGCAATTGCTTAATTCTTTTAACGAATGCGTAACATTCGTATTTGTTAGACTTTGTTAATATCTTCATTACGAGTGACTCGAGCTCAGCGGAGCCTTTTCACACTACCGTCATGTTTGGACTCATTTTAATTAGAAGAATCTCAATAATCCACTGATACATACCACACTTCAAAAGGCACAACCGCCATTACTGAATTTGATGTTGATTTTTCACAGCCAAACTGGCGGTACATTACTTCCCATTCAATCTTGACCAACAAATGCAATTGTACTCTTCAATTTTTTCGAAGAAATTTTTAACACGTTGGTCTGATTGCTCACCGCAGACAGTTACCTCTTAGAGTGTGTTGAATTATTTTGTGGTGAAAAAAAGGACATACTCGTTCTTTAAGAGAATTAATTGAAACTTTAAACACTTGGGTAATGTTCCTTGGAAGTGGCAGTGGAGGAGGGGTCGTGGAAATTAAAGTGTAACAGATTTTAGCAAATTTATAAATGAGCACTACTGTATTTCAGAAATTAGCAATGCCATAGATGCGTAAAGATATCCGCGGTCTAGCGATGTCCCTCGTTAGACCACCATTCATAACACCCGCGACTGTGCAACCCGCGGCGATGGTGGACAAGGTCACCATGTTTTGACAAATCGGAGGAGCGCCGACGCGCACGGTGCAGAATTTCAAACGGACTGTGAGTCAGAAACTTAATTTTAATTGATAGGTCGCCGCGACGCGACACTGTCGCATACAAACGGCGGCTAAAGCTCTTTTCCTACGTAATATCGTGCGATGCGAGAATCGGCGACGAGTCTCAGGGAAACGCAAAGTGAACTTTCTCGCGATTATAAATAAATATATTAAAAGCACTATTTCGAGGATTGTCCTCGTTCTTACGTAATTTAATCTGTTACGCGACACGTATCTCCTCACGTTTCACCTATGTTTTTTTCCCCTCGTGGTGAACGCACAGAGATGCCAATCTTAGACAATTTTTCAGACAAGAAATGGGTACATTGCTACTGGTCAAGTGTTTTAACCCTTTGCACCTATTTTAACTCGCAAATGAAATATTTCTTCCGACCTAAAATAATACCATTGTATGTATATGATTTTTTCCACTTTATGCCTCGTACAATACTTAAATGTTTTGTAATTGATTAGATACCGATATATTTAATAATTTAAACTATATTTTGAATAATGGTGCAGCAATTTTTAGTGTTGACTCTGAGTCACCACTCGAGTGCTAAGGGTTGTGAGGAGCAAGATTGTGCAGAATTTTAAAAAATTTTTTAAAAGCCTGGGGCAGTAAAAAAAGTGCCCACGACCTCTGTATTATGATTTTGAGCCCATAAGTAACGCTAAAATCGTTTATTCCGATTTTTTCGGGCAAAATTCTCGGACTCGTAGAGATCTTTGCGACAGTTACGGGAATAATATTGTATTTGCAAGTCGCGGAAGACGTAGACCGTAACTACAATAGGTTCTCGTGTTCCTAAGCGCCGCATCGTGTTACCTTGACGTCTGCGATATTCACGCCACAATTTGTCCCCTATGGTTTCAGAGCGACACGTAAAAGGACGTAAAACGACATACCGGTTTCGCTGGGCGCGCCAATAATAGAATCCTCCGCTTTTGGATTAGGGCTCCTAACGGGGCACCGTTCGCCGGCTATGTTTCGTTGCCCGCCTCGATTCCCATTAATGCCGCTTAATCGAAAACAGAGCCTTGAGTCGGAATTCTCGTTCGTTCTCGGACCGTCACCGAGTCCGTTTCGGATTAAATTGGAATCGGAACGCGAGGCAGAACGACTATCCCCGCTAAAATAGATTTATCGTGCCCTCGCTGGCGCCGTTAATGAATGTCTTCGTTTCGTTTTAATGTTGCGTTTACTGTCGCTTGCGGTTGGCCGAGAGTGCGTGCATATCCGCTCGCGGATCGACCGTACAGGTATTAATGGCTTTGCTAAGTGTAAAATGGTGTAAGAGTCGCTTCTTCGAAGACCGATTTTGACGCTCGATACACACCCGAGGATTTCGCGTGAACGAACCTCTTCGGACACTGATGTATGAATTCGCGCAGAAAATACTTGTTCACCGGATCGACCATTTACAGCCGGGAACGAAGTTGAGTGGACGCACTTAAAAAACTAATAAGTAGACTGCGGATCTTTATGCATTTATAGCAAAATTGAGTGGATGAAATTGAAAATTGCTGAAAAATTTCACGTATCGAAGATGTCAATATACATAGAAATAACATTCAATTTGGTTTCTATTTCTTACAATCGATGCAGACAATTTTTATTTTGCGATTATGGTTTTTAAACATTTTCAAAATATGCTAAAGTATAAAATTCGACCGAATTTTGTACGATTTTAATTTATTTTAAAAATTACAAATTGCATAAACATCTGCAGACTACTAATAACTTTTATAAAATTGAATCAAACGACTGGAGTTTTTTTATTTCATTATTTGTTCACTCGTTCCTTCGAAATTCCGAGCGACAGTAATATGAAACAAATATTTTTGCACAATATGTATCTAGTATAATATCGAAAAATCTAAACTCATTTAGTTCAATTTTAAGAAAATCATGCGTTCTTGAATGTGATCGAATAATTTTTGTCAAGGATTATACGTTGAAATTGTTACTGATTCAAGAAATTTTTTACGTCTTCGACAGTGGCGGTCGAGGATGAATAAAAAATGAAATTGATATCCTGTTCATTGGAAATGAATCGAATCTCAACTGGAAGAACATTGCTGATTTATTTTTCGTTATCTTGTTTCAGAGTCGCCGCCACCCCCATACTGCCTTATTGCCGACAGACTGAGACCCGAAGGTGAGTACATTTATTTGTCTATCTAGTAGTTATGCCAGCGAGTAGTATAACCTCTCCCCGAAGATATGCTGATATGTTTGTGAGTGAAACTCGCGAAATATTTTAGTCGCATTAAGTCTTCTTGACTGAATATAACGTATTGGGCTGGCGCAAAAATATATAGAAAAAATATAAATTGTCTTTTCCTTTCTACGACATTTTTGGGGATAAAGTCGTTTCAATCGCCGTAACTGTAAAGAAAATGGTACGGCGAGGGGTTGGGTCTCAAAAAATATTCGCAATCCCGAAGTAGCAAATTTTTCAGGGCCAACGGAGCCGTGAATTCTTCGGGTTTATGCTGAGCAGATTATTTTTTCGGCAGTCACGATCAACTCGCTTTCAACGTATCATCTTAGAATCGATCATCTTAGAACTACAACGGACATGTTGTAAGTCGATCTTACTGATTGCGACGAACCATATGCAGATAGGTTTCAGGGTATCGCCGTTTCCGTGGTCAACGTCGACCCGCTGACAAACATTGATCCGCTTTGATGGAAGTCGATCGGACTTATTGTGCATCGTGAGAATGTCAAGCCTATGAATTTATTTAAATAGATATTAAATTAAATAGAATTTACCGATTTTTATGAAATTTTCAGAATATGTATAATCGACAACAGATCTACAAAACGTGTTTCTTAAATTTTCGACATAAGCCCACATTAAAACGTTGTAAAATGCAACTTTTAATATTTTCTATACAATTCCGACCAATTGCAATTTTTGAAGAGATTTCTTTTCACAACACGAAGTAAACTAATTGCTCCAGCTTCCCCAAACAGTTTGAATCCTTCAGTCCAATATTAAAAATGGAGAGCGTCCGAATATTAATGGGAGTCACTACTGTACATGTTCTTCGTTATTTATTGTTGGGTTACGAGAGGAATGGAGTTGCAGTTTCTGATATTTTAATGGATCCTTTGCAAGGCTCAGTTTCCTCTGGCTGATTTTGACTGACAACTCCCAGTCGTCCCATTCTTTTCTCTTTTTATGACTCATTCTAAACTGGTTCTCGGCACTGTTGAGAGCTCGGCTGGAGATCCTTCGGCTATCGATAGATCCATCGTGTGTTCACTGTGCACTGTGCACCAATGACTCGTGCCGTTTCGATCATATGTATCTTAAGCTGCGAGTGGTAAAAATTACTCGAGCAAGAAAATGACTGTATTCATTCGTAGACAAGTTCGATGTTTCATGCGCTGGTTGCATAATAACTCCGATGCAGTCAAGTAAATTATCTCCATCGTGCTTACTGCAGATCGGCGGCCTAGTACCTCTGCACTTTTTTATTGAATTCCAAATACTTCTAAACGAAATTTCAAATACTACTATAAAAAGTAATACTGTTGTAGTTTCGCGCGAGACGGGAGACTGTGGATGTTTTTGCAATCAAATTTTAAGAAAATGGTAAAATTCTATTCCTATTGGTACATGACACCATTTGTAGATTAAAAATGAATAAAAATCGCACTAAATTCTGTCGAATTTGATGCTCCATCATTTTATGAAAATTTTTACAAGCTATAAATGCATAAACATCCGCAGTCTACTAATTATCAAGGTCAGCTGTCTAATGACAAGACTGAATTGTTAGCAGTGTCCTTATTTCGTGCAAAACGCTGCGAAATGTTGGGGGGCAAACGTGGTTCCTGGAAGGAAGAAATTCATTAGGAGAGTTCGTCTCTCACGATCCAGCAGACGCAGCCGTGTAGATTTATGTTTGAAGAAGAAACTGGGCCACCGCGATGGAGCAGAGGAGATAAAAGACCGTCCATCGCCACTTGTTGCATTCACCCGGGAAATAGGAGAAATTTTTTCATTCATGAAACTTGAACCACCACTTTGTGAACCGACGGACTTACGAACCGATGATGACCAATTAACAAGGCGACTTGTCCGACGGGTTCAGGAAATGCAGAATGAAAATTCTTGTAGGAGCTTCGCAAGCATTCCATCACCTATTTATTTGTAAATTAATGTTTTGACTATTACCAAATGTAGGACACATATTTTTATTAGCGGTCTTCGACATTTAGCGTTTGTACCTACGAATTCTTTCGAGTTTATCACTTTCATTCAGTTATGCGTCTTCGAACATGTATTTATCGTCAATTTCACAACTGTATAAAAGGTCAAGTGTCCGTTCGTATTTTTTCGTTAGAGAAGCAAAGTTTACTAAGCAGGTGATTAAATAGTCTGTGGCGTTAGAATCTATCTGGATAAGGGTTCTTTTTTTTAAAAAATAAGTCCATTTAAATTAACCCTTTGCACGCGGAGCTATTTTAAGACTCTGTGACTTTTTAAATTTGGTGGATATGAAATTAATATAATACCTCATACAATGCTTAAATGTTTAGTAATTGATTAGGTAAATAATGGTACAGCAATTTATCATACTCTTTTTGAGGTGCATAATTTCAGTATGACCTATCGACAAAAAAATCGTTCGTTTCTTTCATTCAGTTGATGGTGACAGGTGTTACTCTGCCTGCCAGCAACAGCTGCATTGCCAAAAGGGTCGACGAATGTGTGCATTGCTTCGTAAACGCAACAAAAATAAAATGAGAGATTGTTGCATTGTAATTTAGACAGATCTTTCCGAAGCCAAAAATAATAAATCATCGAGGTCAGAGTTACGCGCCCTTGTTAATTCATTGCCGTACCATTTTCTTTCTTTTAGTTACAGATTGACTTCAATGCTTTACTATTGATCACAAAAGAATCAAATTTTATTTCGTCTAAAAAGGAAGACTTAACATTCACATGTGTTAGATTTTATTTAAAATCTTCATCGTCAGTCTGACTCGTTGAAGTACGGCAAGGGTTATCATTTTTAAATGGTCTCGGGAGTCGCCCCTATCAAGGAACTACAACATTTTTGTTACGTGCTATCTCCCGTTACGGGTTCATGTACCATTGCAAAGCGCTCGAGCTTGGTATTGGCCACTCTCGCGTCTACAAACAGTTTCGCGAAAAAAGGAAAGGGACAAGAGACGAGGCGGACGAAGAATTTCTGCGGCGATACGATTTATTTCCGCACGTGCTGTGTGCACGCTGCCCGCGACAGAACTCCACCGGCGATTGCGCAAATTTCAACGAATACGACGAAGGACATGGCACAACGCTCCGCGCGCAGTCCCTTTCGAACGCACGAGGACAAATCTTGTTCGTATTGCGTTACGCCGGCTGCGTTTTTAAGCTTCCCGCTCTCGATTCAACCCGTCCTGAATCACCGCATTATTCCGACCGAGGAACGTCACGTCGATGACATTTTGTTGCTTCTTGGATTCGAATTAAACCATCAACGCAGCACCGCGTTCCCTAGAACTCGTAGTGCGGCAGCGCTCAGGAAATACTGTGGCTTTCATTTTCAAAAACTCGACTTTTTGACTCTTGCATTTTCTTTAAGTGTAAGCGTAGAATACACACCGCGACAATATTCTAAGACATTCGACAAAACCGTACAAATCTTTGTTATTAAAGTGAATTTGCTCCTTCCATATGTACAGCGTTATTGTTTATCTAATGGAAAGAATTTTTCGGTAAACTATAATCATTTCGCCACAATTCGCCTTTGGAGTCTTCAGAAAATTTCATATCGCAAAATATGCACGATGCATCACGCAATTCTAGTTGTTAATCCAAATTTTTATTGCATATCGTACAATTATGATACAAACACTTGACGTATTCTTTAATATTCTTTGTTGAACGGTGCTCGAGTAATTCCGCGAAGAGAAACACTACCCGGTAACACAAACGGATTTCACAAACGGATTCCAAACTTTGCTAATTTAAGAGAGTACATACATACTACCGTGCACAGACGACGCGGTTACAATGCCACCGTTGTTTTGTCAGATTTATTGTTGGGGTGGCTGAATCTCATATACAGGGTGTGCAAAATGTTGCCATCGCATGTTTCAAAGATATATGACTAGTCTTCACTGCAGTGCATTCTACCGTGGAGCCAGACGTATTCCTGGTCTTAAGATGCGTTAGTTTATTACCTTAACTCTTAACATAGACGTTGAAACTAATCTACCATATTTTTGGAACCGTCAACATTTTCTAAATTTATTCCTTGAAACTTAGAGGGTAACCGATAGTATGAATAGCCTCTGAAGCTGTTTCAAATTAAGAGCACTGCGAAGTTTACAACATTTCACAATTGCATTTAGAATGTAAACTCATTTGACTCCGACAAAAATTGAGCTCTGCGCGAAGTTGCTTGTATTGTGTAGCGTGTGTCGAGGGGCCGGAGCGTGTTCCAGGTCACGTGTCAGCGACCGAAACGTGTGCAACCTTGAAAGAAGGGAAGAGTTGTACGGTGTAGAGTGTAGAAGCAACGCGTCAGGAGTTGAGACGCGGTTAAGGGCAAGTGCGCACAGGGCGCCAAGCGCCAGCCGAAGGGAGGGGCCCCGGTACCAGTAATACGAGGCTCCGGTACACAAGCGAACGTGGTAGGCGCCTGTCGCCTCGGTTTTATGCTTCTCTGCTCGTTTCGCCGTCCTTGATACGCTTCTCTCCCTCTCCCTCTCTCTTCTCATCTCCTTCTTCCCCGCTCCCCTCCGCCCTTCTCTTTCTCTTGCACGCTCCCTTCCTATCTCCCGCCGTGCTCTTTGCCTGTTTCTTTATTCATTCTTAAACTCACTCTTTCGTCCACTTTCCTCTCACCTCTCCTCCCTCTCGCAGAGTCGAGTATACTCTCTTTCTTCCCCGCTCTTGGCGTTCCTCACTTTTCCCTCTTTCTCCTTCGCATATTCTAACTTCCCGCCTCTTATGCTCGCGTACGATATCCTTTTTCGCATCTCGAATCTGCCGGTTGGAACCCGTTTATGAATTGTTCGTAGATCATCTTACGAGGAAGAGTCGACAATTAGCCCTTTGCTCTCGGAGCCATTTTAATTTCTTCGGACCTACAATAATTCAATTCTATAGAATTTCTTTTCAGTTTATGGATATGAAATTGATATAATACCATGTAGAATACTTGAATGTGATCAGTAATATTGATTAGATACTACTAATGTAACCAATTGTATTTTGAATAATGCTGCAGCAATTTTGTAGTACTGACTCTGAGTCACCACTCGAGTGAAGCTTTTATTCATTTTCGACATGAAAATGCTGTTTACCGAAATCCATCTTGAATCCTGGTGAAAAGTAAGGTCATTTTTATGGATGCATACGACAAAGGTTAAATAGTTTGAATAAATGTCCTTTGAACCGGCGCACTAGGGGAGATGGTAACGGCATCATAGAGGGGGTAAGGAAGTGTGAAAGATAAGTCTTAGTCTGGCGATACTGCATTTTCCCCTTTTGCGACTCTCTGCACGAAAGAGGAGACTTCACGCATCCCATCGTGCAGAGTCGCTAGAGGAGAATCGAGCCACGTTTAGTGGTATGTATGTAGTGGGGGAAGCTTTTTGAGGGGAATACTCAGCGAATAGCAAGAATGCGTGTGTGCGTGCGTCTAACTCGCATTCCTTCCGAGTCTCTTCTCGTGAGACGCGGACATGAGAAAGAATTTGAAACAATCTCTGGTATTATTGGGAGCTGGAAAGAAGTAACTTGGAAGGAATGCGAGAAGGGCACGGCCCGAGTCACACGTATTTTCGGCTCTAGCGAAGTATTGGCTAAGCGATCACGCATACTGCGTAGCGTGTGCCGTCAAACCCTAACATTGGGGCTACAGCAGCATCGATGGTGGAGACTGACGTGCCCAGCGAAAGATGCCCCTTGTCCCTGTAGCGTCCCAGTCGCAGGTGACTTCTTTTTTGCTTCCAATAATACGAGGGTGAAAAATGTGGTCGGCGCGTAACATTGTAAAGGGTCTTTCAATAAGAGCATCTAGTACTCACTGCTTTATTTTAAAGTATATTCGATGGCATTATACATGAAGTACAATATCATATAAATGACCACCAAGGTTTCGTTTGGTGGAGTGAATACGACAAACCCAATTTTCGATGAGTCTGGCACACAAATCAGGTCACACCTCACCGATAAATCGAGTTATGTTTGCTTTAAGATCATTAACAGTTTGTGGTTTATTGGAATAAACAAGAGACTTAACATAGGTCCACAAGAAAAATTCTAAATAATGGCGTCAAGTCGCAAGATCTTGGAGGCCAATCGACAGCCGCATTTCTCAAATTTCAAATTGGATTTGTCGTATTCACTCCACCAAACGCAATCATGGTGGTCATTTATATTATTGTAGAATAATGCCATTTCTCGAATGTACTTTAAAATAAAGCAGCGAGTACTACAATAGATTATCTTCTGTATTTTTCGTTTTATTTCAATTCAAAGTTCTATCGCTCTTATTGAAAAACGCTTTAGATCAATGTTTTCCCTATCGTATATTCTATCGTTCCCCTTCCAAGCTCCTTCGCGTACTCCGTACTTCTCCCTCTTCGTTTTTCGCGTACTCTGCTCAGCCTCCCCTTTCCCTGCTCGTCGACGAACGTCTCTCCTGGTTCGACCAAACGAACGAACTCGAAAGCACGCACTCTTGCACTGTCTCCGTCTCGCAGCCGTCTTCTTTCTTCCACGGTACGTCCATCTCGGTCGTTCCTGTTCACCGACTCACTCCTCTTTCGGTCTCTCTGTTGGCGCTACTCGGCCAACTCGAGGCTCGCCGATAGGCGGGAGTGGCTGCCTCGCATTCCGCTGCCTCCTTCACCGGCCCGATTGCGCTGCGACCGTACCGAAAGCCCCTACACGGTTTCCGGATTAACAGAAACCGATGTGCCGAGTCTGGTTCCGAAGCCAAACGACCGGACACCAAGCAGAATCCTCAGATTATTCGTCGCAATCGATCGATTCTCGGCTGTCTCCTCTTCTTTGATCGAAAGTCGTCTTCCCAGTGCTGGATTAAGAGGGTGTAATTACAATTCGAAATTCGAAGTTTTAATGGAAATTACAGTTACTTCTGTTGAGGCTTTCGGGTGTAAGCCGTGTCCTAAAGGAAAAAATTTCCCAACGTTCCGCAAGCATTGCAGCTAGCTTCATCAGGGGGTCGGAAGACACTGATTTAATCGAAATTGCTTCTTAGAGTTGGCGGGCAGGATAGATGAAAAACGATTGGACCAATCGAGCTGAAATTTTACACACACATGGTTTATTATCTTCTCTGGGAGATGAACCAACAAAATAACTACATCATTTACCAAACAAGCTTCTTTGGTGAAAATTTGTAATCGTTTATAATTTTTCAGCATGTATATAATTCATACGAAACTTCAAAACATATTTTCCAAAATTTCGTTACTATCTTGGTAACGGATCCTTCTAGCTTGGCAGCAAAACTGGAGTCTGGTGTATTTATAAAAAAAGCTATTCTGATTTAAAGTATGCGCCTGCAGTTATGTGACTGATGACGGCTGCAAATACATGTACGGAAGATAATGCGCGGTATCCGTTTCTAAGAAATATTGTGAAGACAGACGTAAACATTGCAGACCTCAAGTGGCACAGAATGATAGGACACGCGACGTATTTTCCTTTCTCAGTTGCAAATCTGCATACGGTGACTCCCATTAATATTCGGACGCTCTAAAAAAAAACGATATCTTTTTTAATATTGGACTATACGATTTGAACTTTCCTGAGAAGTTAGAGCAATTAGTTGATTACATGTAGCGAAAAGAAATTTTTTCAAATTTTGCAATTGGTCGGAAGTGGGTCGGAGGAAGTGGGGGTATTCCTTGAGAATGCCTCCGATCGAGCACAAAGTGCTCATGCCTGTTGTACAGTGCCGCCTGTCAGCACATGGGAACAGAAATTCCGCGAAGTTACAAGACAACGAAAAATTGAAGAACAAAAATATCAGAAAAGGAGGTTCGCCTGGAATTCATCGTGAAAGGATTAGCTATAAGTCTATTTCGTGGTTCGGACGCGCATTGGGACCGCGCGGACACTTCCATGAAATCCCTCCTAAAAATACTTGACGAGAGCGTCGGATCTCATGGCATCGTTTCTCCTTTTGCTACTGTTGCCCGCCTTTTAGCGGTGTTCGGTTTAGCAGCAGGAAATGCTCTTCTCCCATTGGAACGAGCCGCTGGAATTCAGAAAGAATGCGACCCCCGTTCCGCCCGACTTGTCCTCTGACGTCATCTTCTCTTTTAGTCAATGAATCCCGCCTTCCATGCTCGACGTGCCCTAAAACGATTAGTCCACCGGCGATCCTTGAGACAGGAATCGGCTCGGACCTGCTCGAAAACGCCGCTCCTGGGTATCTTAGCCGCTGCTAATCGACCACCACATTTCGTTCCTCTCTCCCTCTTTCTCTTTCTTTCGCTCGTGTTGCTTTCATTTTTCAACCGAGCGCAAAAACTAGTCGCGTGATCTGGTTCATTCCGCTGATATAGAATTATGCGGTATTAAAACCCGTTCCCGATAATGTTATAACGATCTTTCGGTGCCGACGCCCGGTACACGACGAGTAGAAAATTCGCCGGCATCGTTGTCGCGCGAATCCACGTGTGTGATCCAATTCTTTTTTACGATCCGCCATTATCGACTAAAAAAGATGAAATTAGGGTTGCGGCGCCGTGTACAGCGGGAAGTTTGATGTCTAGACAGGATCGCCAGAAGATCGAGTCGGGCTCGAAGGTGGTTCACAGAAATTCGTCGATAGATACGCGAGAGAACATCCGAGCTGGTTCAACACACGCTCGCCGCCGATTCTACGACGACCACAATATAATCAGAGACGAGCGAAGCAATTTATTTAACGCGATCGCTACCATCCCACGATCGCCAATTTGTTCGGGAACGCTGGGAAAATTGACGAAAAACCGGTTCGGTTGTTGGTGTCGAAGCTATGTTATTAGCGGGGACTTTTGATACCGGTATACAAATTAGAAAAAGTATACCGGTATCACACCGCACGCGACTTCAAACTGATATAATCTTGATACCGGTATCAGGCCAACAAAGCTATACACCGAAAATAATACACTTTTCGAAAGTGTTGCCGCGATATCTCAAGTTCCAGTTGACCAATTGACTTGAAATTTTGAGAGCATCTTCAGCAGATATCCCATTAACGCGTGAATCATATTGTTTGAAATCCGCTGGGTTTCCTTATCCTCTCAACATGCTCGGAAAAATATTTTCAAAAAATCAATAATCCAAATTTCAAATTTATTAAGTAAATTAAGTAAATGCGAAACGGAAGAAACATGAATAGAAATAAAACATCTTTTTCACAGTAAGCGAGTAATGATCAATTACAATTATATTGTACATATTTCGATTACACTCCGGATTCGCATAATTAGCAATCAAATTAAGTGAAAGGTTCGAATTATGTAATTCAAATACTGTGTATATGAAATACATTGTAATTAGATTACGTTTGGATTCAAGATCAGATTACATTTGGAATCAAGAATATGACTTTATCAGTATTATAATTAATAATCGGCAAAAACCTTCCTCGCCACCTCATATCAGTATTATAATTAATAATCGGCAAAAACCTTCCTCGCCACCTCATATCAGATGTAACGTAAATATACATATTACATGGATGTAAATCGGCGGACCAGTTGAAAACACAAGTTTGTAAGATTTTTTTCTGGGAACAGGCGATAGAGCTACAGGTGCAGTAACCGGAGCCTGTCCGTGATGTCAGATAACATTCCCACAGATGAATTAGTTGATCGTTTCGAATGTTAAACGAGGATTTTCCAATAGCTTCGAGGATAAATGATCCGCCTCCGGCGAATCATTATTTCAGACGATTCTGTCACCTGCTTTGTGGTCCTTGTATTTAGAAGGCGAGTCCGCTTCCAGAAGAACTATGATTCACCTGGCCACAAATCGAAATGCTCCTTTACCGTTCCCGTCTATTGAAAATCATTAATCGTTCCGGTGTGTCGTATTCTCGATCGTCGGATTCTTGCAAATTGCTCGCGCCATTAATCACACCGAGTACCTGGTAGTGCCTCACCATGCAGATCGCGTCACGGTTAATCGTAAAGTCGTTCTTCGCAATACATAATCGGCCATGTTTTGTCGCTCCCTAATGACAGTTTTGATATGAACGCGTCGCAGATCACGGGTTCGCGCACTGTTTTCCGCGTTGTCCACGTTTTTTCGTTCAGATCATCGGCAACACTTTCGTCGCTGACACTGCAGAACAACTATCTATCCTCCGATTTCGATGATTTCTCGAAATGTTGTTAAATTTAACCCTTCTTACACTCGGAGCTATTTTATGAAATTGGTAAAATACCTTGTACAATGCTTAAATGTTTTCTAATTGATTAGATACCGATATATTTAATAATTCGCCTTGCAGAGTCACCATTCGAGTGCTGAGGGTTAAATGTTAAATGATAGGATGTAGGAAGAAATCAGTAGGAAATTGTTGAATTGCCCCCCTGTGGGGCGTGGACCCGACATTGGGAAACATTGGTGTAACTGGTGGAAAAGAAACGAAAAGCAATCGATTCGCTTTTCGAAGAGTTTCACTCACGACAGGACTCGGTTAAAGGGGTAGACTCGTCGTTTCCAGGCTTGCAGGGGTGCGGGATGCGCCTTCTCATTTCTCGATAATGCAAAGGCGGCCTAGATTGATCTTTAATTCACCGCTTTTGACTACTGAAAAGCCCGATTTTTTAGAAATGGGAATTGCCATCCCGCACACTTGGAATCCTGGAAAAACGAGACTATCCCTTTAAGTCGAGTCCAGGCTAACGGGTCCTGGGATTCATTGAGAAAAATGTGGTGTGAATTTTCTCCCGAAGGAAGCGAGCGCGGCAAGGGTTACCCGTGCACAGGGAGAAAGAAACGAAAAGGAGGAAAGGAGAGAAGGCGCATTTCACGAGGGAAACTTCTAAAGGGGTTGCCGTTTATTTTCAGATCGCGCGCCCAGCGAAGGGGATCAACGTCGGTGCAAAAACAGCACACCCCTGCCACTGCCCGGCTCCCTTACCACCAACGGAGAAGGTAACTATGTCTTCAAGGTTATACATACTCTTTCTCGCTTCTATCACTGTCGTCGGAGGACGTGTAACGACGCGCGAACGAAAACGCGGGCTGCATAGAAAAGGAACCTGACGAACGTCACACCTCGTTTCCAGCTCGTTGATCGCGGTCCTCTGTGTCCCCTAGTCCAGGTCGTGTTCTACTCCATGGATGTCCCTCCGCCATGATTTCGTGTATAGTACAAAGTAAGAATTTAAACAATTTCCTTAAAACACTTGAAAATCGCCAATTAATCAACGCTGTCTCAGAGACTGTTTAAGAACGCAAAGCGTGCTTATCACACTTTCGATGAAGTAGAGCACTTCTTGGACGTATAAATGAACAAAACAATATCGAAGCCTTATTCTTCAGACCTTTAATTACGTCGGACAGTAAAAATACGACTTGCGGGTAATTTTGAAATCAACTTTCTTCCGACTTTTTGGGCTAAATACTCCATTGCGCGTGGTAGCGTCACCCGGTGCAAGGGTATCAGCCACGGAGAAATTCGTTAATGAGAAGAGCAGCTATTAAAGGACCAACGAGCTAGGACGTTCCGCGCGGGGAACATTTATAGATCGCGATGAGGGAGTTGATATTTTGGGGCCTCGAGGTTTTGTTCGGCTCGTTCTTGTTACGGCAGCAGAGGACAAGCGTAAGTCCAATTTTCGCTGGTGCGTCGTTCGTCCTTTGGTTATAATTTTATTCAAGCTGGTTATCGTCTTCAAGACTCGATCACCGCACTCGGTGCGGTTTAGTCGTTTAGATAACGTCTATTTGTTAAATTAAATTCTATCGATTCTCGTTGTAGCTACTCCAGATTAGATAATACCTTTTAATAATGGAAGACGCGTAGGTTGACTCTTAGTACAATCATGGGAAAAGACTAAAATCCTCATGACGAGGCTGACTCGTTAAAATAAGGGGTTAGGTTAGGTTAACTTATGTATGTCCAAAAGCAGCATGTTTACTAAAAAAAAGTGCTTCTCCTATCCTCTCCAAGTTAGCTTCTGCTGGGAATCGAAAATATTCGAGTGAGTAGCACATCTTGGAATAAAGGATGACGATATAAGAACGTCGTCCAAAAATTCCCCTATCGAAATTCAAAACAGTATTCGTCGACGACTTCTATTCTAAATGGCTGGAGAAAAAAGGAACGGCAAAGACAAAAACTTTAATGTCATTAAACGCATCGTCCCGAAAAAAACGGTCCCCGAGTATTCACGCGTCATTATTGATCGCCGATAAGAAACGGTCTCTGTTCGTCGGTACTGTTAATGATTACAATCAATCACGATTAGTGTCAATCACTCGGTGATTTTATGGATCGTGTCTCCCGGCACGTTTTACCGTTTCGAATATGCAAACAGCCGGTTAATGCGATCGCGGACGATTCAACGTTTAAACAGAGAGCGGACGAACCCGCTAATAGTTGACCGACGCGACGCGAAAGCCAAAAAGAAAGAAAAGAAAAGAGAAAGACACAAACAAGAGAAGGAGAAAAAAAGAATCTGTACACCGTGTAAATGCCGTTCATTAGGCTTAACGGTTGTTCCCCGAGTAGATCGATCCGCCGGCTACGCCATTGGTCAGTGGCTACGCCTATATCCACGTGGTTAACCTTGAACGATGCTACGAGCGATTTCTTCTCTTCGTCTTTCGCCGCGTTTTTCACTTCCGTGTCCAAGAGAACAGAGACCATCGGAAAGATTCCCGGCTGAACTGGTTTGCAGGTCCGCCAGGACTTTCCGAGAGATCTTTAAAGAATTATACTGACCGGGACACCGCAAAAATTTATCGCTGGACGGTCGTCGGGTCCTCGGGTCCTCGGTTTAACCCAGAACCGTTCACCATTCCGAAACATGGTGTCTCCCAGTGGTTCTAATTTCGCTGCAGAACGAGGATATTCGGATTTGCAAAGTCGGACGGGAGACCGTCTTCCGTAAAGAGATACATATAGGTATTATGTGCGATGAAATGGAGTATGTAACTCTAACATTTCTTTTCGCATATCAAGATACTGTAAAAAGAAAGATATTTGTAGGGAGCATTGTAGCTTTATTTTCATTTTTTTTTTAATTGTAGTTTTTGCACTCCATATTCACCCTTTTACAAGTCAAATTCAACATTATGCAAATCAATTTCACCCTCTTGCAATTCAAATTCAACCTTTCGGAAATCTATTTTAACCCATTGTGGATATTTAAAATTAACTACACTTGAAAACATCTCCCTTGGGGTGAAAAGAAGTCACGGCGAAAAATTTTATGCTTGAAAGAGGAGGCGCGTTTACGCGGCGTGCAACGCAGTGCTGTGATCGCGAAGAGCGTCGTCATCTTCCAATTTCTCTGCTCCTCCCGGCACCGGCGACGTCGCGGATCTTGCGCCGCGATGCAAAATCTTGATTACGCCGAACGAAGGAGAGCAAGGTCAAAGATCGAGATTCTTGGTGAAGAATTAATGCCCGCGGCGGCGGCTGCATAATTCCGAGCAATATCACCGTTCTAAAAATACGGTCTATCTCGCGAAGAAAGCCTCCCCGGACAAGGTGGATGCGCTGCGTTAAATACGGGGCACGAACACGGACGAAAGTGTTCCTTCGAAGACGAAGAAATTTCCTCAGTCACGCGCGTTCCAGCCGGCTGACGCGCACGCAGGTTTTCACGCATGACGCAGCCGCGCGATTCGCGATCTCTTCGTTTTTCGTCACTTTGTCTCTCTCTCTCTCGCACTCTCCCACTCTCCATTTCCCTCTCTCCCTCCCTTACGGTCTTCATCTTTCTCTGTCGCTCCCTTGTGTCGCTCTCTTCGCCTCTCTATCTTTCTTCCTTCTTGCTTGTTGGTTCGTGGAATGCCAGAAACGCTTTTGGCCGCGACTAGAACGAGGAAAGCAGTGCACTCGCTCGCCGCGACAGCTCCATTGCGCTTCCACGCGTTGCAACCGCCCTCAAAATCGGTTCCCGATTTTACACTGCGTTTGTTACGTTTGTTACTTGAGTTTGTTGAAAATAATTGCAAACTAAATGCTGACAAAACGTTCGTTTCATATGACGACATTTTTAGTAGATATTCTTATGTTTTCACTACAAGCTGCTACAAACTCATTCTCATCGGTTTGTTACTTCTAGTCTTATAATAACATCACGAAAAAGGGAGAAACTACTGTGTACTTTGTACACGTATAAGTAACCTACAGAAATGTGAATTTACATAAACGTCTGCAACCCAGCGAGGGATGTGCTCTCTTACGTGATAAAAGTTTCACTCTAAAAAGAAAATTGTTCGGCGGTAATCTTCGAATCAGACTCGACAAATTGGCGAGTCGACTCGGAAAGATTACGCGGGGAGGCGAGTCATAAATTAATAGCTACGTCAAACAGAGGCGCACGCACGCATTTGCATCGCAAAACAATGCTGTTTGCGACGCGCGGACGCACGCTAAGGAAAAAAAGAGAGAGAAACGAGAAGTACGTATAATACCAACAACGCGCGATGCGATTGGAAATTGCTCAATACTCAAGACGCTCGGTGAGATAATTTTTAACGCCTCCTTCGATTGTACTTATCCGACGATGTCGCATACATTTTATTTATCGCCTCGCGAGAAGACACGCATAAATTTTTTACGAGTCATGCACGCCGTATGTATGTATGTGTTTTCCTTGACCGGTGCAACGTGCACGGAACACGATCGAGTCGATCGCTCGCCGTTTGCGAGAAAATTTCGGAAATCCGATAGGCCCTGTGCCACCGCGACGATGAACAATCGAAATCTCTCGAAGACGCGAGCTTTCCTCGTTCGTCGAAGACCTTTACTTTTGCTATCTGCCTTTGCCAATGCAAAGGCCACTGCTCTGGCGACGTCAGAAGTCCCCAAGCCAGCTGCAAGTCGCGTTCGCGACGAATGCACTCTTTAATGAACTGTGGAGCACAGTTGTAAACCGGCGAGAACGGGATTGAAATTCCGCCTTTTCGTTTGTCTGTCCCTTCCGAAATTATTTTCTTTCAACGACGCACAGTGGGGTATTCGTCCCGAAAATTTGGAAAAAGTCCATTACGAAATTTTAGGTACTTAGGTCGTACAATTTTTGTTGTCCGACGTAGATAAAGGTCTGAATATGTATTTTATTTTATTTCTACACCTGTTACGTACTCTACTTCATCGGAAGTTAGGAGATTTTCTAGCACGCTTTGCGTTCTGAAACAGCGTTCACTCATTAGCGATTTTCAAGTGTTTTAAGGAAATTGTGTGAATTCTTGCATTGTGAAGCTTTCAAGGAGGTATACCGAGCACCTTCGCATAGATTTCATTTCGTTATCATCCAAATGAGCATAGTTATTAATATTCGAGTATCGAATATAATCATTCTGTAAGTTTTTTTACGATTATAAAACTTCATTGACGATTTTGCTACACTCTTTCCGGTATCATTAGATTCGATAAAGGTTTGTGATAGTTACACTGCGAAATTGGAGAGAAATTGGAAATGTTCCACTTTTAATTTGCAAAGAGTATCCTAGTGAGAATTCCGAATATTGTGGTGAACCGATTGAAGTTCACCAAGAAATTCCACGATAATTCTACTTCATTTCGAAGTTGAAGACGACACGTGGAGCGCAAACTCCTTTCGAACATATTAACGCAATTGGATATAATTAGTGTCGCCATTAATACTACCGTGTGTGTTTTGTAGATCGAATTGGCAGACACTTGTTAGGAAGTTGGATTGTTAGGATAGTTGTTAGTAGACTGATTAGTAGACTGCGGATCTTTATGCAAAATAAAAATTGTCTGTATCGATTGCAAGAAATAAAAACTAAATTGAATATTATTGCTTTGCTTAATGATTTTAATGGAGGAGAAATCATATACCGACATCACCAATTTTTTAAATTTTTCAACAGTTTTGCATGAAGATCTGCAGTCTATTGATTAGATACCAACATATTGAATAATGTAAACAATACTTTGAATAATGGTACAGCAATTTGTAATGGCGACTCTGAGTCGCCATTCGAGCGATAATGTTAATTCCACGGTTGTGTTATATTAAAGATCGGAGCATAAACGTGTCTCCATGTGTTCTGTCACCGTTCAACTAGAATTCTTCGCTACCAGACATTTTCCATTACACAATTTCCAAAACGGCAACTAATGTAATCTTCCCTTTCGCTGCTTCGTACTCGCAGATTACACGGCGTTGCGTAAGACAAAAGGAGTTTTCGATCCTAACGAATCGATATATGTACACCGGCGACCACAGCCACGATATCACCAATCTCCCGAGGCATTCGTTCAGGCCTTTGGCAATCTTTCAAACAACATTCCATAAACAAAAGACCACATGACTAACATACCGAAGAAGCCCGACCGCTCGCGCGTACCGTCCGCGTCCGCCCGAAAATCCGTTTTCCCGAGGAAACGCGGAGACCGGTTCGCCGCGGGCGCGGCGGTGGCTAGAACCTCGGATACGAGTCATCCGTCCGATGAATTAGAAAAATAGAAAACGATCTGACGAAGCTGGGAAGAAGACCGGCGTGGATCGCGATGCAAAACAAAGAGCATTAATAATAAATAATGACGTCAAATCTCTGTCATAAGCGGAGGGGGAAAAAGAGGAGCGAGACGACGAAGTAGAAGAAGTAGTAGAAGAAGAAGAGGCGGAGAGGACGAAACAGAAGAAAAAGAAGAAGAGGTTCGGTTCGGCGCGGCGCGGCGCGGCACGGTGCGGCGTCCTGGATCAGGACGAACAGGTCGCGCGAGCAGGAAAGAGAGGGAAAGCCAGCCGGCTCCCGGGATGCAGGTTTCAGAATGGCACAATAGGTCGGCTAAGGTGGGTGGCATTCGGCGCGACTGTTTGAGGGAACAGGGGGACCCTGGCGCCAGACAGCTGCCGCGTGTCTCGACCTCGCTTGCTCGCTAGCTAGCTCGCTCGCTCGCTCACTCGCTCGTCCGTTTCTCGTCTCGTTTCGTCTTGTCTCGTCTTGTCTCGTCTCGTCTCGTCTCCGCCCCTCTCGCCCCTCTCGCCCCTCGATCTATGCTCGGCCCTCTTCGCTGCCCGTCGCCCCCCGCTCGGCTCCCCCTCCCTCCCTCCCTCCCTCCCTCCACCTTCATCGTCGCTGCTCGGTCTTCTCGGCCCGCCACAGCCCGTATATCCGCGCTATATGTGTCTTCGCTACACCAGCATACAGCGCGCATCATAACCTGCGTCCTCGTCGACGCGACCACGCACAGTGGACTAGAATCGTAAAAACCCAGACTAAATTTTCCACATTTTCAGCTTGCTTCGGAATGTATGAAATTCTGGTTACATAAATTGTATTATAAATAGACATCGGGACATAATTTGGGACGGTACAAACATTCGACGAATTTAAAAACACTGTTATAATATTTTCAAGCTGTTGAACATTTCGGAAGGAAAATATAGTTTTATTTCACTTGAGTTTGTTGTAATTCAGGTAGAACGGTTTTATTTTGCATCAAGATTTTGATTTAAGACCGATGTTGTTAAAAACGTAACGAGAGCGCACTGTACCCTTCAACGTCATTACAAGGTGAAATAAATGAGCTTGTGATACGTTGTATTTTTCAAGATATTTAAGCGTTTCGAGGCAAACTGGGTACACCGTATACGTATACTTCTTTTATCCATATTTTTAATAATATGTTCGTTCTAAATCAAAATCGGTCATTTACCAGGAATCTTGAAGACGTGGGCGGTAATAAATAATTTTATGAAATTCTTTGAAATATGAGAAATAATGGGTTTGAAGAACACTCTTCGCTCCCAATGTTTCGCGTAACGGCCTTGGGGCTCAGGAGTTTTAGGGTTATGGGGGCATTCCTACTCGGAGCCTCCGGTTTTAGATGATTCATGAGACAAAGTAGATTATTATAGATCCAGATTTTAAAGTTTTATATGTACAGTTCGAAACAACAATTTAGGCGGACGGATTTGAATTGTTGTCGCGTTCCTATTTGGCTTTTAAACGAACTCTGGATTTCAGTAAACTTGGAAATATCTCACGAAACATTAGTTCTTTAAATATATTATCGTAACACTTATTTTGTTCAGGATGGTAGGAGAAATCAATTAATGTAAAAATATATTCACGATTTTGATCGAATATTTTCTGCCGAGGGAAGTACGATGGTGTAACTTATTTTCGAGAGATGAAATTATTGAAGTTGTAAGGCATCGGTGTATGTATTTATGATACGCACTGTACGTGTACGTGCATACATACGCGAACATGCACGTATGGTATGTATACATATACGCGGCCGACTCGACTCAACTCGCTATTTTATTGATTTATTTTGGCGCTAGGCCTTTGTCGCGCTCACACGCGTGTTCTCGGTCAGCGCACAGTGTTAAGAATCGCCAATCTAGCTAGACAAAATTCAAAATGGCCGATTTATAAATGAGAATAATAATCACGCCACTGTGCAAAGGAAAGAAGCACCCAGTATAATCATAAGATGTAATGACAAACAATATCTTTATGAAGAAATCGTACTGTACAATGATTGCTTTATTACTAACCTAACTTTTCCCATAAATACTAAATAATCCTAGATACAAATAATACTAGAATAATACTAGATAATCTAAACAATATTTTGAATAATGGCAGAGCAATTTTTAGCTGTGACTCTGAGGGTTTATCAACAAGTTGATATATCTAGTCAAAATTGTAGGCAGTATTACAAACTACATTATATCACTAATGCGTTACGAGAGAAATTTTTTTAGATTTCATACATCGGAAATTGGAGTTTTTAGCATAGTCTCGCGAGCACGGTGCGGCGACTCGATCGATCGAAACGTGACCGTCTCGCTGACAACAGACAAGGCAAAGGAATCGCGCTTGGGTCAACCACGCGAGAAAAGGGTCGATTCATGGGCTCTCGCTCGCGGACGTGTCGTCACCGTGAAAGAAACGCTCGACGAGATTACCGGCTCGCGATGGGAAAATTGCGATCTCGAGCGGTCCGGACCGGAGAGAGAGAGAGTAGAACCGATCCGATGGGAAATTCAGCCTCGGCGATCTCTCGTCACACGGAAAGCATTCTTCGGTTTCACGGAAATCGTGGGAGCCCGACGAGAGACCCCGGCTCTCAGACCGGGTCGAGAGATTGTCCGCTTTTTATACGGTAATCGGAGATTTCCGCGAATTCGTAGGCGTCCGACGGTCGGTTTTTGTTTTCGATGAAATTTGATTATCCTGACTCGCGAAAGTTCTTTCGTTGTCGTTGGGAACGTGACCGAACAATAGGGTTGCCAACTTTTTCTTAGAGAGAGAATTCCAGGACATATTGCCCAAAACTGACATACAACATACAATACAGTGAATCACAGTAATGTTCGGACACTTTTAAAAGAATGAACATTTTTTGAACATGCTACAAGACGTGAAAATTAACAGTCTACAACTTTTTTATGTGGGCCTATGTTGAACATTTAGAAGAACGTTTTGTAGATCTGTGACAATTATAAGTATTCCGCAGACGTCTATGCGAAATAAAAATGTTGTGCATTCATTGTGGGAAGCAGGAGCAAAATAAACAAAATTGATTTCATCTCTTAATGGCTTTGTTACAACTAATTCCTTACTGTTTTATATTTCACGCAACCAATTTCTTCATAAATGCATCAAGATCCACGGTCTAATTATTTGGATATTTCATGAATGTTGGTCAACGTTGCAATAAGCTACAATCTAAATACGGTGAAAATTGCAGTCTATCGCGATTTTCAGTCTATAACTGTAATAAATCAAAGGAATCTTGCATTATTCGATGCCTGCATTCTTTCCGCGTGAATCTCTGACCGAACGGGGCCCTGCAGCCCATAAAGTCTATGGCTAGATCCGCCGCTGGATGCTTAACGAAGACTAATCCACCACCGTTCTACGCTAACCCCGATTTCTCTATTCAGAGGAAAAAAATGCCGAGCTCTGTTGAGAACTCCTATCGAGATAAAACCGATCAAAGGTGTCCTCTTTGTGATTCCGAGCGGCGTGACGGCGTTACCTTGAAAATCATGATTAAAGCCGATCAAAAGGCCGATCACGTTTGAGAATCTCGCTTGTACTCGTCTCTTTTGGCGATCTCGGCTAACGTACGCGGAGTCTACGAAAATAGCTGCATTTATTTTCTCACCGGATCGTGGGATATGAATCGAACGTTCTTGCGAGTGGCGCCTGTGGTCGATATTCTTCTCGCTATGCTCCTCGATACTTTTCAGCGAAGATAGAGTGACCGGCAAAAATAGAATCGCGTTGCATACAAATTATTTTCATCTGTTCGCTTGCACTCGTTTCACTCCGTATGCCTAACATTTCCAAACGATTATTAGAACAATCGAGATTTATTTCTAGTTGCCGCGAGCTTCGGTGTATGTATCTTGGAGATTCCATTCTTCCAGCACGAGTGCATCTTTTATTCATTTTCACCGCGTAAAGATACAAACATCGTGTGCCTACTTCTTGCGTGGCTCATTTTGAATACAGGAGAACCTCGATTATCCGAACCTATGAATGAGAGAGATCTCGAAAGTACAGTCTTTGATGGTTAAAAAAAAATTAAAGACTACTTGAACGAATAACTTTTGCCGGCATTAATTGTACATGTATAATTACTAGATTGCGGATCTACAGAATTCGACAGAACTAATGTACATATATGTAGAAAGAAGTTTCAGTTGCGTAGAGTGAAAACAGATGACAATCATGTAAATCTATCTTTTTGTCACCGAGTGTACGCTCGGGTACCGTGGATTGAATTTTTCTCGGGGCACTCTCGACTTATTCGAAAATACAAGAACGCATATTCGTGTCCGATTCCAACCCCCCGTTGCGTAACTGGGAAGTCATGAATCACTCTCCACCGAGCGACCCACTAGGATCTCGTTAAACGACACCGCGAGACGATCGACGATAAATCGAGGAACGGCGAGCCTCCTGGCGGCCGTTCGTTTTCGGTGGATCATTTCCTAAAAGGACCGCGACGTCCCGCTCACCAATTAAGCATATTTACAACGCTGTTTACGTCAAGGCTCGCGCGGAATTCTGACCTCCGCCAAATATCTTGCTAGCCGAGATCGTTTCTCTTCGGATCTCCGCGCATGTACACGTACGAATCCCCCTCGGAAACGATATAGCACGTTTATAAATTAGACGCTATTACTGGCAATTGCCGGCGCCTTTTGCTGACCGGACTGTAAGATTTAATGACAAGGAACCATTAATTCGGAGAATTTCATTCCCTTGATCATTCTGTAAAATATCAGGTTGTTCCAGAAATAATGCTATTTCTCCATACTTTCAGAAGCTACTGCCGTAGATGTTGCGATATGATTAAGAAATAAAGTGTATCCATGAATTTTCTGGATATCGTAAGATTAAATGTTAATTATCTTTAAAAATAGTGAATATTGTTAAAAACGCCCGGATATGGGTCTGCTTATATTTGCTCCAGATTCGCTAGAAAGAGTTTCATTAAAATCAACGACCACCACTGTGCCCTCACCTTGTAAGTCCAGAAAAATCTAAGAAACAATTTCTAAGCCCTATAGCCAAGGACCGCCCTAATGGACAGCCATTACGTGAACGATAACATGAACTGCATGTTCACCGACGCGACGGGTTCGTA
Organism: Lasioglossum pauxillum; assembly: GCA_933228785.1. Lineage (NCBI taxonomy): Eukaryota > Metazoa > Arthropoda > Insecta > Hymenoptera > Halictidae > Lasioglossum > Lasioglossum pauxillum. Next base: position 47,574,292 of record OW121703.1, on the reverse strand, counting down.
TAAATGGCGTTCCGCAGTGGTTCAGTCTCCGGATGATTTTACGGTGAAATGGTCCGGAGAGACCGCGTACAAGACGATGGAACTCCCGCGTCCTGCCAGGACGATAAATCTCAGGGATTATCTGATGTAAGTCGCGGCATAATATTTCGCAGAAACTCTTCTAAACGGAAGTAGAATCGCGGTTGCTGTTCGGGGGGAGGGATCGCAACGTGTTGCGCAGCGTGAAACCGCTGAATAGAGACAGATATCCCGACATTGTAGCGCAACAGGTTGCTCGTGTCCGCTCTTTTCTTCCGCGCGAGATCCCCGATCCGGGACACCCTCATCCCTTCGTTAGGAAAATCGTCACTCGGCCGATCGCCTCTCCCTCGTTCTCACGAGCCAGCGGTTCAGCCTCTCTCGCTCCCTCTTTCGCTCCCGCGATCCCCCTTTTCCACATGGTTTCCTTCTGCCTCTCCCGCTCTCTCTCTCTCTCTCTCTTTGCAACCGCTGCAAATCGCTCCACTCAGTCCCACCCTTGTCCCGCCTTTCCCTCTGGCTTCTGTTCAATTTGCTTTGTCAGGTACCATGATAATAAGGCATGATTCATTCACCGCAGCCGGCCGGGGAAAATGTAATCGTTGAATGAACGATGCTTTAGCGAGCTGTGGATAATTGTAGGGGTGGCAAGCGGTTCTTCGTTGCGCTAGGTCGCAGCTACCGACTAGGGGAATGTTGTTCCGGTTCGAGGGAGGGTTTCATTAACCCTCATACACTCCGGACCAAAACGACAGCAAACATTCGGATTTGCGCGAGTTTCGTTTTCACTATTTCAGGACACGTTTAACTCCTTGCCGCATTTGAACGGGTCACGCTCGTCATGCAGATTTTAAACAAAGCCTCATAAATGTGAATGTTACGCCTTTCTTTTTAAATGAAATCAAATTTGATTCTTTTGTAATCGCTAGACTGCGGATCTTTATGCAAAATAAAAATGTTCAGCAGCGATTGTGCGCTGCAGGAGTGGAATACAAATTCATTTCATCCCCTAATAGCTTTTTACACCCGACAACAACATAACACTATTTTTAGATTTTTCTAATTTTTCACTGTTCTATATTGCATCTAGGCAATCTCTTCATAAATGCATAAAAATCCGCAGTCAATATTTAACACGTCGACACCGATGCAGAAGGAGTTTTCTTAATTACGAAATGAAAGTGTTGGTTGCGTCTTCAGTCTGCCTCGGTTTTCCTCGATCGGCGTCGCGCCGCGCCGTTGCGAAACACGCGAACAATACCCTTCTAGGCCGGCAGAGAAAAAATTAGCAGATCGTTAAACGTGGAAACAACTGGAAGTTAAAACGGCTGCAATTAGTCCCCGCGGATCTCTCGCGCGCTCTATCATTTCTGGCGTCCGGCGTTCCCGTGATTCATCTAATTCCGCAAATCGTCGAGTCGGCCGTTCGTTATTTCGATAATTATAGATTTCCCATGAAAATCCACGTCTAATGGCTGTCAGCTGCTCCCGCTTTCACCGGCAACCTTCTCAATTAAGGTGCTAACAAGCTAAACACAAGCCCGACGAAATCGCACGATGAAACGCTACGTTAATGTTTCGGTGCACGTGAAAGTCCACGATATTTATGAAAAATTTGTTCACATCGTCGCGGATGCGTTACCCTACGAGAGACAACAATTTAGTAAAGACAATAAAAACAATTGAAGCATCAACAGTCGCAGCGTGTGTTTCCTGATGAAAATTCATAGCGAGAACTTAAAAATATGCTTACTTATTAAAAAGTTAAAATGCATTTTTGATTTCGTAATGTTAAAACTGACGTTAAGACGAATTCAACGACCTACTATATTACGATTTTGAGCTCGTAAATAACGCTAAAATAGTGTTTTCCAACTTTTCGGGCCAAATACCCGACTGTGCACCGGTCAGCTATGACCACCGCGGCGCGGCGTTGTTGGAATGTTCGTAGTAGTGATCACCACGGCAGTGAACGTGTAAATCTGTTTCATGACATGAAGATTTAGGAATGAGTTCCACCTATTTGATAGAGAGCGGCCCACTCTGAGAAAAATCGGTTTCGTTTCGATAGACCGGGGAATGCGACGATCAACTGTGCGCGAGCTGCCCGTCAATGGAAAAGAGCGGTGGCATGCAAAGAGAGGGCGCCATGAAATCGAATTGGATCAGCCCACTTCAGCCGGAATGAAATCGCGGCGCGAATAAGCTTCTTAATAAAATGAAGGATTGATTGCTCGTCGCCGGTCGTCGGTTGCGGCCGTAGCGACGTCGCGCGTCGTGTCCCCGTTGCTTCTGCTTGTAACGCCGTTCGACTCTGATCGACGAGAATATTGATCGAACGTGGCTGAGATCAATTCTCATTTCACAAACATCTTCTTCTCGAATCGACTCTATACAGGGTGTTTCACTTAAGTGAGACCCCTAGAATATCTTCTTTAGCCCTTAGCACTAATTGTTCAAAATATTATTTACATTATTAAATATATTTAAGTATTGTACATACGAGGTATTATATCAATTTCGTATCCATAAAATTTTTAAAATCATATGTAGAATGGAATTATTCTAGGTCGGAAGAAATGTCTAATTTTCGAGTTAAAATAGTCCCGGGTGCCAAGGGTTAAGTGAGACACCCAATATACTCGAATAAGTGATAGACATCTCCCCGTATCATCCAATATTGAATGTGTCCGTTGCTCTTTTTCTCATTCTTCCGCATCGATTTTCTTCAAGCCTTCCCTTTCATCTTTCATCCTTCCTTTCTTCTCTCCCTTCACGCTTCTTTCTACCCTCTTCTCCTTCTCTGAATCTTTCGTCTCGTGCGCTTCTTCATCTTCTTCTTCTCTTCTCTCTCTCTCCCTCTCTCGTGTTTCCTCTCTCGTTCTCTCTTCCGTTCTGGTGTCTCTCTTCGTCCCGAGAGGAATGGTCTCTCTTCGTTGGAACAAACTCGCCTAGAGTTTGTTCCAACAGCTACCGACTTTCTCTCTTGCTCTCCTCGCTTCGAGAGATCCGTTTAGGTCGACGGCCTCAATCTTTCGATCGAGCGAAAATAGATCCACAAGTGCTCTTCGTCAACTGTATATCGCCACGAGATCGGTACTCGCTCCTCCGCCCGGATAAACGCGAAAAAGTTGCAGCCGGTTGCGAGCCACGTCGCATTTCCGACCTCTTCGTTGCGATCCACAGCGATCGCTCTCGTGTAAATCTTCCATTTTACGAAATACCGTTCGCGTTCTCTTTCCCGCAGATGCGTCGATAATTCGTTAGTTCCGGTCAATCTTCACATTGATCTTTCTACTTAATCGAGAAGAGGATTCTTTCCGTTTACAGTAACTACGATAAATAAACGAAATAGAAGTTAAACTTTCGTGCAAATTTAATTTTTTAAAACTATATTTAATAAAACATATTAACTTTCTATACAAACACTTTGTCATTTCATTAACACGATACGTGTCCGCACATATTGGTAATATATGACGACATTATTATTAATTATCTTAATACTTTATCTACCGGAGCCCCTATTAATTGTGCTGGACCGCTTATTCTTTTCCTTCTCATTTTCTTTACAGTTACAGTGACTAAAACTATTTAAAACATCTTTATCACCAAAAATGTCGTAGGAGAGAAAAGAAAATTTGTATTTCTTGTATGGCTACATTTATTTTAATGATAAGTTATTGATTAGAAACGAATCGAATTTTATTTCATTTAAAAAGAAATGCGTGACATTCATATTTGTTAAACTTTGTTTAAAATTTTCATATCAAAATTGTTTTGTGGTGTGTCCCTAAATTTTCTGAAGAAAGCAATTGTTTACAAATTTCTCTGGATCCTTTGCATCAAGCGAAATGAGCGATCTGATAAAGTTGGCGAAGTTGCAACCAATCGTTCGTTCCTGGAAGCATCAGTAGCGAGAGATACACGAGGCCATCTGTCAAAGTTTGTACGCTCTTCCGAGAAGTTCACTCTCACGCCTCCTCTGTATCGAACGGCTCTCGAGTGTTTCAATCGGCGCCCGATAGAACGCGGCGCCAATCGGCTCTGCATAAATGCCGTAAAACTCGGCGATCGTTCCACTTGGATTCAGCGCGATAAACCCGCGTGGCGTTGCGCGTAAACGGCCGCGACTCTTTGGAAAATTTTTTAATTGTCCGCCCGTGCGCGCGAGACTCGCTCGATCGATCCGACTCGCCAATATCAGATTCTCCTTTCGTCGACGAATTCTTCGCTGCCTCGATAATCCGTAATCTCATTTTGCATACTGTGGAAGCTTCAGCTACCGCGACTAGCATTGCGACGAGAAATCCGACGAAATAACAACGGTGGCATTGTAACCGCGTCGAATGTGTACATGCGTACTACGGTGGATCTCATTTTTCGATTAGGATTGTGACACTAGCTAAAACAATAATCTATGCAAAATTTTAGATCGATCGAACAACGGGAAAACGTGCCACATTGAGCTTGAGAATTTTTTATTTTTCAAACTTGGTTTTCTTTATTATTCAGTATTCACAAAGTAAATAGACATTTCTATGTATCCTTGAATTTGGGTCATCGTAAAAAATATTCGGAAATTGGATTTCAACTCCGTCGTCAAACAATACAACTTTTGTTGAACACATTTTTTCGTGTATCTATTGATAAAAAATTCTGTTATATGTATTATCTACCGACGATTATTTCCTAATTTTTGAAAGTCTATCATACGTACGTTATTACATATTTGCATTGAGACTTTAAAAATATTGTTCGGCTTTTAGCACGTCGAAAAATATAAGAAAAATTGACGGATTTGAAAATTTTGTTACTCGTGCGATCACAAAAGGATATGAAGAGGACATTAAGATTTTTTTTACACCGGTAAAACATGTATAGGCGAACAAGATCGTTTAGATACATTGTTCTATTTCTGTTATAAAAAGAGCATTCGAGCTCAACATATTACGACTGTTTTCCTTCGCGCTGATGTAAAGCGCATGTAATCGAGTTTCCGAGAGCTGTTTACGCTCGTGGAATCCAGTTCGCTGGAAATTAATCGATCTGATAAGTACAATGTAGGTTCGCCGGAAATGCAGCGAGATCGTTGACAAAATCCGATTGTGACGAGTACAGACGTAATTGATCCGCGGAAACTCGGTAGGAGATCGTTTCGAAATATTTAATCAAGTAGCTGGAAATTGTCGAGAAGAACATCGACCTATCGAAAAGCAAAAAATGAAACGTTGTCTATCCATTCTCATTGCAATTAACCAATTTAAATTTTACAGGAAAAATGAATCCGCTTGATATAAGTACATCGTTTGCATTTCTAATGAAAGCTGATTCGGAAGTTTTCGCTAGGGAAAAAGTTACTTCAAATGACCGCGTTACTTTAAATGTGTAATAATTCATTAGTAGACTGCACGATCTTCATTTAAAAAATATTAGTACGATTATAATTATACGATTATAATTTAGTACGATTTTCATTTATTTCAGATCTAAAAAGGCTTCCACTACCACGGAAAATATGATTGTATTTTATTTCACTTTCTTAAAATTCGTCTAGAAAAATTGAAAATTGCACAAACGTCCGCATATTGTGAATAATGGTACAGCAATTTTTAGTTGTGACTCTGAGCCACCCTTCTACTGCTAAGGGTTAAAAGCCTACGAACTTTCCCCAGATAAACATCTTTGCGCAAGATCGCAAAGAGTTGAGAAATTTCTGAACAAAGTATCCTTTTCTTTAGTTTTCTTTTTCAGCCGGAGTATGCGGCGCGAGTGACCGGCGTGTGAGCGCGCGATCGCGGAAAATGTGGAATGTACGGTAAAACAGCCGCGGCAATTAGCACGCATAAGCATATGAGGTTGTCGTTACGTGTGCGCGGCTTTAATTCGCCGAGTCTTTTTACCTACAGCCTCTATCTAATCGTCTCCTCGGCCCCCTTGCCGCCCCTCCCCCTCACATCCCCACCCGTGAAACACGCGTTCACTACCGTTGTCTGTTTTACAGTCGCTCTCTCAAATACTCCCACTTGTTCTCCCTATCTCTGCATGCTTCTGCCCCACACACTGGCCGAGCATAAACACGATACGTAATGTCTGCCTACCAGAGTCCAAATACGCGGCGCAGGCTCCCACGCGATTCCCGTCGATAAAGGCATCTTATTTAAAGGAAGCGAGCCATCCAGAGCCATCCCGTTCCTACTGTGTTCATTCGGGGTGCCCGTGCCCGTGCCCGTGCGTTTCCTACGTCCGATGGCGGCGCACCCATAATTACGGCATTCGGCCTGCTCCAACCTCCGCGATCCGGCTCTCTCTGGTCCTGGCAATCGCGCGCGACGATGCGATGGCGCCTCGGTCCATTTACAGTGACTCAATTGATCGAGCACCCTTTAACCCTTAAGGGGAGAAGTGCCCATAAACGGCTTCTCCCTTTTTATCAATGCTTAGGAATTTCCATCCGCGTTACGAATTCCAACATCCCCAGTCTAGATGGTATCTAATCAATTACTAAACATTTAAGTATTGTACGAGGTAGTATATCAATTTCATATCCACCAAATTTAAAAGATCATAGAGAATGGAAATATTCTAGATTCTAGTGCAAAGGGTTATTAAAAAGCTAGGTAAACAATGCTAGATTTCAAATTACAAATTACCTTATCCGATATCAAGCCGGTTAACCGAGGTCCCACTGTATCTCTGTATGAGCTCTCTGAAGACTTACAATTAGAAGCATTCAAAGTACGGCAGTACAAAAAGAGGATCTACCAAGAACGGCAGCACGTAGATCCCAAGATCGTTTACGATTACCGTAATGTAAATACAATTTGCAATTTAACACGTCGCGTACGTTACACTTTTTATTCGAGTTTCCCATGGCTTATCGCCACGCGGCACCGCGCGCCGATGTTAACCGAGACTCGCGATGCATGTCCGCATTGAAAGAAAAGGGAGCCGTATTAATTATCGCGATAAAAATAGGCGCCGCGCCGCGTCGGATGGTAGCGATATTATCGCTGTATGATAATCATAAGTCATAAAAGTTCCATACGGTAGTGTGCCCGCGTAAATTATGCCTCGATCGTTATCTTGATCTGCTAGTATTATTCTTGCTTCTTAATGACCCGTGAACTTTTATTATTTTATTATACTGCCGAACACTTAGATTCCTATCGCGAATTAATCCGTCCGAACGACTGACCTGCACTCGTACTGTTTCTCTGTATTGCTGTATTGTGTATGTATTATACTTTATACGATTGACATGCACGTTCGATGGATCGACGACATCGCCCACACAGGCGGGTCCGTCGAACGTTTCGCGTGGCGCTTCGCAGATTCACTCGAACTCGTTGTCCCGGTGATAATCGGACACACGTGGTAGCCAACGTACTTACGCGTTACCGTTCACACAGTGATTTCAACCAGAGATCAAAGCAAACAGTTATCTTCTGTTTCTAGAAAAAATACTGCAAAAAAACTTGTATGCTTCGTTTAGGAAAACATCTGTTTCTGTAGCATTTTTATGGGAAGAAATGCTACCCCCAGCAATTTTTTGAAAAAGCTTTTCGGTGGAATTTTAGAATCTGGATAGTAAAATAAAAGAAACTTGAAGAACTTTTATGAACATAAAATGGAAACTTTTCCATGAGATCAAGTTACATATTTAGAAAGTTCCAGACTCTGAGTCACCATTAAAAGTTGTACCATTATTCACAATATTGTTTAGATTTTCAAATATGTTGGTATCTAATCAATTATTAAACATTTATGTACTGTATGAGGTATGATACCAATTTCATGTCCATGCAATTGAAATAATCATAGAGAATGGAAATGCATATTCTAGGTCGAACAAATGTTTAATTTTCGAGTTCAAATAAAAATATTTCTTCCAACCTAGAATAATGTCATCGTATATGATGTTTTTCGTTTTACGGACCCGACGACCCTATACGAAGTGTCCCACCATATAGATGGTGGAGCGTGCATGCGACAAGTTGGAACGGTGTGTGTCCCGGCCTCCGTACATTGTACCATAAACGACGTGCGGTTAGAAAGCAAGGTTCAGAATTCGCAATCACGTCGACGTGATACGGTTCTTTTTTCGCTCGACGAAAATAGACGAGAGAATTCCTATCGGCGTCGCGGCGATACGCGATGCACGATCATAACGCGCATACCGTGCACTATGCGATACGCGTGTTGCACGCGAATAACGCGCGAAAAGAAGAAAAAATATGAAGGTCGTACGCTGGAATTCCAACGGTGCAATGACACTCCCGCGAGAGACCGAGGCGAGGATCAATAGCTTTGTTTTGAAAGCTGCTGGCTCGCCGCGTGCTGCGACCAAAGAACTACAACCCGCTGACAATCTTCGGCTTTAGCCAGCCAGTTAGCCAGAGTTTATGCTCCGAGCGAAACAATACACCCTGCCCGTTTCCGTTCCAAAAATGCCATTTCGCCCGTTTCGACGAAGCTTTACGCAGGCGACACCACACTGCCTCCTAGAAGCTAGCCCCCCACTTGTTAAATTAAATAATTTCAACAGTTGTGCTGAGTTGTGCTAAGTTTGTGCTACATTGTTCTCGAATATTACAGCTATAATATCAAAAATAACACTAAAAATTGAAAAAAACCGATTTTTGGAGTAGTTCCCCACTTTTCATTTTTTTCAATTTTCTCAATTGTGCTAAGTTGTGCTAGGTTGTGCTAAGATTGTTCCAAAGTATTACTTCATAAAAATAATAAATAAAGAAGTTATGGTAAATAATCGTTTTGGACATCTAATTAACGTAAAATATCATAATTCGGCTTTCCCTTCATCCCAGAAACCTGATACTGCATATCTGAGTTGTGCTAGCCTAGCACAAGTCAGCACAACTTCCAATGTCTCCAGCACAACGATTTAAAGGGCACTTTACTCTTGTCCGCGGCACTTGAAAAAAATGAAAAGTGGGGGGCTACTCCAAAAATCGGTTTTTTTTCCATTTTTAGTGTTATTTTTGATATTATAGCTGTAATATTCGAGAACAATGTAGCACAAACTTAGCACAACTCAGCACAACTGTTGAAATTATTTAATTTAACAAGTGGCGGGCTAGCTTCTAGGAGGCCACCACACTGGTCCTTGTTCGGAAAAGATCTAGTCGATCATTTCATTTTTTAATCCATATTTTTCACCCTGGATTCCTTATGTCCGGAGCGAAATTCCAATCTTAATCCTCTGCACTCGATGCTATTTTCACTCGAAAATTAAACGTTTCTTCCGACCTAGGATAACTCCATTGCCTATGATTTTTAAAATTTTGTGGATATGAAGTTGACATAATACCTCGTACAATACCTAAATGTTTATTAATCGATTAGATACTGATATATTTAATAATGCAAACAATATTTTGAATAATGGCATAGCAATTCTTAGTGGCGCTTCTCTCTCTCTTTTTCTCTCTCACGTGGACTTGTAAATTATAATAATTTTCAGCGTATGCCACACTGTGACTTGATTAATCCAGTAATGACAAGGAGAGGGTAACCGTATTCCCCTCAATTCCCCTGGTCGACGACACTGCTATAGCAAGCTGCCGTCATGCGCAGCCTTCGACTTGAATGTTGAAACTTGATGCTCTAGACGTTCGATGTCGAATAATAGTCCCATGAATATGAATGTTTTACTCGTCCATGCTCGCACATGTTGGACGTCCACAATGCTTTTGACGAACAGAAAAGACTTGACAGGTTTCAACCTGTTAGTTTCAATTATTCAAGGTTCAAGCACTTTGAACTCGTATAAGTGTCAGATTTTCTTCCATGCCACTTTCTTAAACTGTCTGCAAACATTCGAAATTGCATAAACATCCGCGGTCTAGCAGTAAGTGTTGCTGAAGATGAATTCACTTTCCAACACGAACAAGTGCAGTTCGCACTGCAAAGGTAGCGAAGGAATACTTTGAATAAACTACCGAAAGTATTGTACGAGGTATTACATCCGTGTTATATCGCTGAAATTAAGAATATCGTATAAAATGGAAATATTTAAATGTTTAAAAGTATCCTGGAACAGCGTATTGAAACTTTCAGTTGCAATGCGAGAGTAAATAAAATCGTGTAAATCTGAACTCGTGCTTTTTTTGTGTGCTGGAGTGTAGCAAATTCTGAAGAGAGACAAGGCTAATTACCGCTAAAAGCTCGAGCCGAAAGTTTCGGAGAAATTGAATCGGCAAAGAAATGTGACGATGAATTAATCGGCCGGTTCTAAATCACCGGGGGCCAGAAACTCCGAGATACGTTCGCTTCTTCCAAAGCGGACTGTCGCTGCCTCGAAAGTCGTTATGAGTTAACATTCCTTTTCCGATAAATCTGCGCCCAGTCCGGCGCCAATGGTACGCTATATCGTAAAGTGCACCTTGCGAGAGAGAACGAACTTGTTATATATTCTAACGTAATACCCATGCGGTAGGTTGTAGAAACCGGCGAAATTTATACCCCATAATTCATTCGGAAATAGCGAAACGCATTTTCCGTGGCAACGATTTTTGAAACCGGTGCGCGGTGCCTTGAACGTCGATAAATACCGGGGAATATTAATTACCGACTTTTTCTCGTTCCGTTACACATTTATTGATTGCCGCCATTAGTCATATACCTCGCAAGTATTTATACACGAAAATTAGACCCGATTTAGAGGAAAGGGAAAAGTATTTTTCTAAAGTTTCAGCTAACTCGTTATCCGTTCTATCGATCAGTTTTAGTCTAGCATGGTTGCTATGTTCCATGAACTTTTATCCCGATTTTTGGATCCACGAAAAATTGTTATTGCTTCCCTCTGGATTATCAAATTTATGAATTCATGACAAAAATGAGTACATAGGTGCAATTTGAAAGAGTGCAAATATTAGAAGAATTTCACAATACTGTTATATTATTTTCAAGCTATTAAACATATTACCAAAGAAAATAAGTTTCTATTGTATTTCACGCAAAGATCCGCTGTCTATATAGTTATTAATCGTCGATTAACAACGCGAATTGTAGATCTGAAATTGACAAAGGCAGTCGAAATTTATTTCATTTGATTTATTACATTATTGTAACAAAAACTGAATGCTATTCAAGGATAGTACTCGACCCTAACAAAATTAAATAATCCTAGAATGAAATTGATATTCTGAACAGGTTGTTTATTTGTAATATTTATGTAAATCATTCATAATTGGTACCTTGTGATAGAGCCTTTAGAATTCTTATAACATAATCCTTTCTAAAAGCGTTTCAACCTAGATTCCTCTGATAAAATCTTTTTCAATAAAACGTTCTAAAATAATTCACCACCTGCATTTCCAAATAAACGTGCAATAATAAATATATAAATTGTGATGTGCTTTATAATTAATGTACACGACGATTAGCCCAGTATCGAAATAACAACCAACACACATTATTACATTAAGACGGTATCTAATCAATTTCTAAACATTTAGGTGTTATGCCAATTTCATATCCATCAAATATCAAAAATCATGTGGAATGGAAATATTCTAGATCGAAAGAAATGTTGAATTGTCGAGTTAAAATGAATAGCTCCGAGTGCAAAGGGTTAAAAATCTCAATCTCCGAAAACAACCTTTAAAATGACGGAATGGTTGGAAGCAGAATTGAAAGAAAATTGAAGGTGCGCGAATAGCGGAGAAGCGTCGGCTAGCGGCGCGACGAAGAAGGTCCACCGAGCGTCACCCTAATCGGAAACGCCAGGCGATCGGATCTGTGCAGGGAAATGGACGATCGCGGACCTTGTTTTAGCCGGTAACAAAGGGTAAACATTCGCAGTCGTGGGGTTTCGGGTGCGCAAGCAACTGCGTGTGCTCTCGATCAGGGGTTCAGGGAGGAATTGGAAGCCGGTTAGGGAAGCCGAGCGGGTACACAGACGGAGGTCGTAGAATGTAGAAGATAGAGCATGAAATAAACCGGAGAAGAGTGGAAAGGTAGCTTTAGGTGGGAGTCGTTCGAGTAGCTGCGAGGAGAAACAGACAGACCGAGCTAGAGCGAGATAGTAGAGATAAATAGATAGACTGATAGAGAGAGAGAGGGAGAGAGCGAGAGAGATTATGTAGAAATAGATAGACAGAGAGGGAGCGAGGAGAGGAAGAAAGAAAGAAAGAGAGAAAGAGAAGGAGGATGCAGACTGGCGTGGCAGCCGACTGAACAAGGAAAGGGAGACGGATAGAGCGGAGCATGACGAGGCGAGAGAGACAGAGGGTAAAGAGAGGTTAGGCGGCGCCTGGTATGTGGCGCCTTCACTGGCGTCGGGCCATCTTTTATTCTGCCATTACAAAGCGTCAACACGTATCTTATATAGGCAAGACACGGTTGGAGAACCTCAGAAACATTCGTGTCCTCTGCACTCGTGTGCGCCGGCGATCGCTCGCGCTATCTCTCACCGTCCCACGGGCGCCCGCGGCCGCGACGCGACGCCCGGCGTGCGTGTCACCCGTTACACACAATACATACCTGTGCGCCCATTGTCGTCGTGGAGCGCGCACGCACACCTTCCCCAAGTCCTTGTTTCCTGAAGATGCTGACAGCGGGGCTGATTGCAGTTAAGCACATTCGCGTGTTCCCCGATCGTTCGGACCTTTTCCAACCCCCGTCCGTTTCCATAGGCGAGTGTGTACGAATCCAACGCGTCCCACCGTGGACGTATTCGACCTCGCTCGCTGGCCGAAATCATTTCATACGTTTTTATCAAGCTTAAAAAAGCACTTGGGACTTGTCTTTCACCGTAACAGGGAAATCACTGTCCCCCCTTCTTCTTTTGAAGCTGTCCGCTCGGCACCGCTTACAATTAGTGCCAGAACGGGTGGGTATGTCATATTTAGACAGCGGATTTATGACATATCCAAAAGTCATCGAAACGGGAGAACTGTTCTGCAGTTTCACCTGCAATTTCAATTACGTAATCATTATTATGCGATGGTATTCAAACATTAGAGTTTCCTATAAATAGACATAACGACTTCGTTACTGTTTTTACATCGTTCTTGCTGCCATCGCTTAATTATCTATCGCAGTGCGTTTTTGCGCAATAAAAACGTTTCGTGATAATTCACTTCGCGAAGCGAGTTCTGAAGTAGCCGCGTACAACATAAAATTGATCATGAGTCACAACTAATTTTATATTACTAGTCCATTGTGGCGCTATCCGGTTGCCGGAGGTCAAATGTTAAATGTTAAATGTTCTGTAGCATACTTTTTCCGCATATTATTAACTCTTTGTAAATTTCGAACAAAATTAAAACGCGGTACATATAACATTTTACACTATTATCGTACAATAATTTTAATAACTAGGTTTGCTGGGACAGTGACAAACATGTACAGATTTAAATCCATGGGTTCGATAAGGATTTATCGGTGCATTTACATTATATCTGCCGCGAACGCTTACGTTTCTTTCATTGTGCATCTTGACGAAAAAACATCAGTTCGGACAAGCATTAATTACATACGCGAATGAAGACTTTGTGCAATGTTTCCACCAGATTACAATAATTTGATCGCCCAGTGTAAATCAACGTAGCTCGTTCCACAGAAGTTCTTGCAATTCCTTGTACAGGTTATGATCATCTATGATTCTTCTCATTGTCTTTCGATCTTGCGACAGAGAACGTTCCTTCTGATCCCGATTCACTTTCCCAAATCTAAGATTATCCTTCTACCCTCGATTCGCGCGTAGTCCATTCTCCGAACCGAACCTCTCCAAGCACCTGTTGCGAATTCATCTCGAACATATTAAATTCAACCCAAGCGAATCAACAGCAATTTCCGTCGTGCATCTCATCTTAGCGAGGCTCATTTCCCAGGAAACTCTGGCCGGTGATTGTACATTTCACCTGACACCGTCTATACGTGGATCATCGCTTCGAGCAGTTTTGTAACATCGCGTAGGTGAATGCACCTATTACCGTGGATGTACGTTTCCCTGCGGTATTTTTTCCCAATCGGATTAAAATACGTAGAAATGAATATTTTTATTTTGACTCCCTTAATGTCCATACTCGGAAATCTCGAAATGCTCGGAGATCAGAACGAACAGAAACTCGCGAAAAAATTCGTCGTTCAGTTGACGAAGGCAGGTTGCGTTACGCAACGTACATACGAGACCACTTCCTCTTCCGCGTTTATTTCAATACTAATCATATTAAGCACGATGGCACCGCGAATGCAGCGAATGACCATCATTGAATAGTCTGCGCTGTTAAAGTCGTCCACTTCGACACGCTATCATTATTTTTCTCATTCTTAGATTCCTCGGTAGAGGAGAACGTCCGATTCGTATGCTCGAGTACTTCGTGTTAACTTCTTTTCTGCCTCATTTTACGATTTTCTACAATTTTTTTAGAAAACGCTTACGCTCTTCGATGACTGTGTTATATCTGTAGCAACGTTATCATTTTTGTTTATTTGGTAATCTCAAAAGAAGTTAGATTACATTACCGCAAACGGTTTGCGCTCTTATAAATAAAATTCCGGTGGCTACTAAACGATTTTAGTAAATATTCTTAATTATTTGTAATAACTAATAGATTTTTCTAGTGACTTTGGATCACTCTGTACAAATGTAAAATCAGTAAGTTATTTTGTATTATTTACACAATCGAAGTCCCTCCCCATTCAGAAGATACGTATAACAAATGTAGCGTCTTTCCTACATTTACCCTACTTATTTTCACCAGAGACACACTATTCTTTTTTAAGTCTTATAGGTAGAGTCGCCAGATTAAGACTATACCGTCAGAGAGAGGGTAACTGTATTCCCCTGAATTCACACACAAGTCCCTTGATGAGGTCCCATAGTGTATTTCCGGAGCTTCGGCGTTCGAGGGCTGGACAGCTAAGCTCCTCTAATCGAATTCCTGTGAAAGTCGTAGCACGAACGGCTATCCTTTCGCGCGATTCGCGTTTAAGGCGTTCGTCCTCGACTTGGCGACTCGTCGACGCGGTCACCTGTCGCCTGTGACGCGTGTCCACACGATTGCCTCGCGATCTACACTAACTTTTTCGCCTGCACAGCTGTGCCCATCGATTTATGCAAGCTTCTTTTTTATCGATCTCTGCGCCATCGAGACAGCGGCTGGGAAACACAATGCCACCGCAGGCATTTTCACGGACCGTGAATCATTGCGCGCCGTCTCTCGCGTGGTATCGGTTCGGAACCGGCACGTGAGAAACCGTTTTTGCCACGTCGATCGATAATTAAATTCAACTCGGAGCAAAATTCCATCATGGTCGCCCGGTCGCTCTCCGTGGAAATCCATCGCGGATCACGGCTCTTGGGAAACGTCTAACAAGAGACAATTTAACCCTTTTGCACTCGGAACTATTTTAATCTTTTTCCCTGTAGAAATATAAAATTCATACAATACTGAAATGTTCAGTAATTGATTAGACACCAACATATTTTATGATGTAAACAATATTTGGAATAATGTTACAGCAATTTTTAGTGGCGTAGCATTGGAGGCGTTTTCCAAATGTTGATAATTTCGAAAATATAAGGAGACAATTTTCAGATTCATCTAATCTGGAGCTTCCTTGCCACCCTACGCGATATCAACCAACTTTTTGTAGTTTTATCATATGTTTCAGTTTTCACGATTTAATTGTCACTCATTTCACATTCTACTAATCAACTACATACTAGTGAATTACTGTAATTTTCTGCTTTGTTAACAAATGAGAACGAGATGTTGGAGATACGGAATTTATGTTACGTTATAGCATTCTCATTTTGCAAATGTCATTCGGCAGCAAGTGATCGTGAATACGTACCTGCAAAACGTAATGTTTTCAAGCGTTGCGTACAAGTTATTTGCACTTTCTAACGACAGAAAGAAATTGTGTATTACTGATAAATCGGCGGGAGATGCGGCGATGACCAAAATGACCTTTTAGTGGAAACTTAAGAGTCTCGCGCGTAAGATGATATTAAGAATAGACGGGTTGCTTACATACCGGTGTGAATTATGAAAAATCGCCTGAGCGATCGTATCTCTGAAATAATTGCAGTGATTGCGAGTGGACATTAAAAATATGCGATATTTATCTAGTTGCAAACGCAGAAATTTCGATGATGTAACCGTCTAATAGATAACGCGAAACTTGAATAGATTTTGCTGAAAAGGATACACGATTTCGAAGCAATCTAACACTCGACACATCGAGTCGATACGATTTTAATTTCGTCCGATCGGTGCAATGTGCAATATTTTTAAACGTTTTTAAATTCTTCTAATGTTTTTACTGTTTCATATTATATGTATGTACACCTATTCATTTTTGTCGTAAGTGCATAAAATTCTCCGTCTAGTGAGAACACGAACCAATTAACAATATCCGCGATTATAAGGTAATCAAAGTGTATTTTCACACGAGAATGATAAATTATTCGAAAGTCTGACCCAGTTCACGTCTGGCGATCTTGATAACAGAATGCAGACCTTCAGGAATGTGTCCTGGAAAATAACATTAACGTTAAGTAAAAACATTCATGGTCAGAGATCTTGGTCCCTTGAGGACTAGCCTCAAGGTAAGCTACTAGTTTCATATTTTACTCTACACCGTCATCTAGTTTCTCCAAGTTTCCGATTACACGTAAGATCACGTTGAAAATGATGCTTGGTTTACCTGCAGGCCGATCTAGCAGAGATTGATTGATGCGCGAATTCAAAACAAGAATGTTACTTGGTGTCTTCTCATCGCCATTGTCGAAGCATTTCATTGTTCGAAATTGGCTCTACCGAATTAATGATATTTTACAGTAGAGCTTGAACGTGCTGATTGAAATTCACGATGTGGGGATATTTTGAAAAGAGATTGCGGAATTGTACAGGGTGTAAATAAATGTTTTGTCTTGGCTACCTGTAGGAGTATTTTACATCTTCGGATCGATGAAGATCTGGAGAAAAGGTCGCCACAAAATTTTCCTTGACCTTCAATTTCACGGTCCAATTTTGCAATTTTAGGAAGACGAAAACAAAAATTTGAAAATCGAGGTCAAGGACAATTTTGCGGCAACCTTTTTTTACAGATCTTCATCGACCGGAAGATGTAGAATACGCCTATAACAGCGAAGAAGTTAATTGTACGAACTCGCGCGTTTCTACGGAAAGTTATCAGTCGGCGAACTTTTATTCGAATGTTCTCTGAATGCAGAAGAACCCGGCGATTTTAATTTTGTCGTACATATTCAAAAATGTTTGATGCACGCTTCGCTTTCATCGTTGACTCGATCGAAGAACCATACATGGAAGGTGATACCTATACATTGTATGCAATTCGATCGCATCATTCCGCTGGTTATGAATCATTTAGGAATCTCAATTACGTTATTATTCCATACATGTTGTTCGTTAAACTGGTCCATCATGATCGGTTTTACGTTTATAACGATGTATTAAACTGTAGGATGATTGCAAACTTCGAGAATAAAGGTGTTTTCAAATCGTTTTATTCGTGTCGTAAAACGCGTTAAAGATGACACTGGAAGCCGTTTCAAAATGGGAAAACAATTTTCGAGAGTCATTCAAATATTTCAAATTGTGTTGCACGAAGCTCTTTCAAAATGAAACCACTCCAGCTTGACTTTCAGCGCGTCGTTAATTTATATTCGACCGTGTTTCGAACTTCCACTTTATTGCAGTATTTTTGGGAACACTAAATTTTACTGAAATGTGATCAATTTTATTTTTTCAGTTTCGATTTCGTCTACTAAATTATTTTGATTTAGAAAGGCGAAACGTTCGGAGAACATGACAGACTGGCGCGGGACCTTTAAATCTAAAATTAAACTTTCTTATTTTTGGTTTTCCACGAATCAAACATTCACAAAAGTATTTATCATGCTGTAATAAGGATATAAACATTAATGTTTCAATTGGATGTTCAAACAAATGTTCATAGATATACAGGGTGTCCCAAGATTCCTGAACTTCCCGGAAATGGGAGGTTCCTGAGACCATTTGAAGCGATATTTTTCATTGCAAAAATGTTATCCGCGGCTTTGTTTAGGAGTTATTAACGAGAAACACGGACCAATCAGAGCGCGACCTAGACGCGAGTTGGCACAGCCGGCGCGCCAACTGTCGATTGAATGAAAATTTAATTTTTACTTCACGAACGGTTAATTAGAACATTAATCTAACATTAGATTCGTGATCGGCGACCCTGAAAACCTGGTACACAACATTTTTAGAAAGGTTCTCAGTGTTCTTCCAGTGTTTCTAGTGCTTGGCCAGATTTTGGGCGTTCTTGCACACTGCGCGACGCGACGCGACGATACGATAGTTACGGAGAGACTACGTATTCTGTAAACTTTCTCCGAGAGTTCTATGTTCGCGAGAACCCGTCGCGTCGTCGCCTGTCTTTTATTATTTTCGATTTTGAATGGATTCCGAGAATCTCGGTCCGGGATAGATTCCGTTGGGATGTTCGATGTTCAACGAAATCATTGCTCCCGGCGTGCCGTTCGCAGAAGCGTATTCCGCTCGATCCCGAAACTCTACTCGGAAACAAGCCGCATATATATCCGCCGCTGTTTCTGCTGTAAGATTCCTGCCGGATAGTATATCACCGCAGTGTTCTTATTTCCCCTGGCTATCTTACATCGGCAACGACAGACAGGATCGCTCGAACGAACGCGGTGCACTCTCGGCTCGGCTCCGCTCGCTCGGCTCTCGTAATTGTACGCAGCAGCAGCAGCAGCGTCCCGCGAGAATGTTAATTTTAGAAACCCGCGGCCAAACAAACCAGGAATGGTGTTGCATGGCAGCGTGCCCTCTTTGATCCGTCATTGGCTGCAACATAGGCGCCACTGGCCGCATACATCTCCGTTATCGCGGTCGAATGCCGCTTGGCTAAACTCTCCTCGTGGTTCCTATCGCTCGGCCTCGACTTGGCTGTTCAATTAAATGTATCTACACATGCGAATGACCCGTCCGTGTACGGCCTGCGACGTGGAAACGGATCGGCGAGGGAACGAGGCTTGCAACACGGCCTCTCCCGTTTTCTTTTTTGGCCAGTGTGTTTGCACGAAAATTCCACCGGTCGCTACCGACGCACGGTGCCCCAAAATCTCCAAAACCAGGATTCAATTAAAAAAGGGTCTAACCGGATCAAGCTCGTCAAAAATCACCTTTAGCTGATTTTCAGCAGGGGGACCCTTTCCATCAAGTTTCACCCCTACACCTGGTTTGTAGCCACGGGGAGCAAAGGGAACCCCACATTTTGCCCGATTTAATCGCATCTGGAAATTCTAAAAATATTCTAAATCTTTTCCGATTTGTTAGTTGAAAAATACAAAAAAATGCAGATTTCATATTGAAGCTTAAGAGCGACCATCGTGGAAGTTAATTTAATAATGAAGTAACGTCGTCAACTCTATTTTAGCTAGTATGCATACTAGTATGCATCTGTATGCATACGTATTATGCAACGTTGTACTTTGTCGTAAATGCACGAAGATCCTTAGTCTAGTAACGAGATAAAATGTCGCATAGGAAAAATCGCTCAAGTTTAAACCGATGAAAACCGCAATTATTTTTGCACGAACCTGGTACGTGAATCGGCGCTTGCACCGACTAACTCGTTCCAACAAACTCGAGGCATGCGAGAGATAAAGGAACACGACAGTAACGAGAGTTTTCCGGCGGCAACTCGTAGAAACGGTGAAATCGAGTGGCTTTTAACGTGGCTGTACGAGCACGGACGGAGTTGCCGGGCGGACACGTACATACATACACCGAAACGCAAACAATCAGAAGTTTATCGGCGATGGCCGGCTTTCTCGTGCGGGCTACGCATGTCGTTAGGTATGCGACACGTATGGTATACCTACACACGGAGCCGTACGGTCGTAGAAAGGCCGTTTGAAGGACAAGGGTCATGTCTGACGCCGATATATACAGGGTGACTTGAAATGGTACGCGCACACTCCATTCTATAATAAGTTTCAGACTAAGAAATACATTAGCACCGAAAGAGAAAAGACGATATATCATGTGAAAAATACTATGTCCAAGCTAATTATGTATTAGGTGTACCAATTAATTCGTATTACTTTGTTTTATATGCAAATCTGTATGGAAAATGATGGGGATTACTTTCAAGACTTAAGTATAATTTGGTTGTTTGAATGAGTCGGAGTGCAAAGTTTTAAAATAAAGTATCATCGGAGCATGATACGCGGTAATCCTAGGTACAGTTACCCTATCAGTGTTTAGTCAAAACAACCGAGTTGTTTGACGATGATCCGACCCAGCAGAACCAGCCAATGATGGGTTTCCGCGGTCGGAGACGCTTCGGAAGTGAGGTTGTCTCGCGGCGAGAATAAATTTAACTGTTATAAAAAGCACTGTTCGCGCGTGGAGTCGCAGAAACCCTCGCCGGTAAATCATTCCCGTATGAGCGGACGATTCTTGGGGGGTAAATAACGGCTGCTAATAAATTCTGCGGCGGTGAAGAAAAGAGCGAGCGGGGGACCGAGAAGAAACATGTGGAGGCATCGGAATTAGTCCGATCTCCCAGAAATCGTTGCCAGGACCGTCGAAAGCCGCCTAATAAATCGAATGCGTTTACTTATCGATGCGGAGGTCGACCCCTCGATTCCTCCATTTTCAGCGGAAAATTCGATGACTAACATCGGGCAGCGTTCCAATCACGGCTTATTACCGGTAATAGTTCTTCCAATATTTCAAGCTCGAGCTTGACGACAAAGCTCAACCAGCTCGGGGATGAATTATTACAGCCACTTGTATAAATTAACGATTCAAACTACCTTCCAATCGAAATTGAAACTATCAATTTGTCACTGTTTCTACTATCCAGTAGGTAGACGATATCTTCTAGGTAGTGCCTCAAGTACGAGGTCGCCCACGTAACGCTAAACCTACCGGGTCCTTAAAAGTAACTTGTATTGTACGTGTTCCTTTATCAAAATAACAAGATTGACTTTAGTTAGTTAGACTAAAGTATTATAAGAATCTCAGCAATTCGAATTTTCCTCAATTTTCCCCGTTCCCTACCGATCATGATGGGGTAGAAATTTGGCATACCACGTTGCTTGATAAGCTATCGATCATTTTTTACAGAAATTATTATTTCATGTGGATCTGTAGTCAAAGAGAACAAGATTCACGCGCAAATAACACTTTCGGGACACCCTATTTTCTTGCGATCAATTAATAATTCTTACAGCTTAATCCTGAAAATGATCGATCGTTCCATCATCCAACATCATCCAACAAGAAACTTGTTCAGGAAGAAACGAAGCCTTTGCTTTACGTTGTTACTTGTTACGCTTTTAAAAGATGAAGTAACATTTTCTTCAGTGCTCTACGCTTATGAAAGAAACTATCGATGATTATCTCAAGGAACTATAACAGTTTTGCGACAGCCTGTGTGTAGTTGGATGTACGAATTTGCAAGCTCGATAAGGAAGAAGCAACGAGTCCCGACGTTAGATAACGTTCCAGCCGTCATAGACGGAATTCCTAGAAAACGTGTCCCGATCGCGGCACATTTAGGAAACACTCGGCGGATCAAGCAGCAGTTCTGTCGAATCTTAGCGATCAAGTTTTCTGCGATTGATTAACGGTTATCTGTTTGTATAGGCCGGTGTGTCCTTCTGATTGTGAGATCACAGATTTCCAGATGATGCTTTTAGACGATAAGACCGACTCGCTGCTGCCAGAGATAGTGCATCACTATGTTATCAATGGAATATTTTCAAATTCACACGACCTACAGGGGCAGTCCTGACGATGATTACGCGTTAACGTCCGTACAGAATGATATTCCCAATTCTTCCGAAACAATTTCCGAACCGAAGATAATGCGGGGTGTCAGGTTACCCCGAAAGCTTTCCTTTTCGTTCTCAATCGATAGTTTACAATTTTTGTTCTAACTTTGAGATTATAATCTACACCATCATAAGAAGTGACGTTCAAATTGGCAGACACTTCATATGCAACAACGTTCGTGTTTTCTATGTATTCCAAAGATCCGCTCTCTAATCATTAATGATGTCCAACCTGATTGACGAGCGGTGGAAGCTCAAAAGAAATTACGAAGCATAAAATGAGCAAAAATTGATTTGCGAAAAACATAAAACTGGAAAACAGTAGATACTAACCGATCTGGGAACCGAGAAGAATAAGTACTGTAACCGAAACGGATACCTAACCTCTAGACAGAGGATTTCGTGCATTTATAATAACAATGAGTAGGTACCATTTGATATAGTAAAAACATTAGAACAATTTAAAAATAGCGTAATATTATCTTCAGCCTATTACACGCGTTAAGCAATCCAGTTTGTTGCAATTCAGGTAGAAAATTGTTATTTTGCACAAAGATCCGCTGTCTATTCATAACTGTTTAAATCGAAAGCTTTATATAACAGTTTTAAACGGTTATTTTCGGAGCCGTTTCAAGCCCTGTCCAAGCCTGTATTAGAGACAGTGCGTTCTATCAGCGGGAGGAGACCGTAGTTAACTTTCGGGAGTACACGCTATTGTTTCTCGTCTGAAAATACCTGGTGTGCCCACGGTTCCTGCACGGTCTAACAATAAGAAGGAAAAAAACCGCGTGTGAACGGAGCTTTATGCGAATCGGTCGAGCAAACGTGACGACGCGACGCAAAGTGCCGAGAGTGCCAATGTCTTTTCCCAGTTGGGTCAAACACCCTGAGGCTTAGATAAGATTCCCAACCTTGGCACGGCCGAGTCGGCTAACTATAATACGTAACGTAGGTGCACTTACAGTACACGGGCACGCACCGCGGACGCTGTGCGTGTAATCAAAACGACTCGGCGCGCGGCGCGGCGCGGCGCGGCGTGGCGTGTGCACGCGTTCCTATCAGGATCGAAACCATTCCGGGAATGCCAAGAAAATACTAGCCCTCCCGATCCCGATATGTGGAAGTCTGTCGCTAATGGTAACGTGTTTGTTTCGCACGATAATGTATCGTAAATATTTGTACCGTTTCCAGAAACGTGATATTATAGATACGTTTCGGGCACACGCTTCTTATCTGAACAAGCAGTGAAATACATTCGTTCCTTTCCCCGATACTGTTTGCATCCTAATTGTATCTCGCGAGCGTGCATCGTCTAAAGAAATGGTCTCCTAGAAGTTAGCCTCCCACTTTCAGAATTACGTGATTTCAACAGTGGCACAGCGAAAAGTCCGAAAAATCTTCTTCGGCGTTACTTATGGGCTCAAAGTCATAATTAGATTGAGAATCTTTATGCAAAATAAAAATTGTCTGCATCGATTGTGGGAAGCAGGAATAAAATAAAAATTGATCGCGTAAATTAGAAATATTAGAACGCGCCATTTTTACGGTTTTATTTTTTGTGGTCCCGTTTCGATAGACACGCTCGAAAACACTTTCATTCATTCGACGTTGCACCTCGCTGTATAAAAGGCCGCGCGTCTCTATTCGGTGGAAATTGGCACTGCACGGAGGAGGATGTGGTCCTTCGAGTAAAATCGCTAGACATATAATCAGCTGTGGAAACGTAAAATAATACACCGCGGGTACGTAAACGAGGACAGTTAACCGACGAGCTGCGGCGAATTCCACAATTGCTTCTTTATCATGATGCCCGCGGTACCGACGGAATTGCTTTATTACAGGGTTCAATTTGCTTTCAATTTTCCAGTCGCTCGCTCGCCGGGGCAGATACTCGTGCGTTGATTCACAGCGAGGTCGTTGTTCCTCGAACATTTATTCATTTTTCCTCATTTCTTACTACCGCTGCGCTGAAAATATTCTATCAACTCTCGCACGCTCCTCGGAAACAGTTGCATAGAATAGTCTAAAATTATATCTCTCCTGTTTTTCTTTCACACTTGAACAAATTATGTTTCATTCGCAACCTCAGAGTCACCACTAAAAATTGTTGTTTGCATTATTAAATATACATATTGGCTTCTAATCAATTACTAAACATTTAATTATCGTATGAGGTATTATACCAATTTTGTGTCCATAAAATTAAAACAATCATGGGGAAAGGGAATATTTTAGGTCGGAAGAAATGTTTAATTTTCGAGTTGAAATAGTTCCGAGTGCATCGCGGCCTAGATTGATCTTTTATCTAGCGCTTTTGATCGCTGAAATACCCCATTTTTGCATGATCGAGAAATGAGAAGGCGCATCCCGCATCCTTGCAATCCTGGATATGAGTCTACTCTTAACTACTACCCTTAAGTGACACACCATAGCTCGGTGATACAGCTTTCGAAACAGTCCATAGTTTTATTGCTCGTCGATCAAGAATAGGTTTTAGCAAAAATAAAAGACCGGTAGAGACAGAAGTACGCCTGTGAAACGAGAGAGTCGATTGATTCGGTATCTCTGTATCGGGGGGCCATTGGCCATAAATAATGTCCGCGGGATCGTAATAATCACAATGGTTCCGGCTACGTGTTGATCCAGTTGCACGATAACCCGCCAGTAAACCACTGTGACCCCTTCAAACTGCTTTGATGCATTCGCTATAAAGCTGTATCCCCTCTAGGTAATGACAAGACACTTAATCCTGCCAGCCCGCAAAGACACTCTGTCAACAACCCAGCTTCCAACTACATACACTGAACGATGCTCACATTCTTACCACAGCTTCTCTCCGGTCCCATTAACACTTCGAGTACAGTATACACGTTACAAATTTCATCGAAATTGATTAATAGATTAATCGATTAATTAATTTTGACTCTATTATTCGGCGATTCTCACATATGAGTGTGATAAATTCACAGATGTACATGTACAGCATATGTAAATCTAGAAAATACATTTTCACTATTTTTTTCGCAGTTCATTAAACATTATCTGAATAGTGAAGGTTGGCAGAAAAATTAAAGTCGTTTAGTCCGTTTCTAAAAAATTACGAGACGACTGTATATCGCAGTTGTTTTTAATATCAGAATTTGTTTTCGGAATTTCGATACTACTGGCATCGATTTGTTAAAATGCCGTTTCCATAGCGAACGAATTATTGCCATGTTTTGGGGACTTCGCACTTCGCACCGCTGTGGCGAAGCGCGACGGGACGCAGAGATTCGTCAAAGGCGGTTCTCGAGCCGGCTTGCGAATGGTCATAGATAGACACGAAAATTCGTGGTCCGTCACGCCGCGACGCGACGGCGGCGGCCGACGCGACAAGCGTCCTTGCTCCAACCACTCGCGCTACTACCGATGACGTAATCGTCGCGATACCCCGCAATCTTGGCGCCTCGGTAAACTCGTAATATCTATTTTTATCTGGTGGAAGCAGGGGTTCCGCCCCGGCCCGCCCCGTCCCTGCTCGCACACAGCCAAGCCACGGCGGCATCGTACACTTCGACACACCCGTGTTGTGTTCCACCGTCTCTCCCGTTTCTTCTTCTTCTTCTTCTTCTTCTTCTACCTCTATCTCTGTCCTTCCACCTCCTCTTTCTTCTTCTTCTTCCTGATTCTTAACCTCTAAATTCAGCCTCCACTCGAAATGACCATTCTCGAACCGGGCAGAGTTTTTCGCGCGGCGTTTTTCCTTCAGCGCACACGGTACTCGTCCCAAAGTCCCAATTACTGTGCCATTAGCTAGCTAACTTGTTCATTCACAAATGAATTAATTCGATCTGTTCAAAATTTATATTAATTTCAATGTATTTTGTTTTATTGGAATATTTTTGTGGAGTTCGAGATATTCAACCCTTACCGTACCATTTTCTTCAATCTATGTCCTATGTATGAAAATTTATATTTATTCTATGACTACATTTATTTGTGTTCCACCGTCTCTACCGTTTCTTCTTCTTCTTCTTCTTCTTCTACCTCTATCTCTATCCTTCCACCTCCTCTTTCTTCTCCTTCGTCTTCTTCCTGATTCTTAACCTCTAAATTCAGCCTCCACTCGAAATGACCATTCTCGAACCGGGCAGAGTTTTTCGCGCGGCATTTTTCCTTCAGCGCACACGGTACTCGTCCCAAAGTCCCAATTACTGTGCCATTAGCTAGCTAACTTGTTCATTCACAAATGAATTAATTCGATCTGTTCAAAATTTATATTAATTTCAATGTATTTTGTTTTATTGGAATATTTTTGTGGAGTTCAAGATATTCAACCCTTACCGTACCAGTTTCTTTAATCTATGTCCTATGTATGAAAATTTATATTTAAATATTGATTACAAAAAGAAAGGCGTATAGCATTCATATTTGTTGAACTTTGTTAAAATTTTCATGACGAGTCTGACTCGTTAAAATACGGCAACGGGTTCATCATTCACGATACACTAATCTCTCCGTAACTGTCGTATCGTTCGGTCTGTCGAACGACAGTTCTAATAGAGGTGCCATATCCTTTGGAAGAAAGAGAGACTGTGAGGCGAGAGATTCGACGCTTCGACTGTCTGCCTTACATAAGTAATTATAATCGTAATTATATCGTGTTAGGTGTTGTTTTCATTGGAACAACGAATGCGATGGTAAAAGTTTCATTAAACGGAAACAAGAATTAGAATAGTTGCAATTTTCTACTTTGCTTGCGTTAGTGCGAGATTGACCCATACTATTGCCATTTGACTGGCCCCCCCCCCCCCCGGTGGTGGGGATAAAATTTGGACAGTTACGGTAGAGACCTTCGCGACAGTTACGGAGAGAATACTGAAATTCTAATTGAAATAAGAAGAACTGTTTTCGTCCCGATCAGTGTGCATTCGGTTTAATGTTGCTTGTATAAAATTATTATCGTATTTTTATGTTGAAATAATCACACAAGTTGGATTATCTATACACAATCGAATGAAGTGATTGGACTTGACAAAAGTTGAACACGATGAACAACACGAGCTACTTTGAATAAGCGATATTTTAAACTAATCATTTATACTTTCTTGCTCGGTTCCAAATTTGTATCGTCCATATCTGAATTATCCTATCATCAGATTAATCATACGATATGCGTCCATTCACACAACGCTTATATCGCACATACAGTGTGTCCGTTTTAAGTGTCTGCACTTGATTATTTGTATAAGTATCCGAGATATAGAAACGTATTTCAGATGAAAGTAGTTGGTATCGTAGGGGACCTATCGCGATGATAATTCTTTGACCTTGAGATAGTGTTGGTGCGTGCTGCGAAGGTCTCGTTTAAATTTTTAAATGGAACCTTATATTTTAGATTGCAGTTTCTTGTAGCTAGTACATATCGAAACGTTCTCAAAACACTACGCAAACATGAATTTTGCCGGGAGGAAAATCGTTGTCGGGATATCGACCTTCGCCAATATTATGAACAAACGTTTAGACGTGCCTAATGATACTTCTACTAAACATTTTTTCCTTTTTGGTAGCTCTCCTGATTACTGGGTCTCGCAATGTAATTTTAAATCGTGAATAATAGAAATAATAATAGTGATGCAGCCATAAATGTGACTGAAGAACAGTAGCGTTTGGCTTCGGATCGAGAAAATTTCAATAATTCAGGGGCTATAGTTTCACGAAGACGTACAACGATAAACAAACAATACGATACGTTGTTTGGCGCTGTTTTGAAGTTCCGAGAATCATCCAATGAAGCTGTCGTTACTGTTTCATCTTGCTTGTTCTCGATGCGTCTAATTTTCTAGCTTTGTCGAATGGTAAGCGCATGACTAGGTCCGAGCCAACGATAAAAAGAGGTAATTACCTGCTCGGAAACGATCCTCGGCTAAATTGATCCTCTATAAGACTTGCACAAAAGTGCGAGAGATAATAGAATTCCAATTCATCGTTCAAACGAAATCTACGTGAAGAACCCAATGCACAGTGATCGATTCCTCGATTCTAGGTGGACAAAATTCAAATTTTTGTGTTTTCTTGTAGTAATATAGCTTTATTTCTCAGAAATCATGACAAGTGTATAAAAACAACATGAACTTTAACGATTTATATAATTTCTTTATAATGGACAAATAAAACAATTAATTGTAACATTTGTGAAAATAACATAAATTCAATATTTTATAGTTTTTGTTGAAATACGTGAATACACAATACACAAAATGAAAAGAATTAATCTTAACTTATATTTAAAAATTAGATAAAGTTGTACGAAAATATAATACAAAATTACAAAACTATAATGAAGAATGTATATGACAAAGGTGCATATCCTAAATTATTATAAATTATAATTGTCATATGTAAATCTCGTACCTTTTTTAAGGTGATTTGAGTAAACTTTTTGCCTCTGCTGCTAATTCTTTAGAACATTTTTCAGTAATTTTCCTCTTACTACTTATAAGTGGATCGGACATTAGAAGTAACATATGAAATATGTCTTCTACATTTTTTTTTCTATTTTCTTTTAAAAAGCGGTCGATAGTGCGATGGCATTTCTGCCATTTTTCTTGGACACTTTTGCAAAAACTTGTAATGTTTGTATGCAAAATATTTTTTACTGAATCATTAATTGCTTCGATCTTAAAAAAGTTTAGAATCAGCCCTATTATTGCATCAACTTTGGATTTGGTATCTTTAGAACTTGTTGAATACCAGGTTTCAAACATCAGTCTTCGTGGCATACTCCATGTCTTTTGTAAAAAATGATATAAATGACTAACGAGCCAAAACGGTCAAGCGATATTTAGTATCATTATTTTGAAATAAATATTCTTCAAAACTATCAAAGAACGAAGTCCGGCCGAGTCCGGCGAAAGAAGTTATACAATTTGACCTCTTCTTAAATAATATTATTAGTTAACCTGTTGTATATGATATACACGGTAAAATAAAATTATACCGATATGTAAAAATTAAATACTTACCTTCGCTCACACGCTCCATTTTTTAGATAATAATTTAAACAACAAACAAACAAGTTATACGATGGAGAAGAATTAGCTTATTTATAGTATTTCGCAAAGACAAAACTTTAACGCCGTATTACGTCGTAATAACCACGTGCAATCGAAATATTAGCTTATATATCGAATAAATAAATGTTCGTAAACAATATAGAACGGCAGCGAAGATATCTGAAGTTAATCAAATTTACCATTTTGTCCGCCTAGAATCAAGGAATCGATCACTGTGCAAGAATTAACGCTAAACCTACCACGAGAAATCAAATGACCCATTTTAGATTTTTTATTTGACAATTATTGAAATTGTAAAGGTGTTTTCATGGGAATTTATTGAATATATTTTTTGACTCCAGTCGGTATTTCTTATAGCATGAATATATTGAGATTTTCCTGGAATTTGAAATGTGTTTTCCGGATTTACCTCGATCGTAGACGAGGCACTAAATTCTTTTCGTTGCATAGTTGACGGTCAATTTTTCCATTTCCATCTGGTCTCTTGTCTACTCTCGAATCTGGCGCCATCATTGTCTCCACGACAGTTGGCGAGACGCGTGGGACTTCCCGGCGACGAGTCGAGTCCTTTATGATACCGCAAGTACGCCCGCAGCCTCTCACCGAGCGCTTTCGACAGGATTGAAAGACCTCTCGTTAATGACATATCTCATTTTATTTCGAGCCATGCCCCGTATCGCGCGCTTCGTGGAACTTCCTCGGAGAAATAACAGACAACAGTGGCTCCGGAAACTATTGGCGTACTAAATCGACGCTGAACCCACCGTACACTGCACGAGACTGACGCGTTTCACCCGATCAAACTATCAAAACTGAATTCATTTAGACATCGCGCGATTTTCGTGAGGTTGATTATCGTCCGAACAACGGATTAGAAGAAATAACATTCAATTTGGTTTCTAATTCTTGCAGAGAATTTTTATTTCGCATAAAGACCCGCAGTCCAGTGATAATGGTTTGACTCTCAAAGCAAATTCAAATTCTCTGCTCTCGTTAGGGCGTCCATTAGTATCGAACAAATAATACAAGTTGCACAACACAGCTACACAGTGGAAGTCAGAGTAAGTAATTTTTTTGTCTTTATTACAGGTGAGACTGGACAGAAGGAATGGTGTACATTAGCATATTGGGAACTAGGTGGTCGAGTGGGTCGTCTTTACCCTGTGGAGCCTTCGACGGTGAATGTGTTCGATTCCCTCCACGATGGCGATGGCCTTTGCTTAGCGAAGCTGGCTGAGAACCATGTTGCACCACCTGCGGTCCAAAAAACGAGGAGCAAAATTGGTCTTGGTAAGAATTCCTTTTCTCATCTCTGGATAACGCATGCGATGGGGCTTTCCAGTAGTCAAAAGCGCTAGATAAAAGACGAATCTAGGCCGCGATCGCCCTGGAAAGTCCTATTTTTACGGTTTACGAGCGTTTGGGCGTTAGATATTTGCATTATTCGGAAGCATACACGTAGCTATTTTCATAAAGCTACATGCTTCCGAATAATTACGCCTCGTGACGTAAAAATAAGAGTTTCGGTAGGTTCAGCGTTAATGAAAAGAATGGAAAGTTTGGGAAGAGTAATAATCGCATTGTGCGTTGCAGGTGTAATGCTTAGTCAAGAAGCAGACGGCGTGTGGGCGTACAACAGATCTGAGAGCCCGATCTTCGTGAACTCGCCTACTCTGGATGATCCGGAGTCTAGAACGTTGCTCGTCTATCGCGTGCCTCCAGGGTTCTGTCTGAATATCTTCGACCGAACCAAAATACTACAGCTTCCATATGGCAGTGGTACCGTAAGAACGACCAGTCAGGCCGCAGGTTTCGCCTCTGGTCCTGTCGATATCAACTCCGTCCGCATCAGCTTCGCCAAAGGCTGGGGACCGAAGTACGCGAGACAGGAAGTCACGTCTTGTCCATGTTGGCTCGAAGTTCTCCTAGCGCCATGCAGGTGATCCCTACGACTCGTCGCGAAGGTATTCAGTCTCGTCCATTTGCGCATCTTCCTCCTCCTCGTCGTCCTCGAAGAGGACCAATCTGTGAAAACTGACGCAGCAGCAAACGACGATGCTCCGTCCCCAAAGGCTGCCAACGGATACTCGAAACTCGAACGACGTGGATCGCCGCCAGCAGTCTTACCAAAGTACGCCGCCATACATCCGAGAACAGCGTCGTTTTGTTAACAGAGAAAAAACGAGAGATCGCTCGATTAAGAGTGTTTTTATATTGTATATCCTTGTGCCTGCGATCGGTGGACGTACAGTTTCACGTGGTACTCGATTATTCGTAGCATCGGGACTCGTTCAATTTCTTTTTTGTCGATGTCGATACTATCTTTCTCGATCGGTCGATAAACACTGTTGCACTTTCTTGATAATGTTAAATGAGATTTCACGAGAAAAAGAAAACGAAACTATAATAATGAAAAGAACAAAAAAAAAAGAGAGCGAAGCGGAACGTCATCCGCCAGGGTCTAGTCAGTGGGGTATTTAACGTTTGTAAGCGTGACGTTTTTTTCTTTTTCTATGTCTCGCGTCGAGGCCAACGGAAAACGAGATGAACGCTGTCTGAAGTCACGGAAAGTGCGAGAATACGATTGACACGGCCGATACGCGGGATTATTCTTCTTCGCGGTATCGACGCGACGGCACGCATGTTCGAATGTCTACATTGTCTAGCCATGTCCTCGTTTACGATTGATCATTGCACTGCGAGGAAGCAGGAATTTGGGCTTCCGATGAGGTCTAGTCAATGGCGTTTCAGAGCACCGCGACTCGTGTTGCTCGCATGGATTCCGAATTCATTTAAATTATCAAGAAACGAGAACATCGCCAACAGAATCGAGGGAGGTAAACACATACTTAGGCATTCTACGTGATCCCTTAACGGAAATACTTTTCGATCGTTAACGCAAACGATATATGTATACATATATATATATATATAGATACTTCTAATAGAAATTTTCTTCGAACATTGTCGAGCTCATTGTAATCTGCTAGACTCAACGAAATCATCGTGAACCAATCGAACGATCCAAACAGACCGATTCGACGTCGATGAATGTTCGTCGCGAATTCTACTCGTAGCGTTCGCGGTTCGACGGAGATATCAGCGTGCTCGATCGTATACTATGTTGCGTTTACGTTTCAAATTATCGTGTACCACTAGTGCTGCGATTGTCCCCGGATCGTCGTTCGGTGCTGTACGTACAATAACGTGTACATACACTGTGCCTTCCCAGCTTCCTTCGTGGTGCAATGCGTGCGAAAGAAAAAGCAATGTGCGTGCGAGTGCGTGTACGCGTGTGTCCAAGAGAACGGGAGAGTGAGTGATCGAGAAGTTCGTGTGCCAGCTAACGGTTTGCATCAAAACGCCCGAGAGCTTCGTAACTACAGTAATACGATACCGTGATAAATAGACTGCGGATCTTTATGCGTTTATGGCTTATCAAAATTTTCAAACAATGCTGGAGTATTAAATTCAACAGAATTTAGCACGATTTCTATTTATTTTCGCTCTACAAATGTGCTATTACTAGACTGCGGATCTTTATGCGAAATAAAACTGCCTTCATCGATTGCAAGAAGTAGAAACCAAATTGGATGTTGTTTCTTCCCTAAATGGTTTTAATAGAGGAGAAATCTACTCAATTTTGCTATAAACGCATCAAGATCCGCAGTCTAACAATTACCGATGAAAATGGAATTTTATTTGGCACCACTTTCTTAAAACTTGTCTACAAAAATTGAAAATTGCATAAACATCAGCGGTCTATTGATAAAAATTCAACCCAGGTTTCTTTCTCCTCCTCGTCCTCCTCGTCCTCCTCACTCCTCCCCCATCAAGTTATTCGGACGCGTTTGAACGATGCACCGACAAAGAAAGCAATCTACTTGTTAAACGTGTAACATTGTACGCAAAAGAAAACGGAAACGAACATAACGCTTGAATAAAACGAAACAGATCAAAAAGCGAAAAAAGAAGAAACAAATTCTAACGATTACGGTCCATAGGTAGACGTTCAAATTTACAAGAATTCTACTGGTTTTTCTCGGACTAATTTTGCTATGAATTTTCAACGACGCGGAAGATTGGCGCGTGCGAGTGATACGTTTTACAAAATTTTATCGTGCGCGCGCACGCGAAAGGAAGAGAGAGAGAGAGAGAATGAATGAGAGAGAGAGAATGAGAGAGTGCTCGCCGAAATCCGCCGTCACGGGTCAGCGATTTCTAAAAAACCGGAAACGACACATGACTGCAAGGAAAGCGAGAGTGTACAAAAGGAGTTTGGAACGATGATGTTGAACAGTACACGTAGATACGGTGTAACATGTACCACCACCAGTCATACGTATTCATTCATACGCGAACAACACACAGTTACAAGCACACACAGCCAACACAGAAAGAGAGAGTGAGAGAGAGAGTGTGTGAGAGAGAGAGACATACACGTACACACGAGGCATGTATAGAACGCAATCGACTGATCGAATAGTTTTCTTTTCTCGTTCGAGCCGGTTAGTTACTTTTCGTACAACCGCTTTTGTCGGTATCAAAGCGGACGTCTGATTACATATGGATCATATGGTGTCCGTTTGCGGGACACGATTTCGCGTATGACACGCCGAACGATATATTGTGATGCATATATTGTCGCTTAAATGTTATATATTGATTATGTATACGTACGTATACAGAAATGTTCATAAGTAGCTAGCTATATCTACTGCAACGGTGTGGGTCCCGAGACGTGTACGCGAGGCTTCCGAAAGCATCGTCGTTCAGAGCGCGCCTAACGGCGATGTTAGGTCAATTCTACGGAGTACTGTTCGAGCAACGCTTGTCTCGCGCGGGAAAAGGAGAGAAAATAAAGCAACGCTTTCGGCTTGCGAATCGTCTCGCGTACAGG
The DNA here is from genome assembly GCA_933228785.1 of Lasioglossum pauxillum. NCBI lineage: Eukaryota > Metazoa > Arthropoda > Insecta > Hymenoptera > Halictidae > Lasioglossum > Lasioglossum pauxillum. Next base: position 47,540,466 of record OW121703.1, on the reverse strand, counting down.
CCTGCGAGAACCGTCGACGAGAAAGAATTATTCTGTCGGAGACAGTCGTCCAGTCCGTGGACAGCTACGTTGCTTTTTATAGTCCTTTTTTCACGGCTCTAACCTGCTGTACTATAGTCGAGGTTGGCTCACCGCTGGAATAGAACCAAAACCGCGTGCGATCGTTTCCGAAGAAGCGAGCTTTCCTCGCAAGAGATAGAGAGAGAAAGAGAGAGAGAGAGAGAGAGAGAGAGCGTGTGTGTGTGTGTGTGAGAGAGTGAGAGAGTGAGAGAGAAATGATCATTCTTGGAATGAACGCGGAGCGCAACACACGACGACCCATATAATTTGTACAAAATATTTTATTTTCTTTCGTAAAGATTCGATTAAAAATAAGTTTACTTATTTTGTGAATTATATCACCCTTATTCGCAGTCGGATGCAACAGATCGAGGCGGTTTACGACACGCAGAATTTATTCAGCATTACGCCAAACCGGATGTACAGTTGAAGGTGTACTTTGATTGTTAGACTTTTTTCAACATCTTCATGACGATGTGACTCGTTAAGATACGGCAAGGGGTTAATTCATCCGGAAGGACCCAACGAATTCTTCGCCATTATTAACAGAGGAAGGGTAAACAATGTAGGTCCGATTGTCCTAAGATACCCTGCCATTACTATAACGGCCTTTCAAGGTGCAAAAACATTTTGAAAGTGGCTCCGCAAGTGAGAATTTTTCGTTTAAACACACTACCTCGTTGTTTCTCGTTCACTATGTCGTGTTTTATATTGAAAGGAATTATCCTGCCGTGTACCCTCTTGCTGAATAAACTGATTATCAATTACCACATGAAACACGAGATGTGTGTTCGCGAGTAGCAATAATGTTTGCAAGTTACGTTCGGTCTGTACCACCATCCGGTTCTATTGAACTGAAGCTGCGTTCATTCACTTCGTAAGTATCATTATAGTAGCAAAGTGCCTAAGATTGTTAAATTAAAAACTAAGATCGTTTTATTTCTCTTAAAATTGACGAAGTAACTTTGTGAAAGAGATTCGAAAGGTATCTGTTGGTACTTTCATAAATATGTATAAAGACGGAACGACAGAAGAATTGCACGTTATAAATCAAACATTTTCTTACGAAACATTGCTTAAATTATTATTAGATTGCGAATATATATGCAAAATAAAATGTTTATACGCATCATTAACAAGAAAATTCTTGTAATGTTTCACACTTGAATAAATAACTTAAAGAAATACATAGCGACCTACTAGAGATACCACAGCAAAGGCAAAAGACTGGAATGTTTGTTTGAAAAATTTATTTTCTATAACATTCGCGCAACGTGCGTTTATTCGTTCACACACTTGCACTGTAATAGTGCCATTAACATGTTCCATTTTTATAGATACGGAATATCGTTTTCACGTACATGTAAAAGTAACATCCCACACTTAAATCGCTAAATTGGCATAGATTTAAACATGTAGTATGAGACTATTGTCTAATAATGCATAAATTCAAATACATACTAGTTTTCGAAATCTAAGAACTTTTACTAGTAATGGTGACGTTGTTTAATAAATAACGAATTCGAAGTTCGGAGAAAGCCTTTATAGATGAGAAAACCTTATACCGTAGAGGAAGTCGTGCAAATATTAAAGAAATATGAGATCGATTTGCGAGGTTTATCGCTTATATAAAAAATCGAGGTTTCGTATTTTCGTGGAATCTTAAAATACTAGAAATTTCGTAAGACATTGAATAGTCAATTAAAATCGAAATAAAGGAAAGAAAAGCATAATGTAAACGCATGTTTTCGTACGAGGATCTAATTTAGTGGCAAATGCTTGTTTGTCTGTGTTCGTTCATTTCATAGAGACGCTCCTATAGTGATACGAATAATAGAGAACTATGTACCACCGTTTGTCAAAAGTAACACTTCGAAGAAGTGTCTGAAAATAAACGATACGAGCAAGTTTCTTGAATATTCGGAAACCCTCTTAAATATTTTATATGTAAAAAGAAAATATAGCTACAGATTTTATTTACATAAAATTGTACGAAGAACGATATAAATAGTTTTCGTTGCGGTAAAGTTTATCGTTCTGTCTAATAATTTACAAAGTGAAAGATATTGGTGATACGTATGAGAATGACATGGAATGGTCGATCAATAAATTGCGATGACACATTGCAATTAGCACAGTAACATTTCTCTATTCCTTTTCACGTAGTTCAGCTATTTTTCCTTGGCAACATCAGCGCTAATAGACCTCCAACTGGAATTGATTAAATGAAACGTAATTTTATAGCAGAAAAATCCTAGAATACATACCAGCGAAATAACTGTGGTTGTCAGGAAGAACGCCGCATGTCGCATACCTTCGCTTTCGAGATATTTCAAATTTTTTGAAATTGTGTGACACGCGGCGTTTTTCCTGGCAACCACAGATATAATTGAAGCCACACTCACGGATCACTAGACTGCCGACCAAGAAAATTGGTATTTCGCAGCTAATGTCGAGCAACATTCCGAAAGCCAAATTGCTGGCGATCGCCCCGATTCTGCCAAAGAAGGTCATCATACAGATGGCAACGGCGCCCACGTGCGTCGGAAATATGTCGACCACGATACTCCCGATTACGAAATTCGCGGTGACTATTGTCAATGAGAACACGCAGGTCACCATAAGTATCTGCAGGGAGGATTGGACGAAGTAGATCGCGAAGCCGAATACGCCTGCCAGTAGCATAGTTGTCACTGGAAAATAAATAAGCAACGTTAAACAAACCCAACTTTTTTTCTAGATAAAGCTTGTCGATCGAGGTAAGCATCATTACAAACAACATATTGATCTGTCAGCGAATTACAATTGGAAGTAATATAATCTAATATTCTTGTAATGGTTTTACCGTTCAATTAATGTAATTATATAGACCATAAAAATTGATCTACAAGGCGCACCTGGAATTGTTCGTCGACCAACACGATTGGCCAGATAACCAGACGCGACATTGCCAAGCAAGCAGAACGCATTGATAGTCAGCGAATTAATAAAAACCATTTCGTCCATGTGGGGCTTGCATTCGTTGGTGGCAGTAGGCAAATCGACTATAATATTATTTAAGCCAACTTTCGGGTCGTTTTCGTCGATTAATCTACACACGCTCACTGTCTGGTTCGGATGAAGAGTTTGGTAGTTCTCGAAACGATTGAAGAGCTCTGGCAACCACAGCCCGAAACCATAATATCTAAAATGTAATCAGATTATTTAGTCATTGAGCCTTCATAATTTCAGTAATTGTGAAATGAAAAACCTGGAACCGGTCATTTCAACGGTGGTGGTAGGTTCACCGTTAAATTGCACCTATTCATTTCTACCATAAATGCATGAAACCCGTAGTCTAATTATTTACATAATAATTTACTGTTCGAATCAAATGAAACAGCAAGAAAGAGGCGTCTGTGAACGAAGACACTTACCCAAACATATTCATGAAATAGATGGTCCAACTGAGAAGCGCGTAGTTCAAAAGTGGCGGTGATGCAAGACAACGCATTTGTTGCCAAATTGTTTTCAGTAACTCTGTTAGCACTCCAGATTTCGAGTAATCGGACATATTGCTATCTACATTGTCCGTCTCATCGGGTAATAAAATTTTTACCTAAATAAGAAATGAATAAACATTTATTCTTCCCTTTACTTATTTAATAAGCCTAAATGATTTTTCACTTATTTGATAAGTCTAACTTGTAAGCCTAACTTACAGGGTAATCGTCCTCATTATTTCCCGTGTTTATCGCGTAGATCTTTCGCAAAATCATCAACGCCTCTTCGGTCCTGCCTTGAGAGACCAAGAATTTTGGACTCTCCGGGTATCGTGTAGCTATCAGAGTTACCATTAACGTTGGCACTCCAATAATGGCTAAGAAAAGCCTCCAGGAATTGTATACAATTCCGTGGAATTGAAAAGATATCGGCAACGGTATGATTAGCCACGCTAAACCTACACAGAAGACAAAATCTATTATTTCTTCACTCACCCTTATTGTGGAAAGACGTATTTCACACCCGTATGCTTTAGAATTACAACATTTTTATCACAGAGAATTTTATTTAATCGTAATTGTAATTAAACTTTTATTTGATGTACTTTGATATAGTTAAATACTTGATACTTTTTTATACATTAAGTCAGCCTGCACGTTTCCCATTTAAGTAAGAAGTTTGAAGACAACCGTATTATGTCGAGAAGAAGTAGAAGTAGAAAAAAATGATCGGGTCTTCAAGAATGTAAATTACAAATTCCCGTTTTTAGGTCTGCGAGCTAATTACCGTACGAATGCGAAAATACGTAACCCACGTGCTTGAATATCAGGTTTATTTAAAAAAGAAAATATTCAAGTTACCTGGCAGTATTAACCACGATAGCGTCCAAAAGAATCCAACGTAGCAGATGGCTTTCACCCTTTGTTTCTCTGCGTGGAATTCGCCGAGATACGAGTACACTAATGAACCAGGAGCTCCGATGCTGAAAAACAGACAACGAAATTATGTGTAAAAATACGTACTTTCTTTTGATCGTACTGAATTCCATCAACGATTGACTTTATTGAAAGAACTGAAAATAATAGTTTTAAGCTATGTCCTCAGTGAACAACGACGAGCAACTTTCAGTTGACGTTGCACGTATCTGGAAAAAGTCGCCGCTTTTACCAAATAAAAGGAGAAGACAGCAAGAGGCGACAAAAATTGTGTGAACGAGAACACTGAGAACGTAGCTTTAGATTTGAACGTGACAATTAGGGACACTTACAAAAATCCACTGAGAGCTCTGAAAATCAACAGTACTTCGAAGCTTTGAGACAGGCTTCCTCCGATCGCTAAGATGCTGTCGCACATCATTGTTAAGAGAAGAATGTATCTCCTGCCATAAGCGTCGGCGAACACTCCCCAGAAAAGAGCACTGAAAACTCCACCTAGCAGAAAAGAATTTCTAATGAGAATTCCTTAAACATCTTACCGGTTAGTATCAATCGCGGTAAAATGAATATTTTCTTTTATTTACTTATTTGTATTATTCCTCTGATAAGTCTGTCGCCCAGCATAATCTTTGTGCTATGATCATTTTCACAGAAACTACGAGAATTCCTTAAACATTTCTTCGATTAATATCGATTACGATGAAATGAATCTTTTATTTTATTTGTGAAATGAGCGCAGCACTCTCTCTCTCACACACACACACACACACAAATAAATTATAGCGCCTATCTCCCCGAGACAGCAATCTTAGCCACAATATTAATCGACTGTAATAGCTCGAGCAGAGCGAGTGGGATGTTATATAAAAACTGTTCTCCAATTTTGCTAATGAAATAAGTGCTATCGAACCGGCCTAGACGCTGCAATTAATGCGTACCGATCGAAAGAACTCGTATTCCTATGATTCAAGGAAACAGACCTGACCACTGCGGATTTTATGCACTTATGAAAAAAGTGATATACATATACTACATCAATGTATTATTTTCTACTTACTAAAATTAGCGATGGAATAAAGAACTTTTTACTTGTCTCTTATTTCTTATATAATTAGACTGCGGATGTTCATGCATTTTCCAATTTTTGTCGACAAATTTTCAGAAAGTGAAATTAAGTAAAATTCTATTTTTAATGGGAATAGCCTTTGTAGATCCCAAGCAAATGAAAATTGTACAAAATTTTATCGTATTTTATATTCTAGCCTTTTTTCCGCAGTCTACTTATAATTAAGGGGGTAGACTCTCGTTTCGTAGACTTCATTTCTCGATAATACAGGCGATGCACAGTGGTCTAAAACGCGAAATTTAGTGACATTTTGACCAAAAACCAACTGTATAATATAGATATCTGTTGAGTGTTTATTGCTTTCTGAATATCCATCAACCTCGAAAATGAAAATATTAATAAAATTTAATAAAAACCATTACTGTAACAAACAGTTAAAGTTGGAAGTTTTGAAGATAGCCTTTCTCATGGAAAAAATTGCTTTTCTTCTTTAAGATGCCCTGACGATCATTTTTAATATTTTCTTTCCAATTTCTTTTTAAATGAAAGGTTTATCTTTAAGCTGTAACTTACCATTTGTCAATTGAAAATTAGTATTTGTAATGCATTAAAAATGTTACGCTAAATGTAATGAAGAAAATTTGCAAAATTATCAAGACTTCGCAAGGAATATTTTTTGAGTCATAAGAGGTCATAGAATTTGACAAAATGGAATATTTTCAGCATACTTTCCTCTATGTAATCATGCAAGAATCATCTCCTAGCTCGTCCTATATCAAAAGTTATTATTGTTTAAAGCCGTCCGTGCGGCTGTGCGTATTGGTTCTCGCATCCATCGTCGGGACTCTGTGACGACTAAGAAACACTTTAGACTCTAAACACTTCAAATCTTTATGCTATGCTACAATTTTTTGAGCGTTATATTCCATGTTTTTTCCTTTTTATTTAAATTTTGTTTTGTGCAGTTTATATTTAGTGCGTACCTCAGTATACTTTATGCATTAGTTCAGTATTACCATCGTTTAATACAGTTTATATTAATATACAAGGAGAATCAAGTATAATTCTCTAAATGGAGGCGTTCCGTACAAATCTGAATTTATTATATTTATTATTGTTTACATTTCACTTTGTGCTTTATACAGGTACCATAGATTGTGAATTTATAAGGATCAGATAAATTTTCTCCGGAGGCTTTGGAAAATCAGAAAACAAATTTTATTCAAATAGCGATTTCTCAAAAATTTAGAAGATTTTACAAATCTTAAATCTTAAATTTAGATTTTAGAAGAATAATATATTGACTAAGCTGAATGGATTCCGTTTCAAAAATATTTGCTAAAAGTTGTTAAATTTGTAAATATGTTTAAAAAATAGTAAAAAAAGCTATTAAATAAACGAAAAGTATACCGCATTATACATTATTAAAAAAGATTATATGTTAATATCCTACACCCCAAATTTCACGTCGATAGCTTTCATAGCTTAAAAGTTATTCCAAAATGTCACTAAATTTCGCGTTTTAGACCACTGTGCGATGGGGTTTTCCTATTTTTTCGTTTACGAGGCGTAATTTCCATTATTCTGCAGCGTGTAGCTGTCGCAGCTTTATGCTTCCGAATAATGCAGATTACGTCTAGCCCCTGAATGTGCAACATTTTTATTTTGCATATAGAGCCGCAGGTAGCGAGCCAAGCGCTATCAAAGCAGATCTTCGAACCAGACTCATTACATTAGGGGAATTTACTCGAATTGAGGGGAAAGCGTTACCCTCTCTCTGTCGGTAACGGATCAGTCACGTGACATTGTGACACATGAACGATAGAGACGAAAAGGGAAGGAGGGGGAATAGCGTCGTAGAGGGGGAAGATAGAGTGGGGACACTAGTCTTCAGCTGGCGATGCTGTTTCGAACAGTGTCACAAATGGTTGCAGAAGAACTAAATGTTGATCATGCAACAGTTGTTCGACGTTTAACTCAACCTGACAAATGAAGCAATACATATAGGTTTAGAATTCAAGATCAGAAACCAGAATTATTTTTGCACCAACCTATTATTGCGTAATGCTTTGCTATTCCAACTTGGCAAAAATAAGTTCGCAACGAAAACTAAATTTTACCGGTTTACACGTGTCATCGAATTTATATTAGATCGAAAACGTTGTCTTACCCACGAGGAACGCCACGTTCAGAAGACCTTTCTGTTCGGATGATAGCTTCAAGTCGCACTCCGCGGAAGGAAGAATGTACGCGTTGATGCCGTTTTGACATCCAACGCAGAGAAACATGGCGCCGCAAAGCAGCAGGAAACCATAGTGAAACCTTCCATACCCTGAAAATTGTAAATAAAATTCAGCGTAACGTCGACATGTAACCCTTTGTAATCTATTTCTTCCTAGTTAGGATATTTCCATTCCCTATGATTTTTGAAATTTTATGGACATGAAATTGGTATAATACCTGATACAATAGCTAAATATTTAGTTACCATTATTCAATTTTTAGTGGCGCCTCGGAGTCACCATTCGAGTGCTAAGGGTTGAATTAACCAAGTAAAATTGATTCTAATTTGTTGTAATACGTATGAAAAGAAACCATAGACATTTACTTTTAAATAGCTAATTGAACCTTCAAATCAACGAAAAGTACTGTAGTAATAATAAAATTAATTGTTATTTATCGTAACACGTAAAATCCACCTAACTACAATATAATTTTGTTTGTATACTAACACATTTTGAAAAAATACATAGATTAACTCTCAGTTTAGAACTCTCCGTTAAAGAAAATAGTTTGAATGAAATATGCAGATTCCTTACCGCAAAGTTTAATAGCTTTTTCAAAGTCCGCAGTTCCTTCTTTATGTCCCCGGTTATTTTCTGGAAATAAATATCGGTTTTACGGTAGATCACATTTATTCATTACATTACAATTATACATAATATGATATAAATTTATCGTAAGATTTCCGTAAAGAAATCGACGCAGAGCGAGTGGAACATTGTCGTTTTTAAGTAGTTTAGAGCCGTTTTTAATCGCTAATGGCACAATGAAGATAGTGTCACCAGCAATTGATGGTAAATGCACGATACGTTCGAGTCGATTGAATTTGTCTTTACGAGAGGTCGAGATATGTAGCATCAATTCGAAAACTATTTTTTATTAAGAAACGTGAAAGATGTTGGGAGTCTACATTAAAAAGATTTCAAATAAATATTTTACCATTGCTATAGACTATAGAGAGTATTTGGAAATATATACTACAACGTTTTGCACTATAGCGCAATAATATTCGTAAATTTCCATCTGTTCGGTATAATAGGTCAGTAGCCCTGGTGAGAAAAGTTAAGAGAGAGAGATAAAAATACACGAAAGTGGAAGGCTTGTGACAGTATAAACGGCTGATCGAATTTTTAGAGGCGAAGCTGTGGGTGTGTCAGACGACGATATCGCGTGCTTTTCCATTCTTCCGAATAGAAAACAGCTTACCGTCTAACTAAGTCTAAACAATCGGTCGCAACCATGAATAGTGCAACTACATTTACACATTACGGAACTCTGTTGATCCCTTAATCATACAATCTGATAACCATAGTTCAGTCACGTTGCGAATGTCCTTCTCGTGCGTATTACTACTACGCGCATACTGTGCTGTCCCCCCAGCAGAAATTACGAGGAAGTGTGTTTTAAACGTCTTAAAACTGTTTGGTAAGGTATTATAGAGCAAACAAACGTTTCAGGGGTATAGCTCAATAGCTTCGCATAATTTCAACTGAATTTTCGGGCTATTGAAATCGTAATAGAGAAATTGTAAGACACCATTTGTGGTTTGTCGTATCTTGAACAAATTTCTGTAATTTATACAAATGCCGTGATTGTTAGCAATAAATTATTACTAAACTGTTGATCTTTATACAGAATAAAAATGTCATCTAGTCATAACTTATTGTCAGGAAGTACTAAAAATTGTGGAACAGGAGAGCGGATAAATACTATTATTTAGAATACAATTTCTCGCGTGTGCACGTAAACGGCCAAATTGTGGGGCGATTAGAGGAACAATTGCATTTCGACATTTTAACAATTGTTAAGTTCGATTGTGTATCTGCATATGCGTTCAGATGCGCGCACCTGTAGATCGGTTTGCACATTCTTCTTTCAGCGAGCAAACAAGAATCGAAACACCGCTCGGCGCGGCGGACGAAAACCGTCACGATCATAATAGAAGGAAGTAATTATGGCGAGTTCGGTAATAATTATCTCGATGATGTTTCGCTTGATCTTTGATCCACAAAGGCGTGCAGCAACTGTCGCCGAGTTCCGTGAAATTTGAGAAAGAACGAATTACTTTCGATTCGGGAACAGCGTGCGCGCTAACGTTTCACTTCTAATTAAATGTTATCAAATGTAATTACTGGATTGCGGATTTGTTATGCAATTTTCAATTTTTGTAGACAATTTTAGGAAAGTAAAATAAATATAAATCGTACGAAATTCTGTCGGATTTAATGCTCCAGCATTTTTTGGAAATTTTTATAAGCATTGCATCAAGAAATTGTCTGGGTGAAATATAAAAGAGTAAAAAATTCGAAAAATCTAGGAATATCGAAATGAATTTTGATTTAACCCCTGCTACCTACAATTGTTGCGATAAATTTTTATTTTGCATAAAGATCCGCGGTCTGGAGTTTAATATCTAACTGAACGTGAACAACGCGTGTGAATATCGGTGAACATTATCATTTCGCTTACAAAATGCAGGAACCATATAAAAATTGCTTCCTATCTTTAAGTATTGTAATAAATTGAAAACAACATATGGCTGTCCTTAAATGCCTTTTTGTCATAAATGCATGAAATCCGCAGTCTAATTATCAGACGATACGAAATCCAGAAAGCACATTCGAATTTCATCGAACTACAGCTAATGACGTAGTAAGATACAGTCGGTATGTTCCAACCAGACGAAATTGAAACGCAAATGAACACGTTTGGTGTTCATCGTTGACGTACAGTATCTGGTATCCCACGTTTCTGCACACCGATAATGCAACGAATTCAAATACGTACGATTAATACGTGTTTGTTTGAATAACGTACGCAATTGCCGTCAATGACACAATAACACGTTTGGCAAAGCACGTTTTCGTTTATCTTTTCGTATTGTTACTAAATACTTTAGCATAACATTTCCCATTTCCTTTTGTACAAAATTTTCCACGCTCAAGGCCGCTCTGAAAAATTGGTCATTTCGCAACAAAGAATTTTTAATACTGTCCAACAAATTTTAGGTTTTATTTGTGCTTTGAAACACCGTTACCGATAATTGTACAGCGGGTTTGATGCATTTATGAGAAAAATAAATAGGTGCAATTTAAGACAGTAAATACATTAGAAGAATTTTAAAATCCCATTATGTTACTTTCAACCAATTAATCATATTAAGAAAGAAAATAAATTTCTACTTCACCCCAGTTTGTTGCAATTCAAGTAGAAAATTTTACCAATAATATGTATTTTTATAACATTGTGGTCATTGAAACGTGTGTAAATAACATTTTATTTATTGTAATATAAATAAATATAGTCATTGCCATTTAAGAAATAGTAATAATCACAATCATTGTCATCTCTATTTCATTAATTTTTTATCATTAATCTATAAAACTTCGAGTGTGTATCGAACTCAGATATGATGATTGATAACAAAAAAGTTAATTATTCGTGAATGTGGTACTGAATAAAAGTAGCTTTTAATATCTTAATCCTATAGTGGACATTTTACACCTGTGTAAAGCTGTAAATTATACAGCACACCTGTATAGAATACTTTGAAGCTACTCCCCCCAGTAGCAACCGAAATATCAAATTAATTAGAGATACTCATGAATAATATTGAAATTTGTTCTGAAATTCTATATGTACTAACAATGAATATAACATAGTAGTTTAACATAATCAAGTGGATTTATAATCCCAATAATATGAAATATGTATTTGAAAAATCCAATCGAGACACAGAAATGAGGTATTCACTAATTAATGCCGCAGTAATTAGAGAACCACCTGTTCAAGTGTTCCTATACTTTAAATTAAAAGTCGTCTTCGATATTTCAGAAATTTCATTTGGCTATATTAAGGTATTAGTAGTATTCAGTTCAAAAAACATTTCCACGACAATAATAACCACGTAAGTTAAGTAAATTCAGTGACAAGTCAATTTAATGTTCCCAACAAAGGAGGCCCCTATTCGGCATTTAAAAATTAGTCGATTGAACGAATTAAACATTTTATGAAAATTATAGCATCTAAAAAATCGTTTATAATTTTAACGTTTGATTAAAAAAGCAAGTCTGTAAAATTGAATTCGCTGACTAAGCAGTATTTTACCATTACGTTTATACGATCGTACTTCTGCTTGGTATTATGAAAGATTTTCTAAATATGTTTGTAAACAACGAAAATTGTGCAACGCTGCCACACCATTTGCGCATTCAACATTATATTTTATCGGCACTTTTGATCGACAAGCCATTTCACTGAACTTTTAAGTATTTCATTGAATTCGATCAGCTGTAAGTTAGCACAAAACTATTCTCGTTGTATTAGTATTAAGAATCATGAACATTATAAGTATGTACAATATAAAGATATCGATAAACGAATACGAAACCGTGGAACTCCAAATAAAAAGTTCCATTGTCAAGTGTACTCTACTATGATATCCTGAGGATCTTCTATCACATCGTTTTGAAAGAAAACTTAATTTCAACGCGACGAAGAAGCAAAACACGAAAACGAAAGTATTCGAGGGTTTCGAAAAGCTGTGTAGCACATTCCAAAGCGATTTGAATAAATAAATGAAGGTACTAACCGACCGAGAACGAAAGAGAGGCAATTCGGTTCACCATTGTAGTTCGAGCATTCACCGATGTGTTCTGTCCGCCGAAGCCTGAATGAAGACTGTTGGAAAGCGGGCAGAATCCACCGTTTCCTTCACGTGTCGCGATCAAGATGAAAAACGTCTACGCGATCCACGGCTGCGTCGCTTTAAATATTGTCACGCGCTTGCACGATCAGCCAACTACGGGTGGGAACACGATTCGCGGGGCCGAAAACCCTCTCTACCAATTTCTTCCTTTGAAATCCACGTGTTAAATAATGCATTGCTCAAAGATTGTTTGTGTTTCTCTTATAGAAGCTTTTCAAATAAACGTTCCGAATAAAATGTTTTATTATACACTTTACTATGCAGACTTTAAAATATCTGTTCCAGCAGATTCAAAGAAAACTCCGAGGGTTTCATAAGAATTCCACAGGAACAGATATTTCCCTAAACACATTTTAGGAGAATTATAACAGTCAACGCACTGAATTGAAAATTAAAGAGACTTTATATATGCACTCTTTTGTTTAATCATATACAACGTTCAATTTTAATTATTGCAGTTTTTCTGCATTATTCGCAAGGTTCTGCGGGGCCAAATAAAAGTTTGTTTCTTCCTCTAATAATTTTAATGAGTACATAATAATATATCGATACTCTCAAGTTCCGTTTATCTTTCTATTTTTTTATCGGACTGTGCAAGCCAAGAGGGTGATGTGTTTTTCCTTTCTTATCTTTTCGATGTCGCTCGGCGTAATTTTAGCAAACGCGAACTAACTTTGAAGAAAGAGAAAACAATTTGAAGTATGAAGGAACAATTTGATGTCTGTGAGAGGTAGACATAGCTTTCTTTGTAGGCCGAATATGCATATTCTTACATCTTTTTCAAGTATAAATAGTATATAGTACGACGGTGGCGAACTTGCAGGCTGTGATAGAAGTCTATTTTAGCGTCACCGCGCCGCCGTTGTACTAATTTCAAAAGCAAATCAGCTTTTCCTCAAGAGTTGAAGACTTCGTGCTAAAACTCTGATAGGATTCGCTTAAAAATTTATTAGATACAATAAAACACAAAAACGAAGGAAGGAAAACGTTATAATACAAAGGTATAATCACAATTATTACCGAATACTCCGATTGAAAAATAAAATTCGAAATATATGTATATACTTTACCTAACTAAACACAAAATTGCGGGAAAAAAATAAAATAGAAAAAACGCGGGAATTTATTACACAATCCAATGCAACGAAAGAATTCTACAAAAATTAGTTCTACCAACACTCGCAAGTTCAGCGAGCCGAATGCTCAAATGTAAAATTAATGATTAGACTGCGAATTTTCTGCATTTATGACAAAAATGAGTAGGCCAAATACAAAACAGTATAATTATTTAAAAAAATTAAAAAATACTGTTCTATTGTTTCCAACTCTATAAATGTTTTATCCAAACTCTATTATCAGAAAAGAAATAAATGTGGCTGTAGCTCCTGTATCTTGCAATTAATACAGATAATTAATCTGTTGATTACATTTAAGTATTGTCATTACAATCAAACTTACGTAACGAAATTATATATTTCATTAAGCTTCTACAAAAAGAGCTTATTGTATTTTACGTTTTATAATATTTATGGTGAGCAATATTCTTTTATTCGTGCGAAAGTCAAACAATTCTGATTGCATTATAGCGCGTGAATCATACGTATTGACACGATTACAAAAAACGGTGAAAAGTTGACATTATTCATTCGGCTCTTATTGCTACTGCCGCTACTGGCATAATAGAAGGTGCGACAGGTGAACAGAGCATCGATGCCATTCCTAATTCTTCAGGTCAACGAGCCTAATTACAAAGGACCGCGCCTACGACAAATACTATTATCGATACTCTCATTTTCGTCAAACATGCGCTATAGTGTGAATGGTAAAATTCTGAAATTTATAATACGAATAGAATAAGTTGCTTTTTCACTTACTTGTCAATTCTATATTTTTCCTGTTTATTGCATAAATTCTATTTCTGTGTACTATTCTTAGTTCCTACTTTTGACTTTGTTGATTGATGAAACAAGCTTTGTTTAAATCAAGTACATACGTATTTAGAGATGATAATATGTAAGCATGTTATAGCATTATAATACATATTTTACATCTTTCTTTTTTTTTGTATTTTTCTCTTTCCTAAGTACAAATAAATATTCCGAGAGTGAGAATTAGAATTACATGTAAATGTAGCAAGAGAGTCAATCAAAACATTTTGAATTACTAATTGAAATTTGTTGTTTTACGTAACCTAAAAGAACGTTTCCAATAGTCTCGAAGTGGTCTCGAAATATTCGGTAGCGTTGCTTATGTCACAAAGCAGTTATACGCACCCTCAACATTTAGAACAAAAATTTCATATGTAAATGTTTGGAAATAAACAGAACGGCGGTATTGTAATGTCTATGATTGGAATTGTCATTGAACAATAATTGAGAATTTAGTGATTTCGAAATTGAAAAAGAAGTGAAAAGAAGTGGCAACAATGTAGAATTACATAAATCGTAAGGTTTCGCTTTGGACGTGATAGGAACAGTTGGAAGTCGATCTACGTTAACTTCTTCTATCTATGACTATAACCACGGTACATACATAACCTAACATTATCATGGATCTATTTTTGATTATTTAGGAACATTAGATAAAATAATATTTCTATCTGATTATTATTAGTTGTATAGCGAGTAAGTTGAACAATATGTATATCATAAATGAGAAAATGACAATACCATTTGACCCCGTAAATGTGAATTGAAGTTGTCGATATTGTCGTCATAACCACTAATGATTGTATAAATAATGTTTTAGCTCAACAAAGATGTTACAATTTAATACAACCTTTTGTACTATAAATTCAAGATTTGCGCCACGTTTATGTTGGCGAATTACGGCATTGTTTACATCAAGCTCAACATCGGTTGCACAAGAACCTGGCAATGTTTTCAAGGTAAATGCTGTTTATGATTATTAATTCTGAACTAATGATACATAGAAAGCATTACTTTGTTTCATTATTGAATGAAAGTTTATTTGTTAAAGCAAAATCAGGAGCCAGCACCAAACGTGTTCAATGCAGAACAAAGAGAAAACTTTAGTAAACTGAAACTGTCAGTATACAATTCGTTAAGAGACAACACGCTGATCGCTTCTAAAATTAAAAAATCCAACAATATAAATGATTTGTTGGATTTGATAAAGTTACCACATTTGTCCCAAAATGAAATTATAAAAGTAATGGACTCCATTATAAAGTGGGTAAATGAGAACAATGTAAATAATATTGATAGTCAGACTGATAGTTCAAATTTTAAGAAGGAAATTAAATCAGTAGAAGTGAAGGACAAACCTAGCATGCAAAAAGATGACATTATAGCTAAGTATTCTGACCTTTCTACATCTTCGATGATCCAAGTAAGTAAGCCAATAATATATTTTCTTTATCTAACTCAAAATTCTATTGTATGTAATACACAATGCACCGTGGATACTATATAAAATATCACGAAATATACACGCTGCTCGAAAGATCGGGCATTCTATGGAATGCCCGCCTCAGACATATTACCAGTAACATATATACGCGTTTCATTCATTACAGGAAGTATTAAAGTTAGCAAAGTTAAGAAGCAGAAACCCAAAAGAATTAAAATTTTTATTTGATAATATCCATAAGTACAATGAAAAATTGTCTATAGGACAATGTTCAACCCTAATGTTCAGTATGGCAGCTTTGTCTTATCTTGATGAGGTAAGTTAGCAACGTATTTATGCGAAGCTAATCGATGCTATTAAAGGATACATATTCAAAATAAAGTATGTTGTAGGCATTCCTTGATAGTATAAGTTCCAAACTTATAACAACTATCAGTAGTGTAAAATCGAATGCAGTCAACTCTATAATAAAATCTATGTCAATACTTAAGTACAAAAATACAGAACTTTTAAGTCGTGTATGTGAGCTACTTATGAAAAGCGAAGACATACCAAGTAATGTTTTATTAAACTACATACAATCATTATCGTTATTGGGCTTCATCACAGAAGAAGTGAACATGGTCATAGAGGTATGTACAAACAAAAGATAATTTATAAGAAAAACAGCAAGTATGGCAGGGCCTTAATTGATTTAGTTTTATTAGACAAGTATAGGTATGTTATTGTTAGTTAATATTATGCTCTTTTTGGAAATCAAGGAAGACTTATATGAAACATGAATTTCTATCACTAAAACTAGCAAGCTAGCAGAAACATAGTTTAAGATAATCAAAACCATGGATGTAATTATTAAAGGTGTGCAAGAACTCGAAAATATCGGGACTTCCACACGGTCCCTGCACACATCTAATAATTATACTTCTTTTATCTTAATTTATAATTGTGTATATAACGTTCACTCACGTGCAATACATGATTAAATTATTTCCAAGATTTAAAAAGTTAAAATACAAGGAATGTAGTTGGAAAACGTTATTACTAGACTGCGATTTTTATGTATTTGTGAAGAAATTGGTTGGGTGAAATATAAAACAATAACAGATTAATTCAATTTTTATTTTACTCCTGTTGCACGCAATCAATGTAGAACATTTTTACTTTTCATAAAGATCCGCAGTCTAGTTATTAAATTTAAACATGTTCTATGAAAATTTCAAATAAATCTATGAGTTAGTAGTTGAGGAATGACATCTTACAAGTAGATATTTATGAGAGATGAAAAACAAATTTAAATCTAGATAGTGTTAATCAAGTATTTTAATTACATCTTTTTGATTATTTTCCTAAGATTTTAAAGATACACATATGTACCTCCTTAAAACTTAAGGGAAATAGATAAAAATAAAAGTTCATTTGTTTACCTTTTCATACTTCAAATTATACATTGACTACGTTAAATATTCTTAGCTTGAACATTGTGTACATGTACAAACACAATTTCGTTAACTTTTTAAACTGTCGAAATAATTCAATTAGTTTAATACATATTTAGAGAACTTACTACAAAGGACTTTTTATTTTATTATGAATAGAAATACAAGTCACAATTAACAATAGATACGTTAGGAGTTGATAATTGGTTAAACTATGTTTGGTACTTAGTTTTACTAAATTATGTACAAAACTCACATGTTGAATCTGTATTAAACGAAGAATTTATCACAACAATATTTTCTGCAGGTGAGATATTCCTTGGTTATACTATATTATTATTCGCATACTACATAGTAACAGACTAATATTTCACTTTTATTGTAGCAACAGAGAAAAATTCCTTGCAAGAATCAAAATTGTTAAACATCAATGGTGCAGCAAAATACATCTTGAAAGATTATCATGGTAGATTATAATTAATTCACACTACGATACATACTTCATCAAACCAAATGAAAATAGTTTTTCATACATTCATATAAAATATTATACTCTCAGGGCCACTGCTAAAGACGAATATTATAAGCTATGAGGTAAGACCACATACTGCAGACAAAATGTTATATATTGAAGCATTAAAAGAGACATTACAGTCCATATCATCGTCACCAAACTGTTTTAATATGAATGTAAATACGGAAATGGGTTTCCTTGTCGGTATGTAAAACAGTTAATTGTGTAAATGATTAAAAAGGAATATAACTATGGTTAGATAATATTTCAGATGCCGAATGTTACGTAGATTCTAAATGTAATCTTACTGATCCAAATGACGAAGCAAAACAAGAATCAAAACCAACGAAGTGAGCGTTACACGATAGTTACCAACTACTAGGGTAAAGGTACCATTTACCATATATTCAGTGACGACTTGGAAGTTTTTCTAATTAATTTGAAGGCAGTCTGTAATTTACGTTGCATTATTTGTGATAGACGATTGATTATCAACCTTTTTTCTGTATCGTCAAATTTTTCTGGACGATTCTGTTGAAAAGCAAAAGAAATATTAACGAAGTTTTAATCCGAAGTTTCGGTCCTATTTACCGCACATAAGAAATTTGTGAGAACAAATTAATGAATTAATTTTTTCTTATGCCGTGGCACAATACAATGATTAATTTATTATCCTCTGGTGTGTATCACAGTTTCTGCATTGTCTCTGGAAATAATGTTTTTAACTAATGTTTTCTGTATCTTAAACAAAAATTATTGTAATACTTTCGATTTATATACGAAGAGGAAACATCAATCTTATTTTTAAAGATAAAGTCATACTTGGTGCATCATGTTATTTTTATTAATTTTTAAATAGTTTGTTTTGTATCCGATAACCGGTTGAGGCACGGTAACTGGTACCTTTACTCTATTGCACAATATTCCCATCTCAGAGTAATTTTATATCATGCAAAACATAACATCGAATAATTGTTATCGCAAATTTCAGATTAGGCATATTGGTACACGACTATCACTCCTATTGCCATGGAAATCATGATATTCACGGAATAATTAAATTACATGAGAGATTATTAGAGAATAGTGGATATAAAGTGGTACCGATTTCTTATAAACAGTTTGGTATAGACGATAAACTGACTAAACGTGAGAAGTTTTTAAAACAGCGTATTCAGAAATTATCATGAATGTTTTAATATTATGTAATGCGTAATAAATAAATAATTAACACCATGTAATTGTATTTATACTTTATGTTTATTTAATTTATATTTATAGTATCTGTAAAAAAAAATACGGCTTCCTCGGAGATCCACCATATCTCGTCGGTGTCCCAGGTCTGCCCAAGTTTAGCATGGAACAGAATCTATATCCAGTCATGCTAAATATGAAGTGATATGGGCACCGACGAGGTACTATTAAAGACTGCCAGCCTTATGGGAGTTCGTGTCACCCGAATATTTCGGTGTTCTCTTACGCCCTCTAAGATATATTTTGACTGGAGTGAGAAACAGAAGGCCATCGACATGATCTCGTCGGTGCAGAAGGCTACTGAGGAGATTCTCGTCGGTGAAAAGGCAAATCGTCACGGAACCATATATTGATCATCATGAATTGTTACATTCTGTACCGAGCAGATATTTCAGACGATGTTGGTTTCAATAGTAAAAGCAAAACTCAAGGACAAAGAATTCCTAGAAATATATTATTGAAATATAATTTTAGGAAAATCAACAATTCCTATTTCAAATTTTATGATACCTCTCAATTTGTAATTTCAAAATATTTCATAAACGAGAATTATTACCTTCCACTTTTTTATACATAAATGTTCCAAGAATCGATCTGTGAAAACAGAAATATGTTGAAAAGACTTTACTGTAAAAATTAGATGGCAAGGTGTTCAAGGGAGTGCTTTACCACATCGTTGGCAAAAGAAATTATTATAAACAGTAATTAGCTAGAATTAATAAATGTATCATAGTAGTTGAATAAATCAATGCGTGCGGATGTTCATGGTTTAAAAGTTATTCTCAATCCCAGTTTTATTGTCTATCGTTACGAAAAAATTAGATGGCAAGGTGGTCAAGGGAGTGCTCGTTAACATCATTAGCAAAAGGAATTGTTATAAACATTAAACAGCCAGAAATAATAACTTTATCTGTGAATTGTATTGAATAAATTAATAAGTGCGAATGTTCATGGTTTAAAAGTTATTCCATATCTCGAATTCTATTAGCCATTTTTACTAAAAAATTAGGTGGTCAGATAACCAAGGGATTGCTTGTGGACATCGCTGTAAAATAGAATTGTTATAAACATTAACCAGCTGGAAATAATAAATTTATCAATAATTGTAACGGCGATCGACATCGATCGATATTCGGTCGGGGTGAGGACCGTTGAGCGTCGAGCGTGGGGCGCACGCCCGCGCTCGGTCAGAGAGCTCCATCAATCAGTCAGTCGGGCGGGGGAGGGCGGCGCGAGCGGTCGGACTCCGGGACCAGGAGAACCAGAAGGACCAGGGACCTACCAGAGGTGGACCAGAGGTTGACCAGAGGTGGACAAGAGGTCATCCACAGCTACCGTGGCCCACCTTCAACTGTTCATTCAACGATCAACGGTAAGTTTTATTACTGATATTTTTCAAAGCTCCCTTTGTCTACCCTTCGCCCAATATCAACAAGCCTGTCCATCATACTAATTGAAATTTTCAACGAAACTTCGATATTGAGTCTTTTTCAAATTTATCAATTTTATTCTTCATTAAATTTATATTTTGTGCGATCCACTCGTGTGCGGGATTATAATTGTTCTTGTGAACTGATTGTATTCGCATTTCTGTGCGGGATTACAATTGCTTTTATGAACTGCTTCTCTGGTTGCATTCGCACTCATGTGCATGGTTAGAATTGCACATACGTGCGGGTTTATATTTGCTCGTTAACAACATTAGCAAAAGGAATTATTATAAACATTAATTGGCTAGAATTAATAAATTGATCTGTGAATTGTATTGAATAAATTAATGCGTGCGAATGTTCATGGTTTAAAAGTTATTCCATATCTCGAATTCTATTAGCCATTTTTACTAAAAAATTAGGTGGTCAGATAACCAAGGGATTGCTTGTGGACATCGCTGTAAAATAGAATTGTTATAAACATTAACCAGCTGGAAATAATAAATTTATCAATAATTGTAACGGCGATCGACATCCATCGATATTCGGTTGGGGTGAGGACCGTTGAGCGTCGAGCGTGGGGCGCACGCCCGCGCTCGGTCAGAGAGCTCCGTCAATCAGTCAGTCGGGCGGGGGAGGGCGGCGTGAGCGGTCGGACTCCGGGACCAGGAGGGCCAGAAGGACCAGGGACCTACCAGAGGTGGACCAGAGGTTGACCAGAGGTGGACAAGAGGTCATCCACAGCTACCGTGGCCCACCTTCAACTGTTCATTCAACGATCAACGGTAAGTTTTATTAGTGATATTTTTCAAAGCTTCCTTTGTCTACCCTTCGCCCAATATCAACAAGCCTGTCCATCATACTAATTGAAATTTTCAACGAAACTTCGGTATTGAGTCTTTTTCAAATTTATCAATTGTATTCTTCATCAAATTTATATTCTGATCGCCCCACTCGTGTGCGGGGTTATAATTGTTCTTGTGAGCTGCATCGCTGGTTGTTTTCGCACTCGTGTGCGGAGTTACAATTATTCTTACAAGCTGGTTCGCTGGTTGTATTCGCAATTCTGTGCGGGGTTACAATTCCTCTCATGAGTTGGTTCGCTGGTTGTATTTGCGCTTCTGTGCGGGGTACAATTGTTCTTGTGAACTGGATCGCTGGTTGTATTCGCACTCATGTGCAGGATTATAATTGCTCTTATGAACTGGTTGTGTCCACACTCATGTGGTTACGTTCGGGATTATATTTGCTCTATTGGCATTCGTGTTATTTCTGAATTTTCAATTATTGGCGTCGGAACTTTGACAAGACCCTTTTCTAAAAGTTATCAAATCTTGTTTGAAATTGGTATTCCTCCGATCGGAGGTCCCCCAGGGGCTCACTCACGGATGGAGCCGTGAGTGAGTACGGGGTGTCGCGTCCCCGGGGCTACCCGAATCGCCTATAGGCCGCACCCGTGTGCGGGGTTAGTTTGGCTCTCGTGAGCTGGTATTAGGTTGGCTCTCGTGAGCTGGTTTCATTCGCACCCGTGTGCGATGTTAGTTTGGCTCTCGTGAGCTGGTTAGATTCGCACTCGTGTGCGGTGTTCGTTCGGTTCTCGAGAACTGGTCTTAGGTTTGCTCTTGAGAGCGGGTCTTAGGCTTGCACTCGTGTGCGGGGTAATATATTGTTATGTCTAATTATTATTAGTCTGTTTTAGTTAGAATACACTAAGAAGAGGACACACCAAGAAGAGGACATACTATGAAGAGGACAAACTAGGAAGAGGACACACCAAGAAGAGGACACACCAAGAAGAGGACATACTATGAAGAGGACAAACTAGGAAGAGGACACACCAAGAAGAGGACACCCCGGGAGGAAGGCAAATCAAGAAGAGGATATATCAATAAGTTAGTTTTATTTGCCGAGTGAGGTACCCCAGGGGCTCACTCACGGATGTTGCCATGAGTGAGTACGGGGAGTCGCGTCCCCGGGGTGCCTGAATCGCCTATAGGCCGCGTGCGTTAGTAATTAAGATTTTATACCGTCGTTGTAAATGTCGAGTAATTATTGTCTTAACTTCACTTCGCTCGTTTTCTTGATTCCGATACAGCCTTCTGCTGTGTCGGACCTTGCTTGTATGTACCAGACCGGTTGGAGTCGGTATCCGGCGTCGATACATTGAGAGAGGTGGTTCATTGAGACCTGTTCACTCGTATTGCCATTCTCTCTGTCATCCTACCGGGTTCACCTCAACGCTTTGCGATGTTGGTGGCAGGTAGTTGGCAGAGTTCTCTCTGTTTGTAATCCTACCCGGGTTCACCTCATCGCATTGCGTTCCTGGTGGCCAGGTGGTTGGCAGAGGAATGGTGTTACGATTGAACACTTCTCACTGTCCATTTCTCTTGGTGAGGACACGTTGGGTACTGGCTCTGACCGAGAAGTGCTGCCAGCATTGTACGCACCGCGTCCCTTCGAACCGGGGCCTTCTGCTCTGGTTCGTTTTCGTTTTTCTCTTTGAAAGAATCGGAGACTTCTTCTCCGATTCACACCTTTTGCCCCGCGATAATTGCTCGACTTGCGTGCGTGCGTTAGTTTTTAATATTGTATATCGTCGAGTAATTATTGTCTTAACTTCTCGTTACTCGTTTTCTTGATTCCGACACAGCCTTCTGCTGTGTCGGACCTTGCTTGTATGTACCAGACCGGTTGGAGTCGGTATTCGGCGTCGATACATTGAGAGAGATGGTTCATTGAGACCTGTTCACTCGTATTGCCATTCTCTCTGTCATCCTACCGGGTTCACCTCAACGCTTTGCGATGCCTGGTGGCAGGTAGTTGGCAGAGTTCTCTCTGTTTGTAATCCTACCCGGGTTCACCTCATCGCATTGCGTTCCTGGTGGCCAGGTGGTTGGCAGAGGAATGGTGTTACGATTGAACACTTCTCACTGTCCATTTCTCTTGGTGAGGACACGTTGGGTACTGGCTCTGACCGAGAAGTGCTGCCAGCATTGTACGCGCCGCGTCCCTTCGAACCGGGGCTTTCTGCTCTGGTTCGTTTTCGTTTTTCTCTTTGAAAGAATCAGAGCCTTCTGCCTAATTCGCCTTTGATCCCCCGTGGATCGGAGACTTCTTCTCCGATCTTCTTCTTCTTCTTTTGCTCCGCAATAATTGCTCGACTTGCGTGCGTAATTTAGTATAAGTCCGCCGTTGTTAGAAAGGGAGCCAGAAGGAATATCGCATTCGTTCTGACTCCCTTTCGGGTCTCTTGTGCAGCAACCTCCTCGTGGTGAGACCTGGGCAATCGGTATTATCCTCTATTTGTAAGATCTTCTAGTATCTTATGAATAAAGGATAATATCGAGCTATTAGCTGCACATTTAATAAATATGTTGATTTTCAGTAAATTCTATTCCTATACCTATTGTCTTCCATAACAGGTATTGCTTATAAGGCAATTACAGAACGGGTAATGTGATCATTCTGCACATATGATTTTATTAACGATACATTCATTTTATTTTATTTTGAAATACGTATTAATATTTGGCTGTTTGCAACATTTCGAATTTTGCAGTTAAACATATATTCTTTATTGTACGTACAGTAATCATTCGTTTATTATTTATTCCCAATACAGAGAGGAAATTAACTAATCAAAACAATATTCTATGTATTCGCGAAACTGCAGTGACTACAGCCATTTTTTTAAATTTTAATTCCTACCACCACCGACGAGATGTAAACTCGTCTGTGCTACCACTAAATAAGAAAGCTGTCAGCGCAAACGAGATATAGGAATCCTATTCCCTATATCCCATCTGTGCTGTCAGCCTGTTTTAGCTGTCAGCAGCCCCGACGTGATCGTGCCTGGAGCTCCAAAACTGAGTTGGTAATACAGGAAATGACAAGAAAAAGAGGCCAAGTGGCCTCAGCAAAGATGGCCGCCAAAATACATTGGATGATAGGTCATGGATAGGTCTATTCTTATATCTCGTCGGTGGTAAGGGTGAGCGTGCCAAAAGTGGTGGCAAATTAGACCCGGGCGTGAGCACTCTCCCCAGATAGCACAGGACGACTTTAAGTTGCCGTTTTCATGTCCGGTCTACATCTTTACGTCTCACGTCTCAGTAAGACGCATTTTAGGCGTCCATAAAGGCACCTCTGCTGGGACGCCGTTTTCACGTTAGAAATGAGATGCATAAAAGGCACCTGCCTTCGAACGTGAAAACGTCGTCCCAGCAGAGGTGCCTTTAAGGACGCGTAAAAGTTGCCTCTTTCGGTACGCCGTTTTCAGGTTAGAAATGAGATGCATAAAAGGCACCTGCCTTCGAACGTGAAAACGTCGTCCCAGCAGAGGTGCCTTTAAGGACGCGTAAAAGTTGCCTCTTTCGGTACGCCGTTTTCAGGTTAGAAATGAGATGCATAAAAGGCACCTGCCTTCGAACGTGAAAACGTCGTCCCAGCAGAGATGCCTTTATGGATGTGTAAAAGTTGCCTCTTTCGCAACGCCGTTTTCACGGCAGAAACGATTGAAGTACTTACGAAAATATGTATATCTCTTAATCGTTAATATACTGATACTATACTTCGTTAAAAAAAAGTAGTTTGATTTTTACCTAAAAATATTTTAGGTAAATAATTAAATAATTAGGTTATATAATTATTAGAAGAGATAAACTTCTGTTAAAATATTTTTTATATAATAATATATATGATTTGAGCGTATAAGAATAAAAAGTAATGAATCTAACAGTAAAGGTTCGCATGGCTCAGCGAGGAAACCATCATGAAGTTAAATGGTAGGCCCGAGTTCGATTCCCGCCCAGAGTATGCTGCATAAAAACTAAATTGTAATAAGGTTTTTTTCGAAGAGACAAAATGATGGAATATTCTCTCTCAAGTAGTACATGAAAGTAGTAATATATATATATATATATAGATTCTAATTTTTTCTTAAATTTGAAGATTTTATACGTCTTTTCAGATGTCCAAAAAGGCAACTTTTTTGCGTCTTAAAGCGGCATCTTAAAGATGTAGAAAAGACCTGTGAAAGGCGACTTTAAGATGCACAGTTTTGTAACAAAGACCTGTTAGAGTTGTACACAGTACGTGGAAAAGATGTGAAAACGACGTGCCACAGACGCAACGGACGACTTAAAGATGTACGTTACGTCTTACGTCAGGCAACTTTTAGGCGTACTTTAAGATGTCCTTGTGCTATCTGGGTCGTATTCCCTCTGATATATATTATTTTATTACTCCTTCATATTTATTCTTTACTCTTATTATTTTAAATGTAGACCTAAGGGTGAGATTTTGCTCAAGATTTCTCGCGTATGCGCGGCGATTCTAGCCTCAGTATATAAAGTAAAATTCTCGATAAAATAGGATACCAATACCTTGAATACTCCGTAAAATATCGATACTTCCCCCGCCAATATAATTGTGCAGGGCTCCATTGTTCACTAACTATTTGCATGCGAAAAAAATCTTGCACAATATCTCATCACTGTAAACTTCGAGTGACACGATCTTCCATAAGGCTAACAGTCTTTAATAGTATCTGGTCGGTGCCTGTGACTATGTCGCTGAATGGCACAGGAACTGGCTGGCAGCTGGCAGTCTTTAATAAATAGTATTCCCATCGGTGGCCAAAGTCGAGTCTACTTCACGTATTGTGATCTATTTAGTGAAAGGTGTTGTGTTTAATTTTGTGGTTATTTTATCAAAAGAAGTTTACTTAAAAATGGTAAATATTCATTGTTTATTCTCCACATGATTATAGATTGATATGGTAACTTTAACCTTAACGATACTTAAAAAATATGTAAATCAACTTTTATGTAAGCGATCAAATTTTTTTAGATGCGATTTATGTTATTGTTCAGTCGCCAAGGAAAGTTGCGTCTACAAAAATGGTATGTGGCATATCCTGATAAGAAAAAGAAAAAAATTACAAGGGAATTGATTACGACAATATTAGCGCGAAAGCCAAAAATGTCCAGTTTTCTAGAATGGAAAGATGTTAAAGTTGTCTATAAAAGGTACACACTAATTATATCATTTTATACAATGATTTGCAATTCTTTTTGTAATCGAATTTTTCATTGAATGTTTTACCATAATACGAACCATTAGTGATTTTGTTTTAGATACGCAAGTTTATATTTTTGTTGTGCAATTGAACAAAACGAAAATGAATTGCTCACTTTAGAAATTATACATCGTTACGTTGAATTATTGGATAAATATTTTGGAAGTGTAAGTATAACTCTACTTACGTTAGACATATTTCAGGTGGGTTAGCTTGACTTTATCAACGATCAATTTCATTGACAAGCATATCATTGACATGATTTCATTGAAATCTGATTTTACCAACATCTACTTGTTGATATCAGAGATCCTCGACAATGTTATAGCTAACACTACATAATAAATAAATAACATAAATAAAGAAATGCATAATAAATAAAAAACATTACATATTAAAGACATCTCTGATTTTACTCTGCATTAATGAATGAACAAATTGTTAATCAATAGTATTTTCAATGGTAACCAAAGCAGAGAATACATTTTCTTCGATATCATCTCATTTTTCTATGGAACTTCGTAAAACATTTACTGCTGTTTTAGCTTGTTTAGCTTCTACACTTATGGAAGATAATTTGAGTTAGGTTGTCACGGAAGAGAATGAACAAAATTTTCATCTTATAGAGGTTTTCGAATTGTCTAGGTTTGACTATATATGGGTTACCATATATGGTAGAAAAAGTTTACTTGTAAATGCTTGGTTAGATTTGATCCCCAGATCTAATCCAAACCAAAACCTGCCTGTCTTGTCTCTGAAATAATTGTTGACGATTTAAATGTATCATTTAAATGTGAAACGATTGCCGGTGAAGATCAGGGTAACCCATTTGGGATGAAATGCATAATTAATTCAAGCTTTAGAATCTTGCTAATCTTCTTTAAGATTACCAGTTAGATTATAGCCTTTATACTTACATAACAATTATTCTGAATAGTAATATCGTTTTCTGTTTTACTAGGTATGCGAGTTAGATATAATTTTCAACTTTGAGAAAGCATACTTTATCTTAGATGAACTATTGCTTGGCGGTGAAATTCAAGAGACTAGCAAAAAAAATGTGTTAAAAGCCATTGCATCTCAGGATTTACTACAGGAGGTTAGTTATGGGGATGTACCCATTGAGTTGTGACTTGTTTTCTTTATTAATCGCATTTATAACTTTTATTTGTTATTTTATAGTGATATACTTGAATCGTTTTAACTTTTAACACGATTACTTCTTCAACTTTCAGTTATACAAGAGTTGATACTATTTTTATTATTCCGATAGCATTCTCGTAGTTCTTATCTGTTTTTGCAAAATTGTTAAAACGGTTCGCAAACTATGTTTTACTCTCATTAGTTGGTGTGTTACGTCCTTTTCAAATAATTGAATCAACACTGAGTTAGAGGTATACATACACAAGAAATACCAAAACCTCTTGTATGATTTATATATGTAGCATGTTTTTAAAGCCTGTTTTTATTCTGGGTAAAATAATGTGGTGTCGAAGGTATAACAAAATGTCTCTTATATCGAAGTATTTTGTTTGATTTTATGCATAATGATACTTGTATGTACATTGTACATGTTATACATATAACGTACATATAAGTATGTTATTGGTTATTACATAAGAAAAGTTATATATTTAGATACATATTTTTATATGTAAAGGACGAGTGTAAGTGGAACACTTACAACAGCAATTACCAGGATATTAAAAAAAGAAAAATAGTATTTAAAGACACATAATAGTATTACAAATATTATTATTTCGAATAATATAGCAGCCACTACATTATTTCGATGCCTAGCAAAAATGGGTTGTCATGACACTTTGTTTATTAACAGTGTAATTATCTAAATTGCATGATGGAATGTAACCCTTTTAAGTTGAAATTTTGTAAGAGGAATGTGTTATTGTCCTTTTCAGTTTTGTGTATTATATGTACATTACTATATTTTGAAACCTTTTGTGGTTTATTATTTAGTTTTGCTTTAACTTGTCCGAAATTTTTCTCATTGTCAGTATTTAACATTGTTACGCACAATGATTACTGTCATAATGCTTGATATAAAAATGTTATACATATTAGAAAAAACCTTGTTACGAATAATATGTATATAGTGTGATTGGTAACACCTTTTTATTATTACTAATTACAAATATGGTTCAGATTTCTTTCTGAAAACAATTAGATTTTGAAATCATTATTAATATATACTTAGATAAAATATTGTGTGGTCAGGAAAGCATGAAAAGTGACTGCTCATTCTTTCCAGTGATATTAAATGTAATGTCTACGCAAACAGTAAAATGTAGATATAATTTATCTTCAAGATACTGTATATTGTAATTTTGAATAGCTACTGCTGTGTGCATAGAATGCTTACATGCTTATTCTTTTATTGATGTAAGTGGGCTTATATGTGTTGTAAAAATTTTTATTCATAATGTACGCAACAGCATATCTGTAGTAAAAAAATGTTAATCTATGTAAATCTGTTGCCATATTACATTGACATTGAATACTGTTATGTAATACCATGTTCAATATCGTGTTTTGGTACACAAATGCAATGAGAACATGAAACTATTTTCACTTTAAAGTTCCTTCCTAACTTAGGTATTTCTGATAAAGTAATTCATCGTGACCACTTATTTTTCTAAGAATCCAGTTTTTGCCAAGTTAACTTCTAACATTCTATACCCATTTAAGAGGTGATAATCTTTTCAAAATTTATTTACAAGACCAACATAATATTGCCGGTTAAATAAAGTTTTTTAAGAATTATACAATGTACTTTTTTTACTACAATAAATAGGAGAAGTTTGGAAGTTTTTATACTATACTTTGTGGGCACATTAAAACATTTGTAGTATATAAAGTACAAACTGAATAATCTATAAGATGAGTCTGTGGCATTGTCAATTCCTTTGATAATACTGTGAACATTTAAAACTTTTCTAGTAGTCTACTTGCGTCTACACTTGCCATTATATTTACTATCATTTTTATTATTGCGTTTCCATAAGAAAGATCTGTATGAAATACAATAATTTATCAAAGTTCAAATATTATTAGAAATGTTATATCTACATATGCATATATGAGGATCATAATGAAGTATTTGTAAATATTTCAAACTTAAAGACAACCAACAATTTCAAATAATTTCTCACAATAGATTTTGTATTACGGTATTACTGTACTTACATTTTTATTTACTGAATTATTAATGCATTATTGGATTTAAAGATCTATCTTTGAAACTGAAACGTATAATTAGGTACTCTATTTATATTTACAGCTTATCTAAGTAATTGTTAAGTAGCTTGGTGTGTATGTTCACTATATTTATTTTCTATATAACATAGTTGGATAGATTGATAGCAGTATTCCTGTAATGTTTACAATTAACTATATCTAGTCTCTGAAAATTTTTATTACTTTTTGTTGCTGAAAAAATATCTGAATATCTGTTTTCTAATGAAATTAGTTAAACATGAAAGTGTAGATTAAATACGTATTCACTTGCAGTGATATTATCGCACACTATTGAAATGTATGTTAAAATTTGATTATGCTATGGAAATGCTGTTGTTAATAGCTAGTTGTTGAAATGTATGTATATATTCTCAAGTTATAATAAATATTAATCATTACCAATTATATTGATGGTACAATTTCATATAATGTTATTAATCATGATCCATACAATAATCTGGAACAATATTTATAAGTTGTTACAATTCAGAAGATCGCTTTTAAGTTTTCTTTTTCTTGCATAATTTCATAGCATGGAAGTCATCATTTCGTAAACAATCAGAAATTACTGGTTTTACCTCTAAGAAATTATTATATAAGAGCCTAAATAAGCAAAAAGAATAGACTTAGTCATAAGTATTTTAATAGGGGATCAATCTTCTGGTTATACCATATTTTGTGAATGTATCATATTATATGTATACATTTAATCATATTACAATTTTATCTAGATACCGCTTAAAGTTCATTAGAATGACTAGTCATATCTATGGATTTGTATTAATTATAGTACATAATAAATTCCTAATTAAATATATAATTGATTCACTTTCATTAATTGATACAAATGTTCTGGTTATTGTTAACTATATACATTAGTAAGGCTACATTTAATATCGAAGTTATAAAATTGCTTTGAAGAACAGCGATTTTTAACTTTCTTTTTTATCATAAGTTAGACTTGTAAACGTAAACATACAGGTTTAGCTAACTGCTTGGCATTCAATGAAACACTGTTTAATTACCTGTTCTTTTCTTATAGAAGTATATATGTAAAGAAACGATTCTAATTTCTATTCCTCAAGGAGAAAAATATGTTTTGTTTTATACGTGTAAGCACGGTATCACTGTAACTGCTTTTATTGGTTTAATTTTGTTTTTAACATGAGTTGATGCAGAATGACAAGGTATTTTGTATAATAAATTTTTCATGGAATTTTTAATTCGCCGAAGCGTAACATTTTCTTTTCTTTTTGCAATTGTATTACAATTCTGTAAAATTAATGATAATCTTTAGCTCAACATTATTGTTCCATAACTAAGGACGCAACCAGAAATACACTAAAGATTAGCTAGAATATTTGTTTGTTTGTGGAAGGACGAAGCTGTGGAAGGTGCCCTGCGGGAGATAGGGCTTTTGTAGGTGCTGCGTTCTTGCATGCCCGTCATGGCCAATGTGACAACCCACATGAATCAAGACTCGGAGCAGGCTCACCCGCTGCATGATGCCATCATACATCTCTACTTTTTCTATAGTTATTGAGCATCAGTTTTTTACTTAACATTGAGAACCCCTACGAACCTAGCATATAAACCCATATATTTTTATATAGGCGACAAAGAAGAGTAATATATATATACATATATATTATATTATAATATAATATATATGTATAGTAGCTCATAGAAAGTCCTGTTAGCGACAAAATTGCTTCTCATTTGATTACTTAGCGAATAATAGATCTAGCATAGTTTAGTCCCGTACTATGGCAATAAAGTTAATTGTATTTAGATGGCCATAATTCACATGTGACTACACACACGAGGAAAAAGAATATTTAAATAGTGTTTACATGGTTTTTTAATTGTTTAAGAAGTTATTTTCTCACATTTTGTATAGCTCCCTTTATATTTCTGTACGTGGAAAATATTTATTCTAGTATGTCATTAGAGGAATACTTGAAGGTATCACTTCTGTATGTGTGTTCGTGTATATACATAAGCAGTGTCAATTTTTAATGTTACGATTCTAACACAGAATAAACTAATACCCGTAATAAATGTATACAATGGAATTTTCACATAACTGTACACGGAATTATGTATTACCTTTCCATGTAATTAATCCAGTATAATCGTATAATAATCTGTACTTTCAGGTTTTTTTACTAAGGTATTTTTGTTCAACTATTTTTTACTTTGAATAAAAGTGCTCCTAGGATTATTTTATTTATTTATTTATTGTTTGTTAGGAAGGTATTTCATTATAAAATTGGTCAAGTTTATGGTATGCACACCCATTTAACCGTATAAGTGCAAAAAACATTCTGTGCATAGCATGCAACACAGATATTTCTTTGATTGATGCTTAAGCATTTCAAATAAGGCGATAAATGAATATGTGCTTTGTGCAGCTTTGTGTATCCATACAAGTATATACTGTTATATGAAAAGGGTTCAGTTCACCATTTGAAGCTGCATCAAGGAGATTACTTAATTGCAAAGTAGGTATGTGCATACTTATATATTTTCATTACTGTATTTGCGCGTTATACGATAAAGTGCAGCATCAAAGAAATTGATCCCTCTTCATATATACTTAGATGTATCTTAGCGAAATTAATTTTAATTTAACGATTCTGATCATCTGTTTCAGGATGAAACTCCTCAGGGATTCTTCGAGGACCATGGTTTGGGATAATATTTCCTAGACAATTTGTCGAATTTAATGTAAGTGGATTTATAATGATGCTCCGAACATTCCAAAATTGTATTTACCATATACTATGTTTATTACATTTAAGAGTATAGCACTAAATGAATCGTAATTAACGAGAAGTCCTTTTTTCAAATTGAATTAATGCCGATAATAAAAGAGTACATTTTATTATAGGTAATTATTAGACCGCGGATTTTATGTATTTATGACAACAATGAATAGGTGCAATTTAAGACAGTAAAAATACTAGGAGAATTTGAAAATACTATTATGTTATTTTCAACTTATTGAACGTATTAAGAAAGAAAATAAATTTCTATTTCACTGCGGTTTGTTGCAATTTAGGTAGAAAATTTTTATGTTGCATGAAGATCCGCTGTCTAGTAATTATAACTGATTCTCCAATACTATTGAATCTTTTTGTAAACGCAATAGCAGTTTTTTATTGCATACATTACGCGAAGATTGTATTATTTAATCCTCTGCAGTTCATCATACCAATGAATTGATTGTCATTAAGTTTACTATTTATTTCTCATTTTTTTATTCTAATTTTTTATTTCTTATATTCAAAACTTGATGCGCACACTTCGGTACGAAGTAGCAAAATAAAAAGCATCAATAATTTCTTACATAGAGGGTTAAATAATGAATTTCGAACATTCTTTATCTACGTGCACATATTTTTTACGAGGTGCTCATAGGATATTCACTTACATGTAATTACTTTGTGAAACCAAACTATACATAAGTATTATAAAATTTGTAGCGCCTTATTAATTTTTAATCAAAAACTATATTTTTGTGCGTTATGTAGGAAAGGTAACGAATAACTTCAAATTAAACATTTTTAAGTACTAAAAATACAACAGCAATTAAAGTATTACAGAATCAATTAGGGCATTAGATACACAATTTCTCGTACAAGTAATAATTATATTAAATCGTCAAACTATAAAAACGCTGCGAAAAGAATGTTTGTTAGAAAAGGAATTAGTTGTTAAAAGATATACAGTTTTTCGTTTGATTTTATTATCGCTGAATTAAATATATATGACAAGCAAAAGGGTTGACATTTGCAGGACTACTGTTATGAGTTCATATAGTTAACAAAAATATTCACATAATTGTCCTAATATCATAGTAATCCCAATTTTCAATTAGTTAATACTTGTATTTTCTTATAATGTTTTCTATACACATACAGTATAATTATATCGATATTAATTAACAGGCTGTCATCGACATATTAATTATACACATATTCCTAACAGGTTTCCAAAATCTTTAATACATTACTGCAACTGAGTGTTCCAATTTTTGACGATTGATTATACTGTTTTATATTTATGTGCACGATTTTAATATCATATTAAAACCACATAGTTATTGTTAGATGCATTACTGCTTATTCTTTAACTTGGTACTATAGTTGTTCAACTTGAAAGAGGCATGAAAATAATTTAATTCAACCAACTCATTTCGATTTTGTTAATTGAATTATCAGGATAATTTTAAGAATTCAATATACATTAGTTCGATCAACATGTATCCGTTAACTATTAATTTGTAAGTAATAGTTATTTTTTATAATTGCACGCACTACAGAGTGATTGACATCTGGAAGAGATCATGGCAACAATACCTATTAAAGGATCTTAAAGTAGTCTCGTAAAATATTTTAGTAGCAAAAGCTCTGAAATTATTAACTTGATTTCTATTAACTACTTTATACATATAGCAAATCAAATTTGTTTATCACATAAATTATAGATTTATTTAGAACGATATTCAAATATTGAATATACACCATAACTATATAGTTTGATAAAGAGACTGGTGCAACGTCATTTTATTTTCATAAACACGTATTCTTATTGTTTAACCTTCAGGCATTCTCATTCCCAAAGTATCAGTAATAAAAGCATTTGTTAAACGTCTCTGCAAACACTTCGTTCAATCGTTTTCTCGGTATTTGTTTAAAAAAGGATATAACCACCCTCTAACCACCCTGAGCAGTGTTATAAAGATTTTATTTGGCGGTCGTTGTTTCTGAAAAATTACTCCAGTAACAAAATTGATAATTAGACAAAGTAGATAGCGGATTTTATGCATTTATGACAAAAATGAGTAGTTGTAATTTCAAATAGTATACACATTAGAAGAATTTAAGAATACAATTACATTATTTTCAACCCACTAAACATATTAAGAAAGAAAATAAATTTTCATTTCACTCCAGTTTGTTGCAATTCAGGTAGAGAATTGTTATTTTGATAAGGATCAATTTCATCGATTTCAATCATTTTTGGACTTCCTGAAATTGACCTTAACTTCCAAGGTATTTCTTAAATTTGAAATAGGTTCATGTTGAACTGAGAGATGTTGATTTCAATAATTATTTAGTTGCATTGTTGATTTTGACGAAACATCAAATGCTTTTTCCAAAATAATGTCAGAGACACATATACTCTGTAGCAGAAAATGCAAATAAACAAGCAGAATTGAATGAATTGTTTCTGTTAACAATTTTTTCACGAACAACGATTATCACGTAGAACTTTCATTGCTCTGCTCAAATGGTTGACCTCGACGATACATTAAAAAATAATCGAGGATCTTAATTTTCTGTAAATATTCACCGTTTTCTGTATTAGAGATTACCAAGGATATGAGTTTCGCTGAAATATTATCTCCGCGTTGTTTATGGAAATGTCCATGTTCCTGTTGATTGTCATTGCCAGACTGCGGATGTTTATGCAATTTTTGATTTTTATATGCAAATTCTGAGAAAGTGGAGTACCAAGTTCTGTGGAATTTTATATTCTAGTATTATTTAAAAAAATTTTCAGAAGCTATAAATGCATAAACATCCGCAGTCTCGTCAATACCATAGCGAGGTATTTTTGCAAGTTTCGATCGCGTTGATCCTTCCTCTACGTAAATAGCAGAAATAACAAGATAATTATCGAAAGAAATTCTCCCACGGAAAATATGTTTATAAAGAATATTGTTCGTTGACTGTTTATTCGTAGCATCGGTGCAAGCTGACATGAGATTATGTGTTATACATATCTGAGATACATATACAGGATGGTTCGCCAGATATTACCCCCTCTATTTTCGTCGTTATTATTATTTGTAGCGAAGAATGTTTATCGATGCATATTTTGGTGTTGTGAGTTTTTTTGTAGGTGGATGCGTAGAAGAGATACGAAGGTCATCAGCATTTCTTAAACTATAAATATGTATTCTCTACAAAAAAGTATTAACCTATTAACATCGAAAAACCATTAGTTAAGGAGATATTTTATTTTTAATGTTGATACGAAATCACAATACGAAATCACCTCTGGATAATGTTACGAATTCAATGTGGCAACTATTTACTATTAACTCTAACAGGATGGTTGTCAAGAAATGCATTCAATCAAATATTTCCGAATCGTCGACGCATCACCCGGTTTAACACCCCTCGACTTATTCTTATGGGGTTACTTGAAGAATAAAGTATACGCTGACGCTTCGACTACAATTGCTGCGATGAAAGATCGTATCATCGCCGAATGCAATAACATCAGTTTTATGACATAATGTAAAACAGTGATTACTTTCTCGATTCAGAAAATGTCGCGATGTAAACGGTCGCCACATTGAATCTTTTCTGAAATAAAATCATTGCAACATTATTAAGAGACTCGTGGTTTCATAACAACACTAAAATTAAAATATCTCCTTAACTAATGGTTTTTCGATATTAATAGGTTAATACTTTTTTGTGCAGGAAAATCATACAATTCCATTTAGAAAAATACTGATGACCTTCATATCTCTTCTACGCGTTCACGTACAAAAAACTCGCAACACCAAAGTATGCAGCTCTCGAAACTTTCTTCGTTACGAATAATAATAATAATGATGAAAATCGAGGTGGTAATACCTGGCGAACCACCCTGTATATATGCGTCGCCAGTTAGTGTTAGACTGTTCTGAAAAAGTATTCACTTTTCTCAATCGATAAAACTTGCGTTTCCATACCACTGAACAACCTTACTCTGGCCTTTCAGTGCGACAAAGGTACTTTATACATAAGATTGCTCTTTTTAAAAAAAGATTACGAGACTCGAGCGTGCATCGTCGAGCTCTACGATCGACGATTAGAACGTTCAATGAATTTCTAGAGTTACAGTTTTTCGAGTCTGAGAAAAAACTTTCAGCATTGCGTGAAATATCCGGGCGACACGAGAATTCCTTCGAAATTCGAGTATACCAATATTTCCGAACGTTCCAATGTATTTAGAGATACATATACTAGACTAACGAAAACGTGTAATCAATTTTATAAGAATATCTTGGAACTTACGATACAGTATATTGTCAGGACACATTATGTACTTCATTTTTAACTTTAATTGTAACGCACGAACGTTCACGCATGATTTCATCAAACGGATTGTGTAGTTTTAGTCGAAGAAAACGATGGCTATGTTAGTTAATGTGTATCAGGTAATTTGCATTTATACACGTGTACTAATGGCGCGTGCGTGATACAGAACTATCGCATTACATACTTTCTCTACTTTTTAAATACTTTTGTATACGGCACAGTTTTCGATACACACGTTAGTTATTATAATTATATTCCTGTTTGTTCGGCGTGCAATTGTACACACAGTACCGTCGATGTTTCTCTCGGACGATGTTACACGCAGTTCTTTCATGCAATCAAAAGTAGCGATTAAGTGCGCGAATTTGTTAGAACTTGCGGTATAGCTGGTTATTAAACAGAATTATGAACACTACCAATGTTAAGCGTATGAACGTGTAATACGATAAGTATATGAATGTTGTATTGAAAAGACGATGCTTTGTGCTCCGTCCATAATAAACCCTGTAATGCAAAAGTATATCGGCGCTTATATTGAATTTTCTTGGTGCGATGATTTCTTGGTTGGATAGAATTTTAATGTCTTGTTTAGGAATCGACGTATGTAAGTACAATTTTATCTATACACCCTTGCTTCTATGCCCTTTCATCTCCTTTATGTTAGATAGCGACAATTATTTTTTATATTGTAATTTGTAAAACGTAATTTGTATTAAACTTTAAATGTTATCGGCGCCAGGTTCGATCAATTTTAGAACAACAACAAATGTGCAATTATTACATGTTTCTAACGTTTCGATCCCGATGTGGATCTTTTTCAAAGAATCATTATTGCGTCTGAAAAATATTTTAAATGATATAACAGTATGCAATATTAAAGGAAACCACAACCCCGTATATAAATGATATTTACATGTTGTGCAGAAAAATGGACAATACATTATAACAATTATTGAAGTTAGTATGAATACTATTTGAACCTCATGGTGGCAGATGTGTGACTGGGCACATGCTATTCAAACGGTAAGAGTGCTGTGACATATATGTGACAGAACTCGTCAACGATTGGTGGATCGATAACGATCTATAATGATGCATGGACGAAACTGGCGGCAATTTCAAATGTAACCTCATGGTTAACATCGATTTTCTTTGATATTAAATATTTTCTAATGAGTTTGTAACACAAATTAAGGGAAAAAACCTTTTTTTATAAATTGTGAACGGAAAATAAATATAATATATTATAAAGAAAAAATTAAACCCAAATATGTCTTATTTTTAAACTTGGTGTTTTACAAGTTTGTGTGATAAAAAAAACAACTTTATAAGAGAAAAAATAAATAATAATTTGTATTCACTCAACATGAAATTAACATTCGACAAAAATCAAAATGCCAATTTCAGATGAGACACCCTGTACACGAGAAAAGTTAATTCGAATATTTTCTAGAAGATCTGTTGTTTCCTGAAAATCTATTTAAAAACTCGTATTCAAAATGTACAGAGTGTCCCAAAAGTGTTGTGCCGAAAGGAGTAACCTTTACTAGTTCTCTGAAATAGAATAATGTAAATGTTGTATTCAGGAATTTGTGTTTTTCCATATTTATATTGTCTCTGAAAGACACGTCGAGTCTCCTCGTATTGTGCGAATATCTGTTTTAAAAATTTACCCTTTTGTCAGCAGCGAACTGTAAGTTCAGTAAATCGATATGAGCGTCCTATATGTTTAATTTTATAAATCAAGTTCCTGTCTGGGCATGCATTAAACTCTCGAATGAAGAGAATAAAGTCAACACGAACACAACGCACATCCGGCGTTGAAGAAGATTATACACCCCGCTGCTGTCGAGATTCTCGTCATAAATGTCTGCAGGACGTATTGTGAATTACGTATTTCAAGGTTTGCCGCAATAGTGGATGAGTAACAATGGCGTCACGTATAACAATGTTACGTTATTTAGCAAAGTACGGTCGACGACAAAGTTAGCAGAAGTCGTCGTTGCCACCCTTTTTAGTCAAGGGGTGAACAAAGCTTTCGTATTTGATAAGCACCGTAATAAGGATGAATGAACGTAGGTATTTTCGCGGATTTTATTTATACTTTTCTTTCTATTATTCCTATTCGTAGAAGAAAATTTCACAATTGTTTAATTGCACGATCTCATTCCTTTGTTATTACTAGATTTTATGCACTTATGAAAAAAATTAGTAGGTGTAATTCGAAACGGTGAAAATATATTAGAAGAATTTAAAAATACTGTTATGTATATTATTTTCGACCTATTAAACATACTAAGAAAGAAAATAAATTTCTGTTTCACTTCAGTTGATTGCAAATCAAGTAGAAAAAAATTTTTATTTTGCATAAAAATCCGCTGTCTAGTTATTACTATCATTACGTTATCACAATGATTGTTAATTTCTGTAGCAACTTTGCAAGTACGATACAATTTCTAAAAATCGGTACCGGGAAAACTTGAATAGCTTTTTAATCGTGCGCGAAACAATAAAGCTATTGTTGGCTCGGGTCACAAATAACTTCCAGCGCAGGCACTTAAAAATTATTGAGTGAGTATGAACTGGCACTAATAATGAGAAGTGTCAAATAGAATAGCAATTATTAGCCTCATTTGAATTCTTCAAATACTGTAATTGTTGCATTCAGACAATTGAAAATTTCCACGATTTGTAAAATAAGTTGTAGAAATGTTATCATCTCTAATTTACAATTTATATAATTCTATGTTATAATTTCTAATTGCTGTGACAATTTTCTTTGTAACGCTTATAAGTGTAAAATTTCGTCATGTTACGGAGCAGAGTTTTCATGTATTGATTTCTATGCTTGTATGGTTATACAATTAACTATTATGCTTAACTTTCCTGAAGAAGAATTTTTATTATATCATTAATGGAAAATATATCTGTTTTGTCACCATAACTTTTTCTACCTAGATTAGGCATTTGTCCCACTGTGACGAGGCCTGGCCGGTAAAGGGTGTCAAAAATGCCTCCCCGCCAATTTTGGCCGGAAATGACTCGTTCGATAGCTTACCAAGCAAAAACCCTTCCTGCAAAGTTTCAGCCCTATATTGCCCCTGTAAGGGTAGACACAGAGAAAAGAAACAATTTTTGTTACACTCTCGGCATTTAACCGCATTTCAAACTTCCAAAAAAGATCTGACACATTTAACATATCGAACCACATATTCAAGAATTTCTTCCGATTTTTCAGTCGCAAGCTCTGGTTGTGAAAAATGAAAAACTCAAACATCCACAGATCCCACAATGAAGAAGAGTGAACCTGCTGGAAATGAATTCAATAATAAGGTACTGTCGCCAACGTTATCTCTGATTGTTCTGATATTTTTTGTAAGGTTGCATCGTAGTAGAAGAAAATGGAGATAACTTTTTCGTAGATGTAGTAAAATATATTACGGGTAAAGATGAAAATGAAGATAATTTTTTGGTAATTGTAGCTGTTTTCTCTGAACTGTTAAAATATATTATGCAATCCGTTAACCGACTAGGCCCTTCGTGATTTCAGTTCGAGGTCGGTACGTAGTGAA
The DNA here is from genome assembly GCA_933228785.1 of Lasioglossum pauxillum. Classification (NCBI taxonomy): domain Eukaryota; kingdom Metazoa; phylum Arthropoda; class Insecta; order Hymenoptera; family Halictidae; genus Lasioglossum; species Lasioglossum pauxillum. The sequence continues at coordinate 47,499,913 of OW121703.1, read as the reverse complement.
ATTTCGCTAAAGATCGAGCATGCGGAGGGCTACGGGAAGGCTGGGTTGCCCGTCGAGCGATTCGTCGCGAAATGGCTGGTGCACGCAGCGCGACGGGAGCGCGTTGCGCGGAGAAGAGCGTTGCGGAGCCGCGTCGATGCGCGCGAGTAGACGGCGTCGACGGCTGGTCGTCGCTTTGACGTCGTCGAGGCGAGTCGAGTCGAGTCGAGTCGAGAGCGACCTCGAAGCGGTTGCTGGTGTGTGTTCCCGAGTGCGAGTGGCTTACACCGTCGTCGGTTTTGGGCCGACGAATCTCCGCTGGGCCGCGGGGTGGCTGGTATCGCGGGCCGGGTATTCGATATTTCGGAGCGTGTACGAAAGCGGAAACGGAGGAAGCAGAGTGCGGTGCGGAACGAAACGAAACGAAACGAAACGAAACGGAGCTGAGCGGAGCAAAGCTGAGCAGAGGCTTCAGTGGGGTGGAGCGGCGCCGTCGTTACGCTCGAACTGGGCGCTCCGAGACTACGGGACGTCGCGTCGCGTCGCCTCCGTCAGCAACGACACCGAACTACGACGCCGCGGTGCCCCGGTCTTCTCTCTGACGTCGACGTGAAACGCGGAACGATGTAATCCGGGATCATCTCGGTGATCGAGTCGTCGCGCGCCCCGATCAGGAACATTCGGAACCATGTTATCCGGTGCGACGAGCAAACTGGGACAATCGTGCACGCAGTCGACAGCGAAGTTTCGAGTAACTTGACCTGGAGCGAGAGACGAGTATCGTTCCGCGTGCGTGTCACTCTGTGAGAAAAATCGAACGATTTTCCGGGTAGGGAGGATCATCCCGGAAGAAAGAAGAGACTACTCGAGGGGGGAGGCGGATAAACGGGGGGAGGTGGGGTTGTAGAAGTTAGAAGAGGGGGCGGGGCGAAGAGGGTTCCCCGGAGAGTACGGGGGCTCCCTCGTGTAAAACCCCAGCGTGGGCCACGGTTGATTCCGGCACTGGACGTCGGTGGTGACGAAGGGGCTGATGTCAGTGCGGCCACTCGGCGCCCGCTCCGTGGCTCGGATGCGCGAACGCGACACCCGCATCGCCGTCGTACCGCGAGTAAAGCTCCCGAAGGAGGCGGAGGCGGCAGCAGTAGCAGCGGCCGATCACGGTGATGGTCAGCCGCGACGACACAGTGGTGACTGGTGACTGGCGTACGATCAAACGCGACCACGGTGTTACGCTAGACGGTGCCGTGCCGGTCGGTCGGTCGGTCGTCGGTCGTCGGTCCTGGGGGCGCAGTTTTGGGAATAATGCGTGTTAGGCACGTCACACGGCGACGAGGACGACGGTACGACGCGAGGGACCCGAGCAGCCAGCCACGGGTGCAGCTGCAGCTACGCAATTATGTACGCGTACGGTTTCGAGATCACGTAGTGGCTGCCGTGTAATTATGTTGTCATCGACGCGCGGCGCGCCCTGTGTAGCTTCACGGTGAAATTCTGGCGTGAGCGGTGCCGCGGTGGAACGGGGAACATGGCGTCGGTCTCAGCTGAGACTCCAGCCAGCCATGGGCACAGCTTCAGCAAGAAGACGTTTCACAAGCCGACGTACTGCCATAGCTGCACCGACATGCTGTGGGGCCTCATACAGCAGGGGTACATCTGCGAAGGTAGGTCTGCCACCACCCCACCCTGATTCGTAGCCCTGATGCCTGATGCTATAGACCCCGTGTCCCGTGTCCCGTGTCCCGTGTACAGTCTACACTACTCCTAGCTATGGAAAAGGGTGTCGCTATGGATCATCCATCGGATAAACCACGACCGGACCACTTCGAATCGCGATATATGTAGTCGCGGGGCGCCAAGATCTCGGGTTCACCCAAATCCTGCGCATTGATTCTTCGAATTCAACCAACGATCGAGCTCTCGGGTTTTGCGATAGTCGTTGAATCGGGGCTTCGGGAAGGATCGGATTCAATTTGATAGATGTCGAGGGATCGGGAGGTGGTGTCTTAGCGCGGTCATATTACGAGAGTCCTCTTTCGTGAAGTCTCCTTCGAACGCCAGGTTAGATTTTCTAGGAAAAACCACAAGGCTGAGAGAGAAAGAGCGAGAGAGAGAGAGAGAGAGCCGATCGATATGAGCGCGTTCGGTAACGAAATCGAATACGCGACGCGTTGCCATCGGAGTACGCTCGTGTCCCGCCTTTTCACGGATTCCGAAACCTTGGTCGGCGTGCAAAGTTGAAACTGGCTGACCTCCAGGAATGATGAATGGCAAGTGCCCATTCACCGTGTGTGTAGAGGGTGGTACGTTCATGCAGAAGCCGCTAAGTGCTAATTCCTTCTGACCCCGATAGAACGGCCGTCGGAGCTCCCATTCTGAAACGGCCCCCGACAGACCCAAACGTCTACGAAGCCAGCCTAGATATGCTCGCTGTGCGAATCGAGAGCCTCGCTAAAATTCCGAGAAAAAGGGCGGTCTGTGTTGCGTGACTTGGCGCCAACTCGTCTCACTCAGCAACGTCACCTTCGCGTTGCGTGCAGCTGCAGTTTGCGTACACGCGACTGTTACTCGCATATGTTGCTTCCTTCGCGGGGTTGCTATTACAAAATTGGGTCAATCGAAATTTCCTTCTTCTCCGTTTATCTTTCGCGCGCCGTCGGGGCAAGGGGGAGGGGCTGGAGGGTACGAGTTTGAGCGAATCCTGTTCCCCTCCGCGTTCTCCTATCCGAATTCGAATGATTCTCCCGACGCGACGCGGCGTTATTGATTATCGCTCTTCGGAGCTAACATCGATCGTTATCTCCCGATGCAACATCGTACCAATCTGTAATCGCCGATCGAACGATGATGCTTCGATCCAGTCTGTCATAGACACGATGGGCGACGTTCGGCGGCGCCCACGGAGCTTTCCTAATTATTCCACCTCGGTCCGTCAAGACTCTCGCTTGGTCCAAAACCCACCATCTTTGGAATCCGATAACAGGGCGCCACATTTCCCACCCCGCCGCGATTTGCGCACACTCCTGCTCAAGTGTTTACCCCTTGCAGCGCGGAGCGAAGCGAATATGAAGAAAACAATACACACCGGGGAAATCGTGTCCCCGTTGTCAGCTCTCTTACCTGTTGGTCGTTCTTAAGGCATCGGGGGTTGAACGGTGTCCAAAAGGGTTTCAATCGGGGGAGGGAGCGCCAGCTAGGAAATTCCGCTAGACTCAACAGTTGAGGGAAATCGAAGAGATATTAGGCGGTTCGAGGCGAGGGCGCGCGCATCGGCTCTTTTCACAAGCATTGATCGTGGCGGGGGTGTAGAAGGGGGTGTAGAAGGGAGGGCTGGATGGTGTGGGGTAGTAGCTACCAGCTATATGTATATGTATGTATAGTAGATTCCGGAGGGAGCAAGAGGAACGAGTACACGGCGAGAGGGTTGGCACGGGGCGCAAGGTGGGGGTGTGCACGGGACAAGGAGCTCGTTGACGAGCGGACCCCGTAAAGCGTAAAGGATAAGCATCCGTGGACACTTCGGAACTTTGTATCGTTTAATCGTTTAATCGAACAATCGGCTCGATTCATGAGCACGGTTGTTATGGGAGCGTCCGGCCGATAATACGAACTTCTAGGTCGCTCTTGCGGATTCACGCGTACATCTCGGATCGTTCGATTCAGAGAACGACGGGATCGATCTTTGCGACCAACGAATCCTCGTATCGAGTGATAAGATACTGAATTTGGTAGAGAACGAAATGAAAACGTATTTTCTCTTTTAGTCATCTTAACCACTTAGCACTCGAATTGCGACTCTGTGAGAGGCGTCGCAATAAAACTTCTGTACCGTTATGCAAATTATTGTTTACGTTATTAAACGTATCGGTATCTGATCAATTACTAAATATTTAGGTATTGTATGAGGTATTATCATGGCGAATGGAACTATTCTAGGTCGGAAGAGACGTTGTTTAATTTTCGAGTTAAAGTAGCTTCGAGTGCAAAGGGTTAAAAAGTCGAAATTAACATACATACATACATTTTTATTCACTTTTGACATAAATCCATTAAAAATACACATTCTAGTTATGAAGATAGCAGGGCATTTCGAAAAAAGAGCTTTGGAGTTTCAGTTTAAGTTTAGATACAATTTTTAGAGGTCACAAACTTTCGAAAACGAAAAATTAATTTTTTGACATTTCTAAACCGGAATATTTTTTCCAGCGTGACATTTCTGAATAGCGTTGGTGGGTTTCCCAATTTTACAATATGTGCTCTCAACTGTACTCTGAATTCTACCAAGTTCCCATGAATAATGCAAATTTCGTTTTTTGTCGAAGGTGAAATAGAAAAATATGGTTACAACCGTCAGTTTTCTATATAGTTTCTTTCACTGTCGACAGCTCATGGATTGACATATGTATGTAGAAGAGACAATTTAGCCGTTCACAGACCAAATCGGTTAATCATCTATCGCCTTTCCTACGTTTTGACATTTTTACGTTTTATTAACTTGTTGCTTAACTTTCCTCATGTACAATAAATTTCCTAAATAATTAGGCTTAATACCACACAATGACAATATAGAAAGTAATTTTAAAACGAATTATTTCATCTATTTTTTATTCCATGATCCAACCGTTGCGTTGTGACTATATTTTTCTATTTCACCTTTCCTCTATATCCGAAGTGCACGTTTGCGCGGATGCAGTGCATCTCGGTTAATAACAATCATTCAAAAATGCACACAATGAGTCAACTGAACCTAAAACCCGTAGAATTTACGTAAATATTATTGTTTAATCATTGGTATTTTTATTCCCCTTTCTTGGAGCGACGTGAAATGATAATTCGGTCAATTCGGACTTGGACCTGCAACTCGATTCGGTCAAATGAAATTTTTGAGACCGGCACCGATTGCTGATTTACAATTTCAGCTCGGGAGCACACCTCTGCGCTCGACGGATGTTACGGCCGCTTTGAATTCCGAAACGCGGCCGCCATGATGGTTTAAACCAGGACCGAATGCGTTCGCCTGGCAATTAGCATGTGACGGATTTCAATGGCCGAGAATAAAATGAACGGTTCATTGAGTTTTCTCGAGGTTACAATATTCGCTGTGTTCGATGTTCGATGCATTCGGATACATTGTAAACGCATGAAATCGGATCGAACGATTCTCTGCGGCGTCCGGAAACCTTGAGCGCCTCACAGTGGACCAGAATCGCGAAAACGGACAACGTTTGTGTCTCTGTTAATGGCACATTCTTCATTACAAACAGAACGGTTTTAGTGATTTTCGGGGTCGTAGAATCTGGTATTACCTATTTGATTGAATGAGCAACCGTTATTTTATCGTGTGATTCCCACAAATTGCAATTTTTTCAAGATTTTTTACACGCCATTTAGTAAATCAATGCGAATAATCAATTGTTGTGTATATTTTTATATATTCATTAATTAACATGAAATAATAAACCAAAAAATATTAAAAATCAAATGAATTTCTATTAAGTATACTGTTTTAAATGTCATTATTAGTTTATTTATTTCTTGATGTTTCAAATGAAAAAACTGCACCACTAAATAGCTTATACATACTATAGAGGGGACATCTACCTTACACTGATTGTATCACATGGCTTGTACATTTTTCAATGAGCTCCATTTATCTTATAGAACCGGCCCACACTATGTTCCGGAACATTTAGGCCGTGCGAGACCATATTGAAACGTTACTGTTTCGATACGGGCAGACAAATGCCATTGTAGTTCCCGGTTTTCTAGAATATACACGCGTGCATCTAAAAGGCGGTGCTGTTCCGCGATGAAACGAGCCATTCTGCGCGTTGATGCTGTTTTCTTAGATCCTCCCGGTTTCGCCGCGGAACAGCATGGCGAGCGGCGCGGCGCGGCGCGGCATGGCGACAAAAAGTTGATTGACCATGTGCTTCAAGTAAATTCGCAAATAGACGCGGACGAACCCATTGGCCGTTCCGTTACGACGGGTTTGCACGAATATTCGGAATATTTCTAGACTCGATATTTTAATTTTAGCATTCGCGGGATATCGAAGCGCGATCGATCCGAAGCGACGATTCCACGGGTCTCAATAGATCAGGACTCGGAATTAATGGCTCGCGACGGCCGATTTTCGGAGGCTACGCCCGCGCCCCCTTGACTCAGGCGCGTACCCTAGGAGCTATTCGTGGCGCATTAGGGCGACCCACCCATCAGGTACTGTTTGTTAATCCGTTGTTTTTGCTAGTGGTATCTCCTGTAGGCCTATTGGGATCTGACATTTTGTGCGGTGCCGTCTACCGTCGAAACGTAGAAATACTCCAAGCTTGCGTATAAACTTACAGTGTTAATTAAAAATAACGTTATAGAAGCTGCAATCTTTCCACCGCGTAGCAAAAAACATTTTTCATTACTCTGCAGTGGAAGATTGCGATAGTTAAACAGCGGATTTTATGCATTTATGACAAAAATAAGCAGGTGTAATTTAGAACAGTGATAACATTAGAAGAATTTCAAAATACTGTTATATTATTTTTCAACGTATGAAACATATTAACACTTTACCTACCGGAAGCCTAAAAGAAAGAATAGAAATTTTCTTTTACATTGCAACATTTTCAGCATTTATCTTCTGAATATACTATTTTCCAAATCCATTTTCTACATCTATCGTCCAAAATGATTGTCATTGGAATTTTGTTTTCGCAGGTCGACTTTTTTCTCTTCCTACTTGTATTCTTCCTTTCGAATATACGTTGGAGTATACATATATTCAAAGTCGAATTTCGGGAACTTGGAGCAAGGTCGTTCAACTTATTAATAGTCGTTCTCCTCGCACCGCCAAAAAGAAATTTATGAAAAAAGCTTATGATGAAAACTGTAGAATAACAGAACCAGCTTTCAAGGCTAACTGTATTTTTAGTAACCCGGAAATATAGGATACGGAGCGGAGACTTGTGTTTCTCTACCTGTTTCGATAACTGCTGAAATCGGTGACACTAAAAAATCAATGGTGTTTCATTACGTCGGCGTAAGCTGTGCGTTAAATGTTAATCATTATCGAACGTAACGATCGAGTAAATTCAATGATAATGGTGCTCTGATAAAGCAAGGTGCTGTAGACATGTCACATTTTGCATCGTTAACGTGATACTTTTTAACCTTTTCGCTACCGTGGACGAGATATCTCGTCACCGTGATTTCGTCGTACAATGCTACAATGGACGAGATATTTCGTGTATCTTTATTACCGATATGAAGTGTTTTCTTTGCAAGTTTAACACAAGTAATCGATTTTTAAGACATATCAACGTTGGTGCTTAAAGATGATAAATATAAAATACTCCATATCTTACACGATTAGAGTTTTTATTGTTTATTTTGTATGGAATGCCTCTGCATTATATTGCAATATTGTTCCAGTTGTTTGTACAAGAAACGATACTGAAATCTTTTGCTCGTTTCATTTAGCTGACCGTTTACTTGCAGAGAAAAGTATCGGTAGCCGCCGCAGCCTCATCGTGTCTTACGCGTTTACAATGTCTCTTCCAGTGTGTTAAACATACTAAAATGGTAACTCGGTTGAAGCTTTCATAGTCGAGAAAGTTCATTAAAGCTTTTGTATTATTTTTAACTGACTGAAACACTTAACGCAAAGTGCGAATATCGATTTGACCTTGTGAATTAGTGCATAAAAATCTGGATTTATATGCAGATTCAGTCTGCTCGTCGGTGAACTGGATTTCACGCATTTAAATCGCGTCGGGAATAAAGGACGCGATAAACTGAAAATTTCGCGAAACACCGACCGAATGAAATTACATATCAGTTTTAGTTGACTGGCGACCGCGGACGACGTGTGAACGAGTCCGCTACTCGACTCGGGGGGTTCTTTTTTCTCAAGTTATCTAGTGGCTCGCGCCGTGTTAAACAACGTCAAAGTTCCACAGTTGTCAATTATTTTCGTTCTCTGAATTTTGTCGCAAGTGTTATGCATGTATTATGAAAAGTGTACGTATGGTACATTTGCCGCGTGCATTCGACGGGTCGTTATTGTCGGCGGAAGATAACAAACAGATCGTAAACTTTACAATTGAGTGCGAACTCTGAAAGCCAGGAATCGCAATGCGAACTGATGCTGGACTTCCGTTGAAAACTTTGCGACTGACTGTCAAACTACAATAGATCTCCCTTCTCGATGCACTGAATAAATACACTGGCCACAAGTAAGTAGAAAATCCCATTCGTGGAAAGTGAACCATGTTGCGATCATTTCTACAGGAACAATGGAAAAACATTCGTTTGGACCTACTTACTTCCACACAGTGATATTCTCTTTTATCGTTCTGTCCTATTGCTAGACTGCGGGTTTCATGCAGATATAGCAACCCGGTAAGCAACCGGCTCTTGATTTGCTATGAATTTCGTACCAAAACTTGCCTACAAATGCCGACCCACCTGTTTCCGAAATAGGCTCGGCATTTGCAGAGTTTGGAAGCGGAAATCCATGCCAAATGGAGGGCAGAACGAAGGCAGACCCTGTCCTCGTGTAGAGGGCAGCTCGGTCGCACTGAGAACGGACATAACCATGCTGTGAGAGTAAATATCGGGCAAAGTCGTTATTGTCATTATTTCAAGATTTATAAATATTTTAATGATTGCAAATGCATGAAACTTAAAATTATATATTTTAGAAATTTAAATAAAATTCGACTTTCACTCCTACAGCAAGATGTACTCCGATTTTGATCGATATTTACTCTTGGAGCAAGATTAGGTCCACTCTTAGTGCGTCCGACCTACCCTCTACAACGAAGGCAGGGTCTGTCCTCGTTTTGCAGGCAGATACCGAACTATTTGTTTGCGAATTGGGCTCGGAATTTGCCGACATTGCATAATGCGATACGGGGTCTGGTATATCGGTGTAAACCACTACTAATCCAATTAGAAAACTTCTTTATTTTTTATGGGACTTCCGCCAACTAATTTGTGGCAGTTTTCCGATTGAAATGACACTGAACGAAATAGTAGAACCACAGAATCTAAGAAACAGCACGGACCCCAGATTTTTCTTAGATCGAGGCTTTACTGTACCTTCAAAAATATGTTTTGAAACATCGATAAATAAAGCAGTTTGCTTTGTTTCATAAACTATAAAGACAGAATGATGATTTCAGCGCACAGGTTCGATCAATTATAATTATATTGATCGAACCTGTGCGCTGAAATCATCATTCTATTTAAAATCTTCTTCGATCGCAAAATTTATTCAATATACTATAAAGACAATTTGTTTCATAAACGTGGTTCACCGAAGAAAATGTTACTTTATTTTTTAAAAGCGCAACGACGCGACGTAAAGCAAGAGCTTCGTTTGTTCCTGAGCGAGTTTTTCAGCTTTATGGTATCGTGTATTTTTATGTTTTCTATAAATACATGGAACGATCGATCATTTTCAGGATTGAGCTGTAAGAATTATTAATTGATCGCAAGAAAACAGTATACATACAGGGTGTCTCAAAGATGTTGTACTCACTTGAAAGAGGTGATTTCCCGCGGCTCTGTTAAGGAGTTGTTAACAAAAAACACGGACCAATCGGAGCGCGGTTACAGCGAACGGATTCCGGTTTGGCGATGGTTCCCGGTGAGCGTGGCTTTGGCATTGGCCGAGCCGGAATTTGTTCGCTGAAGCCGCGTTCTGATTGGTCCTTGTTTATCGTAAATTACTTTTTAACAAAGCCGCGCAGAACATTTTCGCAAAGGAAAAAGTTATTTCGAATGGCCTGAGGTATCGAGCCTCTTTCAAGGAAGTACAACATTTTTGGGACGCTGTATATATTGTTCTTTAGAAGATTGTACATACTGACTTTATGCTACTAATAGCATCGACGACGTGTATGAATTTCGCTGCCTACATAATGTCACTGTAATTTACAGACACGAACGGCGATGCAACAACACTACTTCACACGACGCGAAGCGTTCTTATTATAACGTTACATTTTCCGATCAACCCCGTGTAATAGTACGTTTAATGGAATATCGATACGAACCAATATATGTTCTAACAGATTTTGCAACTCATATCTGCTATTAATGTTAGTGGAAACTAAAGGGTTCGTAAATAACACGTTAAGTGTCAATAAATCGATAATTAGGTCGGGAATAACAATAAAGGCAAGCTAATGATAAGAGTAATTACACGAGGAATTTTTCTCCGAAGAAATAACGTTCATAGACGCGCACTCAACGCAATCGTTATAATTTCTAATGCAGAATTTTTAGTAATTCACCGCTTCGTTTCTGTCTATTCCTATTAAAATTCTATTAACGTGGATAATTACATGTATGTAAATCATATTTCGTTCACATAATAGTTGCATCTAATTACATTCTATCAAATGTTAATCAAATATTTGTCATGATTATGCAATTAGCTGTAGTGTAGTGTAAAAGCTGCACAGGGCTTCACGCTCTGATTAAAGGGGCTTAAAATAAATGAATCAAACTTTGTTTAAGCGTACCCAAATTAGTGTTCGCTCGAATTACTATACTATAAAATGCGAATCGTAAAATTCTGACTGGTTAAAATACGACAAGGGGTTAAAAAGGTGGACACTACCGCCGAATTCTTCTTGAACCATCAATCTTATTTGTTAGCCTCGAATAATATAATATAATCTTTTCAACGTCGACAAATGCATTGTTAAAAACGTTGTTAAAAGCGAATTTCTTCTTAAAATCTTCTCCAGCCGAAGGATGAAGTTAGCTTCTGGGCATTTGTATGATAATTGGTATACTGACCTGGATCTAGGACGATTCACCGAACCGCAGAGGTCCCATTGAAATGACTATTTTTTTCTTACAGTTTGCAACTTCGTGGTGCACGACCGCTGTCTCAAGGCCGTCGTCTCTCCCTGCTCCAGCATCGCGGCAAGCCTCATTAAGGTAAGAATACCCTCTGTTTCTGTTCCTGCCCCTTTTGTGCGACCGGAGATGAGCGAATTCTTCCCAGCGACCTATATTTACGCACCGGTGAAGAATACTCTGCTGCATAGTGTCGCGGCTCCGTTGAAAATTCTCCTTACAATGCAGCTAACTTCGTTGCGGAGCGTATGCGACGGCAATTATGATATTTCCATAAGGGGAATCTATACCCAATGAAGTAACTAGAAAGGAACTAGAATCTTACTAGATTTTGGGTCGAAACATGGGTTTACGCGCTTCGATTTTTCGTCCTTATTTGAGCGGATTTTGGACTGGGTGAGGACTCATTCTATAGAGGAAGGTTAAATCCGGCGCGCTCTGCTATTGATTTAACGAGATTATGTTTATATCTAATAATATGAGTGCCCAAAGTAGAGAAAAAATCTAGAAAAATAACCGCAGATTTCAATGTATTTTCCTGTCTCAAAGAGATTTTTCTGACTGATATGATGAGCAGAGCGCGCCGTGATGAACCTTCCTCTATCAAATGAGCCTTTGTGCAGCTCGAAATATGCTCGTATAAGGACAAAAAATCGAAGCGCGTGATTTCATTCACATTAGCAGAGATTTCCCCATATTACGTTCATGAAGACAGAGGTTATCTCTGATGTAGAGCCAATCTAGAGCCAATTTCATTTCAGTTAGTTTACACGAGATGGTGCCTAGTCAGAAGGACTGTCAATCAGTGCTGCGATATTGTGCAACATTTCACTGCTGCACTGCTGTCAATGTGGAATCATAGCAAAACTGACACAGACGAGGTACATATTCTCATCGGTGGCACTAATATTAGTGCGACCTGCCCTGTATAACGGCATTCGCGACGAGATGAATAGAATATGGAAATAGCAAGCAACTCCATCTCGTGTTCATTATGCAGTTGCGTGTTTATCAATGTTACCAAACTTTTTTTCTGCACAGAGGTTGATAACATTGATAAATACCCCAAAATCCGAGGGTATAGATCCCCCGTAAATTTGTTTATCTCGGCCCTTTCCAGTTGTTCTGCAGCTGGATGCGAGATAACGTTAGATGGCGTAACCATTTACGGCACAGTGTTACGCGGATACCTTCAATTTTAATGCTCGTATGGCGGAGTCCATTTTCCCTCAAAGTACCAAGTACAAGCGTTCCATCTGAATCCGAATTTTTTAAAACTCACAATCTGGGTTAGCTTAATCTTTTGATCATTTTAAAAAGTCGAAAATAATGTAAGATAGATCCCTTAGATCCCTTAGTTATCATACATAGTCCAAACATTGACAGCTTCTCGAAAATCGGAAATTTACTGTTCAAATACTTTTTGGAGTCACTGTACATTGTAATTACTAGACTGCAGATTTTATGCATTTATAACAAAAACGAGGAGGCACGATTTAACGCTAAACCTGTCGATCCTTAAATTAAAAAATCTGCTAGGTTCAGCTTACTAAAATTGTATAAAAAGAAGAATGAATGAAACTTATTTTTACTCTTTTTTTTACTTGAAGCAATAAACTTTCTATTTTGTACACACATCCGCAATCTAGTAATTACCATCTTAATAAATGGATGTGTCAAATTGGCAGTACTTTCTTATTATAATAAATACAGGGTGTCAAAAATGCTGTACTTCCTTGAAAGGGGTGGGGTGTTCCTTGAAAGAGTGCAATTCAGAATAATGAAACCATTTAAAAAGTTTAAAAATACTGTTATATGTATTATTGTCGATTCATTAAAACTTCAATCTTTGTTCGGATACGCAAATCCACCGTGCAGCCTACATAAATGACGCAAAAATGCCTACTTGCTTGAAAGAGACGATCCCCAAGGTAACCTTCTCCTTTGCGAAAATATTCTTCGCGATTTTGTTAAGGAGTTATTAACAAAACTCACAGAGCCGAGATCCGTTCGCTGTAGCCACGCTCTGATTGCTCCATGTATTTCGTTGACAACTCCTTGACGAAGCGACGAAGCAAAAAATTACTTGAAAATCACCTTAGGGATCATCCCTTTCAAGAAAGTAGAATATTTTTGGGACAACCATTATAATTTCTGCGACAAGCTGTTTCCGTAAACGCCGTTAGGTGAGTGCGCCCTTTATGGTAAAGAATAGTGATTTTCTCGTTGCAGAACCCGGTTGCACACTGTTGGTCCGAACAGGAACAGGTCCGTAGAAGAAAATTCTGCAACGTCTGTCGTAAACGGCTCGATGATACTTTATCCATACACTGTGAAAGTAAGTATGTTTTTCCCCTATCGCATAGCACTGCCGCGTTCTCGACATAGGGTAAACGTACCTATTACTGCGCGTGTACGTTGCATTCAGAACACATCATTCTTCCATAAAGTGCTTACACATATTTCGTGATAAACTAGGAAAAATATGAAAATATCGAAGCATGATACCGCAGTAATCAATGAAAATTTCGTTTGAAATCGTTCCACGGCTTACGGATTCATGAAAATTCCATACGAACGTATTGTTCGTGTTCTTGGTTTCAGTATGCGAGTACTTCGTGCACACGGAGTGCCAGGATTTTGCCGTGGCAGACTGCAAAGAAAACGCCACGTTCTTACCTGGGAAGGACTTGTCGCAGGTGAAACACACTCATCTCTGGCGAGAAGGCAATCTTCCCAGCAGTTCAAAATGTGCTGTCTGCAAGAAAAACTGTTTTTCTGCCGAATGCCTTTCCGGGTTCCGTTGCGAGTGGTGCGGCATGACGGTAATATATCTCTTCAAGTCATCATCCCTCTGAAAATTCACGCGTTTCAATTCACAGTGAATCCTAAATACCTATAGATTTGCAGAATCCAGAAACCTAGCAATACATAGCAAGTTTTGACTTTTAAGTCCTTATTTTGTGTCCCTTCGACATGGACACTTGAATATTTCTCAACATTTTATATTGGCGAAGCTTATTAGTGAATAGTGTACAACAGAGACACTCACATCAGCTAATGAAATCACTTCGTGGAGATTGTGACATTAAACAATGAAATGTGTTGAGTTTCTGTTATAATACATGTATATCAATTACAGTATTTTCTGCCCCTAACAACATTATCGACCTCCTTATTATCACATCATCATCCCCACTAACGCGCAGTCATTGTACATGCATGCACAAAATCAATAAGGGTTGAATATTACTGAAAACATTCGCACGTCGTAAGTGCGAGATGGTTCAACGCAAAACGCGACAATTACTTTCTGTATATTTTTTAAATTTCCGAATGGAGTCCATGATTGAGAAGAGTTTGGAGTATTTTATCTACTTATATATTATTTAGACAGCGGATTATATGCATTTATGACAGAAATAACCCTAGTAGCACAAAAATATTGGATAAATATTCATATCAGATTCAATCTGTTTTTAATATTCAAATATACATACAATATTTATTTTATATTAAGTACCAAATATTCTTTTTTATCCTAACTTATAAGATAGGAAGAAATATTTTTCTCATATTAAAAAGTGTGGCTTAAAAAATATTTATCCAATATTTTTGTGCTACTAGGGAAATAGGTGTAATTTGAAACAGTTATTTTCAACCTATGAAGCATATTAAGAGATTACTATTTGACTCCAGTGGTGCAATTAGAGAAGAAAATGTTTAGTTTGCATAAAAATCCGCTGTCCGGTAATAAAATTAAATTCAGAAAATTTTTCGATTTTCCGAGTCACCGCGGTCTCAATTCATTCGAATTCATATTTCCAGCTGTTCGAAATCGGTAATCCTTTCTACAATCACGACGGGTCTCGTTTCAGTTACACTCAGACTGTTATAAAAATATCCCGCAAGAATGTACCTTTGGGAACTTGAAACGAATCTACCTACCACCGCACGCAGTCAGTATTCCACGTACGGAGATTCGCATGGAGACGATCATTGGAGTGCAAGTACGTCGAAACGAAGTCCTGGCGCGTGAGTATTCCTGCCGTAAGTGTCTATTCTACAAATAAACCTCTAAAATATCGATTAGGGAATGCGTAACACGTGACCGAATATCCGAAGTAGTGGAATGAAGTTACGTTCATGTACGTGTACATACATACGCTGTAAATAGAAAGGGGTGGGTCACCTGGAGTCCGGAGTCGCACACACGCGTACCACGTCCGCCGATATACGGAATCAGTATAATATGTAGAAAACATGGGGGAAGAGACAGAGAGCACCTATTTATCTCGCGGCTACGGTTAGAACTCAGGCGACTCACTCTACGTGCAGGGTGTTCAATAAAATAGAAGAGCATAACCGCGAGCGTTATATCTACTGGCCGATCGGCAACAGGTGGAACGGTATCCGACGAATGATTCTTCGTTACGTTCAACGGCAAACGATATTCTTTGCAGAGTCTGCCTTCGTTTTGCCTTCTCCTCTTGGCATGGAATTCCGCCTCCAAACTTTGCAAGCAAATACCGAATTTGTAGGCAAAAGGTATAGCCGGATAAACATGGGCCAGCGGCCCCCGCTCCGATTTTCCTGATTCCTGTCTTAAAACATCGTTTTATGTCTAAGAAAACATTGTGTAAAATTTCAAATGTCTACCCCCACCGATAGGGGTGATATTGAGGTAAATTCCCCCGCACTTAAATGCAATTTGCGCTAAAACGAGAAAAGATATCGACATGGGATAAACGGCAAATAAAAGATATAGATACACTCTATATTTCAGATTTTTTAAAGAATTTTTTGCTAATTATTTATAGTTGAAAATAATTAATTAATTTTTGGGGAATTTTTTTAACTATCTTCCCCTAGGTTGACACCTACCAAAAAATTCTAAAATATTGCTATGATTCTAACCTATTTTGTAAAAAAATCTCAGAAGCGTCCGTTTGGTGGAACAGTGTCACAAAAAATATAGTATGCCGGCGAACGCTCGGTTTGATCAGTAACGACGCAGCGACCGATTCCCCTCGCGGCGGCTAGTGACGGGAGCGAACGGAAAGTCGGCGCTTGTACGGAAAAGCTGATACATGTAAAAATGCGACTAAATCTTCTAATACATGATTACAGTTAGAAGTCTAAACAATTATATTCTAGACAATAAAAATCGTTTAGTTTATAAATACATATAAAAAATAGAAAAAAACAAGAAGAGCGCCGACTTCCCGTTCGCTCCCGTCACTAGCCGCCGCAAGGGGAATCGGTCGCTGCGTCGTTACTGATCAAACCGAGCGTTCGCCGGCATACTTTATTTTTTTTTACACTGTTCCACCAAACGGACACTTCTGTGATTTTTTTACAAAATAGGTTAGAATCATAGCAATATTTTAGAATTTTTTGGTAGGTGTCAACCTAGGGGAAGATAGTTAAAAAAATTCCCAAAAAATTAATTAATTATTTTCAACTATAAATAATTAGCAAAAAATTCTGAAAAAAATCTGAAATATAGAGTGTATCTATATCTTTTATTTGCCGTTTATCGCATGTCGATATCTTTTCTCGTTTTAGCGCAAATTGCATTTAAGTGCGGGGAAATTTACCTCAATATCACCCTTATCGGTGGGGGTAGACATTTGAAATTTTACACAATGTTTTTTTAGACATAAAACGATGTTTTAAGACAGGAATCAGGAAAATCGGAGCGGGGGCCGCTGGCCCATGCTTATCCGGCTATACCCTTTTGATGGGAAATTTATACCAAATCAAGAGCAGATTGTGAACTGGGTATGTGTTACATACATGTATGATTTTGATTATGCAGACGCGTACAAAATGTATGCAGCGAAAATTGTTTCATGTTTGTACAATTCGTATGAAATTCTTCGTTTCGTGCTCATATTTTCTGATACACCCTGTACCGTACCTTACGGTTTACTGTTGTACAGCTGAATGTCGGCAGACATTGACACAAACACTTCTAATTCCGTGTACAAAGAAAGAAAGAAATTCATCTTAGAATGAATTCGAGCGAGACCATCACTTTTCGATGGATTCTTATGGAAACGGGGGTACGGAATTTGAAACGGATCTTTCGCTAGTTTCTACACTCGGTCACATTGCACATTGCACATCCGTGTTAGCTCGATTCTTTGAACAAGTCTGAATATCCACACGAAAGTGTGACGCGGAACGTGTTCAACACGCGCGAACATTGGGCATCGATGATATTCGCATATTACGCTCAGATAACAAATAATGGCTCCATTAGATTGTTCCGTGTTTCACAGACTAGACGGTCGAATCTGTCGATAACATATTTACCGAATGCATATACTTTGAGTTACACCGTTTCTCAAGCTGTCTCTATGGATGTCATCAGCGTCGTCGTTGTCTCGTTGAACCATTGCCCGTGGAGAAAAGAAGTATTTATAAACACCGATCCATATTGTAATCACCTTCCGACTGGATGCACAAAACGCCTAATAGTATAATTAGATCATAGCAGTGACACGTCATGCCAAGACATATATTTTAGATTTAGATAAAGCGATCTCACGTTCTACATGTTTCTCGTGTGCCCGAAATTAGAAGTTCTTTCCCGATCACATGCAATATTCGCTACTTTTCCTTCGTTTTTTTTCCGAATCGATAGATTTCCGCGCGCACCCACACACGCACCCGCATACGAGAACAGAAACGCCACAAGCTCCCCGAAGAGGGACAAATTTTCCGTGGACGCGCTGCACCGGCACGATAATGTCGATTGTATCGCGAAGATATAAAGAGGGGAGGGGGCGACGGAAGCAGATAGAAGATAATTTTCATTATCTACGCCGGCAGAACGATCGGGGTATCAACGATTCTTTTCGACACGAACATTTTGCATGATCTTTGATATTCGTTCCTTTCGTATACACAATAATGCCACTCAACTTTGTAATATACAGCGTGCTGCAAAAGTAGTGTCGCAATCGAGAAGCCGGTGATAACCGCGTACGCGTCAAAGTCAAAATGAATGATCAGCGACCCAGGAAAGAGAGAAATGTAACTTGAAGCTTGTGAGCGTGCTCTCAGGTGCCAATTTAATGTTCACGCGCAATATTTTTGTACGAGGATATCATATAATTGCACCATAATGTCTCGACATGCTGGGTGTCCCAAAAATGTTGTACTTCCTTGAAAGAGGTGATTCCTGAGGTTGAAGTAATTGTTTCCTTTGCGAAAATGTTCTCTGTTAAAGAGTTATTAACAGAAAACACACACGGACCAATCAGAGCGCGGCTACTGTGCACAGATTTCGGCTCGACCGACGCCAGCGCCCCGCTCTGCTGCTGTAACCAGTGTTCCGATATTGCCTAAGATTTTTCGTACGATGGATGGCCGCTAGAGGCGCTGCGCGGAAAAAACAGTAACGTATCTGTGATGACGATCTGTTCCGGACAAACAAACTTCAGGACGTGTCCTACAAGTTACAAAATATGCACAAATACATATGTTATACATTAATTTTGCAGAATCAAATCATACAAATCTTTTCAAATTCTGCAGGGTGCTCAAGGTACCCCATTTTATCGAGAATCTTACATTACTGAGGCTGGCAGCGCCTCTAGCGACCATCCACCGTACGAAAAATCTTAGGCAATATCGGAACACTGGCTGTAAGTGCTGTAACCGTGCTCGGATTGTAGACTCTTTCTTCCAGAATTTCTCGCTGCTGACATATTTATCGTGGTTCCTTGTACGCTCTCTTTATTCAAAATATACGTAAAATTATTAATAATTCGGAAAATTCAACATTCTTTAACAAAATAGCAGTATCAAGACTTTACTGTATTTGCTTCTCTTTGAAATTTTCCTAATCTTATACTATATCATGTGTACACTATACGATATGTGTATTACACTATCACATCACATCACATCACATTACATTACATATATGTATACTAAATTATGATACATCCGTTGTCTATTCATTATAGTTTTATTATCGACAAGCTTGCCATAGATAACGCTCGTAGATTCCACAGTGTCGAACATTTGTATGTATGCCAGTTAGTTGATTCGATCAAGAAAATTTTGTTTCGCATTTTGATTGCTGAGAAGAAAAATGTAAATACATTATGAAATTATTCGAAGTAAACGCAACGATTCAACTTCATCGCATAAGTAGAAAAGTTAATCCGCACAATCTCGTTCTACTTCACATTTTGAGCTTAAAACGGTTATCGAATTTCTTCGCGTAATATAAATTTTGGGAAAATAGCAATCGTAACGATTACTACAGTTTGCGTACACTTGTAAAGTTTCTAGCTTTGTGGCTGTCGCTGTTATTAATCGCTATCCTTGATGTGCATTTGATAAGCGTAATTACATTTATGGTTATTATATCGATTCGTGTTGCTTTACAGTTACAACTACGCAAATAGCAAGAAAGAAAACCGTTCGTTGCGTTCGCGAACATTCAGTAAAATACCTTTCCGAAATGGAAAATAAAGATACGCTGCTACGTCTACTTGAATTGCACCTATGATTAGTTAAATTATCCATTAGGTCTGTCGAAGCCGAAACAAACGCGAAGCACCAAACCGTCGCACAGTGGTCCGGATAGAGAAATTCAGTGACATTTTGTTATAACTTTTGAACCATTAGAGATATTGCAATGAAATTTTCACTAAAAATATTTAAAAAATAGTCATTTTGAATTATAGATAATTAAATATTTTTTGCATTTGTTAAACAATATTTATTAATTAATTTTCATTCATACTTTGTTATTGATAATAAATTTGTTTACATATAAGTTCACAAACTATTTTTTGTAATAATTTATAATAAAAATTTTTTCGTCCATACCGAGAAGTTCTGTGATACTGCCACAGCTTTTGAATCGTAAAAGTTATTCTGATGAAACTTTCACTGAAAAATATGAAAAAATAATCACTTTTTAATGATAAATAATTTAATACGTTTAGTGTTTGTTTGATTATTTTTAATAACATTTTACTTACTTTACTGGCTGATTTACTTAAATCTATGCAAGTATCAATTCTGCAGCTTCTTGATCTAGCGGCCTTTTCTTTTTATTTTGTGATTTTACTCTTATATCAGCATATAATAAACAATTGACTGTAGGCTACAATCAAAACAGTCCGCTCGCACGCGCGCGAGGTTCTTCGCGTCTCGCACAATCCTGGCGCTCGACGCAGCGATGGATACACTTGAATCACTAATAACTTGCGTCGATGGACGATGTTGGTAGTAAATCGTGCATAACTATATAGGGAAAAGTCTACTGAACATTGTACAATTTGTAAACATGCGGTACTAATTGGAACTCAAAAGATATTCCGTATCAAAGATGAAGAATTTTGACAATTTCCGAGCCTTCACTGTACATTATTTTTTTAATACATTATTTAAATTAATTTTAAATTGTCAGTGTAAATTTTTATCGTAATGGAATTCTCTTCATTTTAAAAGAAGAACAGAGGAAAAATATTAAACAGGTGTGTCAGGGCATCCAGATAAAGATAAGTATCTTTTTTCTGCGAAACAGGCTATTTTCAAAATGCCCAACTTTAAGTGTTCGTCGCGATTACAATTTTAATTATATTTTATTAATTTCTTTATTTTCGAGGTAGATGGATATTTATGAAGCAATACAAACTTTGTACATGTCAATATGAAAAAGTTCATTTTTCGACAAAATGTCACCGAATTTCTCGATCCGGACCACTGTGCGTCGCGTCGTTCGGTTTACTTTATTCGTTTTCATTAGAAACAGAATAGTGTTAACAGTTACTTTGCGTACAAAATAGTCAACAGCAATTATACACACGAGTGTTCGCGATTTAATCGTTAGCAGTTAGCATGCAAATCTCACGTTTGTCGATCACACGTTAACGAAGTCCCGTGTTTCTTGTTAATTCCTTGGGGTTGCTTTCTGTGTACTCTGTCGTTTATCTATACAAGGTGTCCCAAAAATGTTCTATTTCCTTGAAAGTTATTTCTACTAACTTTTTCCTTTACGAAAATGTTATTCGTGACTTGGTTATGGAGTTATTCACGAAAAACATGAACGGATCAGAGGCATAGGTCCCGCTGAGATTGGCGTTTAATCCACGCTGTGATTTGTCCGCGTTTTTCATTAATAACTCATTAACAAAACCGCGGAGAACAATTTTGCAACGGAAAAAGTTACTTGAATGACCTCAGCGATGTTTTCTGTACTCAATTTTTCCTACTGCATTTGAATCTCCTTAACTTCCTTCGAAGCTTACACTTTGTAGCCATAAACTATTTTCCCCAAAGTGCGTTAGCGCATACTTTTACAATATTTTAAAGAAATTTCCAGTGCGATACTTCGTAGTTTGAGTGAACATCGTGCCACTTAAGGGTTAAGCTGCAATATTGTTGAACAATACGAAAATTCCGAGCAGGAAAGAGGAGCATCGAACGGTACCACGTCGCGGTAGATTTATTCCTTGGAACTGTAAATAGACAGTGCTTTCTTTCCATTGTTGTATTTACACACCTCTTGATTGAAGCCTCCAGACTGCACTGAAGTGTTCCGTATCAGTTTTCGTTTCACGTCCGCCTATGTA
Source organism: Lasioglossum pauxillum (assembly GCA_933228785.1). NCBI lineage: Eukaryota > Metazoa > Arthropoda > Insecta > Hymenoptera > Halictidae > Lasioglossum > Lasioglossum pauxillum. Next base: position 47,478,461 of record OW121703.1, on the reverse strand, counting down.
GAAGACGTCTTCTCTCTGTCTCGAGTCTGGGAACTAGACCGCGGATTTTATGCATTTATGATGAAAACGTTTAGGTAAGATTTCAAGAATGTCTCTTACATGCTTTGTTCAACTCGCTACAATAATTAAAGGAAGAAATATATTTCTATCCGGCTGGTTTGAAGATCCGCGGTCTAGTGAAAATCTTTGGTCAAGCAGCTTTGTCGGTTGCATAAACCAAACCATGTCGCATAGCTCGCAAATCTGAATAACTATAGAAAAGTATCGTGTTACCAAACTATACCGAGACAACCTGTTTCTGACAAAGAGCAGTGACAAAGATCTGGCATTGCAGACAGCTAGACGTTCGTTCTAGAGCAGGGGTGGCCAACCTTCTGCATATCATGCGTAAATTTTTTCACATACGAGTTCAGATGCGCCATACAACTCGAGCACTTTTTCTACCTTCTTACGTTCATTGTTGCGGTTGGAAAATAGGAATAGGGGTAGGATCTTCTTCGGTTAGGGGAGGAAAAGGGATAACTCAATCGCGCAACTAAATTAATTAACTTAAGCCAGTTGAAAAGACACACGTTCATTGGAGCACCAATCTACAATAGTGAGAAATGATATTTTGGACGAGAGGGCGATCACTGTCATGAACACTCTAATTCCTAACCTATAATTGTAAACTGTCAAAAAATTGCGACGAATTGATGAGTAAGAAGGCTGTATAAATTTAACTGAGAGCTCTCAGGTGTTGAAAATATCAAGATGAATTCATTTATGGCGCCTATACTTCAAAAGAATAAATAGAGGCGTAAGGATCCAATGCGCCACTTGTAATCATTCAATGCGCCACGTTTGGCGCATGCGCCACAGGTTGGCCACCCCTGTTCTAGAGATAGAACAGATCAGTTTGAGCCTTTTCGCGCGGGGACAGTCGAATCGCGATTCTCACGTATGAAATACACGAAAAAGTAATGAATAAGGCGAGAACGTTGTCGGAGTAGAAACACTCTACCACCACACGTAAACTGTTGAAATTCACAATCAGCTATACGTCGTTACTCGCAGATCGCGTTTAGAGAGTAGCCCCTAATGAAATACTCTTTTGTTTATCGTAAGTTTAATTCCCGGCCGTATATTTCATGTAGCGTGAACGTAGCTCGCGTATTGCGACACGTATGCGATGCGTGCGCGATACGTGAATCGCGAGTCCTATGTCTCCGTGCGTGAAGAGGCTCTTCATGTGTCGAGAAACGCGACGTTCACGTGTCTACGATTAAATCGCGGGCACCGACGCGACACGTTCTGTGTTAGTTAACAGTTAAACAGCAAGCGAGAGGGACATTGTGTAGAGATCAGACTTGTAATGGTAAACCGTATAAAAAAGCTCGGTATACCGTTTGCTTCTATTTGAAGATAACATCGGAGAGCAATTCGATTTCGCTGACAATGAGAGTGAACAAATTGGGGCTGCAGGCCGCCTAGCCGAAGCTTTGAGGCGCCTTTCACTAGTTTTGCCACGTAGCTGCCGTGGAAATTGTCATGCTTCCCCTCCTTATGTTCAAGGTATCTAGAATATTACCATCATTTGACATTCGTCTCTGTGTGAGCATAATCGATGTTGAGATGTTAGCGCGAGTCGAACGGTACGAACAGATCTTGCCCGTAGTGACTATTGTACATATACTCTGCACATTGCGCTTGTTTCTTCTTCTCTTACTTTTCTCTCCACCTCCACCCCCGTCTCTCACTCTCCCCCTTTCTGTCTGTCTGTCTCTATTTATCTTCTTCGTGTATTTTTCTTTTTTTTTGCAGCTGACAATGAGAATTTTTGATAGAACCATTTTAGCTAGCAATCAAAGATAGGCGAGGAACCTGTCACTATAGAGCTTCGTCTTATCTTTTCATCTATTGCACCGCTGGGTTGTTGAGATTTTTCCGAGTAAAATAAGTCCAAACACGACGTAAATCGATTTTATAGACTTCATGTAAATAACGATGTTAAGGACAGATGCTGGCCTGGGCAACTGATTGTTCGCGAGCTGCCGACGCTCGAGCCGCTACTCCCACTACCAGTGCCGCCAGATTAACACTTGTACGCTACACACCCAATCCGCGTTACGTCTGCGTCCGCACAGACTTAAGATACGTACCAGTGATGCCATATGGAGCTCCAAACGGAGCTCCCGTACTCTCCTCCTTACCCCTTCCACTATTTCATTCCATCACCGTGCGCAGGCGCACACTCCACGGTCCCCATCGCGCACGTGCAACGTGTCTCCCATTTGCTCCACTCATTCTCCGTCATCAGAGAGGGGGTACATCATTTCACCGTGACTCCCCGCATCTGGCATCACTGATACGTACAGACATTGCATACAATGCATTTTTCTGTCTACGGTTCTGAATTACCGACTCTGTAGAAAATGCCCTAGTACGACAGCGGACTCTATCGAAATGCAACGGTCAGCTAGTGAACTACATGACGTTGCAACACGAAAGGTGTGTGTCTGGGACGCTAGATTTTACAGCGTTGTCAGCTTTAAAAGTGCAATGTTGCCGCATTATGTTCATACAATAACCGTCGATGCTCGGCATCGAAAGCGTTCGAGCGGTTTTGCCCTTGCTTTCTGAATCTGTTGAAATTCAAATGAATATTGCTTCGTAATTTAAAGTATAGAATTTTTAATCGTAAATAATTTTCTTAAACGATCATCTGAATATTCGTTGAGTTGTTCAACAATCATTTTTTATTTTTAAAAATTTTTTATTTGTAGATTTTTTAATTAATACGTGGATACATATATATAAATCTAAAAGTCCGACCAAGTAATATAAAGATTCCATGTACACTTTTAAAATTTTAAGTTTCGTACATTTTTATTAATAACAAATATTAACATAACAACGTAATTATTCGACGTAAACAACTTACATGCATCAAAATAAAAGAAACATACGGAAGGATATTTATACTCGTGAATCTATTAATCTATGTTACTGCCAAACTGTACTTCGTAAGTATTTTATTACATACTTCATTTCCAAAGTTCAAATACACGCGCCATATACATTTGGAGCCTCCAACACCCGTAGTAAAAATGAAGTATACCGAATATTCAGTTTTTACTAACACGCGAACATCGGTAACATTGAGCACGAACCCTCTGGGTTCCACGGGGCTCTAAGAGCCTCATGGAACCTAGACAAAAAAATCCATAAGATGCAATGTCTGTAGGGATCTTAAGTCTGTGGCGTCCGTCTCGTGACTAACCCGATAACGACAGAGAGGGGGCAACACTATTTCCCTTAATTTCCCCTATCTGGCGACATTGCCCACCGCCGCAATCGTCAGACAGTGATACCTAGCGTAGCGGTGTTTATGTCTATGTGTTTCGCATTAAAAATGCAAATGTCACGAAGTTTTGGACAAATTTACCTACAAATAACAGAACATTTCGGGAAAACTGTGTCAAATTGACACGAGGAACGGCCGAGAGTCAAGTAACGTGCTAGGCCAGGGAGTTCCAACTTGTACCCCTCCGAGAACCGCAACGTCCCCACCATTAGTCAAAAATCTCTTCCCACTACTATCTACAGATATGGAGTTGGTGGGGCGGCACAGAGGCACGGAAACAGGGGCAAAGTTCTACGGCAAAGATGAAGTCTAAAAGCTGAAATAGCTCGCGAGCTACATATTATGGAACTCCCTGTACTAGGCTACTTCGTATTCTAATCAGTTTCCCAGGCTTGCTGTCAAGGAAATTTGCCAAATCGTACCACTTGAGAAATTTTTCATCGCCGAGGAAATTTCATTATGCTTTTTTTACTAAATATTCCCAGAACGTGATCAATTTACAATGACTTCTTGTTTATACATTACCCAACATTTCGAGCCTGACAAAAAGCGCCATTCTGGCCACCACTGGTGTCATAAATCGTGCCGATTTGTTTACAAAATTTCACCTGTCCTTGAAGCGATGAAATTTGATTTAATAATAAAACATTGGAGATAATATTAGATCTTGTTTAATCAATACGAAGGTCTTTTAACGGTTACTGGAAAGTGTCTTTTAACTTTCAGATGACGTACCTTGATCCACTTTGATCCATATTAAATCGTTGACTGTTTATATTAACCTAACAAAAAGAGTAACATTCATTACAAAGAACCGAACTCAAAAATATGTAAAAGAAAATTGACAATTGTGACTGCCGAAAATAGTCAAAAGTCCAAGTGCTAAACGTAGGCTTTGGTGTTTGAAATCTTGTGTGGTGTTCATGTTACAATAGGCTTCTAATTCTATAAGCGTAAATTCTTTTGAACATATTCTGAAAAAAGAAAGAAAGAAGACCTTCAAATTTGCTAGTACCATTTAGAAAAGTTTAAGGCGCCTTGTCGAATGTTTCGTTTAACCTCAAAATGAATATTAATGTACACTATGCGAGGAATGTATAAGTAATATAAAATAAAGAAGAGAGAGAGAGAGAGAGGGAGAGAGAGATTTAATTTGGTTCTATTTAAATCACCGACAGAGGTTTCACCGACAGCATACCATCGGCTCTAGATTTGACCGACAATAGTTTGCATCGATAACAGCTTTGGCCGACGACTGTATAAACTGACAATGGCATTGGCCGGCGACACTAGCCATGTAATATTCATTAGCAATGGTGTACTATCGGTCGCATTGATTTTACACGTTTTTCTCGCTACAGCGTATAGAAAGATACGTTGACGGTAGTGGGAAAAGAGTGCAATTAAGCATAATTGAGCAGAGTCAAATTCAAAACAATAAACACGTTTAAAAATTTTAAAAATGCTGTTACATGTCGATTCGTTAAATTTTCAATCAATGCAGACAATTTTCATTTATACTTTTTGGGACACCTTGTATCGTGAGTAATAATGAATTAATTTGAATTATTCGCGAGGTACGATTCGAGTGATCAGTACAGATTTGGCAACATTCCTCTAACCGAAACTTCTGAAGTCGAATTGAGCCGTGTCGAAGATCAAGGAAGAAAATGATTGAAACCGTACAAACGTGTCAATTTTTGATCACGTCTAAGAGTTATCAATTAATTTTCCAATCTATTTTTAGTCTCCGATCGATAGAATTTTAAGGGAACAAACGTATACATATACGTGGAGCTGCTTCCGACGAAGTAAAAATTTGTCCATTCAAATGTCAGCACCACGTTTTAGGATCCCAGCTTTAGAAGCGTTACTTTCCGCTGTCCAGCTTTCTTTGTTTGCCTCGCTGATTTCCGCTTCAACCTCTGTTTTTCTCACTTTTCTGCCGATTGAAGGAACTTCCACTTCACTGTCTTCGTGGTATCAAGGAGATCTCACATGTATGTATGTATGTATGTCGTTCAACGTATCAAATAAATTTGGGGTTATGTTCGCGGCGCACCGGTTCGATCGAACCCCAAATTTATTTGAAAAATGTGTGATCGAGAATAATTTCTTATTTATTTGTTCAACGTATCGTTGACAAAGAAATATTCCTCCTCGCCGGGGCTGCCACAACATTTTCTATACATATTACATATTTTACTTTAAGTATGGACGATCGTTGTTTCATGAAAGAAGAAGAAAGTTGAATGCTGAAACTTTATTTTTGATATACGATAGAATCGTATTGAGGTTTATAAATACAGTACAGTGCAACTGAATTGTCAGTGAAATTCAAGTTCACGAAACTGATGCCCGTTGAAGATTAATATTTTATGGGACTTTGTACTGATCGCGTCCATCAGGAGATGGCAGTGAGAAACTTGCAGGTTGTACACACGTTAATATCCCTACCCCGCGCTACACGTCTTCCGCAATTGGCCAAAAGCAGAAAAATGAAAAAGTTTCATAAAATATTAATTTTATACACTTGCTATTCGTGAAAACGTAAATCTCACTGCAAATTTGACGTTGAAACGAGAGATGATTGGAAATAGGATATATTATTTCTCTGCAAAGGAAAGACATGTTTGTTTCCGAAAAGAAAAGAAATTGTTCAACAACGGAATCTTAGATTTTTCCTTTACCTTTACCATACTTCAGATAAATTGTTGGTTAACGCTAACAATATATTTACTTGAACATTTTTGATTGCATGGAATTAAAATTTTTTGTGCATGCTTCGAATTGTCACACCATATTTCGAAATTCCGAGAATGCTTCGGACATCCTAATATGTTTCTACTAAAAACGATAGTACCTTCTTTAATATTGTGTATATTATCATAATACTAATTGTACACTACTCTTGCACCTTAGTTTCGTATATGTCAATATTTCTACAGAATAGATTTTAATACTTTAGTTTGATTAGCAAATTGTTGCAATAAAAAATAATTTCAATTTCTACGAGAAAATGTTCATCTTGGGAAACAAGCTTTTCCTTATCCTTTCTTCCATGCGGTTTTATTTGAAACGCGTTGTGATACCTTCTGATCGAAATGATATAATTTCAATGAATATGATGAACCAAGTGAAATTTAATATAACAATAAATGTATTAATAAGGTGTTTATATAACTAAATTTCACGAGAACGGTGTTTAAGTTCATGCTTTCGTTAATGAAGATTACGAAATGTGTATATATGTTGTCAAAGCTTTGGGCAATGTTTGCAATCAGTTACAAAACTTTGTATGTATGTAGTATGTACATCTATAATGCATTTTATTCGCGTTAATATGCTACGTATAAAAATCGAGTTTGACCATCTTCTGAAAATTTCGAAATGAACAAACGTACAAGGATTGTTTAATTTTGCACAATATCAATACATACATAGCTGCAGCAATGTTTCGTGATTGACTGTAAATTGAAATCGTTGCTTACGTATTGTGTCCTCGATCATTATCAATATTAACAATTGTTGTTCAATTTAAATGTTCCTATTAATAATATTTATATGACACAATCCGACACAAACAATTACATACGAAGTAGGAGCCAATTATGGAGTAGACATTATTTCCAGCAACGAATTACGAATGTATAATTATTAAACAACCTGAGCAATACAATAGAAAACGTTTCTTCCAATTATCATTTACATAAACCAATAATGATTGCTTAAATCATAATGGTCGTATTAAAAATTCCATCAATACTCTTATCAGTCTGTCATTTGTCAAACAGTTATTAAGATACCATAAATATCTTATTTTCTTGAAAATGGTTATGATCCCGTCAAGAAAAATGGAGCACTCATTACTACATAGATCTAATGTCTGAATTTTGTATCCTTGCGTATCATGTTTCGTGGTAGTCAGTACACAACCATCTTAACTGACAGGACCATGTATCACAAAAACACAACGAGAACACAGTATGTAACAAGAATAAGTAAACAAACGGCCGCCTAAAGCCTAAACTATAAACTTACTTTGCCTGTCACATTAAACTGGTGTAAATATTATTCATCATTTGTAAACGTTTGCTTGTTCAACACTTTGTCTACTGTTATAGCAAAAATGATTTTAAAACTCTTTAAAAATCTTTAAAGAATCGCGTGAAAAAATAAATTGCCAGATTACCGGGGATGATTCGTTGGTATACAGTATACAGGGTGTCCCAGGAAGAGTGTAGGAAAAAGAAACGAGTGATTCCTGAGATAATTGTAACGAATTTGGGGTTATGTTCGCGGCGCACGGTTTCGATCAAATTATGGTCATAATTTGATCGAAACCGTGCGCCGCGAACATAACCCCAAATTTATTAAAAATATACGATCGATAATAAATTCTCATTTATCATAATTGTAACGCTTTGTTTTCGAGTTATTAACGAAAAACACGGAACAATCAGATCGCGATTTGAAAAAATTCGTGCATCACCCCTTTCCGCACACTCTTTGCGGGACACCCCGTAGAATTGGAAAATTTGAGAACACCTTACAGGCGAATCACAGATTTTCATAAAACACCTGGTTGGTTAACGTGTTGAGCGTTGAGATCGTTGGTGCAACACCGGCCTGGTTACTTATTTTTGTTTCGTGGTGTGCTTGCGAAACGTAATAATGATGAATTTTCATTTCAGCGAGCGTAGGAATAAACAAAATACTACATATCACGAAAATCGAAACCGCACCTCGCGCGCCACGGTTCTTGACTGTCTCTATGAATGTTTGTCACTTTGTTAATATTTACGTTCTAGCATGCATTTATATGTGTTGCTTCGGTGCATGTACTGTCACACTCAGCCCGCTGGATGCTATCCGAGTTCCGTGACGCTTATCACACAACTATGCAGTGCGAACGAAGCGCAAGAATACTACTGACTAAATCTCTCCCTATCATGTGTGTTCTGCAAACCCATCGTGCCCGATGGTAAGAGGTGCCATTTATTTGCCAAAGTATTCGAAGCGAAAAAACGATTTTTTAAAAAAGGATTGCGTTGTAGCGCCGGTACACATGTACCATTTCTGCTCCTCTCCCATACTTTCCCAAGCATCGTGCAGCGTTGCCTCGAAAAACTTGGAAAACTTCGTCTGGGTCGGTCGAGGGTTTCGAGGGTCGTCGAAATTCGCCAGTCTCGACGCGTATCGGTCATCTGATAACTGGAGGGTTGACTACAAATCTATCACCAAATTTATTTATTCCTTATCACTACACTGTGGATGTTTATGCAGTTAGCAATTTTTATAGACGAATTTTAAGAAACTCGAATTAAATAAAATCTTATTTTGAAATAAATGAAAATCGTACTAAATTCTGTCCTATTTTATATCTTAGCATTTTCTGAAAATGAAAATTTTCAAAGGCCATAATTGCATAAAGATCCGCAGTCTAATTATCACTAAACCTACCACCACTATAGTCACACGACCGGTTCCAGACTTTTTATTCCACAATTATTGAAATTATAAAGACGTTTTCGCGGTATATCATTAAATCAATATATTTAGCACAGCAGATATTATAATATGACCCACACAATGTTAAAATAAATTTAATATAAAATTTAATAAAATTTAAAATAAATGTACCGGCTACTTGTAAAGCTCGGTAGGTTTGGTGACATTATTAAAACTCTTGCATTATCCACTTAGTAATTTATCATTTTTTTTAAAATGATCTCTGAACTGGGAAACTTTAAACAAACTTTTTCATATTTTTCAACAGAACTGGCTGAAATAGTACATGAAATAGTAAAGTAATAAGTGTATAAAATATTTCGATTTCATCTCGAAATATTTTATTATTTTTATTTTAAATATTTTGCTGAAAATAATAGTTCATGTTCAATACATTTAAATAATTACTGAATTCCGACTCTTGGATCTACAATAGACCGCCCAATTTCGCATTAGGCCATTCTACCTCTAAAAATTGTATGAAAAAGAATAATTTTATCTGTGATTTATGTACATACGTGTAATCGTGCAACTACATTGTGGATATCTGATTGGCGAGCGTGGGAATTATTCCGCAAAGTGGAACGAATTTGATGATCAAGATTTTCGAAGCAATGCTGCATTATTATCGCACAGATGTCGCACTTTATGAAATGTCTGAAATGTTTGGTGCATAAGACGAAGTTGCTGGTTATCAATCGAAGTAATGCATGCATACGTTGTATCAGTGTTCAAACGATGTTTTATAATGAATAAGCATATTACCGAATTATGTGAAATTACATGGTTCTCGACCCATGGAACATACGACATTTGTTGAATCAAGTTGAAATCTTCTGGTTGCAATGTCTAAAGATTCATACAATGATATAAAAATAGCCCGTAGGATCAAAAACAATAAAGACCATATTACATCCGTTAACCGAGAAGATTTAGCTGAATCATCTTTGGATATTCTGGATCAGGATCTTACAAACTAGCCCATAAAGTTTCGTAAAATGTCGACGTATTATTTTTCAGCTATCTAGTACCATCAGCCCAATTATGCATTAATCTTTCAGAACATCTCACACGTAACTTCCACCAACACCGTGCTCAATTCAATCACCACGAGCTCCCTCCGTTCGATATGTTAGCGCTTTAACGATGCAGTAGTACTCATTTAAATTAGCAAAGTTTCGGGACCGGAACCAAATTCTTGCGTTACGAGATAGTGCTTCTGATCCAGGAATTACCATTAATGTTCGGACTGTTCATGAAAAAATGGACGAGTAATAGAGAAAATATCAAATTCGATAATATTCATCTTGGCTTTTCAGACGTGGTACCAGTAGATTTGTCGAGGTTCTTCCGATTAAAACGAGTCCAAACATAACGTAAATCCGTTTACTATTATGGTACACCCACGTACTACGTACACCCACTGCCGCGCTTTGACTCGCACGACCGCGAGAGAGGAGGGGAATACCCCCTCCTCTGGCTCGAGTCCGGTTGCATATGTCTTTCATTTTGTTACTCACATTAAGCCTATACAACTAGTCTGATGTACGTCGTGTTTGGACTTATTTCAATCAGAAGAGTCCCAACAATCTACTGGCACTACATTTAAAAAGATAAGAGAAAAATCAGTGAATTCGAAGTTTTCGTTATTACATAATTACCTTTTACGCTCACGGCACCTGTTTGAAGTCTGTTTCTTTTTCCGCTACGAGTTTTATTCTCTTTCTGGGTCGTGTAAATAATGAGAGTGCAGCAGATTTCGCAAATTTAAGCGAGCACTACTGTAGTATCATAGCGTACCATCGCATCGGTTGAAGGTGCAGCCAGTACAATAATACATAGTACATATCCAGTGATCCCGTAAAGAACTTGACTGGAGAAGTGTCTCTTAGCTATTACATAGATGCTTTCATATCGTACACCATTAATGTTATCTGAGTAATGATTGCCAAGCGTATTAATATAATTGCATCGTTTCCTTTTTTTTCTGATTTTTGTTTGATAACGGTAGTTGAGGAATCGACGACGATTCATTGGTACCCAAGTTGTTTATTTTCTGGTGTGTTGTTCCGAGCCTAGGGTGAACACCGCGATCAGGAACAGCGACGCTCGTTACAAAATCCGATGTTCGGTCTCTTTTTCCAGCGCGAAGCATATCAGAAGAGTTCAGCAGCGAGAACGCGAGGTGTCGGGACAATGGAGAACCGGGGCCGAGCAGCGCGCACAGCCGCGATCCTCGTTCGCCAAAGGAGAAAGAAGACAAAGATAGAGGTGACGAAGGTATTTCAATACGTTTTATGCGGCCAACCCTTTATGGTCGACCTTTTACCGAGATCCCATCGATTTCTACAGAGATGATCAAGGTCTACGACGGCAACAATTCCGTCAACCGACGGATATTTCGCGTGATCTCGGTGCCCCGGCAATCCAACACGGAACAGGTCCTGACGGCGGCGCTACGTGCATTTCACATTACTAAAGATCCCAGTGCGTACAAAATCTCTCATTCTCCCGCCCGCCCGCGCCCGTTTCAACGTCCAGGTCAACGTTTCACCAGTTACACCGTTCAACTTTGAACTTTTCACTTTTTTTTTTCACGTACCCATAATCCGATAATCAATAGACGGTCCTCGGAAATTTCTGATGCGCTGCACGGGAATCTGGAGACTGGTTTTACCTCGGCAATCATCGGTCAGATTTTCAACTTTAATCTTTCAATGACATTCTGCCATTGGGAACGAAAATTATAGTACATTATTTTTCAAATAATTTATTTCGATAACACTGTCCAACAGCCAAACATCTTTTCGATTCTCACTATGCGATTCTTATAGAGTTTTTCGCGCTGATTCCGAATCTGTTTTTAATTTTTTTCCTAGGCGCATAGTTTTTGAGAAATTTGAGTTTGAAAAAATGACCTATTTTTCAACTTTGAACAAAGATTGTGATGTTATTATAAAAGATATTGTATTGTTCTTTACATAAAAAGATTCTCTAGACTTTCCCGAATCCAGTGATATCCAATATTAATGCATTATGATTGTTTAAACATGTTTAAACAATGATTAAAGACGGAGAGACACCACTTTTGCAGCAATTTTTGCGGATATTTCTTAATTTATCTCAAAAAATAAGGGTCTAGCGGAAAATCGAACTACACCACGCGCTAGAGCAGTTTCTCAAGATAAAAGTCTGCTCTAGCGCGTGGTGTAGTTCGATTTTCCGCTAGACCCTTATTTTTTGAGATAAATTGAGAAATATCCGCAAAAATTGCTGCAAAAGTGGTGTCTCTCCGTCTTTAATCATTGTTTAAACATGTTTAAACAATCATAATGCATTAATATTGGATATCACTGGATTCGGGAAAGTCTAGAGAATCTTTTTATGTAAAGAACAATACAATATCTTTTATAATAACATCACAATCTTTGTTCAAAGTTGAAAAATAGGTCATTTTTTCAAACTCAAATTTCTCAAAAACTATGCGTCTAGGAAAAAAATTAAAAACAGATTCGGAATCAGCGCGAAAAACTCTATAAGAATCGCATAGTGAGAATCGAAAAGTAAAAAAAAAGTTTGAATTTGTTGGACAGTGTAATACCCAAGGCTGCATACATACGTATAGATTTTATACATCATTAGTTGGGACGTGCCCCTGGATGACTATAACGAGCCTGACTCCCCGTTATCGTTTCACTTGACTTAATAGTAAGACATCAAATGTTTCAGCAACAAGAAAAACTACTGAGTCATTAAATCCAATCGAAAACGTCTTTTTCAAGCCTGCTGAATTGTACTGATTCAAATTGCGCATTCTTATGATGTTTTTATTCGATACAGACAACTTTTACCTCACCGACCTGTACGCTGAGGAGGAGACTGAATTATGCGATCCCACGCCAGTCCTAAACTTGAATCGCAAAGAGGGCAAACGTCCGGCTGTCTTCTTACGATTTAAGTAGGTGCCAATGATACAAATCTCTGTGATAGTTTAACCCTTAGCACTCGTGCGGTGACTCAGAGAGAGAGAAAGATTTTCAAGTTGAAATAGCACCGAGTGCAAAGGATTAATATAAGTAGTGCACAATTAAAATTTCATGAAATCTACACGGTGATATTTGCTTGAGTCAGCCCCACTCTTGCTCATTGTTAGTACAAATTGTAAGTAAAAACTCTCGAGTCTATGATGTTTCTTAGATCGTGTAGTTCTGCATCTAGAGAACATTCGAAGAAAAAAAGTTGTCCTGTCCGCCGAGAATTGAACTGCTGACTCGTGAACTAATGGAATTTTAACCGTGCCTCTGAATTATTCTTTGCACGGGACAAACTTTGACCTTGCGATTGCAGAGATAGCGATGCTGGCGAAGTACGCGTCTATCCAGGCAAGCTGCAGGTGTCAGATTCGTTCTGCATAGTACCTGTCAATGAAAACACAACGGTTGCGAACCTAATCGAAGAAGCGCTCCAGAAGTTCGGTCTAGAAAATTTCAATTCCGAGGATTACAGATGTAGCGAGATTCTTCTAGACCGCGGTGGTAAGCCTCAGTTTTTCGCGTTGAATGCCACATATTCAGCGCCCTGCTGTTTTCATGAATCCTAGTAATAAACATATGCATTTGTCCAGTCACTGAGAGAGTATTGTCTCGGGAGGAGAAGCCATGGGAGATTGTGAAGCAACTGGGCAAAGATTCGATCAGACAGATGGAATTGATGCGGTTTTATCTGCAACTGAAGGAAGATCCCCATGGACCCAATCTGGCTTTATTCGTAGGAAACCTGCCAGTGAACCAGCCCGAAAGGATTTATGAAAATATACTGACTGAACTTGTAGGCAGAGGTAACTAATCTTAAAAAGGAAAGACAAATCATTTTGGGAAGGAATCGCTTACAGCAATAATGAATTTTTGGTGTAATTGCGTTAGAAAACAAATTTTCCTCGATTGGTACCATATACTACGAATATGGCTCGATGGTGATTATCTACGAGGATGCAAATAAGGCAGTCAGGGCATTGTACACACTGGAAGATTCAAAATACGAAGATAGACACCTTTTAGGTAATATTTTATATTATCATTAATTATCTTCGCGATAACTTCATCGCAAGGCAATTTTCAATCTTTTTCCGATAATGTTGCACCAGAAGTAAGCATTGAATTTCATTATCATTAAGCTATCAAATATTGTATCGAGTTACGAGTGTTAGAATTAAGGAAAAGAGTTCAATTCATTCACATTTTCCTGTGACCAGACTGGGAATTTTATTCAAAACAGAAATTGTTTGTATTAATTGCAAGATACGGGAGCTACATAGACATTTATTCCTTCCCTTATTCGTTTAAGTTAGTCCAAAATAATACAACAGAGATCTTTAAATCTTTTCATTGTTTTGCATTTGATATCCTCATTGTTGTCACAAATGCATAAACACAGCTACTTATGTCTAATTGTGATGAAAATTAATTTTGAAAAATAAAGGTGAATGTATTGATTATCTGAATATTTATGCGAATATCCATTTCCATAGAAATGCGATTAATCAATTCGATGATTACAGTAATGCCACTGCCGAGTATCGAGCCAACCATGGTCCCGTCAGGGGTTCAGCCGTTGCTAGTTTTCGTGAACGTAAAATCTGGCGGTTGCCAGGGGCTCCAATTGATCTCCAGCTTTCGTAAACTTTTAAATCCGTATCAAGTGTTCGATCTGGACAATGGAGGACCACTTCCTGGGTACGTAATCATTTTTTTCTGTAACTCCCAATGGCTATGCAACTTCTTATACAGGATGAGTCAGTCAGAATTACTTTTAATTTGATTGAGAAGTTAGCTTTAAAGTATTGAACATGTCAAATGTGGATGACATATTTTTTTTTTATTTTTTGTAAAATTGTCTAGGGGGCAGTAAATCTGACAAAAGCATATTTTTTTATTAAATATACTACATTGACTATATTGTGTATAAGAAAAGTAATAAAAAAATACTTATCCTGCATTGTTCGTTTCAGGCTCTACGTTTTCCGCCATATAAGGGACTACAAAATCTTAGTTTGTGGCGGGGACGGAACAATAGGATGGGTGCTGCAGTGTTTGGATAATGTGGGCCAGGACAGCGAGTGTTCCTCGCCTGCCTGCGCCATTGTTCCTTTGGGAACCGGAAACGATCTTGCGCGCGTCCTTTGCTGGGGTTCCGGTTATACCGGTGACGAAGATCCCTTGAATCTGCTTCGAGATGTTATCGACGCAGAGGAATCTCAGCTGGATAGGTGGACTGTAGTTTTTCACACGGAAGAAAAAGAAGACAAACAGTTACTTAACAATCCAGGAGGTTTGTCAAATTACGCACTTATTTGCTCTGAATCTGCCGACCAAATCCTGTCGACAAGCTTTGTAGGCTAATCCTGTAGGCAAGCTTTGGTAGCGAATTCATACTAAATCAAGAGCAGATTGCTAACTGGGTGGTTTTACAAAAATAAGAATGTATCTTTGAGACCAACCTGATACATCTTTTTAAAATATCAATTTTTGATAACTTAATTTTGCCAACATAGTTAATAAGAAATTTTGTTCATAACGTTTCACATTCGAATGTTAGGATTCGATACACCTGGAAAACATTTGAGTAACGCTCTATACTCTATATATGATCTTGAAAAACGATTACTTCTCACGAAGTGTACTTACATTGTGCAATGTGCACATTCGAATGTTACAGCCGGTGCAACCAGCGAGGACAATACGCAAATATACGTGATGAACAATTACTTCGGTATCGGAGTTGACGCGGAGCTTTGTCTGGCCTTCCACAAGGCCAGAGAAGAAAATCCGGACAAGTTCAAAAGCAGATTTCGTAACAAACAGATGTATGTAGCGATGGCAATTCGACAGATAATGAAAAAAACAGCTTGTAAAGATTTGCATACGAAAATTCGGTTGGAGGTGGACGGGAAGCTCGTCGAGCTACCCCAAGTCGAGGGGATAATTATCCTGAATATTTTAAGGTATTTTAGATATTCTCACTGCATGCACTATAAATACTTATACATAGAAATATTTCAGCACGTTATAACTACAAATTTGCAATAAGCTCTTTCCTCTATCGGAGGTTTTATCATATTCCAATGAAAATAAATACCCTTTTTTCTAATGACTTGACTATAGTTTTAACGATAATTATAAATTATATTTTTAAACAAATTTTGAAAAAGGCCGGAATACCCCTTGAAATGAATAGCTTGTCATACCCATTTTTTAAAATTCTATAGTTGGGGCTCT